>JAWIIG010000036.1:1244034-1866051 GCA_033557465.1 Ichthyophis bannanicus | reverse complement strand
GCTCCTTGAGGAGGTTGGCAAACTCCTGCGCCAAGAAGGTCTGGTGCGCGGGGAGCCAAGGGGGCTCCAAGGGGCAGAAGGGTCGAGGAAGCCGGTACAGGTGAAGGAGGTAATCCTCCCAGACGACCTGGAGGACCCAGGTGTCTGAGGTGACAGATTCCCATTCGGAAGCAAAGTGAACCAGGCTCCCTCCCACCAGTAGTTGGATCGCCAGAGGGCAAGCGGCTATTGTGACATAGTGGGTCCTTCTAGCCCATTTAATGAAGCTAAAAAGCCAGGAACAAAAGTAGAGCTGAGCTGTAAACAGAAGCACATGGCTCCTGGTTACCGTGGGAACCAGGCACAGAGGCAAGAGAAACGCCGGTGCTATCATTCAAGGGGTGAATCACAAGGTAATGCAGGACACCTGTTAGGGGGTGGAGTTGAGCACTGCCCCGGAATTCACCCTATTAAGGAAACTTCAGTGGAGCTTATGGAGGTAGGCAGAGAAGGAGGTAATGAAGAGTTGGCTGAAGAAGCAGGAAGTGAGGCATATGAGCTGGAGAGAGAAGCTATTGAGAGCTACACTGAAGACAGCTATGCCCAGAGTAAGCCAGAGTCTCTATGGAAAGGAGAGACGGATTCCTTCTTGAGGAGAAAGAAAGAAACCCCGAGGACAGGATATAACAAGGGCAAAGGAGATTGTCTGCAATATCCTGGGGAGCACGGGAGAGACAGAAAGCCTAGGAGGCAAGTGAAATGCTATGAGCAGGGCTTAGGTTGGGAACCTACAGCTATTCAAAAGCACCAGAGAAAACCTCCACCAGTAAGGCTGAAAGGTAAGCCAAAAGGCTTGAATATACTTAATTACAGTGACTGTTTGTACCCAGAAGGGTGGTGCTGGGAAAAGAATACTGGGCCTGATAGTCTGTGTGAAAGCCAGTATTTGACCCAAGCATATCGTGTAAAGCCTGGAGCAGTAAGAAAGGGCGTGGCACCAGCAGTGCCGGTTCAAACATTTCCTTATGACCAGGAGGAATTGATGGACTGTGAACCAGAGTGTATTGATACTGGAGAAGATATAGATATAATGGACTGTACATTATCTCTGGCCAATGGAATAGTTTCATTACGGTGAAAGCCTGCTTGAAAAGAGAGTACAGCACTGATAGCACGTGGAAACAGAGAGCTGTGAGGAAACAGCGTGGTTTTGTTTGAATGTTTGTTTTCACCTTGGTTAATGCTGAAGAAAGCCTTTTTCTGTTAAGGAACTTTTGCTTGTCGAAATACCAGTAAATACCTGGATTGTGTTTTCTGTTCATGGTAAAATCCACCCCGGGAGGGGAAATAAAATCCTTTGGTTGCTTAACCACTTTTTCCACATCTGCTCCTTATTGATCAGGTGAAAAGACTACATTTCCCAAGGGGCATTGCTCCAGGATCTGTAAAACAGCTATTTCAATAGGGAAAAACCCACTCCCTTAACCTCTACTCAGGGGTTTAAGGAGAGCTGATGACACTATGCATCTGGCATAAAATTCCTGGGGCCGAATGGGTCGATGCCTGGGTTTGGCTTACACAGGCCCTAATGGCTGCTCTTGCTCTGTCCGCCTTGGGGCGGAGCTGGCACCAGAGGATAGGGTGGGTAGCCCCTATAGGGGAGACCCTTCCTCTGAAAGACTTTTTGCCCTGTTGCTTCTTCCGCGGAAGGGAGGAAAGTCTTCCAGGAGAGACGGGTGCGGGTGATGTACTCCATCTCAATTTCCACTGCTTTGTCCTCCATCGGTTTGCCAAACAATTGCTCACTCAGGTACATTACATTGAGCAGTTTCTCCTGGACCCATTGTTCAAGATCCGAGGACTGGAGCCAGGCCCCGATGCCAGCAGCTGCTACCCGAGCGGAGGACTTGAAGCTGTATTAGGCAGCGCGAGAAAGGTACTTTGAACAGTCCCCCACTGACTTTAGGAGGGACTGGAAACGGCAGAGGTAATCGCCGTCGAGGCCCACTTGGAAACCCCGCACTCTTTTGCAAGGTCATGAAGGAACATACCTATGTATAGGTGGTAAGCCTGGATGTGGCACACCAGCATGGAGCCTTGGTAGGCCTTACGTCCGAGGGTGCGAGAATCTACCTGGAGGGACCAAAGAGTGAGTTTTTGGGCTCTTTTGCTTCCACATTGTGGAACCCACCACCCTCGAAGTATGAGGAAGCTGGGTCTTCTGGAAGCTGGGCCCTCGCTGGACTTGTACATGGTGTCCAGGCACTTGCTGACAATGGGGATAGATGCAGGCGTCTCCCACATGTGGAGGAGCAGCCAGGCTAGGATGGGCGGAACCGGGACTGTGAGGGATTCCCTTGGCAGAGCCTCGCATTGTAAAATCTCAAGTTTTTCTGCACAGGGTTCCTCCTCTGACTGCATGGAGAGTGCCAGGGCTTGAGCTATGTCCCGCACAAACTCCAGAAAGGAGGTGTCTTTGGAAGACCGCCACTTCTAAATCGGCGGGGAAGAATCCAAGGGGAGGTCTCGATGAGCCCAGGATTCAGAGGAAATGTCCCTTCAGACTCCCAGCCTGAGAATTCTGAGGAAGACTCGGAGATAGGTTGCTCAAGCAGAGCCTGTGCCTTGCGCTGGGCTCCTGAGGCCGAAGCCCGCCTGGAGCCAGAGGTGCTAGCTTGAGAAGATCTCACACCCGAAGACTGGGATGGAGATTGAGACCTCTGCCGGGATCCCTCACAAGACCTCTGGCTCTCGGGGGTTGGCACGGTGGTCTGGGGGGAGCCATTGCAGGCATCGCCCTCGAGGTCTCAGGGCGTGTGCCAGCGGGGCTGGCACCAGCGCCTGCTGGGCAGCAAGGAAGGCAGAAATGCTGCACTCCAGTGCCAGCATTCAGGCCTCCCACTCTAGAGTGGGGTCCTGCGATGCTGAGATAACCGGGTCGGGAGTCAAGAGGAGAGGGGGGTCTTTGCCAGGACAACCCTCGGGAGACCGGCACCATTGCCAGAAGCCTCCGTATCTGTACGAGGTATCTTTCGAGGCCGCTCCTTCTCCGACTCTTGGGACTGCCAAGGAGAGCTGAGGGACCGAGTGCGAGAATGCTCACACTTGTCTGGAGCCCCCAACAGGTTCCTTGAGGCCATCTTCTTCCACTGCCTTTCTGGGGACCCTTGCTCAGAGTAGTGCCGGGGCTGCAGAGCGGCCACGGGGGATCCCAGCGGCTGAAGGTTGGTGGAGCAGGAAGCTACCAGGGACACCAGGGCTGCCCTGCGGAAAATGTCATCCAGTTTTTGCTTACGGTTCTGGGTGGCCTTGCGGGACATCTTTATACAAAGGGAGCATAGCTCCGGGTTGTGGTCAGCTCCTAGGCATTTAAGACAACAGTCATGGGGGTCCGTGAGAGACATATTTTTGGAGCATCAGTCACTTTTTGAAACCGGAGGCCATGGGACAAAAATAATCCTCGCAAAGTCAAAGACCTTCGCCTCGGCCAGCAGTTTAAAAGGGCGCGAAAACGCACTAGTCAAGGAAAAATGAAGCCTGTAAATAGTTTGAGATGTTTTCTGTTCATTGTAAATAGTTACTATGTTACATAATGTTCAATGTCACTATTATTTTTTCTGTTCTCTGTAAACTGCCCCTGATCTCTGGAAGGGGTGGTATAGAAAAGTTTACAAATAAATAAATTAAATAATGAATTGAAAATAACAAAGTCCCGGGGCCCGTTGCCGAGGCAAGGGCACTGTGGACGATGGGAAGAGGACCAGAAAACCAGAATTAGAGAGAGAATTTTGGAAACTTTTTCCGAGGTACAGGACGTGCGTCCAAAGGGCTCTGTGGAAAAAGCGAGAATGATTAAGATGGCAACCTTGGGCGGGAAAGGGACCACGCATGCGTGGTGGTATTCCCAAAGGCTTTCTTCGAAAGCTGGGGAAATGCTCCGCACAGGCTCTGTCGGTGCCGATGTCACCCATATGTGAGGGCTGACTTCTTTCTTGTTCCTGGAGAATGCTATGTACCAAAACTCCACCAACAGAACAATGACTGGGAAAAATGGTATTGCCAAAGCTCTTGCCCCAGTTACAGCTTCTGCCTCTGTCTAAGGATCAGAATGCGAGTTGAACCAAACATGATGACAGAAAAAGACCACATGGCCTATCTAGTCTGTCCTTCCATAACAACAACTACAACAGTCCACTTTTTACCTTTAGAGATCCTCTGTGTTGGTCCCATGCTTTTTTGAATTCAGTTACTGTCCTCATTTCTACCACCTCCACTGGGAGACTATTCCATGGATCCACTACTCTTTCTGTAAAGAAATATTTCCGCATATCACTCCTGAATCTATCTCCCTTCACCCTCATCCCATGTCCCCTCGTAGCAGAACTTGCTTTCAATTGAAAGAGGCTCTCTCCCTGAACATTTATGCCACGGAGGTATTTAAACATCTCAATCATATCACCTCTATCCCGCCTTTCCTCTAAGGTGTACATATTAAGATCCTTAAGTCTGTCTTCATATGCTTTATAATGAAGCCCATTAATCATTTTAGTAGCAATCCTCTGCACCGACTCCATCCTGTTCACATCCTTTTGAAGGTGCGGTCTCCAGAACTGCACACCATACTCCAAATGAGGTCGCACCAAAGACTTATACAGAGGCATTATCACCTCCTTTTTTCTGATAGCCATTCCTCTCCGTATGCACCCAAGCATCCTTCTAGCTTTTGCCGTCGCCTTTTCTACCTGTTTAGCTACTTTAAGATCATCAGACACAACCACGCCTAGGTCCCGCTCTTCTTTCGTGGACAAAAGTACTTCACCTCCTATACTGTATTGCTCCCTTGGATTGCTGCAACCCAAATGCATGACCTTACATTTTTTAACATTAAATCCCAGCTGCCAAATTCTAGACCATTCTTCAAGCTTAGCTAGATCCCTCCTCATGTTATCTACACCTTCCTGGGTGTCTACTCTATTGCAGATTTTGGTATCATCCGCAAAGAAGCAAACCTTACCCGACAGTCCTTCCGCTATATCACTAACAAAGATGTTAAAAAGAATCGGACCAAGGACAGATCCCTGGGGCACACCACTGGTAACATCCTTCTCCTCAGAGTGAGCTCCATTTACTTGTACTCTTTGTCGCCTCCCACCCAACCAATTTCTAACCCAAGCAGTAACTTTAGGGTCCATCCCTAGGGTGCTCAGTTTGTTTATAAGTCGCCTGTGAGGAACAGTGTCAAAGGCTTTACTGAAATCTAAATACACCACATCTAGAGCTCTCCCTCTGTCCAACTCCCTGGTCACCCAGTCAAAGAAATCAATCAGATTTGTCTGACAAGACCTGCCTCCGGTGAATCCATGCTGCCTCGGATCCTGTAATCCGCTGGACTCCAGAAACTACCAGTTCCCGCGGTGGTCCAACATCCCGGCCGCCAGACCCTCAACTTCTGGCTACCTTTTTTTCAGACAAGATACATAAGCTGCGAGCCTCTTTGACTCCTTCCCCTCCCTTACCTCTATCCCCTCTGCCCGATTCCTCCTCCGGAGGGTCTCCCACTCAGTTCACAGATCTTTTGCTGTCCCCTCCCCCTTCTTCGCCTAACCAGGCTCTTGCTCATACCTGGACCACTTTTCAGTTGGTCACATCCGCAGAAGTTCTACAGTTGCTGTTGAAATCTCGTAAAACAACTTGTGTGCTAGACCCCATCCCGTCTCCCTGGTTATCTGAACCCTCTCTGCAACTTGTTCCAATTCTTACTACTATTATCAACTCTAGTCTATCCTCTGGCCTTTTCCCGTCTTTGTGGAAATCTGCTGCCGTCCGTCCCCTTCTGAAACAGCCCACCTTAGAGCCTTCTGTTTTGTCTAACTGGCGGCCAGTTTCCAATATTCCGTTCATGGCAAAACTTTTGGAGCGCTTTGTTTTTGAGCAACTGAACTCACATGTTGAGGCTACACATATTCTTCACCCCCGTCAAGCAGGTTTTCGTCATGGGCATAGCACTGAAACTGTTCTTTTGGCACTTCTTAATGAAATTCACATTGCTCATGATCGCGGTGATCTTACTCTTCTCGTTTCTCTGGATCTTTCTGTGGCTTTCGACCTGATAGATCAGCGGACGCTTCTTTCCCGTCTTTTCGATATTAGGTTGCGAGGCTCTGTTCTTCAGTGGTTCCGTTCTTTTCTCACTGCTCGTTCGTTCGCTGTACACTCGGGTAAGCACTCTTCTTCCTCTCTCCCTCTTGTCTGTGATGTTCCACAAGGTTCTGTCCTATCACCTCTATTGTTTAATATTTTTCTTGCTCCGTTGCCTCTTGCTATTCAGCAGTTTTCGGTGTCTCCGTACATCTATGCGGATGACATTATTCTTCTATACCATGTCTCCCCCCTCACTTTGGATATTACCCCACTTAATGATTGTCTGTCTCACATTGCTTCTTGGCTCTCGCAGAACTTTCTCCACTTAAACCCCTCAAAATCCACGGCTATGTGGGTATCTCTCAGCAGTTCCTGTCCTACGGTCTCTCCCATGATTGATTCAGTTTCTATTCCTCTTGTCTCTTCTTTCCGTTACCTGGGGGTTATACTTGACTCCATGCTTTCTTTTCACGAGCACATTTCTTCACTCACTCGGCGGTCCTTTGTGACCCTTCGGCAGATTCGGGCTACTCGTTCTCTTTTTTCCCCTGATTCTCTGGTCACTTTGGTTCTGGCTTTGGTGATTAGTAGGCTTGATTATTGTAATGTTTTTCTAGCTAACCTCCCTAAATATCAGCTCCAACGCTTACAATCTATTCAAAACACTGCAGCTCGCCTTATCACCTTTTCCCGGCTGTATGATCATATCACTCCCCTCCTTCTCCGTTTGCACTGGCTTCCACTTCGTTTTCGCTATCAATACAAGTTTCTGATTCTGATTCACCGTGCTCTTCATACTGGTCATCCTTTGTATCTTGCAGATCTGGTTTTTCTTCACACTCCTTACCGTCAGCTCCGGTCTTTCCACGCTAACCGTTTGTCACTACCTTCTCCGTCACAAGCTCGGTTAGAGCAGACTCGTCATTCCGCCTTTTTCTTTCTCGGTCCATTCCTCTGGAATTCTTTACCACCTTCCCTCAGATTAGAATCTTCTTATCCTCAATTCAAGTCACTACTCAAAACACATCTGTTCACCCAGGCTTTCGACCTTCCTGCCAGTCCCCCTCCCTGACCATAAAGTTGTCTCCCCGTTGTTGTTGTGTGTTTGTGGGTGTTGCACCTTGTGTTTCTTTTAGTTTTTAGCTTTTATGTTAAATTATTTGGTTATTTATTTGCTTTTAGTGCTGTGTGCTCTGTTTTTGCTTTCCTTTCATTTTATGGCGTTCTTTTCTATGATTTGCAGTGTAGACCTTTTTTTTATTGTACACCGCTCTATGCTTCGGCAGTAGCGGTTGATCAAATGTTTTAATAAAGATAAAGAAACCTCACTATTTTCTCTTTCAGCAGCGTTTCCAATAATTTACTCACCACCGAAGTTAAACTAACCGGCCTGTAGTTTTCAACCACATCCTTACTTCCGCTTTTGTGTAAAGGCACCACATGAGCCTCTCTCCAGTCCTTTGGCACCACTCCCGACTCCAACGAGGCATTGAAAAGGTCAGTCAGTGGAGTTGCTAGAACGTCCCCAAGGTCCCTCAGTATTCTAGGGTGTATCCCATCCGGTCCCATCGCTTTGTCTACTTTAAGTTGAGCTAGTTTCTCACGAACACAGTCTTCTGAAAATTGTTCAAGATGTCCCTCGCTTCTGTTATTTGTGGGTGTTTTCTGAGGTCCTGCTCCTGGTTCTTCATCTGTGAACACAGAACAAAAATATTTGTTAAGCAATTCCGCTTTATCCTTATCAGCTTCTACATATTCCCCCCCTGCACCCTTGAGTCTGACAATACCACTTTTGCCCTTCCTCTTCTCACTAATATATCTGAAAAATGTCTTATCCCCCCATTTTATTGCATTGGCTATTTCCTCCTCCTTTTGAATCTTTGCCTTCTTGACTACTTTGCTAGCTTCTCTAAGTTTTTCCAAATACAGATGCCTGTCTTCCTCTCTCTGTGATCTCTTGTATTTCATAAAGGCCTCCCTCTTTTTCAGCTACTTCCTTCGAAAACCATAGCGGTCTCCTGTTCCTTTTGCCTTTATTTACCATTTTAACAAAAAGGTTGGTTGCCTTTAAAATACCCCCTTTCAGTTTTGCCCACTGTTTTTCTACATCCCCCAGCTGTTCCCATCCCACTAACGACTCCCTGAGGTATTGGCCCATCTTCGCAAAGTTAGTCTTCCTAAAGTCTAAGATCCTCACCTTGGAATGGATTCTAACAGCCCTAGTCCTAATACTGAACCACACCATCTGGTGATCACTGGATGCAAAATGATCTCCCACTACAACATCAGAAACACTTTCACCATTGGTAAGCACCAAGTCCAGTATGGCTCCTTCACGTGTGGGGTCTGTTACCAATTGCCTGAATAGTTCTCCGTGTAGAGAATCCAGGATCTCCTTACTTCTAGATGATACTGCAGCAGGAATGTGCCAATCAACATCTGGCATATTGAAATCTCCTATCAGTAGCACTTCCCCTTTCCTAGCAATGCTGCGTATGTCTTCAATTAACTCTCTGTCCACCTCTTCCTCTTCTGAGGGAGGTCTGTATAATCACACCAATGCAAATAGATTTCCCTTTCCCTCTTTCTAGTTTAACCCACAATGCCTCCTCTCTCCCTTTTAAGCTCTGTAATTCCAAAGCTTTAATAGTAGTTTTTACATATAGTGCCACTCCTCCTCCCCTTCTTCCTCCCCTTCTTTCTGAATAAAGTATAGCCAGGTATAGTTACATCCCAGTCTTGGTTTTCTGTGAACCATGTTTCTGTAACTGCCACTAAATCCAAGTCAGCCACTCCCACCAAAGCTTCAACTTCAGGGATCTTATTTCCCATGCTACGGGCATTAATACACACTGCTTTCCATATGTTACCCGTTACCCATTTCCATAAAGTTATTTAATGTATCACCTACCTGGGGGCTTTCACTTACCTGGGGGCTTTCTTCACCCATCCCCAACGAATCTAGTTTAAAGCCCTCTTCAGTAGATTAGCCATTCTACTACCAAAGATGTGTTGACCTTTCTTGGACAGATGGATGCCATCTCTGCTCTGCAACCCTTGGAACAGCATCCCATGGTCTAGGAAACCAAAACGCTCTCGATGACACCATCCACGCAGCCATGCATTCATCTCCTGGATGCGAGCCTCTCTGCCTTGGCCTTTACCCTCAACAGGGAGGATTGAAGAGACCACCACCTGTGCACCTGCTTCACCCTCTGTCCCAGAGCCATGAAGTCACTTTTGATACGTTCCAAGGTATACCTGGCAGTATCATTTGTTCCAACATGGATTAGCAACATTGGGTAATAGTCAGTGGGCTTGATGAGTCTCGGCAAACTCTCCGTAACATCTTGGATTTTGGCACCAGGCAGACAGCATACCTCTCTGGACATCAAGTCTGGTCGGCAGATGGACGCCTCAGTACCCCTCAGAAGAGAGTCTCCAACCACCACTACCCTTCGTTTCCTTCTGGTCACTGATTCCGCAACTTTGGGGTACTTGAACTCTGGTTCTTCCCTTTCCAGGGATGCTTTCACCTCCTCCACTTCCAGGGCTGCATAATGGTTCTTCAATTCAAGGGCTGGAGAAGTTGGATTGGTGATTTTGCAGGCCCTGGTGACTTGTGTCCAATGTGACATAGTGGGTCCTTCCAGCCCGGTAGAAGAGGCTAAAAAGCCAGGAACAGGAGTAGGGCTGAGTTGTAAACAAAAGCACATGGCTCCTGGTTACCTTAGAAACCAAGCACAGAGGCAAGAGAAACGCCCGTGCTACCATTCAGGGAATGAGTCACGAGCTAATGCAGGACACCTGCTAGGGGGTGGAGTTGAGCACTGCCCTAGAATTCACCCTGATAAAGAGAGTTCAGTTGAGCTTATGGAGTTAGAAGGAGAAGAAGGGTTTGGAGAAGGAGAAGTGGATGAGGCATGTGTGCTGGATAAGGAAGCTAATGAGAGCTACGGTGAAGACAGCAGTGCCAGGAAAAAGCCAGAGTCTCTGTGGAAGGGTGAGACAGAGTCTTTCTTCAGGAAAAGAAAAGAAACCCCAAGGGAAAGATATAATAAGGGCAGAGTGGATTACCTGCAGTATCCAGGGGAACACAGAAGAGAAAGGAAGCCAGGAAGGCAAGTGAAATCTTCTGTGCAAGGCTTAGGTTGGGAACCTATAGCCAGCCCAAAGCCACAAAGAAAACCTCCACCAGCTAGGCTAAAATGTAAGCCAAAAGGCTGGTATAAAAATACTTACAGTGACTGTATTTACCCAGAGGGTTGGAGCTGGGAAGAGAATACCTGTGCTGATAACGTTTGTGAAAGCCAGTATTTAACTCAGGAATATCAGGTGAAACCTGAAGCAGTTAGAAAGGGCGTGGCATCAGGAGTGCCGTTACAAACATTTCCTTCTAGCCAGGAAGAGTTAATGGACTTTGAACCTGAGTGTGTGAATATTGATGAAGATATCATGGACTGTACGATATCGCTTGCTAATGAAATAATCTCATTACGCTGAAGGCATGTTTTGAAAGAGAAAGTACCGCACTACTAGCATTGAGAAGCAGAGAGCTGTGAAGAAACAGCATTGTTACATTGGAATGCTAGATATCAACCTGTTTATTGCTGAAGTAAGCCTTTTCTGTTAAAGAACCTTTGTTTTGTCCTTATGCCAGTAAATACCTGGTTTGTGTTACTTTGTTCATGGTGAAATCCACCCCGGGAGGGGAAATAAAATCCTTTGGTTGCTTAAACCACTTTTCCACAACTGCTCCTCATTGATTCGGTGAAGGGACTACATTTCCCAAAAAGCCCAGCTTCAGGATTTGTAAAGTAGCTGCTTCAGTGGGGAAGAACCACTCACTTAACCTCTACCCACTTATACACGGGGTTTAAGGAGAACTGGTGACACCAACCATCGACATTCTGTTGGCACCCATCTTCTCCTGTGCTGGAGAGCCTGGTTGCTGCAAGAAGCATCTCATCAATGTACTTCTCACTGTCTTGAATGCTCCTCAGCCTCGCCACCTCCTCTCTGAGTTCCTCCACTTGTTTCCTCAGAGCTTCAGCATGAAGGCACCCTGCACATGGAACCGGTCCTTCAACTGGCATTAGGACCTCTGTCTGGACCGAGGCAGAAGCTGTAACGGGGGCAACAGCTTTAGCAATATGATTTTTCCCAGCCATTGTTCTGTTCGTGGAGCTTAGTATTGTTTGATCTGTGGAGCCCTGGTTAGGAAAGACTGGTTACATATACAGGATGCCTGCATGCTAAAGATCTCAGGAAAAAAGAGGAGGCACTCAAAGAAGAGATGGTGAGGCTGAGAAGCATTTGAGACATTAAGAAGTAAATTGATGAGATTCTTCTTTAAACATCCAAGCTCTCTGTCAGAGGTGAAGATGGGAGACTACAGAATGAAGAAAGTTGGACACTAGTCACCAGAGCCTGCAGAATCAACACTCCAGCCCTTGAATTAAAGAACAGTATGGAGGAGAAGGAATCCTCCCAAGAAGGGAAAGAACCAGAGCTCGAGCACCCCAAAGTTGCAGAATCAGTGACCACAAGGAGTTAACAGGATGGATACAGCTAGGGGATGTAGAAAAACAGTGGGCAAAACTGAAAGGGGATATTTTAAGGGCAACAAACCTTTTTGTTAGAAAGGTAAATAAATGTAAAAGGAAAAAGGAGACCAAGATGGTTCTCAAAAGTAGTAGCTGAAAAGATGAAGAAAAAGATGGAGGCCTTCAGGAAAAAAAAGATCATAGAACGAGGAAGACAGGCATTTATATTTGGAAAAACTTAGAGAAGCTATCAAAGTAGTCAGGAAAGCAAAGAAATAAAAACAATTATAGCCAATGCAATAAAATGGGGAGATAAGACATTCTTCAGATATGTTAGTGAGAGGAGGAAGGGCAGAAGTGGTATTGTCAGACTCGAGGGTGAAGGGGAAGAATATATAGAAGCTGATGAGGATAAAGTGGAATTGCTTAGATATTTCTGTTCTGTGTTCACAGATGAAGTGTCAGGAGCAGGACCTCAAAAACACAGATAAATAGGAACAGAAGTGACATGGAATTTGAATATTTTTCAGAAGACTGTGTTTGTGAGGAACTAGCTGAACTAAAAAGCGTAGTTACTCACCTATAACAGGTGTTCTCCGGGGACAGCAGGAATCATTCCTCACATATGGGTCATATGGGTGACGTCGGCACCGACAGAGTCCTCGCGGAAGCATCTCCCCAGCTTTCAAAGAAAGCCTTTGAGAGATGCTACCATACATGTGTGGGCCCCTTCCCGCCTAAGGTTGCCATCTTTCTCAGTCAGATGACATAGCTAGAGCCGAGAAATAATATGGCAAAAATTGTACAGCAACTCCAAGGGAAGGAGGAAGGGTTGTGAGGACAGATTCCTGCTGTCCCCGGAGAACACCTATTACAGGTGAGTAACTATGCTTTTTCCAGGAACAAGCAGAGAAAAAACAGTCGCCCTCAAGGGCAGCCATGAGCAGCAGCATTGAGTCCGCAAATACAGACTGCAGTAGGACCCATGTGTCCAATGGGAACCAATGCTCCGGTAGCCTGAACACAGATGGGTAGGAGAGTAGGAGTTGCCTAGACCCCAAAAAGATTACAGACACGGCCTGGCCGAAGGTGCTGTCCCGTTGGGATTCCAGGCAGTAATGAGCTTCAAAGGTATGGACTGAAGACCAAGTGGCAGCCTGGCAGATGTCCAACATCGGGATGGAGCGCAGGTTTGCCAGAGGCCACCATGGCCCTGACACTGTGTGCCATGACCCAGCCATCTAGCGTGCGTCTAGCCTGCTCATAGGTGAGGGCTATAGTCTGCCACCAGGTGGACAAGGTTCGCTTGATCACTGCCTCTCCTAGACAACTGGGGTCGTAGGGAACGAAAAGCTGAGCAGCTTTGCGGTGGCCCTGGGTACGCTGAATGTATAAGGACAGGACCCTTTTACAATCCAAGGTGTAAAGGACTGTCTCCGCCCTGCTGGTGTGCGGTCTCGGGAAGGTGGTAGGAAGCACCACCTCCTGGTTGAGGTGAAAAGAAGACACCACCTTCAGGAGGAATTTGGGGTGCGTGCATAGCACGACCCTGTTCTTGTAGAACCTGGTATACGGCACCTCTGCCACCAGGGCTTTGAGCTCACTGTCCCTGCGAATGGAGATGAGCGACACCAGTAACACTACTTTCCACGAGAGATGCCTCAGGTGGAAGGCAGCCAGGGGCACAAGGGGCGGGCGAGTGAGCTATGCCAGCACTGCAATGAGGTCCCTTTCCGTTGCCGAAGAGCAGATGGGGGATTTTGTCAGCAGGAGCCCCCTCAATAAGCGGGTCACCAGAGGCTGGGCAAAGTGGGGCTAGCGTTCAACAAGGTGGTGGTGGTGTGCCACCGGGGCACTGAGGTGCACCCTGATGGAGTTTGATTTGAGTCCTGATTGTGAGAGATGAAGGTGGTACTGCAGCACCAGCTGCACTGGGCAGGAGAACGGGTTCACCCGTTGCTCCACGCACCAGACCGAGAACCTGCGCCAGATGGAGGCCTTATTGGAGGCCAGCAGGATCTCCTCCACTTCCCCTGAGAGGTTGAAAGGGGTCAAGGTTACCTTTTCAGTAGCCATGCTGTCAGTGATAGGGACCTTAGGTTGGGGTGCAGGAGAGAGCCCTCTTCTTGAGACGAGCCCCAGGGGACTCCCCAGGGGAATCTGTGCCTCCACAGACAATTTGAGGAGCAGCGGGAACCCCGGCTGCCTGGGCCACTGTGGAGCCACCAGGATCAGCGGCGCTTTGTCGCGAAGGGCCTTGAAGAGGGTCTTGACAATCAACGGCATTGGGTAGCAAGGCATACATGAGGCTTTTTGACCACAGGACGTCGAACACATTTGTCGCTACCTGACGGGAATAGAAGCAAGGCAACTGGTAGTTGTCTGGACTGGCGAAAAAGTACACCCGCAGGGTACCCCAGAGTCAGAAGAGCCAGGTGGCTGCTCTGAGGTCCGGCTGCCACTTGTGCAGTTGGAGGACCCTGCTCAATTTGTCTGCCAGGGCGTAGTCCTGGCCTGGTAGATATACCAGCTGTAGGAGCATTCCCCGACGAATTCCATAGGAGCAGATTGAAGGTGCTTCGCGGCAAAGGATGTGAGACCCCGTGCCCCCCCCCCCTTGCTTGTTCATGTAGACTGTCTTGGAGGCGGCCTGTGTCAACTAGTCTCAAAGACACCACTGGGCATCCCTCATGTGCAGATAGGTGTCTGTGGCGACGTGGACCATGGAGACCATGTGACCGAGTAGGCACATCTGAAGCAGAGCAGACACGGGGGGGGGGGGGGGGTGTTGCACGTCTGTGGCTAGTGTTCTGAGACGGTCAGCCCGGTCCAGGGGGAGAAAGGCCTTTGCCTGAACAGTGTCCAGTTTTGCCCCTATACACTCCAGACATTGTGTCAGGAGGCGGAGGGACTTGGGATGGTTTATCACAAACCCCAGATGTTGTAGGACATGGATGGTGCGCGTGTCATAGCTTGGTGCACCTTGGTGGCCGTGCCTCCTTTTATAAGCCAGTTGTCCAGGTAGGGGAAGAAGAATAGCCCTTGGAAACTGAGATAGGTGGCCACTACTGCGAGGCATTTGGTGAAGACCCTGGGGGCCAGGCTGAAGGGTGGTACCCTGTGCTGGTAGTGGCCTCCCCTCACCATGAAACAAATATATTACCTGTAGCTGGGGTGAATGAGGATGTGTGTATAAGCATCCTTCAGATCCAAGGAGCATAGCCAATCTCCCTGCTGGAGGTAAGGCAGCAATGTCCCAAGGGAGAGCATCTTGAACTTCTCCCTTACCAGGGATTTGTTCAGGTTCTGCAAGTCTAGGATGGGCCTTAGGCTCCCTATCCTTTTTGGCACGAGGAAATACCTGGAGTAGAACCATTTGTCCCTGAGATGTTGGGGTACTGGTTCCACTGCCTTGTCCTCAAGCAGGCCTGCGAATTCCTGCAGAAGGTGGTCCCGGTGAAGGGGAGACCTGGGGGGGCTCTCCCGGGAAGAAAGGAGGAGGTGTCTGTGCCAAGTGGAGGAGGTAGCTCTCCCTGACCCAGGGCTGGCCACCTGTAGGCATAGTCCTCCTGTGGGCTACTGTCCTCCTTGGTGTAGAGGGACTATGCCCAAGGAGCCAAAAGCTCCCCCCAGGCTGGGCCAAAGCCGATGCCTAGGGCTTCGAAGCCTTCTGCTTACGAGGGCCTTGCCCATGTCCCTTAGCCTGCTGACGAGCTGGGGAGGCTTGAGAATGTGGGTAGTTTCTGTAAGCAGCCCCTTTCCTCGGGTAAAAGGGCTTTTTACCCGAACCCTTCCGTCGGGGGAGGGTAGCTTTTTTTTTTTTTTTTTTTTTGAGAGCCTGGTCCTCGCCATGAGCTCAGTCTCCAACTCAGTGGCCTGCTCCTTCATGGGTTTGCCAAAGAGGTTCTCCCCTTGGCATGGGACATCGACCAATTTGTCCTGAACCCATTGCTCGAGATCAGAAGACTGTAGCCAAGCCTGGCACCAATGCCTGCCGCAGCTACTCTAGTTGCAGACTCCAGTCATAGGCTGCTTGAATCATGAACTTCGAGCACTCATGGACGTGTCTGGCCAGGTTCTTGAACCGCTGCAAGGGTCCCTTGGAGAGACCAGCTGAGAACCCGGCAAGCTCCTTTGCCAGGTCTCTCAGGTACATGCCCATGTGCAGCTGGTAGGCCTGGATCCGACCAATGAGCATCGAGCCCTGGTAGCACTTTCTGCTGAGGGAATCCAAGGTGCGGGCCTCCCTACCTTGCGGCACTGAGGCATGAGTCTTCTGGCTCTTCAGCCGACACATGGCTGACTCCACCACCATGGAGTTATGTGGCAGCTGTGCCTTTTGGGAGCCTGGGCTCTGGCGGACCCGATATATCGAGTCGAGCCACTTGCTCACGATAGGCACTGATACCAGTGTTTCCTACATGCGGAGCATTAGCTGTTCCAGGATGGGTGGAATAGGTACCGTTAGTAATTCCCTTGGTAGGGTCTCATACTGGAGGATTTCTAGTTCCTCCATCCGAGGGTCCTCCTCTGATTCTGTTGGGAATACTAGCGCCTTTGACATGTCCCGCACAAAGTCGAGGAATGTCATGTCCTCGGGTGGGGAAAGATATCGAGACTCTGAGGGGGACGGGTCTGAGGGGACGTCACAGTGGCGACAGGTGTCGGGGGACTTGAGGGGGGCAGCCCAGAGGCTCCAGGCCCGAGCCCTGCCCAGACTCCTCAGAGGCTCTGCAGTTGGCGCCGTGCGCGCTAGCCAGGGAATACTTCTGTCTCGTAGAATGGGACTCTGATCGAGACCTTGGCCAAGTATCAACTAGAGGTTGTATGTTTGAGGATCAGCTCGGCCTCTGGGGACGTCCTCGACATCCAGGGCCCGGTGGTCTGGCGGAGGAACTGGCCTGGCAGACATCAGTGCCCGCTGCTGGTCCATGAAGGCAGATAAGTTGCACTCCAGGACTACCATTCTGTTCTCCAGTCCAGAAGGCTTCGCAGCTGTTGGCGCGGGCACAGAGGAACTCGTGCCCGGTGCTGATTCCCCTGAAAGGAATCCTCAACAAAGATGGCCTCAGGTGTCCGGAGCCGATATTCAGGCAATTCCTTCCAGGCAACCTTGGTAGGCTATGGGACCTGGCTTGGGGCTTACCTGTCCTGCTAGAACTGTCCAAGGAAGCTGCCTTTGAGGGTTTCTTCTTCTTGTGTTCCTTCGAGGGTGACCCCCTCTCTAAAGGCCCACTGCGTTGACTGGGATCTGCAGGGGCGCCACAGGAGTCGGAGGCTTCAGATGGAAAGGCCTTCGGAAGCAGCAGGGAATCTGGGAAAAACTTATCGTGCTGCTGCCAAAGGCTCTTGAGGGCCATGGTAGACATCTTTTAACAAAGATCACAGGCTGTAGGGTTGTGGTCCGGTCCTAGGCAGTAGTTGTGTGTATCAGAAGAAACAATTTTTGTACACCGATTACACTTCTTGAGGCCACTGGTAGCCATGGGGGAAAAAGTACCCTGCAAGGTTTAAGACCCGTGGTGCTGCCAGTTGGAAAAAAGGGCGTGAAGGCTCCAAGAGGGAAAAAAGGGTTATGAACCCAAGACTCTATGCTGGGGCAGCAGGCTCGGGTGGCGGGAAGAGTACCAGTGCACAACCAGAGAGAGTATAAAACTCAAGCAAAAAAAACTTTTTCTGGGGGAAAACAGACAAGACGTCTGAAGGACCCCGCAGAAAAAAGGAGCCTGAGTAAGATGGCACCCTTGGGCAGGAAGGGGACCACGCATGCATGGTGGCATCTCCCAAACACTTTCTTTGAAAGCTGGGGAGATGCTTCCACGAGGGCTCCATCAGTGCTGACCTCACCCATCTGTGAGGATGGACTTCCTGCTTGTTCCCGGAGAAGTAGATAAAACAATGGGATTGGATGGGATACATCTGAGCATACTGAAGGAAACTGGGGACTTTCTAGTGGCTCCATTGGCTGACCTTTTCGATGCTTCTTTGGAGTCGGGAGTGATCCCAGAGCACTGGAGAAAAGCACATGTGTCCCTTTACACAAAAGCAGAATTAAGGATGAAGTTGAAAACTACAGGCTGGTTAGTCTAACGTCTGTGGTGAGTAAATTATTGGAAATGCTGCTAAAAAAAGAGAAAAGTGAGGTTTCTGGAGTTCAATGTATTGCAGGATCCGAGGCAGCATGGGTTTATGAGTGGCAGGTCTTGTCAGACAAATCTGAGTTCTTTGGCTGGGTGACCAGGGAGTTGGACCGAGGAAGAGGCCTAGATGTGGTGTACTTACATTTCAATAAAGCCTTTGACATCGTTCTACGCAGGCGACTTATAAACAAACTGAGCACCCGAGGGATGGATTATAAAGTTATGGATTGGGTCAGAAATTGGTTGAGTGGGAGGCAGCAGAGGGTACAGGTAAATGGAGCTCAATCTGAGGAGGTGGTTACCAGTAGTGTACTGCAAGGAGCTGTCCTTGGTCTGATTCTTTTTAAACATCTTTGTTAGTAATATTGAATAAGGGTTGTTGGGTAAGGTTTGCCTGTTTGCGAATGATAACAAAATCTGCAATAGAGTAGACACCCAGAAAGGAGTAGATAACATGAGGCGAGATCTAAGCTTGAAGAATGATCTAAAATTTGGCACCTGAGATTTAATACTAAAAAATGCACAGTGATGCACTTGGGCTGCAAAATTCCAAGGGAGTGGTACAGTGTAGCAGGTGAAGTACTTCTGTCAACAAAAGAAGAGTGGGACTTGGGCGTGAAAAGGGGTAGACAAGGTAATGGTGAAAGCTAGAAGGATGCTTAGGAGTATAGGGAGAGGAATAGCCAGTAGAAAGGAGGCGATAGTGCCTCTGTATAAATCTCTGGTGTGACCTCATTTGGAGTATTGTGTGCAATTCTGGAGACTGCACCTTCAAAGGTATATAAACAGGTTGGAGTCAGTGCAGAGGGTGGCTACTAAAATGGTTAATGGTGACTTCCGGTGTGGTAATGAGCTGACCAGACGTGTGCTGATCGGCTCCGGGCACCATACCCCGCAAAACTGCTAATTTTCCTGCTACAGAGAAGCTGAATGCCCCTGACACAGTTGTCAGGTAGCAGAGACGGTGGTCGGAAAGCCGTAGTGCCTATCCAGTCTACCGGGGGCAGCCCGATGGCGGCAAAACCTTCGCGGCGAGAGAAGGCTCGGACCCTGGAACCTAAGATGGCGGAGGGAGACCCTCAGAGTCCCGCTTCCGATGGCGAGCACACCATGGTGGCAGAAGTAAGCGCTGCTGTAGTGCGAGCCCTTGATGACCGATTTCGGGAGCTGGGAGACCAACTGCACTCAGTGGCTCAAAATATCACGGATTTCACAGGGCGGATAGAACAGGCGGAAACCAGGATATCGGGTCTTGAAGACACTCAGCACTCCCTGGTCGCCAAAATACAGGCCCTGGAAGCCACCGTCAAGCAACAAGGGGAGAAATTGGAAGACCTGGAAAACCGGGGACGCTGAAAAAATCTGCGCTTTGTCGGAATCCCGGAAAATATTGTGGACAGTGCTCTCCCCAGTTACTTACAGGAATGGATTGCGAAGATCTCCAATGGTGGGGTGGAGACACCTCTACAGATGGAACGGGTGCATCGGCTGGGCCCCAGGCGGGAGCAGGCAGGCCGGCCACGTGCGGTGATAGCCCGCTTCTTAGACTACCGCCAAAAGGAAGCAGTGCTGCGAGCAGCCCGAAGTTCTCGGCGATATACGGGAGATCTTGAAAAGATTCTTGTATTTCAAGACTACTCACAGCTGGTTAGCCAGCAAAGAAGAGCCTTCTCTGCTGTGTGCGCCCAACTGAGCAGTAAGGGGCTGCGCTTTTCACTCCTTTATCCTGCCCGTCTGCGTGTGGAGCACCTTGGACAGACATGTTTCATGGGCTCCCGGCAGAGGCTTTGGCTTTCGTGGAGCAGCTGGGGGAGTCTTCAGCGGCAACCCCCTAGGTGTGGGCCCTATCCACCTGGGTATGACATTGTAGCACAGGGTTGTTTTAACTCTGGAGCAGAGGGCAACAGTTTGCAACAGTATGTAACAATTGCGCTACGCTTGGATTATCTGATCCCGTGGACACCCTGAGACCCTTTTATGTCTGCTTTGGTTGAGACTATAGCGTGATTATGCACTCTCTTTGACAATCTCTCTGCCCCGGAAAGTGAGGCCCATCGTGCAGGCCGGCACGGTTATTAGCTGTTTATTATGTCAGCTATAGGTGATATGCTATTGGTCTCTGGGGGTGGGTCGGGATTCGGTTTCTGCTTGGGCCCTGTTGTGGTGGGATCTCTTGGGGGGAAGGATTGTATTGCTCCCTAGGGGCCTCCTCCGGAGGATATAGAAGGGGTGACACCCCCGAGCCCTTTGACCTAGACGGGAGCGCTTAGTGGGGCGGTGAATGATTGGGGCGATCTGGTTCCGTCGCTCCTCGATGTTGGGGAACGGTCCAGACCGCCCGGCGGGAGCAAAAGGGGATTTTTCTTTTATTTTTCTTCTCTTCTTTTTTTTTTTTTCTTCCTTTCCCTCTCTTTCCAAGACCCTCGTTATCATTAATTATGAGTAAGGTTTTTGGAAGGGGCGGGGCATGGTTGGGTTTTGCTGTAATCTGCCCCCCCTCCCATTTGTATAGCTTAGTGGATTTGATTCCGCATCTGGGTCATATCAGTTTGCAGCAGTCGGATGGCTGCCTCGGTCTCGGGATATTTGGGAGTTATGTTCGTTTGTGGTACCTAAAGCCGAGGTACCCATCGCTTTGGAACCGGGTTTGAGGGGAGGCGGGTGGAACTTGGGGTTAGCTCTGGGGGAGCGGGTAATTTCACGGAAGTAGATGCTAGTGGGCCCTCCTGTGCAGCCAGATCCCTTGCGACTTACTCAGTGCAAGGGGAGGGGGTGGTTATCGTGGGGGAAGGTCTTTTGTAGATAAGGCCATGGTTTTGGAGGGTGTTCCCCCCCTTGGGCCTGATTGTGGGTGGATAGAGGTCCCTTGGAGAGCAGGGGCATATGTAGAGTGGATTCGTTTAAGGGGTAGTTCGGGGCAGGAGGGGTTGGCAAAGGGAGGGGGGCTTCTCTGGGAGTAGTGACGGGTTTTCATAATGGGGTTGCCTGACTACTACAGGAAGTTTTCGGCCTCTGTGTAGGCTGGGTTTGGGGAGTGAGGAGGGGTTGGGGAACGAAGTTGGGGGGAGGGGAGTGGTTAATAGTATAGTACTAAGGGAACAGGAAGGGAGTGGGGATAGGTTAGAATGGGGGAGAGTGGAACCGCTTAACACAAGGGAGACTGACAATTAGGAACTCATGGATTTTTGGAGGATGGCTGCGGGCTGGGACGGCCACCCTCCTCTTGATTGGCAGTTGTGCATGGGAAGATATCGGTAATTGTTTTGTGTTCTGAAGATCGTATCTTGGAATGTGTGTGGTATCGGCAACCCTGTCAAGAGATATAAAGTGTTGCATGCCTTGGCTCGTTTCCGCTGTGACGTGGCTATGCTACAAGAAACTCACCAAACTGTGGTTGAACACAACAAATTGCAACGAGATTGGGTGGGGCAAGTTTGGGGTGCCCCGGCCCGTGGGAAGAAGGGTGGGGTGGTCATTCTAGTTCACAAGCGCCTCCGATTTGAGGCCATGCGGGAGTATGCGGACCCGGAAGGTCGGTATTTTTTGCTGTATGGTACCCTAGCTGGAAAGTCTTTTATTCTTCGGACCATATATAGTCCAAATGTACTGGATAGGGCACTATATGCTCGTCTGGCCTCTAGGATTGAGCAGTGGCTGGAAGCTCCTCTGGTGCTGGTGGGTAATCTGAATGGGGTCCTTGATATTGCTTTGGATACTGAGATGGGGGCGGGGGAGAGATCTCGGGCGCCGACCACCAAAGCTTTGCAGGCCTTACGTACTCGATTGGGATTGGTGGACCCTTGGCGTTTGTTACATCCCATGGAACGCGTTTCACCCACCGCTCTTGCACCCATGGTTCACACGCTAGGATAGATTACACTCATTTCTGAGAGGCTTTTTGCGCAGGTGGAGGAGGCACAGATTGGCCCCATGGAAATATCTGATCACTCACTTGGGGAACTCGAGCCCCGCAATCACGGATTTGGCGCTTTCCCATGGATTTATATCGTGATCAGGCTTTCCATGGTTATCTCACACAATGCTGGCTGGATTTCCGGAAAAATCATGAGCAATATGAGGTTGACCCGGAGTTGCTGTGGGAGACAGCGAAGGTGGTGTTGCGGGGAGATATAATAGCTTACGCAGCTAGGAAACGCAAAATGTTGGCTGCACGGATTGTTTACTTGGAAAAGCAGACCGTGAAAGAGCGCAGACGGTGTGCAAGCGACCCCACCCTGGCCAATAGAAAAAGATTATGGGAGGCCCAGGTGGCTCTCAATGAGCTCCTACACCAACGGGCAAAAAAGTCTCACATGTATTATCGCTACCAACTATATCGCTTTGGAGATAAACCGGGGAAGCTCCTAGCGAGATGTCTTCGGGGAAGTAGAGGAACTCGTTCGATAGTAGCCGTGCTGGATGATCAGGGGCAATTACGGAAGGAAAGTCGGGAGATAGCACAGGTGTTTCGCACATATTTTCAGAAGTTCTATGCTAGAAGGCTGGGGTCTCCGTTGGATATGACTGAGTATTTTCGGGAGCTGCAGCTCCCCAGGATTACGGTTGCTCAGCGGGCACACCTTGACTCGCCAGTGTCGGTGGAAGAGGTGATTAAAGTGATACGTGGTGCTAACTGCTGCCGGGCTCCGGGCCCCGATGGGTTTGGGGCAGAATTTTATAAGCTGCTAGGAGAGAAGATATCTCCGGTTCTAGTGGAAATGTATCAAAGCCGGATTGATCGAGGCACATTTACATGGGGAAACAATCATGCCCATATCATTCTGATACCTAAGCCAGGGAAGGATCCCACTCAAGCTGCCTCATACCGGCCTATCTCCCTACTAAACATTTGACTCGAAAGTGTTAGCTAAAATTCTGGCTGACCGATTGGCGGAAGTCTTGGGCGAGCTGGTACATGAGTCGCAGGTGGGGTTTGTAAAAGGACGTTACGCAGTCCGTAATCTGCGTAAAATACTGGCATCATTAGAATGGGTTAGAAACGAAATTTATCATCCTTGTTAATAAGCTTCGACGCCGAGAAGGCCTTTGATCAGGTTCACTGGGACTACTTGCAGTTTCTTCTGCCTAAATATGGTATTGGAGAGATGTTTTGTAAAATGGTGGACTTGCTTTACACGGATCCGACAGCAGGCATTTCCTGTAATGGGGTGCTCTCTGACTCCTTCCCGTTGGAGAGGGGTATGCGACAGGGCTGCCCCCTCTCCCCATTGCTCTTTGTGTTATCCTTGGATCCGTTGGTGTGTAGAGTTGAGACCTCTCCAAGTATACGGGGGGTAAGTGTAGGGGCTCAAGAATTCAAATTGGCGGCATTTGCCGATGACTTAGTACATGTGCTCTCGCCTCAGCAATCGCTCGCCAACTTACTTGAGGAGTTTGTTCTTTTTGGTGCATTTGAAGGATTGCGGATAAATATGGACAAATCCGAAGCGCTGGATGTTGTGGGTTCACTACGGGGAACATGGCGGGGAGTTTTCCCTCTTCGTTGGGCGGAGGAGGCCTTTTTATATCTGGGTATTTTGCTGCCTCGGGATCCCAAGACGCTTTATAAACTTAACTTCGACCGATTCTTCTCGAAGATATAGACTCAGCTGCAGGCTTGGACCCCTCTTCCCTTGTCATTGTCTGGCCGATTGGCGGCTATAGGGATGGTTATATTTCCTAGGCTGCTGTATTGGCTGCAAACATTACCGGTGTGGTTGCTGCATAGGGATCTTCAAAAGACAGAAAGGGAAGTCCGGAAATTTCTTTGGGGGGCAGTTAGAGCTCGGATACCCTTATCTAGGCTGAGGGGTAGTTGGAAAATGGACGGAATGGGACTTCCTGACCTGTCTCAGTATGCTTTGGCATGTCAGGCCAGACACTTGGGGGATTGGCTGGGTGATACTGATTATTATACGCCCAGGACCCTAGAGGCTGCTTTATTGACCCCCCACGCGCTCGCGGCGGTGGTGCACCTGGATGGTGCGTTGTTGCCGCCTAGGGTGAGGAATAGCGTCTTGGTGGCCCCGCTTTGGCGTACTTGGCAGAGGCTGAATAGTATTTGGGGCAGTTCTCCGTGGGTGTCTAGCTGGCTTCCCTTGCAGGGGAACGTTACTTTTGCTCCGGGAACGGACTCTGCTCTATTTAGGCAGTGGAGGGGGAAGGGGATAAAGTGTCTCGGGCATGTGGTCACGCTAGAGGGCCGTTGTAAATCCTTGGACATGCTATGTAAAGAACGTGACTTGAATCAGGGTAATTCCCTCTTTGCATATATCCAGCTTCGGCATTATGTGGAATCTTTACCGCAGACGGATTTACATGAGGCTCACTCTGCGAGAATTATAGACTTTTTGGCCTTGGGGACGGATTGTCCACCTCGGGTAGCGGTGTTAAAGTGTAAGCTGGATCAATATGGAACCCCCCGGGACTTTTCAAAAGAGGAGGTGGCTTGGGCGCAAGAATTAGGGTGTGAGGTCCTTCCAGGCTCGGTTGGAGCGGCCTTACGGCGGATCGCCCGACTAGTTGAAGGTACCAGATGGCAGGAGACGCAATTCAAGTGTATAATACGGGCCCACTTCTCCCCGAGGCGAGCGCTGCGAACTGGGCTTACTGACTGTGGAGGTTGCCCTAAATGCGCCCTACCTTTGGCAGACTTGGGCCACATGTGGTGGGGTTGTGGGCGCATTAAAGCGTATTGGGCGCGTATCGAGGCTTATCTAAGTATTTTATTACGTCAACCCGTCCGGTGGTCTGGTTTGTTGGTTGCCTTGGACCGTTTGGGGCCCCTACAGATCAAAGGGAAATGGGGGCGCATTTTAGCGCGTAAAGCTTGTTTGGTGGGGAAGGGCCCCATTCTTCATAGGTGGAGAGAGACGCCAGCCCCTACTTTTTGGGAGTGGCGCATTAGTTTTCATCATCTCATGCTGCAGGAAAGTAGGGCGGCCAGGGGTACTCCTCAGCGCTGGGCCTCCTTCTTGCTGATATGGACTCCTTACATCCAGAGTTTAGGTCCTAAAGCTAGGAGCGAGGTTTTAGCCACGGGGCAATTCTGCACTCCAGGGTTGCCGGGTGGGGGGAGAGCGTTGGCTGTTGACCGGGATAGTAGATATGTGGGTTCCCAGTGGATAGCGGTTTGGCTCTGGCCTGGGGGGGGGGGGGGAAGGGGGGATGGGGGAGGGGCTATTTAGTATACAACAAGGGAAAGAGTCTTTAGAAGGATTCCGTGATTGCTGGTGCCTTCTTGCTCTCTCTGTTTTTCCTCTCTGTGACTCGAGGGCTCTTGGATAGGGATAAGACACAACCCTGTCCAGGAGATTGTCTAGGAAGGATGCTTTGCTTGCCATAGCCTTCGGTGGGAGGGGGGAAGAGACAAGGGGGGGAAGAACTCATGAAAATAAGTATTTATGTTATTAAAATGGCTGTATTGTGGACTTGGAGTTTAATAAACAGATTTTGAAAAAAAAATGGTTAATGGTCTTCGTTATAAAGCATATGAGGACAGATTTATAGATCTTAATATGTATATATTAGAGGAAAGGCAGTATAGAGGGGATATGATAGAGATGTTTAAATACCTCAGTGGCCTAAATGCACAGGAGGAGATTCTCATTCGATTGAAAGCAAGCTCTGCTACAAAGGGACATAGGATGAAGGTGAAAGGGGATAGACTCAGGAATAATATGCAGAAATATTTCTTTACGGAAAGAGCGGTAGATGTGTGCAATAGTCTCCCAGTGGAGGCGGTAGAGATAAGGACAGTATCTGAATTCAAAAAAGCATGGGACAAACACCGTATCTCTACAAGTAAAAAGGGGACTATTGTAGTTGATATGGAAGGGCAGACTAGATAGGCCAGGTGGTCTTTTTCTGCCATCATGTTTCTATGTAATTTGCAAAAAGCTTAATTACTCACCTATAACAGGTGTTCTCCAGGGACAGCAGGAATCAGTCCTCACATATGGGTGACAGCACCGATGGAGCCAGAGTAGAAGCACCTCACCAGCTTTTAAAGAAAGCTTTTGGAAGTTGCCGCCACGCATGCGTGGTCCCCTTCCCTTCCAAGGGTGCCATTTTGCTTAGTCAGATGACATAGCTAGGACTGTAACAAAAATAAAACAAGGTAGGGAGGCAACTCCAAGGGGAGGAGGGAGGGTTGTAAGGACATATTCTTGCTGTCCCTGGAGAACACCTGTACGACCCAACAACTGAGCACGATTCCACGTGTGACAAGGACCCAGTAAGAAACGTGGAAGGCAACAAAAAGACGTGATGTAAAATACTTTAATTTCTTTATTCCAGTCCAGCCACCGGCCCGACACTGGCCGTGTTTCGCAAAAACCTTCCTCAGGGGCAAATGATGGCTAAAATACATAAAACATACATGTAAAAACGAAAAAGTTTTTTAAAAAAATGTATAAAGATTAAGAGAATGAAACACAGAACGTGTAAATAAAAAACGTCAAAGTAAACATGTAAAAAAAGATAAAATCAAAGTACAGCCAATATTAGGAGCATAATTAATAGAAAAAATTAAAAAACTTGCAAAGTACCGACTTGAAATGTGGCTAAAAGACATAAATATCAATAAATATTTAAATAAATAAATCACATGAATACAATTAAATATAAACACATTCCCAAATGATAAAATCATACAATCAATATTATGACTGAGCCATAGATAATACATATGAACAAATAAATATATAAAACAAATAAATAACTAAAATATTAAACTTACTACAATTTTGACTTTGCGAACCTAACCCTAATAGGCGTAACAAAACAAAACCTAAAAAAACTCCAACTAGCACAAAACGCAGCAGCCAGGACTATAATGAATGCCCCACCATTCCAACATATAACACCTATATTAGAGTATTTACACTGGCTCCCGATTCAATGCCGAATACAATATAAAACTCTCCTAACCACATACAAAGTCCTAAATAATACAGCACCTCCTACATTAAACAACCTTATCA
The DNA here is from genome assembly GCA_033557465.1 of Ichthyophis bannanicus. Classification (NCBI taxonomy): domain Eukaryota; kingdom Metazoa; phylum Chordata; class Amphibia; order Gymnophiona; family Ichthyophiidae; genus Ichthyophis; species Ichthyophis bannanicus. The sequence goes on along the minus strand of JAWIIG010000036.1, from coordinate 1,839,261 downwards.
ATACAGAACCCAATCATAATCTTCAAAGGAGAGACCAAATAAACAAACTAAAAACACCAAAGGAATTTATAAAGGCTAAAAAATCAACAAACATGAAAGCATTCTCCCATGCTGCCCCTATAATTTGGAACAACATTCCATCAGAACTCAGATCTTTACCTCAAATCATGGAGTTCAGGAAAAAACTCAAAACACATTTATTCTCAACATACTACGGTTCTTTGACGAATTCACCTTTTCAACAAGAAAAAGGATAGCTTCACCAGCTAACCTTATCCATCTCTGAACTGGAATAAGCACCAAAACCCCAAACCGATGTTTTTGAATCATACATACCTTGTACATAGTTTATAATCCTGTTCTTTGTACATAGTTACAACTGTTAATTGTAAGTTTGATCTGATTTTTTGTAGCTTCACATTGTTATATGTAAAAACAGCATTGCCTTGTTTACTGTTGTTCAATGTAAACCGCAACTGATCATTGGAAGGTGCGACATATAAAAACTTGTTAATTAAATTAAATTAAATTAATTCAATATAAAATGTTCTGAACTAGTAAGTTTTATCGGCAAATCTGTGACTGAGCCATAAAGTATACATGTAAACAAATAAATATGTGAAATATTAAAATACCAGGGGTGCCACAAATTCAAATTCATTATTAGATACATAAACAATAAAAATATTAATAATGAATAATAAAAATTGTATAATAGTGATAAAAGAAAGTAAAATTAAAAACGAAAGATCAACGCTTCAAAGGATGTGACATAAGAACATAAGAACATAAGACATGCCATACTGGGTCAGACCGAGGTCCATCAAGCCCAGTATCCTGTTTCCAACAGTGGCCAATCTAGGTCCTACACACCTAGCAATATCCCCAAAAGACCACAGGTTCCACAATGCTTGTACTGGGTCAAGCATTGATATCCTGGGTCCCTTTTTAATAGTGGTTTATGGACCTTTCCTCCAGGAACTTGTCCAAACCTTTTTTAAACCCAGCTATACTAACAGCCCTTACTACATCCTCCGGTAACAGATTCCAGAGTTTGATTACACGTTGAGTGAAAAAATATTTTCTCTTATTTGTCTTAAATAGTTTACCCTGTAGTTTCATTACATGTCCCCTAGTCTTTCTATATTCTGCTAGCGTAAACAATTGATCCACGTTTATCCGTTCCACTCCATTCATTAATTTATAGACCTCTATCATATCTCCTCTCAGCCGTCTCTTTTCCAGGTTAAAGAGCCCTAACCTTTTTAGCCTCTCTTCATAGGAGTAGCCTTCCATCCCCTTCACCAATTTGGTGGCTCTTCTCTGTACTTTTTCTAATAACGCTATGTCCTTTTTAAGATACGGTGACCAGAATTGCACACAATATTCAAGGTGCGGTCGTACCATGGAGCGATACAGAGGCATTATAATATCCTTTGTTTTATTCTCCATCCCTTTCTTTATGATACCTAGCATTCTATTTGCTTTCTTGGCCGCCGCTGCACACTGGGCGGAGGGTTTTAACATGTTATCCACGATGACTCCTAAGTCCTTTTCCTGGGTGGTGGTTTCTAATGTGGAGCCTTGCATCGTGTAACTATAGTGTGGGTTGTTCTTTCCTAGGTGCATAACTTTGCATTTGTCCACATTAAATTTCATCTGCCATTTGGATGCCCAGTCTTCCAATTTATCCAGATCCTCCTGCAGCTTTCCACAATCCTCTTGCGTTTTAACAACTTTAAACAGTTTTGTGTCATCTGCAAATTTGATAACCTGACTAGTTATTCCCTTTTCCAGGTCATCTATGAATATGTCAAAAAGTAGCGGACCCAGTACAGATCCCTGGGGTACTCCACTATTCACTTTTTTCCATTGGGAATATTGGCCATTTAGCCCTACCCTCTGCTTTCTATCTTTTAACCAGTTCCCGATCCACAATAGTACACTGCCTCCTATCCCATGACTTTTTAGTTTTGCCAAAAGTCTCTGATGGGGGACCTTGTCAAAAGCTTTCTGGAAGTCCAGATACACTATATCAACCGACTCACCTTTGTCTACCTGTTTATGCACACCTTCAAAGAAACATATCAGATTAGTAAGACAAGATCTTCCTTGTCTAAAGCCATGTTGGCTGTCTCCCATTAGGCCATGACTATCTACATGTTGTGTAATTTTGTTCTTTATGATGGTTTCTACCATTTTCCCCGGTACTGACCATTCATAAGAACAAAAAGAAACATACCTGTATGTCGTATGTTTGTAAAACTGTAACTTACTCCTCCTCTATAAACACAGGAATGCCTAAGATATTAAAAAAATGGTGATAGACAATATCAATCCTATTCAAAGAGGGGGATCTAAAAAAGGAGGAAAAAGACCAAGAAAAAGAGAGATGAGGACGAAAGAAAAAAGGCAAAGGGACATCCGTATAAAAATTTATAATCAAAATTGAAATGTGAAATATAAAAATATATGAAATGAATTGGTAATTTTACCTCTATGGTAAATAGACTGAATTCAGTGTGTTGCTATAGAGCCACAATGCTACTCCTATAGAATAAATATCATAAAAAACAAATGTAACAAAATGTTAACATAAATATTTTTGTTCCTAACTGCATCAGAGGGTTAAAAGGTTAAAACATAACCTCAAAATATTTTTATCCCTTTCTTGTATAATATCAAAAATATTTAGTTGAAAAAAAGATGTATGATCAACAATATCGGATCAATCCTGCATGACAGCCATCAACCTACGCTTAACCACGAGATTAAGCCTTAAGTATATTTAGAAAGCTGGAAACTAAATAGAACGTTACTATCTACTATCTATTAGGTATCCCATCTTAGAAAAGCCATTTAATAAGGACCATATAATACATGAAAATAAATAAATAAAAACGAATGTAGGGTTTTTTAAAAACATTCCTATATTATTATGTAAAGCGTTATTACCCACTATCTATTAAGTATGTCACCCTGGGAAAGCCGTTGAGGAGAGCCACATAATATAAAAATGAAAACAGATCAGTAAAAACCGTGGAGACAAAATAAAACAATGTTAAAAAATGTGAGGAGTTTTCAACATTCCTATATGATTCAAAATCAAAAGAAAAACCACTTCATACAAATCTAAATCAAATGGAAAGGGCCAGATATTATGGCTCACGCAACGTGCCCCTAAAGAAAACACCAGCGGGGTGCACGTTTAAAAGAATGGGAGACCACTACTGATTGAAAGTGATCATGAATGCTTAAAACGGGAATCATCTAAAAAAGACCGTGAAAGTAAAAACATGATATATAAAAGGCCAATACTAGCAAATGACTAAGATAAACTTAATGTCACGGAAGTGGCTGTAGTATCATAAAAAGAGCCCTCTCATTACCAATTCATTTCATATATTTTTATATTTCACATTTCAATTTTGATTATAAATTTTTATACGGATGTCCCTTTGCCTTTTTTCTTTCGTCCTCATCTCTCTTTTTCTTGGTCTTTCCTCCTTTTTTAGACCCCCCTCTTTGAATAGGATTGATATTGTCTATCACCATTTTTTTAATATCTTAGGCATTCCTGTGTTTATAGAGGAGGAGTAAGTTACAGTTTTACAAACATACGACATACAGGTATGTTTCTTTTTGTTCTTATGAATGGTCACATCCTTTGAAGCGTTGATTTTTCGTTTTTAATTTTACTTTCTTTTATCACTATTATACAATTTTATTATTCATTATTAATATTATTATTGTTTATGTATCTAATAATGAATTTGAATTTGTGGCACCCCTGGTATTTTAATATTTCACATATTTATTTGTTTACATGTATACTTTATGGCTCAGTCACAGATTTGCCGATAAAACGTACTAGTTCAGAACATTTTATATTGAATTGTAGTAAGTTTAATATTTTAGTTATTTGTTTTATATATTTATTTGTTCATATGTATTATCTATGGCTCATTCATAATATTGATTGTATGATTTTATCATTTGGGAATGTGTTTATATTTAATTGTATTCATGTGATTTATTTATTTAAATATTTATTGATATTTATGTCTTTTAGCGACATTTCAAGTCGGTACTTTGCAAGTTTTTTTAATTTTTTCTATTTTTTCTATTAATTATGCTCCTAATATTGGCTGTACTTTGATTTTATCTTTTTTACATGTTTACTTTGGCGTTTTTTATTTACACGTTCTGTGTTTCATTCTCTTAATCTTTATACATTTTTTTAAAAAAATTTTGTTTTTACATGTATGTTTTATGTATTTTAGCCATCATTTGCCCCTGAGGAAGGTTTTTGCGAAACACGGCCAGTGTCGGGCCGGTGGCTGGACTGGAATAAAGAAATTAAAGTATTTTACATCACGTCTTTTTGTTGCCTTCCACGTTTCTTACTGGGTCCTGGAGAACACCTGTTACAGGTGAGTAACTACGCGTTCTCCAGGAACAAGCAGGAAGTCAGTCCTCACATAAGGGACTCCCTAGCACCCAACCACGACAGCACCAGCGGTACAAAGTTGGGTAACCATGAGTTGTAGAAGGTGAGTCCCCACTGAGAGACTCTGCAAGACCCTAGCGTCCAGCAGCACTATCACTCTGGTAGCCTGAACACAGAAGGGTCGGAGGGCAGGAGTTGCCTATTTGCCAAAAAGATTACGGAGTACCACCTGGCCAAAGACACTGTCCAGAAGGGACTCGCTCTCCATAAGAACATAAGATATGCCATACTGGGTCAGACCAAGGTCCATCAAGCCCAGTATCCTGTTTCCAACAGTGGCCAATCTAGGTCATACGTACCTAGCAGTTTCCCCAAAAGACACAGGTTCTGCAATGCTTGTACTAGGTCAAGCATTGATATCCTGTGTCCCTTCTTAATAATGGTTTATGGACCTTTCCTCCAGGAACTTGTCCAAACCTTTTTTAAACCCAGCTACACTAACAGCCTTTACTACATCCTCCAGTAACAAATTCCAGAGTTTGATTACACGTTGAGTGAAAAAATATTTTCTTTTATTAGTCTTAAATAGTTTACCCTGTAGCTTCATTGCATGCCCCCTAGTCTTTCTATATTCTGATAACGTAATCTACGTTTATCCATTCCACTCTGTTCATTAATTTATAGACTTCTATCATATCTCCCCTCAGCTGTCTCTTTTCCAGGTTAAAGAGCCCTAACCTTTTTAGCCTTTCTTCATAGGAGTATCCTTCCATCCCCTTTACCATTTTGGTGGCTCTTCTCTGAACCTTTTCTAATAATGCTATATCCTTTTTAAGATACGGCGCAGTAGTGAGCTGCGAATATATGAATGGAAGACCATGTGGCGGCCTTGCAGATCTCAGTCACCGGCACTGAGCGCAGGTTCGCCACTGATGTGGCCATTGCTCTCATGCAATGCGCTGTGATCCAGTGTTCCAGGGAGAGCCCAGCTTGCTCATAGGCAAGGGAAATACATTCCGCCACCCATGTGGACAGAGTTCACTTAGTCACAGGAAGCCCCAGCCTGCTAGGGTCATAAGAAATGCTGAGGAGCTTTGCGATGGCCCTGAGTCCGCTGTAGGTAAAAGGACAGGGCCCGTTTGCAATCCAGTGTATGGAGTACAGTTTCGTCCTGACTGACATGAGGCCACCGAAGAATGGTGGGAAGGACCACCTCCCGGTTGAGATGGAAAAGAGATACCACCTTTGGGAGGAATTTGGGGTGAGTGCAGTGTACCACCCTGTTCTTGTAGAATCTTGTATATGGCGGCTCTACCACCAGGGCCTGAAGTTTGCTTACTCTTCGAGCAGCTATGAGAGCCACCAGGAAGACAAACTTCCATGAAAGATACTGCCGATGGCAGGTAGCTAGAAGCTCGAAGGGTGGCCTGGTGAGCTGAGAGAGCACTACTTTAACTTTGCATTCCACCGTCAGGGAGTAGATGGGGGCCTTAGACAACAGGAGGCCCCAGAGGAGCCGAGAAACAAGGAGCTTCCCCTCAATAGACAGGCATTTATATTTGGAGAAACTTAGAGAAGCTAGCAAAGTAGTCAGGAAAGCAAAGATTCAAAAAGTGGAGGAAATAGCCAATGCAATAAAATGGGGGGATAAGACATTTTTCAGATATGTTAGTGAGAAGAGGAAGGGCAAAAGTGGTATTGTCAGATTCAAGGGTGAAGGGGAGGAATATGTAGAAGCTGATGAGGATAAAGTGGAATTGCTTAACAAATATTTATGTTCTGTGTTCACAGAAGAAGAACCAGGAACAGGACCTCAGAAAACACCCACAAACAGGAACAGAAGCGAGGGGCATCTTGAACAATTTTCAGAAGACTGTGTTCGTGAGAAACTAGCTCAACTTAAAGTAGACAAAGCGATGGGAGTGGATGGGATACACCCTAGAATACTGAGAAAACTTGGGGACGTTCTAGCAGCTCCACTGACTGACCTTTTCAATGCCTCATTGGAGTCAGGAGTGGTGCCAAAGGACTGGAGAGAGGCACAAGTTGCAGTTTTAAAGTGTAAAGGACATTCCTCTGCTGGAGATTTTATGTCAAAGGGCAACCATTTTGCAGATCAAGAAGCACGGTTAGGTGCCCTCCGAGTATCAGTGTCCCCAACCACTGTTCCCTCTAAGCTGTGACTGTGTGCGCGTGCACACACCTCGCTGAGCAAGCGCACGTACTTTACAACAGAGTGCACAAAAATTACAGCTCTGATTCTGATAGAAAACACAGACATCTTAAAATTTAAAAGTTATGATTGTAATTACTAGAAATTTCCCGCTTCATTTAGTAATCGTCTATTTTCATTTAATTTGATTAAAATCAATATGGTGTACATACTGTATTCTGACGTGTAGTCAAATTTTAAAGTACTGTATATAACTCCGAGTGTCGTTATGTGGTGCACAAAAATTTAACCTTCCTTCAAAAGCTGCACACAGCTGATATTTTATGCGCACACAGCCTACAGATAATTAGAGGGAACATTGTCCCCAACATTGTTGTACTTAAAACCATCTAACATTACTTTGTTTTCCTTTTCATCTCTCTTACAGAACTATCAAGATACTTCTTTTTACTTTAATTCTGTTTGTATAGTTTTTGAAAATTTCAATAATGTATAGAGAAACACAATAAGTCAACAATAGAAATAATTCAAAAGAGAAATAATACGAACAAGTACATTAGCCCACATCTCGGGGAGAAAACCATAAGAAATCAACAAGAAAAAACAAGGCAAGGAACACCAAACCAAAGAAAGGTGCCCCCAGCCACACAGAGCAGTCATTTAATTATACCCTCCCACCGCCTAACAATTTCTAAATGACAGCATAATGACAAAGGAAAAGCAAGTCACTGCACCTTTTCTTTATCAAGAATCCACCTTTCCAAATCCGAAAATGACAAAAAGACAAACCTGTCATATCGAAGAGATACTAAGCATTTACAAGGGGTAGCGCAAGAAAAAAGTAGTGCCTAAAGCAAGAGTTCTAGACTTGAGAGCAAGAAAGGACTTCCTATGTGCTTGTTTTGAGCGAGATACATCAGGAAAAATAGAGACCTTATCACAATAGAGATTGTCCCTTTTCCGAAAAAAAGCTTTAAGAATAGAGACTTTATCTTCTTCAGAAACCAAAGTTACTAATAATGTAGCTTTGGTGAAAATAATATCTTGAGTGTCTTCAAAGAAGGCAGTCAAGTTAAACCCATTTTTATCTTCAAGAACAGCTACTTCCCCTTCCCCAACACCCAGAGAAGCAATTTTTGAGGAAATATAACATTTAGAAAACACTATAGCATCGGTGGTGGGGAGGAGAAGAACATCTTTTAAATATTTCCTAAACAGTATTGATGGAGATAATAAACTACTAGAAGGAAAATTTAAAACTCAAATTCTTAGACCTAGCCATATTCTCTAAATTCTCAAGTTTTTGACACATAATAGAACTTTCTTTCATGGTAGCAGACTGGAATAAAGAAAACTATTTAACCTGCGTATCTATACTTGAAATAGATGAATGCAAAGTTCCAATCTATCAAGATTCTGAAATGTAATAACAGTGTCCCTAGTAAATTGACATAAAGAGTTAACAGTCTCAGCAAGAATCCGTTCAGTACGATTGACTACTTGCCAAATATCCAGAAGAGATGGAGGAGACTTGTGAGTCACCAGGAGGAATGGAGGGCTCCAACCAATAAACCATTTTGGGGAGCACAACTTCCTTCTGTGAACTCAAAACACCGGACTGAGGCACAGCAGACAATTCCAAAAAAACAGCAGGAAGAGGAGGGGTATGCTCAGGAGAGCTAAGACTCGGCCCCTCCAGCGAGGGGTCAAAAGAAACAGTACCTGGTGTTGTTAAGACCGGTGTAGACATTACATGCTTGTCCACAGAGCCACCAGAAGACACAGCCACGAGAGTTTTCTTTTTCCTTTTACCACCGGGCATCTCCACTTCACAGATCTATAAATGCTCTCAATGTACTCCTAAGGGGCTCACAAGGGGCATATGTCCCCCTTGGAAAACACCCCTTAGAAAATGCTCCAACAAGCGCCGATGGCTAAGTGCCATAAAGCACTCTAGATATATTAAGGAGTTTCAAAATGACGTCAGCAGTGACTGCCCCGCACGGGCCAGCTCTCTCCAGCACCAGCTGTTCTCACTCTCCACAGCGTGTGAAACTGCAGGCAACACTCCCAAGAAACAGCTGTGCACAGATCCTTTATGGCGCCTCAAAATGACGTCAGCAGTGACTATCCCGCACGGGCCGGCTCTCTCCAGCATCAGCTGTTCTCACTCTCCATAGCGTGTGAAACTGCAGGCAACACTCCCCAAGATACTCCTTTTTAAACTCAGACTCTGTGGACTTCGTGGGGTGCGACCTGTGATGCACAGGGTTACTGGAAAAAGGATCATCTGCTTGTTTGCCCAGACAGTCTGTTGTTTCCACTTGCCCTGTTCCTGCATCATAAGCTTCACCTGTCAGCTGTGGCTATGAATCATGCCTTTTCAGTTCTCTGGTATCACCCCAAGTTTTTGTTTTCTGTGACACAGGCTGTGTATGCAGCTTGTCTGCACTGTTTCAAGACTGGCAGAGTAGGGTCAGTTATAAGGGTTTCTGCTGCCCTTCCCAAACCTTCAGGACCATTTTTGATTTTGCAGCTTGATTTTACAGCTCTGCCCTGTGCCAGAGGGGGGAAACGGTATTTGTTAGTGATCACTTGTCTTTTCTCCGGATGGGTAGAAGCTTATCCCTCTACCAGTACGACTGCTGGTGTCTCCATCAAATTACTACTCCCTCAGTTTATTCCTGTTTGAGATGTACCTTTTGTTCTTTCTTCTGATCAGGGTCCGGCCTTTGTTGCAAGTGTCTGGGAGGGTATTGCACAATGGTTTAGTATTAAAAGACAACTGCACACTCCTTACCATCCGCAAAGCTCTGACCAAGTGGAATGGATGAATAGGACACTCGAATGTCACTTACACACTCTGACACAGGATTGAGCTACAGCTTGGATGGAAGCCCTTCCTTTTGCCCTTATGGCAGTGCGTAATTCCCCCCAGCATGCTCGAGGCAGCCTATAAATGTTACTGGACATCCAGCTACTTCTCCACGAATTGACAATAATCCCAGATCCTCAACTGTTGTGCAGCGATATCTTGACTTATTGCTCACGATTGCACTGTTTTGTCTGTTCCTCCTTTATTGCAGGTGAATCCTCAGCAGGATACTCCTTCAGAGTTATTGCAACCAGAATTGAAGCCAGGAGATTGTGTCCTGATTAAGAACTTGCATCCAAAGACACTTTTGGCTCCCAAATTCCTGGGTCTGTTCCGTGTGCTCCTGGTGGGATACTCAGCTTGTAAAGTGGAAGGACAACCTCATTGGATATACCTTTCACAATGTAAAAAGGCTCCTTCACAGGATCCAGAGGGTGGTTCCTTGCATCTGTGAATCAAGAGAGGCGTCTTCTGTTGCAATGCAGACTCATTCAGACTTGGACAACAGTGATACTGCAGAAAAGACTATCATGATTAATTGCTTTTTGAATGAACTAATTATGTAAGAAATTTTTTCCAGCATCTATACTGCTGATTAGGTTGATAAAATTAGTTTGAGTTAGTTCGTTACTGATATATAAGTGATGAACCTTTTGGCACTTATCCTCTACCTCATAAAGAGATTGGGAGTTGGGGGTGGTTATAGTTATAGTGCTTATCTTTGTAGTGCTGAGGAGGATAGTTGTGTTTTCATTTTTTCTTTGAACAATTATTTTTGAGTAATTAATAGGTTTAGGTATTTTAGAGGTCTGTTAAGAATGTTTCCTTATCAGGTCATAGTTGTGTTATGGCATAGTATTGTTAATGAAGCAGTATTGCATTCAGAATCTTGGGAACGTTATGGTGAACACCCAAATATTTTTGAGTCACACTTACACTCAGTGACAAAACACTTTAATCTGTCAGATTGTGCTGTTTGCCTTCCAACTATGACAGCCACTCAGCATGGGTTTCTGCTACGAGCTAGGCCTAAAATCTTTCAAGAGTTTCATGACATAGCTTTTAATCTAACCACTGTACAATGGTTTCATACAACCACAGACCCTAGAGTGATTAGCCCTATGCCTCTAATGTCCCCTCCAATATGTTTTACGGCTCAAAATACAGGGAAAAAGGGTAGGGAACACTCCTTGGAACATTTGTAAAACAGTAATGCTACATAAAGAGTAGTTACTCACCTGTAACAGGTGTTCTCCAGGAGCAGCAGGAATCAGTCCTCACATAGGGGTGATGTCAGCGCCGACGGAGCCCCCGTGCGGAGCATTTCCCCAGCTTTCAAAGAAAGCCTTTGGGAATGCAGCACACCTGCGCGGTCCCCTTCCCGCCCAAGGGTGCCATCTTGCTCAGTCTGATGACATAGCTAAAAGACAGCAAAAATCAAAATAAAGGATATAACTGCAACTCCAAGGGAGGAGGGAGGGTCGTGAGGACTGATTCCTGCTGCTCCTGGAGAACACCTGTTACAGGTGAGTAATTACTCTTTCTCCAGGACCAAGAAGGAAGTCAGTCCTCACATATGGGACTCCCCAGCTCTATGCTACCGGGAACACCAAAGCTGAAAAAATGGTTCCCTCTCAAGAGCCTCAGCATCTGTGATAAGAATATCCTCTGAGAACGCCACCGTATGGTAGCCCAACACAAGGGCCCGAGGGTAGGAGTTGCCTAAACCTCAAAGAGATTACGGAGTACTGCCTGTCCGAAGGCACTTTCCCTTCAGGACTCCCTCTCGAGGCAGTAGTGGGCTGCAAAAGTCTGGCTTGAAGACCAAGTAGCGGCCCGGCAGATGTCTGCCAACAGAACAGAGCGGAGATGAGCTACTGACGCTGCTTTCTCCCTGACACGGTGGGCTGTGACTCGACCCTGCAAGGGGAGGTAATCTGCCCTGTACGCCCAGGCGATACAATCTGCTACCCAAGTGGACAACGTACGCTTGGAGACAGGTAACCCCAATTTATTAGAGTCAAAGGAGACAAAGAGCTGAGTAGCCCTTCGATGCCCCTGCGTACGTTCAATGTAAAAGGACAACGCCCTCTTACAGTCCAGAGTATGCAAGACTGTCTCAGCCCGGCTGGTATGCAGCCTGGGAAAGAAGGTCAGAAGAACCACCTCCTAGTTGAGGTGGAAAGAGACCACCACTTTTGGAAGGAACTTCAGATGAGTCTGAAGGACCACCCTGTTCCTATAGAACCGTGTGTACGGTCTATCAGAAACCAGAGCTTGTAGTTCACTCACACGTCTGGCCAAGGTAAGAGCCACCAGGAAGAGCATCTTCCAAGAAAGGAAGCGTAAATGGCAAGTAGCCATCGGCTCAAATGGTGGGCGAATAAGTTGTTGCAAGACCACGTTCAAGTCCCACTCAGTGGCAGGTGGTCAAATCGGATGCTTGAGCAAAAGCAGGCCTCTGAGGAAGCAGGACACCAAGGGGTGAACCGACAGCGACTGTCCCTCCACCAGTGAGTGGTATGCTGAAAGAGCATTGAGGTGGACCAGAACAGAATTGGACTTAAGGCCTAGGTCGGACAGGTGAAGTAGGGATTGTAGCACTACTGGCACCAGGCAGGAGAAAGGATCTTCATTGTGCTGAGCACACCACACCGAGAACCTGCGCCACTTAAGTGCATAGGACTTTCTGGTGGATTGCCTCCTCGAGGACAAGACCACCTCCTCAACTTCCCTAGGTAGAAGCAAGGGAGCTAGCACTATCCTTTCAGCAGCCAAGCCATCAGATTGAGGGATCTGAGATTGGGGTGCAGAAGGGAGCCCTGATCCTGAGACAGGAGATCGGGTTGCAACCACTGTTCCCTCTAAGCTGTGCGCGTGTGCGCGCACACACACCTCGCCGAGCAAGCGCACATACTTTACAGCAGAGCGCACAAAAATTACAGTTCTGATTCTGATAGAAAACAACACAGACGTTTTAAAATTTAAAAGTTGTGATTGTAATTACTAGAAATTTTCCGCTTCATTTAGTAATCATCTATTTTCATTTAAAAATGTGGTGTACATACTGTATTCTGATGTGTAGTCAAATTTTAAAGTATATAACTCCGAGTGTCATTATGTGGCGCACAAAAATTTAACCTTCCTTCAAAAGCTGCACATCTGATATTTTATGCGCACACACAGAAAATTAGAGGGAACATTGGTTGCAACCCCAGAGAGAATGGAGTTTCCACGGTTGCCTCGGCCATCTGGGGGCTACCAGAATCACCGAGGCCTTGTCCCGTAGAATCTTGAACAGAGTTCGGCCCACCAGGGGCGTGGGAGGAAACGCATACAGGAGGCCCGTAGACGAAGAGATCAGAAACACATCTGCTGCCATTCTCAGGGGATGCGGCTGTCTGGAGCAAAACCTGGGCAGCTGACGGTTCGGTGGACTTGCAAAGAGATCGATGGATGGTAGTCCCCATCGTAGAAAGATCTGCTGAACCACCAGTGGATTCAACTGCCATTCGTGAGGCTGGAGAATCCTGCTTAGTTTGTCTGCCAAAAAGTTCTCCTGACCAGGCAGATAAACTGCTTTGAGAAACATGCCTTGTTTGACAGCAAAGGGCCTGTGCCTCCTGATATAGGAGTCTGGACCCTGTACCCCCTTGTTTGTTCACATAGAACATTGCTACCTGACTATCTGTCTGAACTAAGACAGACTGGTGAGAGAGGGCATGAGAAAAAGTCTGTAGAGCCAAGCGGATTGCTCGCAGCTCCAAAAGATTGATCTGCTGTGTGGCCTCCTGAGGAGAACAGAGGCCTTGAGTGCAGGTGCCCTGGCAATGTGCACCCCAGCCCATTAAGGAAGCATCGGTCGTCAGCACCCTGGTGTGTGCTGGGGCCTGAAAGGGTACCCCCCTAAGAAGATTTGGAAGATGTAGCCACCACTGCAAGGAGTCCAAGAGTTGGTTTGGACCCCTTTACTCTGTCTCGGAGGTCGCCTGTGGCTTGCGCCCACTGAACTCTGAGGCACCACTGAGCCGTCCGCATGTGCAGACGGGCATTTGGGGCCACATGTACCGTGGATGCCATGTGGACCAGGAGCCGCAGGAAGTGTCTGGCGGAGATGTGAGAACTGCTTTGGAACTGGTTGGCCAAGTCCATCAGCCTGTGGGCCCTGTCCTCGGGCAAGTAAGCTCTTGCCTGCAGGGTGTCTAATCTTGCCCCTATAAACTCTAGGTTCTGTGAGGGGAACAAAGTAGCTTTGCATAGTTTATGACAAAGCCCAGATGCTGAAGAAGAGAGACAGTGCGAAGAGTGGCTTGTCTGGCCTCCTGGAGAGACTGACCTCTGATGAGTCAGTCGTCCAGATATGGGAAGACAAAAATTCCCTGATTTCTGAGATAGACCGCCACCACCCCCAGGCATTTGTTGAAAACCTTGGGGGCGGAAGTTAGGCCAAAGGGAAGTACTTTGTACTGGAAATGGTTTCTTCCCACCACAAATCTGAGATATTGTCTGTGGTCTGGATGGATGAGAATGTGAGTATAAGCATCCTTTAGGTCTAAAGAGCATAGCTAATCTCCCTGCTGGAGGTAGGGCAGCAGTATCCCAAAGGTAAGCATCTTGAACTTTTCCCTCTCCAGAAATTTGTTTAGGTTTTGCAAGTCTAGGATAGGCTGGAGGCCTCCTGTCCTTTTTGGTACCAGAAAGTTCCTGGAGTAGAAGCCTTGCCCTTTCAGGTGGTGAGGCACTGGTTCCACCGCCTGTTCTTTTAGAAGACTTGCCAACTCCTGAAGGAGGAGGTTTCTGTGCAGAGGGAGTCTTGGAGGCTCCCCTGGAAAGTAGGTGGTGGGTATCTGGTGGAAGTGGAGCAGGTAGCCCTTTTAGACTATGCTGAGGACCCAGGTATCCCCTGTGATGGCTGGCCACCTGTAGGCGTACAGGGTCAGCCGACCTGTGCTGAGTGGAGCCAGCTGTGGAGAAGAGGCTATGTTGTGGGAGTCAAAACCCTGCTCCCTGCTGTGCAGGAGCCGGAGCTGGCGGCTTGGGGGTCTTCTGCCTACAGGGCCCATGCCCCTTGGCCTGCTGGCCCTGTTGGGGAGCTGGAGAGGCCTGATATTGAGGGTAGGATTTGTAGGCAGCACCCTTCCTCGGGAAAAAGGGCTTCTTCCCTGAGCCCTTCTTTTTCTGAGAAGGGGCAGAAGTCTTCCTGGACAGCTTTGTCCTGGTGAGAGTCTCAGTTTCGATTTACGCAGCCTTTTCAGTCATGGGCTTACCAAAGAGGTTTTCACCTCGGCAAGGGACATCAACCAATTTGTCCTGCACCCATGGCTCCAGGTCTGATGACTGTAGCCAGGCCTGATGGCATGCACCGATGCCGGCCGCGGCTACCCGGGCCGAAGCCTCGAAGCCATCATAGGCTGCTCGAGAGATAAACTTCGGGCACTCTTGAATCCCTGTTGACAAAGCTTTGAACCCCTGCAAAGGCTCCTTGGAGAGGCCAGCTGAGAACCAGGCAATCTCCTTTGCCAGGTCTCATAGGTACATGCCCATGTACAGCTGGTAGGTCTGGACACGGCAAGTCAGCATAGAGCCCTGGAAGAACTTTCTACCGAGGACATCCAGGTTCTGGGTCTCCCGGCCGGGGGCACCGAGGAGTGCATCTTCAGACGGTGCATGGCCGATTCCACAACCATGGAGTGGTGCGGTAGCGGCACCTTTTGGAACCCAGGGCTCTTACAGACTCGACAAATGGAATTGACCCATTTGCTAAGAACTGGCATCAAGGCCGGTGCCTCCCACATATGGAAGAGCAGCCGTTCCAGCATCGGAGGAACCGGTACAGTAAAGGCTTCCTTCGGAGGAAAATCATATTGGAGGGCATCGAGCTCCTCGGTTCGAGGCTCCTCCTTGGCATCCGCAGAGAAGGCCAAGGCCTTGGCTATGTCCCTCACGAAGTCCGAGAACCGGGTATCTTCCAGGGGGACCATCTCCGAGGCTCGGACTCCAGTGAGTCCGAAGGGACACACCAGGTCCGGAAGGTGTCCGGGGACTCCTCGTCCTCTGTCTCCCACTCAGACTCCTCCAAGGAGGAATCGAGCGGCTCTGGCTATGTGGGCCTCAGTGCCACCCACCCCAATGACCTCGGCCCCGCACGGGAGGTCGAGGGGGACCTTGACCGAGGATCAACTCGAGACTTCATCGACTCGAGGATCGGCTCGGTCTCCGGGGTCGACAGACATCGAGGTCCTGGTGGTCGGGGCAGATGCACCGGTCAGACCGGTGATGAGCACCCGCTGCTGTTCCATGAAGGCAGCCAAGCTGCTCTCCAAGGCCGTCAACCTGAGTCCAAGCTCAGGAGACTCAGCAGCCCCCAACTCGGGCCCCAACAGCGGCTCCCCCCGGAGGAGAGAGTCTACGAGGACAACTGCACTTACATGACTCGGGGACTCCGGCTCCACACGAGGTAGCTTGGAAGGCCTCTCCGACTCCGAGAGCCCGGGGCGGCTGTCAGGGCTACGCGACCTGGCCCTCGAGGAACCAGAAGCCTCCACTGACGCCACCCTCGCGAGCTTCTTCCTTTGGTGCTCCCAGGAGGGAGACTCCTTTTCAGAGGAACCCCGACGGCGCTCGGGGTCGGACTCCCGAGATGTCGAGGCCTCTGACGAAGTCCAGGATTGGCCGGACACGGAATCAGAGAAAATTCTCTCAAGTTGATGCTGACGGCTCCGAAGCGCCTTCCGATGACATTTTGCCGCACAGGCCACAGGCCACAGGCCAGCGGTTCATGGTCGAGCCTGAGGCATCGGAGGCAGCAGTCATGTATGTCGGTGAGAGACATGTTTCTTGCACCGATCACACTTTTTGAACCCGCTGGCAGCCATCGGGGGAAAAAGGGCCCCTGCAAGGTCAAAAGACCGGGCTGCCAGTGAAAACACAAAAAGAGCGCGAACGCTAGTCACAAAAGACAAAAAACGAAAAACACAAGTCCGGACTTGATACCGGCATACCGAGCCCAGGCGGGAAGGGGAACCGGCGTCGAACCGGATAATACAATGCGAAAATCACAGAAAAAAAATAAACTTTTTCCAGGTGACACGAACTCACGTCCGTTGGGCTCCGCGGAAAAAGAAAGACTGAGCAAGATGGCACCCTTGGGCAGTAAGGGGACCGCGTAGGCATGCTGCATTCCCAAAGGCTTGCTTTGCAAGCTGGGGAAATGCTCCGCATGGGGGCTCCGTCGGTGCCGATGTCACCCACATGCGAGGACTGACTTCCTGCTTGGTCCTGGAGAACTCCTCTACCTAGTATAAAAAAATTCCCATGTAAGAAATTCCTTTATTTCAGTTGCACAATTAGTGCCAACACAAGGGAATCAAGTGCATGATCATGAATTGTTACAGTATAATAGTTTTGGATACCCAAACCCTTTGAATGACTCTAGTTCAGACTTAGACATACCTAACTGGAGTTGCCTTCTAAGGGATGGTAATACCCTATCTGTAGGAATTGAAGAGATCAGTATTACTCAGTGGGCTTTGAATAACTGTACACAGAATATATCTTGTTCCCACAATTTGGGAAAGTGGGTTAGTGGCTTTATAAGGAGAATATTTTGTGTGTGGTAATCTTGCATATACAGAACTGCCTAGAGATTGGACAGGAACTTGCTATGTTGCCCAGTTAGATACCCCATGGCGATTTTTACTGTACCAAAATATTACTTTGTTATCAACCCCAAGTGATTCTTTAAGAAGAAAAAGATATTTTCCCTCAGGATAAGGCCATCGCAGCTTCACAGCAACTAGTAGATTCTACAAGTCTTTTAATTAAATCTCAGATTGATGCATTTACAGATACTGTCTGTCTTTCAACTTTTGAAGTAATAGCACCCACCAAGAGAATATAATACTCAGATTATGGCGTGTGCGGATTAATCCTTGATCATCGTTGTTCTCGGCTGGATAATTAAGGAAAGGTAGAGAAAGGCCTACTAGATAAGGTTAGAAACTATACTTTTGTCCCAAGTAGTAATTATGTAAGTTCTTTTTCCGATTTCTTTGACACTCACTCTTCTTTTTGGAATTCATTGTCTAAGCCCCTACGAGGCATGTTGACATCTCTGTTTGGATTTTTTTTTTTTTTTATTTTAGGAACATTAATTCTCTGTGTAATGACTGCTTGCTGTTAAGAAGTCAGTGGAATCTTTGATCCCTAGGATGATGTTACAGATTGGCCCAGAGTCTATTGTTGACTCTGTGGGTCTGGAATCCTACACACAACACCTGGATTATTTTATATTTCTATACCTCTCAACAGGAAGAAAAGATGAGACACAATTAATTAGTCAATCACTATGGAGCTCTATAGGGAGGAAACGCATGGAGTCTAAGTCAGACATATCCATCGAATTTCTTCAAAGATGGCTTCACAGGACTCCCGCTTTTATTAGAAAATATCAGCTGACTCAGTTAATCTTTAATTAACATCTGGTGCTGTCCAAATTACAACGTGTACATAAAATTTGCTAACATAGGCAACATCATATAGAAAGAAGAAGTTACAACTCATAACTATATTCACTAAATTCAGTAGGTGTCGCTGTGATTCTACTATTCAACAGAAGCTAGTTACTTATAATATTTGCTGATTTTCTACTATTTATGCAAGCTATATTAGTTATATTTGCTAATTGACTCAAAGCCCAATTTCTAAAGAGCAGCTCATCCTGTCCTAGCAACCTCTTTAGCCTATCAGATTGCAGGATAAGCAAATGTACCCTATGTTCTATTTATTTAGAGAAGTTCAATCTGACCTAATATCTATTTCTACACAAGCTCTATTTGCTAATCACACACAAGCCTTGTTTACTAAGTCCAATGTCCTAGAGAAAGCAGAAGTGCATTTAAAGAGATAGTTTTACTGCAATTCAAACCTGTACTTTCTGTGGCCCATAGCTAAGTTAGGTTCTATAATCCGGTTTCATGTATAGATGGGCTGCTTTCTATCCCTATGGATATTATGGATCCTGATCCGCTGTCTGTCCCTGAATCTGATAACTCCAAATCTCCATATCCTGGGTGAATCATAGTTATATAAATTTGTTTGTCAGAGGCTGTTTCATCCAATTCACTAATTATATCCAATTTTCTTTTGGGGTCTGGCCTAGTTAGCCCTTGTCTATTTACAATCCTTCCTTAATATCAATGTCCGAGTTTCCTTACCTTTGAAATGATTCTTTGCAAAATCAGAGGGGGAACTGAAAGGAAGCTCGTCTGGTACAGGGCTGTGTACACTGTGAGGGTACTTAATACTATGTATTATTACTAAAAGCCCTCAGAAAGAGTTAACACCATAAATTCAGTAGCTCAGACATTCCAGGGCCTATTACTTAGCTAACGACCTTGAGAGACTCTACTGAAAAACTATGCTGCACTTTCAGATAACAGAGAAACTAAGTTTGTTTATGATACTTTCCCTTCAGTCTCGAAACAAATATGAAAACTGCTTGTGTGAGAATTATTGTTTATGAAGTTATGTCTGGGAATACATGTATGTCTCCTCCTGATAACCTATACTAATAAGATTTGACCTATGACAGAGACATAAGAGATGCATATTATGAATATATGTGATGCTTGACGTAGAAAAATAAGGTGGAAATTATGCTATGAAATGGAATTTTGACCAATAAATATAGTAGCCGGTCTGTGATGTCAAAGAGGCAAGGTGAATGCTTTGCACTCTCCCAAAGCTTTGGTGTTTTTTTATATAATACAACTGTGTGTGATTTGTATTATTAATGTTTATCGCTTTCTTCTTATTGCTCTGAGTGGAAATCCGTTACCCAAGAGCCCAGGTGCTGTTACCGGTGAGGGGAGGTGCAGACTACACTTTCAATAACATGAGGGGGGATCTAGCTAAGCTTAAAGAATAGTCTAGAATTTGGCAGCTGGGATTTAATGTTAAAAAAATGTAAGGTGGTGGATCCATGGAATAGTCTCCCAGTGGAGGTGGTAGAGAGGAGGACAGTATCTGAATTCAAAAAAACATGGGACAAACACAGAGGATCTCTGAAAAAAAAAAAGGGGACTGTTGTAGTTGTTGATATAGAAGGACAGACTAGATAGGCCATGTGGTCTTTTTTTGTCGTCATTTTTCTATGTTTCTATAGGGTAGTGGTGTGTGGCGATTGCACTCAGGTGCACCCTGAGTTTGACTTTAGTCTAGCATGCGACAGATGCAGTAGGTACTGGAGCAGTAGTTGCACAAGGCAGGAAAACATGTTCTTCCGCCTCTCAGCACACCATACTGAGAATCTATGCTACTTAAAGGTGTAAGCTTGTCTCATGGAGGGCTTGCAGGAGGCCAACAGGACCGCCTCGACTTCAAGTGGGAGATTGAAAGGGGCCAAAGCTATCCTTTCAGCGGCCACACTGTTAGCATTAGAGACCCCAGATTGGGGTGTAGGAGACAGGAGGTCTGGGGCACGGTCCAGCAGGACCGGAAGTATTGCTGACAGGGAGAGCAGCAGTGTGAACTAAGGCTCTCTTGGCTATTTGGGTGCAATTAGTATCAGTGCTGACCCCTCATGCTGGACCTTGAAGACAGTCTTGGTGATCAGATGGGATCAGTGGAAAGGCATAGAGGAGGTCTTCCGTCCATGGGGTCAGGAAGGCATCTGCCGCCACTCTTCCCTGTGCGACTGCCATGAGCAAAAACGGGGCAGCTGCACATTGTCTGGGATGGCACAGAGATCCATTATAGGCATTCACAGAGGCAGGAAAGCCGTGAGGCTGCTCTGGGGTTCAGGCACCACTCTTGCGGCTGGAGCACCCTCCTCAGTGAGTCCTCCAGGAGGTTGTCCTGGCCTGGGAGGTAGACCACCTGCAGGAGCATGTTGTTGCGAGCTGCAAAGGAAAGGAGGGCTACCGCCTCCTGGCAGCGGGAGTACAACCCTGTGCCCCCCCTGCATGTTGATATAGAACATGGCGACTTGGTTATCCATCTGTATCAGCACTGGCTGGTGTCACAGGCAGTGGCAGAAGATTGCCATGAGTTCAAGAAGATTGATCTGTAGCAGGGATTCTGCCTGGGACCAATGGCCTTGGGTGGGACGGTCCTCAGAATGAGCCCTCCCGTCCATGGTCAGGACCTTCTGGGTGACAGAGAAGTTGCCACCAGCCGAGGGACTCCACCAGCTGGCAGGTTACCCTGATCCTGTCCTGCAATCTGCCCATGGCTTGTGTCCACTGGGAGTGGAGGCACTACTGAGGTGCCCGCATGTGTAGCAGGCTAGCGGCGTTATGTGGACCTTGGAGGCCATGTGGCCCAGAAGGAGACAGGCTGGTACCAACAGGCGACTGCACCTCCGCAGCTAGTTCCCTGAGGTGTTCTGCCCTTTTCTTGGGAAGAAAGGCCTTGGCCTGCAGGGTGTCCAGCAGAACGCCTATGAATTCCAGGCTCTGGGCTGGAGTGAAATGAGATTTGGGGTAATTGATAAACTCCTGGTGCTGCAGCAGGAGGGCTGCACGCCGTGCTGCCCCTGATGAGCCAGTTGTCTAGGTAGGGGAAGACCAAGGCCCTTGCAGACATAGGTGGGCAGCAACCACTGCTAGGCATTTTATGAAGAGCCTTGGCGAGGAGGCCAGGCTAAAGGATAGCACCATGTACTGGTAGTGTCCTCCTCCTACCACAAACCTTAGCTACTGCCTGTGGGAGGGGTGGACCAGGATGTGTCTCTAAGCATCCTTTAAGTCCAAGGAGCAGAGCCAGTCTCCCTAATGGAGGTAGGGCAGCAGTGTTCCAAGTTAGAGTATCTTGAACTTCTCCCTCACCAAAAACCTGTTTAAGTTTTGCAGGTCTAGGATTGGCCTGAGGCCCCCAGTCCTCTTTAGGACAAGGAAGTACCTGAAGTAGAAGCCTTTGCTCCACAGGTGTCTGGGTACAGGTTCTACTGCTTTGTCCCAGAGAAGACCGGTGAGCTCTGTGAACAGCAGGGTGTGGTGCAGGAGGGACCACACCGACTTTCCAGGAAAGAAACTGGGTGGAATCTGTTGCAGGTGGAAGAGATCTCCTTCCCTGACCACCTGCTGTACCCAGAGGTCTGAGGTGATTGAGGCCCATCTGTGGGTGAAAAGCACCAGGCACCCCTCTCCTGTGGGCTGGTGAAGGTCTCCTAGGGGAGGGGAAGCCCTGTCCTGAGAGTCAAAAGCTCCTCCCAGGCTGGGTGGGAGCCAGAGCCTGGGGCTTAGGTGTTTTTGCCTTCTGAGCCCCATATCCCTGCCTCGGGATGAGAACCCTGCTGATGGGCACAGTAGGGCTGGTGCTGATGACCCTGGGTACAGGCACCCTTTTTCTTCTGGAAAAGGGGCCTTTTCCCCGACGTTTTTTTTAAAGGGATGGGATGAGGTCTTCTTAGAAAGCTTCTGGCAGATCACAAACTGTCTCGATCTCAGAAGCTTTGTCGGCCATGGGTTTGCTGAAGAGGTTCTCACAGTACAGGGGACATCGAGCAGTTTGTCCTGGACCCACTGCTTGAGGTCGGAGGATTGGTGCCGGGCCTGGTGCTGGTCGCCGATGCCAGCTGCCGGAACTTGAGCCACCAACTCAAAGCCTTCATAGGCAGCCTAGGAGAGGAACTTGGAGCAGTCTTTCACTCCCAAGGTCAGGGTCTGGAACCACTGGAGGGGTTCCCCGTTGAGGCCTGCCGCAAACCTTGACAGCTCTTTGGCCAGTACCTTTAAGTACTTGCCTATGTAGAGTTCATAGACCTGATCTGGCAACCCAGCATCGAGCCTTGATAGGGAGGCTCGTGCGCAAATGCTGTCGGGAGGAACGGGCCTTCTGGCTCTTGAGCTTCTGCATGGTTGACTCGAGGCCATGCAGTTATTCAGCAGCTGGGGTTTGTGAAAACTCAGCCCTTTCCGGACGTGGTACATAGCACCAGCTGACTATGGGCACTGATGCCATTCAGAGGAGCAGCATCTTGAGAATTGGCTGTATGGGCACTGTGAAGGTTTCTCTAGGTGAAGTCTCTACTGGGGAATCTCCAACTCCTACCTGATGAGCGTGACCAGGACCTCAACCAGCACAGAGGACTCTGTCGAGAAAGAGGGCGATGCTCAGCTTGATGACTGGGGACTCCCTCGCAGTTGAGGGCCCTGTCGTCAGGGCAGATAATGCAGAGGAACTGGCCACCATCGCCTGCTGCAGGGCCAGGATAGCAGTGATATTCTGCTATCCGTCGGCACGGGCACTAAGGATTTCAGGCTTGGCACCGGCCCTCTAGGGAGTGCATCCTCAATGAGGACTACAGCTTCAAGGAACCTCACACTGTCTCCCCTGACCGAGGAATCCTTCTTGAGGACCTTGGTGGGGCACTTCTCTGAGTCCCTCCTTGGAGTTTTACCGGGTTTCTCCGGTGCAGCCTCGGTGGACTTCGATGACTACTTCTTCTCCAGGTCTGGGGTCTTCTTGGAGGAGCCACAGCTGCGGGACTTTGAAAACACCCAGGTGTCACGGGACATGCTGAGCTTGGAGCTCAGTGTGGGGAAGCGAGGGATCTAGGGAACAACTTTTCCTGCAACTCCTACCTTTTTTTGTTGGTTTTGGCTGAAATAGCCTGGCAGAGGTCACAGGCGGTGCTGTCATGTTCCAGGCCCAGGCAATGCAAGTAGCAGTCATGTGTGTCAGTAATGGACATGGTTTGACTGCAGTGGTAACACTTTTTGAACCCACTGGGCGACATGGTGGGAAGGCATCCAGATGGGGTAGACTACACCCAGTGGAAAAAGGTACGAATGCCGGTTGAGGGAGACCTTGAGAAAAAAGGGTCTGAGAACTGCACCAGGCAGAGGAACCGGTACGCCTACCGGAAAACTAACTTTTAGGAACAGTTTTGTCAAGGATTTTTCCAGGGAAACAGGACACGTGTCCATTGGGCTCCTCGGAAAAAAGGAGATTGAGCAAGATAGCACCCTTGGGCAGGAAGGGGACGATGCATGCGCGGTGGCATCTCCCAAAAGCTTTCCGCAGGGGCTCCATTGGCGCCAACATCACCCATATGTGAGGACTGACTTCCTGCTTGTTCCTGAAGAAAGTCCTGTACTTCCTGTAGCCTAGGTGGCTGGAGTATTTTTTTCCTTAGAGGAACATTCAGTAGATGACATGAGTAAGATACTCCATTTGATATCTAAAGCAACCAATATTTGCAAATTGTAAGACACAGGTGCTTTATCCAAAAACCAATCCGGGCTCGCCCGGCCGCTACGTTCACTAACAGAGATCTTGGAATTCCGCAAAAAACTAAAAACTTATCTATTCACTAAACACTACAATTCCATAGAAAACCTTCCAATCAACAAAGATAAAGGATAATCAGGTAAATGACCACTTAAAGAACAACCCTCACACCTAAATGGACAACACTCAGCGCTAATGAAATGACGATCCTATCTCCTATGACCTAATACCAACGCATGTATATAGTTGTATCAGTTATGTACTGTCTTACGTATATAGATACTACACTTTGTTAGTTAACTGTTTTTACACGGTCCCAGTTCAAAAACCCACTTTGTTTATTTATGATATGTTAAGATGTTCTATGTAAAAATTAAGATGTTCTATGTAAAACAAACTTAGCTTTGTTAATTGTTGTTGTTTGTACACCGCACCTGATCTCTGGAAGATGCGGTATAAAAATGAGTGTTAAATAAATAAAATAAAATAAATAAAATAAATAAGAAGATGTAATGGACAACTCATCTGGAATAAGGAGAAGCGACTTGGTTGGGGAAGGGGTCTTAAAGAAATTAGATATTTTAGAACCATATTACAGAGAAGTTGCACAGCCCACACTTTGATTCTATTTTAAATATACTGCTTGTTGGCAAAGCATGATTGGGGTATGCCTTAGTCAGTGGCTCTACCCTTTTTGAAAAGGAAAACATTTTGTGAAATACCTGAAGGAGAAATGCAAGTTGGACCAAGGAAAACATCCCACCTGCAGTCAAAACCTTATTGGTCAGCCCAATACGTGTTTCAGCCATTGAGGCCATCAGGGGACTATGACCACAATGGATGAATAAACATTCAGCATTTAGACAGTAGTTATAGGCACTAGATAACTCTGAAAATGGCACCAAAATCTAAAGGAGGAAAGCCTTTGTAAGCATCCCACTGCGCTGGCATTGCTGCCTTCCAACTCTCCCACCTCAGTTGAGTTTGTAGCTGAGAGAAAAAGAAAACCTACAACTCCTAGGGGAGGAATGTGGGTTGTGAAGACTAAATTCCTGCTGTTCCCGGAGATCACCTGTTACAGGTGAGTAACTGCGCTATCTTCAGGAACAAGCAGGAATGTAGTCTTCACATATGGGACTCCCTAGCTCCCAGAGAAATGACCTCAGAACAGGTTGGTTTGCCTCAGGGAAGGCTTTAAAAGATCATGAATCCTCCATGGATGTCTGGTATCGATAAGTTCTGGGACGGAGAATAGGAGTTGTCCCTGAAAGAGGTGCTTGAGAACAGCCTGACCAAACATGGCATCCCAGCAGGAGTCCTTGTCCAAACAGTAATGAGCAGTAAAGGTATGTATTGAAGACCAGGTTGCTGCTCTGCAGATTTTGTCATTGGTTACAGAGCGAAGGATTTGCCATCAAGGTAGCTATGGCAAGAACATGGGCATCAAGGGATAGTCCTGCTTTATCATAAGCAGATGTGATGCAATCAGCTATCCATTTTGAGAGAGTACGTTTAGAAACAGGCAGACCCAGGTGACTAGGGTCAAAGGAAATGAACAACTATAAAAGTTCTTCGGTGCTTTCGAGTTCTTTGAAGATAAAATGCTAAGGCACACTTGTAGTCAAGCGTATATAGAGTTGCCTCTGCTTTAGAAATAGGAGTTTGCAAACCTACTACCCCATTTCTACCCCAACCCCACTGTTCCCATTTCCTTCTCGGCATCTCAGGCACGACTCAAAGATCACCTGACAGCCCGAGAGATGCTGCAGCTTCTAGGTCATATGGCCTCAACAGTACATGCAGTTCCATATGCCCTTCTGCAGATGTACACAGCCCAATGGACTCCTGACTCCCAGTGGAAGCAAGTTTCAGGATGTCTGAGGGACAGGATCCAAGTCACTGCCCCTCTGGCCGCAATGATGGTGTACCCCAGAAAACCTCCTCATCGGGTCACCTTTTCAGATGCCTCCACATCAATGCACCCTGACAACGGATGCCTCCAAATTGGGCTGGGGAACTCACTTAGACTCTCTCTCTGCTCAGGGCCTCTGGACAGCACAGGAGTCAAAACTCCATATAAAAAAATCTGTTAGAGCTTCGTGCTATCTTCAACGCTTTCAAGGTGCTTCAGTATTATCTATGTTGCCAGAGGGTTCTGGTCCAGACGGACAATCAAGTTGCCATGTTCTATGTGAAAAAGTAGGGAAAAACAGGCTCTTGGCCCCTCTGCAGTGAGGCTCTTCATCTCTAGTATTTTGCCATTGCTCCTCAGATACACCTTCAAGCAGTGTATCTACCAGGAGAGCAGAATGTCTTGAGAGACAGGTTGAGTAGGATTCTCCTTCCCCCACAAATGGTCTATTCATCCAGAGACAACATCCTTCATCTTTCAGACCTGAGGGACTCCAGAGAGAGACCTCTTTGCCACATACAGAATGCCAAGCTTCCACGCTTCTGCACCAGAACTCCTGTGTCCGGCATCCAACAAGTGGATGCTCTGCACTTCCATTGGAGTCGGAGTCTCCTGTATGCCTTTCCTCCCATTCCCCTGATTCTCAAAACGCTTTTCAAGCTTCAGGCAGACAGGTGCTACATGATCCTAATAGCCCCATGCTGGCCACATCAACCGTGGTTTCGTCTCCTGCTACGTCTGTCTCAGACTCGCCCTCTGAGCCTCGGATCAGCTCCTGATCTCCTCTCCCAGGAAGAGGGGACACTACTCCATCCTAATCCTCAGTCTCTACATCTCATGGCCTGGCTGCTGAAAGCATTGCTTTGCAAGGTCTTAAGCTTACTCAGAAAGTATCCTGTTAGCTTCCAAGAAGCCATCCACCAGACATTCTTATGCGTTCAAGTGGCATAGGTTCTCTAAATGGTGTTCTCAGAAGGATCTCAATCCTTTCTCAGATCCTGTGGAGGCTCTCCTTCAGTATCTCCTCCATCTATCTTCCTCTGGTCTCAAGACCAACTCGGAGAGAGTTCACCTCAGTGCAATTGCTGCCTCTAACCATTACTTGGATGGGCAGCCCATCTCCTCACAGTCACTTGTGGCGTGCTTCATGAGAGGTTTTTTATTGACCAATTCTCCCATCAGGCCACCACTGGTGGCATGGGATCTTAATGTCATGCTAGGGTAGCTTCTCAAGCCGCCTTTTGAACCTTTGGTCATGACCTCACTAAAGTTTCTGTCATGGAAGGTAATCTTCCTTATTGAACTCATTTCAGCTAGACACATTAGTGAGCTTCAGGCTTTGGTGGCTGCTCCTCCTTATACATGGTTCCACCATGACAAGGTTGTCCTTAGGATTCACTCCCATTTTATGCCAAAGGTGGCATCTCCTTTCCATCTGAATCAGTCAGTGTACCTTCCTGTCATTTTTCCTAGACCGCATACATCTATGAGAACATAAGATATGCCATACTGGGTCAGCCCAAGGTCCATCAAGCCCAGTATCCTGTTTCCAGGAGCGGCCAATCTAGGTCACAAGTACCTAGCAGTTTCCCCAAAAGACACAGGTTTCACAATGCTTATATTGGGTCAAGCAGCGATATCCTGGGTCCCTTTTAATAACGGTTTATGGACCTTTCCTCCAGGAACTTATCCAAACCTTTTTTAAACCCAGCTACAATAACAGCTTTTACTGTATCTGCAGGTAACAAATTCCAGAGTTTGATTACATGGTGAGTGAAAAAATATTTCCTCTTATTAGTCTTAAAAAGGTTACCCTGTAGCTTCACTGCATGTCCCCTAGTCTTTCTATATTTTGATGGTGTAAATGATCTACGTTTACCCTTTCCACTCCATTCATTAATTTATAGACCTCTATCATATCTCCCCTCAGCTGTCTCTTTTCAAGGTTGAAGAGTCCTAACCTTTTTAGTGTCTCTTCATAGGGGTATCCTTCCATCCCCTTTACCATTTTGATGGCTCTTCTCTATACCTTTTCTAATAACGCTATATCCTTTTTAAGATATGGCAATCAGAATTGAACACAATATTCAAGGTGCAGTCACACCATGGAATGATACAGAGGCATTCTAATATCCTTTGTTTTATTCTCCATTCCTTTCCTTATGATAACTAGCATTCTATTTGCTCTCTTGGCTGCCGCTGCACACTGGGCAGAGGGTTTTAACATGTTATCCACGATGACACCTAAATCTTTTTCTTGGGTGGTGGTTCCTAATGTGAACCTTGCATCATGTAACCATAGTTTGGGTTTTTCTTTCCTATGTGCATAACTTTGCACTTGTCCACATTAAATTTCATCTGCCATTTGGATGCTCAGTCTTCCAATTTATCAAGATCCTCTTGCAATTTTCTACAATCCTCATGGGTTTTAACAACTTTGAATAGTTTTGTCTCATCTGCAAATTTGATAACCTCACTCGTTATTCCCATTTCCAGGTCATTTATGAGTATGTCAAAAAGCAGCGGATGCAGCACAGATCCCTGGGGTACACCACTATTCACCTTTCTCCATTGGGAAAATTGGAGATTTAGCCCTACCCTCTGCTTTCTATCTTTTAACCAGTTCCTGATCCACAATAGTATCCCATGACTTTTTAATTTTGCCAAATGTCTCATGAGAGACCTTGTCAAAGGCTTTCTGAAAGTCCAGGTACACTATATCAACCAACTCACCTTTGCCTACCTGTTTATTCACACCTCCAAAAAAAAACATAACAGATTGATGACA
This sequence comes from Ichthyophis bannanicus, assembly GCA_033557465.1. NCBI lineage: Eukaryota > Metazoa > Chordata > Amphibia > Gymnophiona > Ichthyophiidae > Ichthyophis > Ichthyophis bannanicus. The sequence goes on along the minus strand of JAWIIG010000036.1, from coordinate 1,810,828 downwards.
GACCCTTGGTACTCCAGAGTGAGAATGGTGTGGCGTGCCGCCTGCTGGATTTTGTCAGCAATTCTACCCTTGACAAGTCAGTGATCCAAGTAGGGGAAGACGAACACACCCTGCAGCTTTAGGTAAGCTGTGACCACTGCCAGGAATTTGTGAACACTCTTGGGGCCAAAGCCAGAACGAAGGGTAGGATCCTGTATTCGTAATGGCATACTCAGATGACGAAGCAGAGGTACTGTGGGTGGAGAGGATGGATAAGAATATGCATAGCCAATCTCCCATTTAGAGATAGGGCAGCAATGTTCCAAGGAGAGCATTTTGAATTTCTCCTTCACCAGGAATTGGTTGAGGTCCTGAAGATCCAAGATAAGTCGAAATCCACCAGTCCTTTTAGGAACCAGAAGTACCGGGAATAGAAGCCATGGCCCCTGAGGTGAGGTGGGAACAGTTCCACTGCCTTGTTGGCCAGGAGCCCGGTGAGCTTTCGCTGAAGTAGGTCTCGGTGAAGGGGAGTCATTGGGCGTTCCCCTGGAAAGAACGGGGAAGATGTCTGATCAAAATGGAGGAGGTAACTCTTCCCCACCATCTGCAGGGCCCAAGTACCACTGGTTGGCAAAAGAAAACCAGATAATCCCTATGTGCCGCAAGGCTGGACCTCTCAGGTGAGGAAAGGCTATGCCCCAAGGTGTCAAAAGCCCCCCCCCCCCCCCAGTTGTGACTGGGATGCACCTGGGACTTGGGGGCCTTAGACTTATGCAGGCCATGTCCCTGTCCCTTGGCCTGCTGAGGAGCTGGGAAGGCCAAGTCCTGGGGGGTAGTTTCTGTAAGCCTTCCTCTTCTTTGGGTATAGGGCCCCCCTCCCCCAAAGCCTTCCATTGGGAAGGGTCAGTAGTCTTTTTGGAGAGCCTGGTCCTGGTCAGAACATGGACTCCAGCTTGGTGGCCTGGGCTTGCCAGAGGTTCTCTCCCCGGCAGGGGACATCGACTGACTTATCCTGAACCCATTGCTCCAAGACAGAGGACTTTAGCCTGGCCTGGCAGTGGGCACTAATTCCCACTGCAGCTATTCTGGTGATCGACTCTGGAACCACTTAAGAGGTTCCTCGGATAACCCAGCCAAGAACCCAGCAGGATCCTACGCCAGGTCCCGCAAGTACATGCCCATGTACAGTGTTAAGCCTGGATCCGGCCCAAGAGCATTGAGCCTTGGTAACACTTTCTGCCAAAGGGGGCACCGAGGAGTGTGTCTTCTGGCTCTTGATCTGGTGTATAACAGACTCCACCACCATGGTGTTATGAGGAAGCTGCGCTTTCTTTAACCCAGTGCTCTTGCGGACTCAATACATGGAATCGAGCCACCTACTCACTATCGGAAAGAAGGCCATGGACTCCCACATAGAGAAGAGAAGCCATTCCAGGATTGGAGGAGAACAGGCACCATAAGTGCCTCCTTTGGAGGGGCCTCATACTGGAGGATCTTGAGGTCCTTCATGTAAGGCTCCTCTTTGGACTCTGTGGTGAAGGCCAGAACTTGTCCCTGACAAACTCCAAGAAGGAAAGGTGCTGTGGGTGAGAGGGGTCCAAAGGGATATCCCAATGGAGACGAGTATCGGGGGACTCTTCATAGATCTCCCACTCCGAACTGGAGTTGGAGGAGACCTTGAGCACCCTCCAGGCATCGTAACTCCACTGGGGCACTGGCAGGCGAAGTCCTCCATCCCTCATGAGACGCATCCTCTGGCGATGCTCTCGCAATACAGGGGTCAGTGGTTGAGACAGATGACCCAGAGGAACTTGGCATTGGCCCCTGTTGGCCCTAGAAGGTAGTGAGGCTGCGCTCTAGAGCTACCATCCTGACCTTGAGGCCAGAAGGCTCCACAGCCACCTGCGTAAGCACAGAGGATTTTGGGCCCAATGCCAGCATTGTCGAGGGGGGTGTCCTTGAAGAGGATGGGTTCAGGAGACCGAGGTCGATTTCCTGATGCCGAGTCTTGTCTCAATGGAGCAGCTTAGAGGGCCGCTTCCAGCTATTGCTCTCGGCATTGTGTCAGGGACTCCGATGCCGGTGACTGTTGGTCTTCCCCATGGTTCCAGCATTGTTGTCAGACGATGCTACTGACAATATCTGGCTCTTCAGGGGACAGTCCTCAGAAGACTATTCCCAGTCCGATGCTCAGATAGGGCATGGCTGTCGCACAAGGCTGAGGCCACCAGGACAGCCCCTGAGGACACCAGTTCTGCGAGTGATGCCAGAGCCGAAGTCTTACCGAACATGGACTCTTGCTGCTACTTACAATTCCCTCATCCCTTGCTGAGAGCTGAAGGAGTCGTCGTCATGGTAAGCACAAAGGTACTGTAGGCAGCAGTCATGAGGATCCATGTAGGACATGATGTACCCACAGCAGTTGCACTGCTTAAAACCACTGGCCGAGGACATAGCAGGGAAGGCAGCACCCACAAGGTCAAACTCACGAGTCCCAGCCAAGGAGTGTGCGAGATTCCCGCACACTGGGAGAAAAACCTGCAGGGAAAAAGAACCAGAGAAAACGTAGCGCCGAGGTGGCAGCAGTCCCAAGAGGCGAGAAGGCACCAGTACATGTACAGGAGAAAGCATAGTTACTCACCTGTAACAGGTGTTTTCCCAGGGACAGCAGGAATCAGTCCTAACATAAGGGTGACACCAGCATAGACAGAGCCTTCGCAGAAGCATCTCCTCAGTTTTCAATGAAAGCCTTTGAGAGATGCCACCACACACACATGGTCCCCTTCGCGCCCAAGGGTGCCATCTTGTCTACATCTCATAAGAACATAAGATATGCCATACTGGGTCAGACCAAGGTACATCAAGCCCAGTATTCTGTTTCCAACAGTGGCCAATCTAGGTCATATGTACCTAGCAGTTTCCCCAAGAGACACAAGTTCCACAATGCTTGTACTGGATCAAGCATTGATATCTTCGGTCACTTCTTAATAATGGTTTATGGACCTTTCCTCCAGGAACTTGTCCAAACCTTTTTTAAACCCAGCTACACTAACAGCCTTTACTACATCCTCCGGTAACAAATTCCAGAGTTTGATTACACGTTCAGTGAAAAAATATTTTCTTTTATTAGTCTTAAATAGTTTACCCTGTAGCTTCATTGCATGTCCCCTAGTCTTTCTATATTCTGATAAGGTAAACAATCGATCTACGTTTACCCGTTCCACTCCGTTCATTAATTTATAGACTTCTATCATATCTCCCCTCAGCCGTCTCTTTTCCAGGTTAAAGAGCCCTAACCTTTTTAGCCTTTCTTCATAGGAGTATCCTTCCATCCCCTTTACCATTTTGGTGGCTCTTCTCTGTACCTTTTCTAAAATTGCTATATCCTTTTTAAGATACGGCGACCAGAATTGCACACAATATTCAAGGTGCGGTCTCACCATGGAACGATATAGAGGCATTATAATATCTTTTGTTTTATTTTCCATTCCTTTCCTTATCATACCTAGCATTCTATTTGCTCTCTTGGCCGCCGCTGCACACTGGGCCGAGGGTTTTAACATGGTATCCACAATGATGCCTAAATCTTTTTCCTGGGTGGTGGTTCCTAATGTGGAACCTTGCATCGTGTAACTATAGTTTGGGTTGTTCTTCCCTAGGTGCATAACCTTGCACGTGTCCATATTAAATTTCATCTGCCATTTTGATGCCCAGTCTTCCAATTTATCAAGATCCTCTTGCAATATTTCACAATCCTCTTGGGTTTTAACAACTTTAAATAGTTTTGTGTCATCTGCAAATTTGATAACCTCACTCGTTATTCCACTTTCCAGGTCATTTATGAATATGTCAAAAAGCAGCGGACCCAGCACAGATCCCTGGGGTACACCACTATTCACCTTTCTCCATTGGGAAAATTGGCCATTTAGCCCTACCCTCTGCTTTCTATCTTTTAACCAGTTCCTGATCCACAATAGTACACTGCCTCCTATCCCATGACTCTTTAGTTTTGCCTAGAGTCTTTGATGAGGGACCTTGTCAAAGGCTTTCTGAAAGTTCAGATACACAATATCAACCGACTCACCTTTGTCCACCTGTTTATTCACTCCTTCAAAAAAACATAACAGATTAGTAAGACAAGATCTTCCTTGTCTAAAGCCATGTTGGCTGTCTCCCATTAGGTTGTGACTATCTACATGCTGAGTAATTTTATTCTTTATGATGGTTTCTACCATTTTTCCCGGTACTGACGTCAGGCTCACCGGTCTGTAGTTTCCCGGATCACCCCTGGAACCCTTTTTAAAAATTGGTGTTACATTGGCGATCCTCCAATCTTCAGGTATTATAGATGATTTTAATGATAGTTCACAGATTACTGATAGCAGGTCTGCAATCTCATATTTCAGTTCTTTCAATACCCTTGGATGTATACCATCCGGCCCAAGTGATTTGCTACTCTTCAGTTTATCTAATAGTTGTAAGACATCTTCCCGATGTATCGATATTTCCTTCAATTCTTCCGCACCTTTAAATACCACTTCAGTCATGGGTAACATCCCTACATCTTCCTCAGTAAAGACCGAAGCAAAGAATTCAGTCTCTCCGCTATCGCCTTGTCGCCTCTTAGTGCTCCTTTAACCTCTTTATCATCTAATGGACCAACTGACTCTCTCACAGGTTTTTTGCTACGAATGTACTTGAAAAGGTCTTTATTTCGCGTTTTTGCTTCCGCAGCAAGCTTCTTCTCAAATTCTCTCTTTGCCTGCCTTATCAATGCCTTGCATTTGACTTGCCAGTAGTTGTGCTGTTTCCAGGTTTCGTCGTTTGGCTCTTTTTTCCATTTCCTGAAAGATGCTTTTTTGGCAACAGCCTCTCTGACCTCACCTTTAAACCATGCTGGCAGTTTTTTGGACTTCCTTCCACTTTTCTTAAAGCGTGGAATACAGCTGGTCTGGGCTTCCAAGATAGTATTTTTCAACACCACCCAAGCTTGATGTACGTCTTTAACCTTCGCAAATGCTCCTTTTAGTTTTTTCTTAACTGTTTTCCTCATTTTATCATAGTCACCCTTTCGAAAGTTAAAAGGTAGTACTGTGGATTTCCTTACTATCCCTCCTCCACTAATTAAATCAAAGGCGATCATGCTATGATCACTATTGCCAAGTGGCCCCCAACACCCTTATCTCTTGCACTAGATCTGGTGTTCCACTAAGGACTAGGTCTAATATGGCTTCCCCTCTGGTCGGTTCATGAACCAGCTGCTCCAAGAAGCAGTCATTTATTCCATCTAGGAACTTTATCTCACTAGCATGTCCTGACGTGACACTGACCCAGTCGATACCGGGGTAATTTAAATCACCCATTATTATTACTGCGCTGTAACGTTTGTTAGCTTCCTTGATTCCTTTGAGCATTTCATCATCCATTTGGTCATTCTGGCCAGATGCTTGATAGTACACGCCCACTGCCATCGCCTTCCCCCTTTTATATGGAATTTCAATCCATATAGATTCTACAGCAGATTTTGTTTCCTGCAATACTTTAATCCTTTCTGAGTCAATGCCCTCTCTATCAGAGCGCAATCCCTCCACCAATTTGATCAGCTCTATCATTACGATATAGTTTGTACCCATCTCATGACACATCTAAGATGGCAAAAATAAGTCAAGGAAGCAACTCCATGGGGAGGATGGAGAGTTGTGAGGATTGACTCCTGCTGTCTCTGGAGAACACCTGTTACAGATGAGTAACTGTGCTTTTTATAGGAACAAGCAAGTAGTCAGTCCTCACATATGGGATACCCTAGCTACAGGCTACTGAAAGCCCGTAGAAAGACATGAATGCCCCCAAGGAGAGCAGTGAGCAGCAATGATTGAGTCCAAGGGTACAAACTCCAGAATGACCCATGTGTCCAGTGAGGAACCATCACTCCAGTAGGCTGAACACAGAAAGGTCAGAGGGTAGGAGCTGCCTGAACAGATTCGCTGTCCTATCAGGACTCCCTCTCCAGGCAGTAATGAGCTGCAAAGGTATGGACCAAAGACTAGGTAATGGTTCAGATATCCATCATCGGGACAGAACACAGATTTATTACAGAGGCCACCATGACCCGGCACTCCAGCGATAGCCCAGCCTTCTCATAGGTGAGGGCAATGCAGTCCGCCACTCCGTTGGAATAGTCCTCTGGCCACCACCTCCTCCAGCCGACTGGGGTCATAGGAAACAAAAAGCTGTGAAGCTTTGTGGTGACCCTGGGTACATTCGAGGTAGAAGGACAGTGTCCTCTTATAGTCCAGAGTATGGAGGATGGCCTCTGCCCTATTGGCATGAGACTGAAAAGAAAGTGGGGAGAACCACCTCCTGATTGAGTGGAATGTGGACACCACCTTTGGAAGGAATTTGGGATGCATGCAGAGGACAACCCTGTTCTTGTAGAATGTGGTGTAGGGAGGCTCCGCCGCCAAGGTTTGGAGCTCACTGACCCTGTGAGCAGATGCGAGTGCCACCAGAAAGATGACTTTTCATGAGAGATACTGCAGGTGGCAGGTAGCCAGGGGGCTCAAATGGCAGCCCAGTGAGCTGCGATACCACCACATTGAGGTCCCACTCCACCACTGGTGGGTGGATGGGAGATTTGGACAGCAGAAGACCCTGCAGGAAATGGGTCATAAGAGACTGCACAGAGAGGGGCTTGCCCTTGATGGGGTGGTGGTGCACCGCAAGAGCACTAAGGTGCAGCCTGATGGAATTGGATTTGAGTCCGGCTTGTAACAGATGAAGCAAATATTGCTGCACCGAGCATAACAGGTTCAGTGCTCGCTCTGCGTACTACACCGAAAACCTGCATCATTTGAAGGCATAGGTCCACCTGGTGGAGGGTCTTATGGAAGGCTAGAAGGACCAGGCTAGGAGGGGCCAGAGCTACCCTTTCAGCAATCATGCTGTCAGCAACAGGGATCTCAGGTTGGGATAAAAAAGGGAGCCCTCCTCCAGAGACAGTAACCCCAGAGGGACTGGGACCTCTGCAGACAAGCAGCAGAACCACAGTTGCCTGAGCCACTCTGGGGCCACCAGGATCAGCAATGCCCCGTCACAACAAGCCTTGAAAAGGGTCTTGGCAATCAATGGCATGAGCAGGACGATGTACAGAAAGCCCTCTGACCACAGGATGGATGAATACATCCACAGCCATCCAGATTGGGTGGGGCTGCCGAGAGCAGAAGTGGGGCAACTGGGAGTTGTCCAGATTGGCAAAGATCCATTAATGGGGTCCCCCAGAGCAGAAAGAGCCAAATTGGCCACTCTGCAGTCCAGCTGCCATTCATGTGACCACACCTTGAATATTGTGTGCAATTCTGGTAGCCATATCTTAAAAAGGATATAGCGTTATTAGAAAAGGTACAGAATAGAGCCACCAAAATGGTAAAGAGGATGGAAGGATACCTCTATGAAGAAAGGCTAAAAAGCTTAGGGCTCTTCAACCTGGAAAAGAGGCAGCTGAGGGGAGATATGATAGAGGTCTATAAATTAATGAATGGAGTGGAATGGGTAAACGTAGATCGATTGTTTACATCATCTGAATTTAGAAAGACTAGGGGACATGCAATGAAGCTACAGGGTAAACTATTTAAGACTAATAAAAGAAAATATTTTTTCACTCAACGTGTAATCAAACTCTGGAATTTGTTACTGGAGGATGTAGTAAAAGCTGTTAATGTAGCTGGGTTTAAAAAAGGTTTGGATAAGTTCCTGGAGGAAAGGTCCATAAACCATTATTAAAAAGTACACAGGATATCACTGCTTGACCCAATATAAGCATTGTGGAACCTGTGTCTTTTGGGGAAACTGCTAGGTACTTATGACCTAGATTGGCCACTGTTGGAAACAAGATACTGGGCTTGGTGGACCTTGGTCTGACCCAGTATGGCATATCTTATGCTCTTATGTGGCTGAAGCACCTTGCCACAGGAGCATCCCTTGACAGATCGCATAGGAGCAGAGAGCAACTGCTTCCTGGCAGAGGGTGTGGGACCCCATGCCCCCTTATTTGTTGATGTAGAACATTGGGACCTGATTGTCTGTTTGGACCAGTACCAACTGGTGCTACAGACAGTGGTGGAAGGCCCGGAGAGCTAGGAATATGGCCTGGAGCTCCAGGAAATTGCATTCAGGGCAGTTGGTCCAAAGCAGAAAGCCAGCAGCAGATGAGTTCCTTGCAATGTGCTTCCCGGCACAGCAAGGAGGCATCCATAGTGAGGACTCTCTGGGGGGGGGGGTTGGACCTCTGAAAGGGCATCCCTGCTTGAAGATACTCTGTGGCCTACCACCAGCCGAGGGACTCCACTGACACACTGTCTCGCGGTTGGCTCGTGGCCTGTGCCCACTAGGAGCAGAAGCACCACTGGCCTGCCCTCATATGAAGATGGGTATCCTGGGTAACATGGACCATGGAGGCCTTGTGGTCGAGTAGGCACAGCAGGAGGCAAGCAGACACTGAGGGTCAGTGCGTATATCTGTGGCCAGTTTCCCGAGACAGTCGGCCCTGTCCACAGGGAAGGCAGCTCTGGCTTGAACAGTGTCTAGCTTTGCCCCAATGAACTCCAGACACCGTGTCAGGAAGAGGTGGGACTTAGGGTGGTTTATCACAAACCCAGATGTTGAGGGTCGTGGCCTGCTGCACCTTGGCGGCCAGGACCCTTTATGAGCCAGTCATCCAGGTAGGGAAAGAAAGGCAGAGACTGAGGCAGGTCACGAATACCGCCAGGCATTTGATGAAGATTCTGGGGGTGGAGGCGAGGCCGTAGGGCAGCACCCAGTACTGATGGTGGCCGCTCCCCACCATGATCCTGAGATACTGCCTGTGCCTGGGATGGATGAGAATGTGGGTATAGGTATCCTTCAGATCCAAGGAGCATAGCCAATCTTGTTGCTGGAGGTAAGGCAGCAGTGTTTCAAGGGGCAGCATCTTGAACTTCTCCCTCACCAGAAGCCTGTTTAGGTCCAGAGACCCCTGGTTCTCTTGGGTACGAGGAAGTAACAGGAGTAGAACCCTTTGCCCCGGAGATGCTAGGGCACCGGTTACACTGCTGTCTCCTCAAGGAGACCTGCGAGTTCTTGCAATAGTAGATTCCGGTGAAGGGAAGTCCTGGGGCACTCTCTCAGGAAGAAAGGGGGAGGCGTCTGTGCAAGGTGGAGGTAACCCTCCTAAACAACCTGGAGTGCCCAAAAGGTGGTGATGGCTGGCCATTGGTGGGAAAAGTGGATCAGACGTCCCCCTGTGGGCTGCTGACCTCCTGGGGGTGGAGAGGCTATGCTCAAAGAATCAAAGAAACTCCTGCCAGGCTGGGCCGGGGCCATTGCCTGGGAGCCTTCTGCTTACGAAGGCCATTCCTGTGTCCCTTGGCCTGTTGACGAGGCCCGATACTGTGGGTAGTTTCTATAAGCAGTTCGCTTCCTCGAGTAAGAGGGCTTTTTACTTGAGCCCTTCCATCAGGGAAGGGTAGCTGTCTTCTTGGAGAGCCTGGTCCTCGTCATCAACTCGGTCTCCAACTCTGCAGCTTTATCGATCATGGGTTTGCCAGAGGTTTTCTATCTGGCAGGGGACATTGACCAATTTGTCCTGAACTCATTGCTCCAGGTTGGACTGTAGCCAAGCTAGTGTTGGGTACCAATTCCCGCCATGGCTACTCTAGCCATCAACTTGAAGCCATCATAGGCCGCTCGAGTTGAACCTGGGAGTACTCACGGCTTTGGCCAGGTTTCGGAACCACTGTAGCAACTCCTCGGAGAGACCAGTCAAAAAGATGGTGAGCTCCTTCCTCAGGTCCCTCGGGTACATGCCTATCGTACAGTTAGTATGCCTGAATCCAGCCGATGAGCATCGAGTCCTTGTAGCACTTTAACAGGTTTTATATACAGCCTTCTCCTTCAATCAATGCAGTTCACATAACAAGTACATTACAAAAAAGAAAAAAGGGAGGAGGCATGCATGATACAAATACGAATACTACAAGTCGTCCAGGGTGCAGGCCTCCCCATCCAGCTGTGCTTTCTGGAAGCTCGGGCTCCAGCAGACTTGATAGTGTTTCCCACATGCAGAGGAGATGGGTACCGTTAGCACCTCCCTTGGCAGGGCTTTGTATTGGAGGATTTCGAGCTCCTCAGTGTGAGCGTCCTCCTCCAACTCTGTAGCAAATGCCAGCACCTTCAACATATAATAGAGAAAGAAATCAAACCCCTCATGAAAATAAAAAGAAAAGTCTAATCTATTTGCTATGTTTGTCTTGCTGTGCACTGCTTATCATGCTGTGTGTTTTTTTCGAATGCGGACAAATCTCCGAAAAAAAAGAACCAATGGTCTCAGACATGAATGGCAAACTACTCCTGGATGTAGATTCCCCAAAGGGGTAGTGCCCAATTGCATCAATGACCATAAAAACAGGTTCTTTTCAGTGATTCTTAAAACATTCTTGTTAATTAGACTTCTCTTAGTATTTCTTTTCCTTAATATTTAGAGATTGTGCTTATCTCTCAGAAGAAATCCGAGCAGTTCCAACGCCACCATCCCGGTACCCTCAATGCATTTCGATTCTTCAGGGGATTGGTTTTGCCAGACAATCTCTGTGGAAGGAGAAAAACCAGTGGGGAGATATGCTTCTTCAAAAATCAATTTTACTTGTCTTTAAACGTGTCTATAGTATTATTAAAGCAAAAATTCTCACCACATGTTAAATTCCAACAAGCTCAGTGATGTGCAGTCTCTCACATTCCAAAATCAAACAGTTGCTTCAGAAAAACGCCACGCATGCGGGTTGAATAAACAAATGGAAATTTCAAGCTGACTTTAATTACGTCATCATGACGTTGATGTTTCCGCACCAGAGTGATGCGGTGAACCTTCGTTACATTGTTATGCGAAACCTTCTCTTACTAATCTTTGCTGTTCTGCCGTGCACCGCTGTTCTAAATACAGGCGCTCCATTCCACCATTGTGTTAAGCCCCCCTGGGGAGACTGATTGTAATTGATGAATCCACTTTTGTTCCTGGATCAACAGGCTCTTCGCCCTAGATCTGCCCATCTGGCCACTAGCTACCCAGTCTATCCCAAAACATTTTAATTCCTAAAACCTGTGTTGATATTGAGTGCAATGGGATACTAAAGGAGCTTCCTGCACTTTGCATTTGAGCCTGCTTTTATGCTCATTCAGTCGAACCCGTAATGGTCGCACGGTTTTACCTACATATAGTAAGCCGCAGGGACATCGAATGGCGTATACTACATGATCCAATTCACAAGAGGTACTGTGTTTCAGTTTATATGTGCGACCATGATAGAAAAAAAGATTGCATCTCTTCTGAAACAAAACATATGTTACAGTGACCGCAAGTTCTATGTCCCGCTAATGAATCACTACCAACACGTGGATAAGATCTTAATTTGACAAAAAATAGGAAACCTTGTTTATTGCGCCCCAACGCGTTTCGGCTAACCAGCCTTCTTCAGGGGGTCTTAAAGAAACACACCTCAAAGAGAGATAACAATAATAAATAATAATCATAAACATATATACATTAAATACAATTAAAACATGAATACTAATATTATATAAGAGAAAGATTAAAAACAAACAATATTGACCATAAATATAAAGGACAATCAAATACCATAAAAAGTTATTATTACAAAAAGTTATTATTAAAAAAAAACAACTAACCTTATAGACAAAAAATGTATCATTAAATAAAGGCTAAAACTGAACAATCAAAAGCATATTAACAAAAAGGAGAGAGACGAGGAGGAACAAAGGAGTTAATAAATACCTTAATTTTGTCAAGTGGAACGTTAACGTGAACCAGACATGTAAGACGCTTTGTTGAAATTCTTTTATTAAAGTCTTCGCTTGATTTTTGTAGTCTTCAACATTAGAACAGTTTCTTCTAAACCTTATAAATTGTGAAAACGGTAAACTGTCTCGGAGCTGTTTTGGATGTTTACTCTGATAATGAAGTAGTGTATTTCTGTCTGTCAGTTTTCTGTGTACTGATGTTACCCAACCATGTGGACTTTTTTTGAATGACTACATCAAGGAAAACAATACGCTGGTCATGAAAATTGTGAGTGAATTTGATGTGGGGGTTTACTCTTGTAGCGTTGCAGCTGTACCCTTCCACAATAAAAAAATGTTATTAATTTCATTACTAAATTTTCACCGCTTAGTGGGAGAATTAAACGGATTTTTAAACGACATCAAAGTGTAGTGCTACACCTCTGTGGCTAGTTCCCCGAAGCATACTGACCTCTCCCGAGGGAGGCAGGCTTTTGCCTGAAGGGTGTCCTGCTACGCCCCTATGAACTCTAGGCTCTGAACAAGAGTGAGGTCGGACTTGGGGTAGTTTATGACAAACCCCAGGTGCTGCAGGGCATTTATGGTGTGTCTGGCGGCGCATTGCGCTTCTGCAGCTGTGCCCCCCTTTATGAGCCAGTCATCCAGGTAGGGGAAGGAGGCGGCTCCTTGAAGCCTGAGGTGGGTTGCGACCACGACGAGGCACTTTGCAAAGACCCTTGGAAACAAGGCTAGCTTGAAGGGCAGTACCCTGTATTGGTAGTGTTGTCCCCTCACCACGAATCAAAGATATTTTCTGTGGCTTGGGTGGATTACGATGCGAGTGTAAGCATCCTTTACGTCCAAGGAGCAAAGGCAATAGAAACAGAAACAGAAAAAGACCACATGGCCTATCTAGTCTGTCCTTCCCTATCAACTACAACAGTCCCCTTTTTTTTCTTTAGAGATCCTCTGTGTTTGTCCCATGCTTTTTTTAAATCAGATACTGTCCTCATCTCTACCACCTCTACTGGGAGACTATTCCACGGATCCACCACTTTCCTAAAGAAATATTTCCGCATATCACTCCTGAATCTATCCCCTTTCACGCTCGTCCCATGTCCCCTCGTAACAGAACTTGCTTTCAATCGAAAGAGGCTCTCCCCCTGTGCATTTATGCCATGGAGGTATTTAAACGTCTCAATCATATCACCTCTATCCCACCTTTCCTCTAATGTGTACATATTAAGATCCTTAAGTCTGTCCTCATATGCTTTATAATGAAGAACACTAACCATTTTGGTAGCCACCCTCTGTACCGACTACATCCTGTTTATATCCTTTTGAAGGTGCGGTCTCCAGAATTGCAAATACTCCAAATGAGGTCGCACCAAAGACTTATGCAGAGGCACTATCACCTCCTTTTTTTCTGCTAGCCATTCCTCTCCGTATGCACCCAAGCATCCTTCTAGCTTTTGCTGTTGCCTTTTCTACTTGTTTAGCTACTTTAAGATCATCTGACATGACCACGCCTTGGCCCCGCTCTTGTTTAGAGGACAAAAGTACTTCACCCCATATACTATATTGCTCTCTTGGATTGCTGCAGCCCAAATGCACGACCTTGCATTTTTTAACATTAAATCCCTGCTGCCAAATTCTAGACCACTCTTCAAGCTGAGCTAGATCCCTCCTCAGGTTATCTACACCTTCCTGGTGTCTATTCTATTACAGATTTTGGTATCATCCGCAAAGAGGCAAAACTTTACCAGACAGCCCTTCCGCTATATCACTAACAAAGATGTTGAAAAGAATCAGAACAAGGACAGATCCCTGGGGCACACCACTGGTAACTTCCATCTCCTCAGAGTGAGCTCCATTTACTTGTACCCCTTTGTCGCCTCCCACTCAAACAATTTCTAACCTAAGCAGTAACTTTAAGGTCCATCCCTGGGGTGCTCAGTTTGTTTATAAGGCGTCTGTGAGGAACGGTGTCAAAGGCTTTACTGAAATCTAAATACACCACATCAAGGGCTCTCCCTCAGTCCAACTCCCTGGTCACCCAGTCAAAGAAATTAATCAGATTTGTCTGATAAGACCTGCCTCTGGTGAATCCATGCTGCCTCGGTTCCTGTAATCTGCTGGACTCCAGAAACCTCACTATTTTCTCTTTCAGCAGTGTTTCCAATAATTTACTCACCACTGAAGTTAAACTAACCGGCCTATAGTTTTCAACCACATCCTTACTTACGTTTTTCTGTAAAGGCACCACATGAGCCTCTCTCCAGTCCTTTCGCACCACTCCCAACTCCAACGAGGCATTGAAAAGGTCAGTCAGTGGAGCTGCTAGAAAGTCCCCAAGTTCCCTCAATATTCTAGGGTGTATCTCATCCGGTCCCATCGCTTTGTCTACTTTAAGTTCAGCTAGTTTCTCACAAACGCAGTCTTCTGAAAATTCTTCAAAATTCCCCTCGCTTCTATTCCTTTTTGTGGGGGTTTTCTGAGGTCCTGCTTCTGGTTCTTCAACTGTGAACAGAGAACAGAAAGAGTAGTTACTCATCTGTAACAGGGGTTCTCCAGGAACAGCAGGAATCAGTCCTCACATATGGGTGACATCGACGTCTATGGAGTCCTTGCGGAGCATTTCCCCAGCTTTCCATGAAAGCCTTTGGGAATGCAGGCACACATGTGCGGTTCCCTTCCCACCTAGGAGGTGCCATTTTGCTCAGTCATATAACATAGCTAAAAAACAGCACACAAAAATGTAAAATAAACTATGTACAACTGCAACTCCCAGGGGAGGACGGAGGGTTGTGAGGACTGATTCCTGCTGTTCCTGGAGAACACCTCTTACAGGTGAGTAACTACTCTTTCTCCAGGACCAAGCAGGAAGTCAGTCCTCACATATGGGTGACTCCCTAGCTCTGGGCTACCAGGGAACCCAGGCTGAACAAAAGAACTCCCTCTAGTCCCAGCATCAAAGAAAGGCTTTTCACTGACAGAACCTCCACCAGTAGCCCAACAGAGGGCAGGAATTGCCTAAACCTCAAAGAGATTCCGGAGTACTGCCTGGCCAAAAGCACTGTTCCTACGGGACTCCCTTTCCAGACAGTAATGGGCCACAAAAGTCTGGCTTGAAGACCAAGTAGCAGCCCTGCAGATGTCTACCAACGGTACAGAGCGGAGATGAGCCACTGAGGCAGCCATTGCCCTGACACGATGGGCCGTGACCCAACCCTGCAAAGAAAGGTCAGCCACCCTGTAAGCCCAGGTGATACAGTCAGCCACCCAGATGGACAAGGTACGCTTGGACATAGCCAACCCCAAATTATTAGGGTCAAAAGAGATGAAGAGCTGAGTAGCCCTTCTGTGCCCTTGCGTACGGTCAAGGTAGAAGGATAAGGCCCTCCTACAGTCCAGGGTATGCAGAACTGCTTCAGCCTGGCTTGTATGAGGCCTAGGGAAGAATGTTGGAAGAACCACCTCGTGGTTGAGGTGGAAAGAGGAGACAACCTTTGGGAGGAACTTTGGATGAGTCCTAAGGACCTCCCTGTTCCTATAGAATCTGGTGTAAGGCCTGTCACAGACCAGGGCCTGAAGCTCACTCACTCGCCTAGCCGAGGTAAGGGCTACCAAAAAGTGTGTCTTCCAGGACAGGAAGCGGAGAGGACAAGTAGCCATCGGCTCAAAAGGTTGGGGAGTCAGTTGCAGCAAGACCACATTCAACTCCCACTCAGGAGCAGGACGGACTGGAGGCTTGAGCAAGAGCAAGCTTCTGATAAACTGGGACACCAAGGGGTGAACCGACAGAGAATGTCCTTCCACCAGTGAGTGGTGAGCTGCTAGAGCCGAGAGGTGGATCCGAACAGAATTGGATTTAAGCCCTTGATTTGACAAGTGCAGTAAGTACTGAAGCACTACTGGTACAGTACAGGAGAAAAGGATCGTCTGTACGTAAATGACACCACACAGAAAACCTTTTCCATTTGAGAGCATAGGTTTTCCTAGTAGACTGTTTCCTAGATGCTAGGACAATCTCCTCAACTTCCGGAGGTAGGCCCCAGGGAGCCAAAACTACCCTTGCAGCCTCCATGCCATCAAATTGAGAGCTTTGAGATTGGGGTGCAGAAGAGAACCCTGATCCTGAGAGAGGAGGTTGGGTTGCAACCCCAGAGGCAGTGGGGGATCCACTGCCAGCTGAAGGAGAAGTGGAAACCAAGGCTGTCTTGGCCACCTAGGAGCCACCAGTAGGACCGAGGCCTTGTCCTGAAGAACAACAGAGTTCGGGCCACCAAGGGCGTGGGAGGAAACGCATACAGGAGGCCCTGAGACCAGGGAATCAGAAAAGCATCTGCTGCTATCCGTAGAGGATGCGGTTGCCTGGAGCAGAACTTTGGCAGCTGCTTGTTCAGTGGGCTGGCAAACAGATCTATGGATGGAAGTCCCCATTTCAGGAAAATCTTCTGAACCACCAAAGGATGGAGCTGCCACTCGTGGGGCTGCAGATTCCTGCTCAACCTGTCGGTCAGGGAGTTTTCCTGGCCAGGGAGATACACAGCCTTGAGGTGCATGTTGTGCTTGAGGGCAAACAAGCAAAGGTCCTGTGCTTCCTGGCAAAGGAGCCTGGACCCAGTTCCGCCCTGTTTGTTCACATAAAACATGGCTACCTGGTTGTCCGTTTGAACTAGCATAGACTGATGAGCCAGGGCTGGAGAGAAAGTCTTGAGGGCCAACCGAATAGCCCTGAGTTCCAGTAGATTGATTTGCTGTGCGGCTTCCCAGGGAGACCACAGGCCCTGGGTGCACTTGCCTAGACAATGAGCTCCCCAGCCCAGCAAGGAGGCATCCGTGGTCAACACCACTGTGAACCCAGGAATCTGAAAAGGCACCCCTTGCAGCAGATTGGGTGGATGTAGCCACCAGCTGAGGGATTTCAGAAATTGTCTGGACACCCTTATCCTGTCTCTGAGGCTGCCTGTGGCCTGTGACCACTGAGACCGAAGGCACCACTGTGCAGGCCTCATATGGAGCCGGGCATTGGGGGTCACATGGACTGTCGAAGCCATGTGGCCTAGAAGCCTCAGGCAGAGTCTGGCGGAGACCAGTGACCTGCTGAGAAACTAACTTGCCAAGTTTATCAGTCTTTGGGCTCTGTCTTCGGGCAAGAATGCCTTTGCCAGCAGAGTCCAACCTTGCCCCTATGAACTCCAAGTTTTGGGATGGGAGCAAAGTGGACTTTGCAAAGTTTATGACAAACCCCAAGCTTTGAAGAAGAGCAATAGTTCTGAGGGTGGCTTGTCTGGCCTCCTGGCACGTCTGACCCCTGATGAGCCAATCGTCCAGATAGGGGAAGACAAAGATACCCCGATTTCTCAGGTAGGCCGCCACCACTGCCAGGCATTTGGTAAAGACCCTGGGAGCGGAGGTTAGGCCAAAAGGTAGTACTCTGTACTGATAATGGTTTCCTCCCACAATGAGCCCGAGGTACTTTCTGTGGTCTGGATGAATGAAGATGTGAGTGTACGCATCCTTTAGATCTAAGGAGCATAGCCAATCTCCCTGCTGGAGGTAGGGCAGAAGGGTTCCAAGAGTAAGCATCTTGAACTTTTCCTTCTCCAAGAACTTGTTGAGGTTTTGGAGATCTAGAATAGGTCGAAGGCCACCGGTTCTTTTGGGTACTAGGAAATACCTGGAGAAGAACCCTCGACTTTGTAAGTGGGGAGGCACAGGTTCCACTGCCCTGTCCACCAACAGACCTTGTAGCTCCTGAAGGACATGATCTGTATGCAGGGGAGGCCTTGGAGGCTCCCCTGGAAAGTATGGAGGAGGCAGTTGTTGGAAGTGTAGTGCATAGCCCCTGTGGACTATTCTTAACACCCAACTGTCTCCAGTGATGAGTGGCCACTGGTGGGCAAACAGAGCGAGGCAACCTCCTGTGCGGGGTTGGGAGAGCAGGGACGGAGAGGCTATTTATTTATTTTATTTTTAATTTCTTATATACCGCACTCTTTTAATCAGTGCGGTTTACAAATGAACAAAATGTAAACACAATGACACAGTCAGCATTGTTTTTTTTACAATGAACAGGGAACATAAACTTGGCGGTAAAAACAGGGTTAACTATATACAGACAAGTGGCATAAAGTAGAGTAAACTATGTACCTGGCATTTTGGTTGATTAACATGGTAGTGGTAAATAGATAAAATTACAAATACAGTATAATTACAGTATGGATGGAGAGGACAAGTATGAGTCATCATGATTAGCCCTTTTCCACCGGGGACAGGTGGGAAGGACCAACATGAGGACTAGGATCAATCAGAGTCGCTTCCGGGTAGTGTAATAGGAACAAGTGATATTTTAAGGCCTTTCTGAATGCCATGAGACTTGTGATGGCTCTAATTTCTGGTGGGAGGGCATTCCAGGCTCTGGGCGCAAACAGTGAGAAGGCTCTAGAGGCTGTTGATTTAGAGCATTTCATAAGGAGTTTCGGAAGGTCTATGGAGTTTAATGCAGCCGATCTCCTGGATCTGTTAGTTGGAGTGACATGTATCAAGTTGCTGATAGGTGATAGAGATGGGCTCTTTGCAGCTTTAAAAGTCATAACAAGAGCTTTATATAGGGTTCTGGCCTGGAGGGGTAACCAGTGTAAACTCATCAATATTGGAGTTATATGCTCTGAGCGTGGAGCACCTACGAGAATTCTCGCGGCCGCATTCATGGCCAGACGGAGGGGATTTAGAGTAGATTGTGGGAGACCGTGTAGTATGATATTGGCAAAATCAAAATGTGATAATACCAAGGCTTGGAAGATAGTGCGGAAGTCGGAGTAATCAAGAAGAGGACGGAGATTCCGAAGGGATCAAATCTTTTGGTAAATTGTGTTTGTTGCTTTCTTGATGTGTGCTGACATATCAAGCCGCTGATCTAATGTAATCCCTAGGTGGAGTGGAGGAGTGGCCTAGTGGTTGGGGCAAGGTACTTCAGGCCGGAAGGTCGTGGGTTCAAATCCCACAAGAGGACAGCAACCTTGGGCCGGAAGGACTGGGGTTTCTAGTCCCACAGGTGCTCCTTGTGGTCTTGGGCAAGCCACTTAACCCTCCATAGCCCATGTTCCCTGTAAAAAAAAAAAAAAGAGTTATCTCCAAGTTATAATGCCCTGTTTAATGTAATTTCAGTTTGTTCAATGTAAACCACACTGATGCAGAATAGCGCGGTATATAAGAGAATATAATAATAAATAAAATAATAGGTATCGGATTGTTGGTTGTGCCTTCAACTCAATGTTGTTTACTTGTAATGAGGCAGGGGCTATGAATGTTGGATTCCGTGTAATGAATAGAACTTCTGTTTTGTTGTGATTTATACGTAGATTCTGTTTGATGAGCCAGTTAGATACAGCTTCGAAGCAATGAACTATTGATGTAAAGTCCGGTTGTTTTACATTGAATGGAGCATACATCAGGATGTCATCAGCATATGCTAGACATTGAATATTGAATGTACGTATCAAAGCACAGATTGGTTGCATATAGATATTGAACATTAATGCGGACAAGGAGGATCCCCGAGGGACACCTTGTTTAAGGGGGAATGAGTCCGATGTTGCATCTCCTGTTCTGACTTGCTGCTGTCTATCCGATAAGTAAGATTTGCACCATTTCAGAGCTAGCCCTTGAATACCCTTATCTTTGAGGCGCTGTAGGAGAGTATTGTGGTTTACTGAATCAAAAGCGGCAGCTATGTCAAGAAAAATGAGAATAAACCCTTGATGGATATTGTCGATGTTTATGATTAGGTTATTGAAGAGGGTTGTGAGGAGGGTGTCAACTCCATGTTCTTCTCTAAAACCATGTTGTGAAGGGTCCAGAGGAGCTTCTGAGTCAACATGGTGTTGTATTTGTTGCTGGACTACTTTTTCCATGATTTTTGCTAGTAGAGGGATGCTGGAGATAGGTCTAAAAGATTCAACTTTTGTTGGGTCTAGCTTGCTGTTCTTCAGGAGGGGGCGGATGGATGAATGTTTCAAGCTCTGTGGGAAGGATCCAGTTGAAAAGGAATGGTTGACAATCTTGCTTATAGTTGGGCTAAGTTCATGTTGTAGTTCTTTGATCCACCTGGCAGGGCAGGGGTCGTTAGGTGCAGTAGTTAGGTTAATAGCTGATATTGTTTCTTCGATCTCCTTGTTGGACACCTGGGAGAAATTGTCAAGCGTGGCTAGTTGGGATACAGTCTGTGGGGTGGAAGGTGTTGGTGCTTGGAGGATCAAACTAGTCTATCATTTTTGATTGTAGGTAATCAGCATAATCTTAAGGGTGTGGCATAGGTGGTTGGGTTGTGGTTGGATCACCTGTTAAGGATTTAACAATATTAAAGAGGTCGTGTGGCTTGTTTAATGACCACATTAGTGTGTCCGAGTGGTATTTCTTTCTTCTCTCCATTGTCATCCTTCGGTGAGTTTGTAAGTATGAATTATATGAGCAGAGTGAATCAGGAGACCGAGAGGAATGCCAGCGTCTCTCAAGTCTACGCAGGTGGAGGAGAGATTCTTGAAGATCCGATGAGAACCATGGTTTATGCTTGCCCTTACTCTTAGTCCTGTCAGTAGCAGGGATGCAGGCAGCGGCTTTCAATGTGTTGTCCCAGTTGGTTACTAAGTCATCTTGAGAAGGTAAGTCCTTGTGGAGAGCAGGTAGTATTTTCTCCAAGACTTCAATCTTATCAAAAGGACGAAAGCGTGATTCAAGGGCACTTGGGGGGCGAACTGGTTTGTTACTGTCAGTGGTGAGGTATTCAGTAGGGATGTGAAAGAGGAGTAGACTGTGATCAGACCAAGGTATAGGGGTTATGGAGATCCGGAGCTTCTGAGGTGAGTTGGGTACCACTTGAGGAGCAAAAATTAGATCCAATGTGCTTCCTTTGATATGGGTGGGAGCGTCAATAAGTTGTTCATATCCTAGTTGGCTCATGGCTTCAAGGAATGCTGAGGAGTGTGAGGTTTGTAGCGATGGTAAGTTAAAATCCCCCACTAGCCAGTTAGGTGATTGTGGGTTGGGAGAGTTACATGCAATGTTGATTATTGTTGGAAGGTCCTCTGGGGAGGGTGACGGTGCTCGATAGAGTAGATTGATAGTACAGCTCCTAGTTATGGAAAGAGCATCAAGGTGTGGTGAGCTGATGGTATTGCTCAGTTTGAATTGGAGGTCCGATTTGGCAAGAATGAGTGTGCCACCACCTCTCTGATTAGATCTATGGCAGGCATAGATGGAAAATTCTGGTGGAATCATCTGGTTGATGAGGACATTGTCGTTGTCAGTTAGCCATGACTCAGTTATCAGTAGTATGTCCAAGTTATGTGTTGTTATCAGATCAATAGCTTTAGGCCATTTGGAACGTATAGATCTGGCGTTTATTAAGGCGCACTTGAGTTGACGGTTGGCCTTGTGCTTCACGGAGGGGTCTTTGTCAGAGAGCAGCAACGGGATATGTAGGAGGTGTGAATAGGGAGTTCTGGTTCTCGTGGTGGAGTGGCAGGGATATTCCATTGAGCACCTTTCCATGCTGTAAAGGATAGGTATCTGCTTAATGCCTAAGGAGTCAAAAAACCCCACCCTGCTGAGTGGGAGCAGGGGCCGGAGGCTTGGGGGTCCTCTGCCTACGGGGCCCATTACCCTGCCCCTTAACTTGATGACTGAGGGGCAGCTTGGGCAGCCTGGTACTGTGGGTAATGTTTGTAGGCAGTGTCCTTCCTCAGGTAAAAGGGCTTTTTTACTCGAGCCCTTCTTTTTCTGAGAAGGGGCATAAGTCTTTCTAGACAGCCTTGTCCGTGTGAGGTGCTCTGTCTCAAGCTGTGCGGCCTTCTCGGTCATGGGCTTGCCAAAAAGGTTCTCACCTCGGCAAGGACATCGACCAACTTGTCCTGAACCCATGGCTCAAGGTCCGATGACTGCAGCCATGTCTGGCGTCGAGCCGCGATGCCGGCTGCCGCAACATGGGCCAAAGCCTTGAAGCCATCGTAGGCAGCGCGGGACATAAACTTAGAGCATTCCCCGATCCCTGAGGACAAGGACTTGAACCTCTGCAAGGGTTCCCCAGAGAGACCAGCAGAGAACCCGGCCAGTTCCTTGGCCAGGTCTCGCAAGTACATGCCCATGTACAGCTGGTATGACTTGACACGGCAAGCAAGCATCGAGCCCTGGAAGCACTTTCTACCAAAACCATCCAGGTTTCGGGCCTCCCTGCCAGGGGGCACCGCGGAGTGCATCTTCTGACTTTTCAGGCGATGCATGGCTGATTCCACCACCATGGAATGGCGTGGTAGCTGCGCCTTCTGAAAGCCAGGACTCTTCCGTTGCCTCCCACATACGGAAGAGGAGCCGTTCCAGCATCCGAGGAACCGGGACAGTAAAGGCCTCCCTTCGGAGGAGAGTCATACTGCAGGGTCTCAAGCTCCTCGGGGTCCGCAGGGATAGCCAACGCAGTGGCCATATCCTGAACGAACTCCGAGAACCGGGTATCCTCCGGAGGGGATCTACTCCAGGGTTCAGACTGCAGTGAGTCCGATGGGACGCACCGAGTCCTGAAGGTGTCGGGGGACTCCTCGTCTTCCGTCTCCCATGCGGACTCGTCCGATGAGGAATCAGGGTCGGGCCTGCGAGCACCCGCCCCGACGCTGAAGGCACCGCCATCGACGCCCTCGGTCCCGAACGGGAGGTCGAGGGAGACCGCGACCGAGGTCGATCTCGAGCCTTTATGGCCTCGAGTATCAACTTGGTCTCCGGGGTCGACTTCGATGTCCTGGTGGTCGGAGCAGATGCGCCAGACAGGCTGGCCATCAGTGCCCGCTGCTGTTCCATGAAGTCAGACAGTCTGCTCTCCAAGGCTGTCAACCTGAGACCCAGCTCAGGAGACTCAGCAGCTCCCAACTCGGGCCCCAGCAGCGCCAGGCCCAACGTCGGCTCCCTGGGAGGAGAGTCCACGAGGACTACAGGGCTTACGTGTCCAGCAGACTCCAGCTCCAGTCGAGGAACTTTGGAAGGCTTCTCCTGTTCCATAGGCCCGGGGCAACGGTCGGGGGTTTGAGACCGAGCTCTCGAGGACCCCGGGACCTCTTCCGACGACACCCTCACGAGCCGCTTCTTCCTCTTGCGTTCCCGGTCGGGGGACCCCCTGTCCGAGGAGCCACGACGGTGCTCGGGATTCGACTCCCGAGATGTCGAGGCCTCAGACGAGGTCCGGGCCAGAAAAAAGCCTTTCCTTTTGGTGCTGACGACTTCGCAGTGCCTTAGAAGACATTTTCACACATGGTCCACACGTCTTAGGGTCATGATCAGGACCGAGGCACCGAAGGCAGCAGTCGTGTGTGTCGGTGAGAGACATCAGTTTCTTGCACCGATCACACTTCTTAAAACCACTGGAAGCCATCGGGGAAAAAAAAAAAAAAAAGAGTCCCCGCGAGGTCAATGGACCGGCCTTCCAGGGAAAATGAAAAAAGGGCGTGAACGCCAGCCACTAAGGGCAAAAACCAAAAAAAGAAGATCGGGCTTGATACCGGTGTACCGAACCCGGCGGGAGGGGAACCGGCGTCGAACCGGAGAAGAAAAATAGCGAAGAATTGCAAAAAGTCAAACAATTTTTCGGGATGACGAGGACACACGTCCGGTGGGCTTCACGGAAAACGAGAGACTGAGCAAAATGGCACCTTTAGGCGGGAAGGGAACCGCGCATGCGTGCCTGCATTCCCAAAGGCTTTCATGGAAAGCTGGGGAAATGCTCCGCAAGGGCTCCATCGACGTCACCCATATGTGAGGACTGACTTCCTGCTTGGTCCTGGAGAATTTTTGATTTCTGGGACCATGTCCCTGGCTTTTTTGTTGCTGGGCCTGCTGAGGGCTCGAGAAGGCTTGAAGTGCAGAGTAGTACTGAAGCCCTCTTTCTTCCTTGGGAAGAGCGGCTTTTTCCCTGGGGTTTTATTTTGGGGCTGCACAGAGGTCTTTTTCGAGAGCTTGGTTCTTGTCACATACTCTCTCTCTCTATCTCCGCTGCTTTGTCTGCCATGTGTTTACTGAACAGGTTCTCACCTGT
Source organism: Ichthyophis bannanicus (assembly GCA_033557465.1). Classification (NCBI taxonomy): domain Eukaryota; kingdom Metazoa; phylum Chordata; class Amphibia; order Gymnophiona; family Ichthyophiidae; genus Ichthyophis; species Ichthyophis bannanicus. Next base: position 1,786,944 of record JAWIIG010000036.1, on the reverse strand, counting down.
GCAGGGGACAAATCGATCAGTTTGTCCTGTACCCATTGTTCCAGGTCGGGCGACTGCAGCCATGCTTGGTGTCGTGCCCTGATACCTGCGGCGGCCACCCTAGCCAATGACTCGAAGCCATCATAGGCTGCTCGGAACAGGAACTTTGAACATGCCTTTACCGCCAAGGTTAGGGTCTTGAAATTCTGTAGTGGTTCTCCATCGAGGCTTGCTGAGAATTCCCTGAGCTCCCTCAACAGTTCCTTCAGGTACATGCCATATGTAGAGTTGTTATGAGTGGATTCAGCATGCTAGCATCGAGCCCTGAAAAACCTTTCAGCTGAGGACATCGAGGGTTCGTGCCTCCCTGCTGGGTGGTACAGACGAGTGTGTCTTTTGGCTCTTAAGCCAGCGCATGGCAGACTCCATAACCATTGAGTTATGGGGGAGCTGGGCCTTTTGGAACTTAGGGCTCTGGCATACTGGTAGATGGTGTCAAAGCACCTGCTGACAATCGGTACCAACGCCGGTGTTTCCCACATCCAGAGGCGGCAGCAGTTGATGATCAAGGACACTGAAACCATAAGGGGTTCCTTCGGAAGTGCCTTGTATTCGAGTATCTCCAATTCCTTGGTTCGCAGGTCCTCCTCGGCCTCTATCATGAGAGCCTTGGCCATATCCTTCACAAAAGCGAGGAATGCAACATCCTCAGGTGGGGAGCAGTGTCGCCAGGGAGATGGGTCCAAGGGCACATCATGGCGTCACCTCGTGTCCGGGGACTCTCCATCCTATGCTTCCCATTCGGACTCGAAGTCAAAGTACGAGTCTGATGCCCCATGATCACCTCGGTCGAGAACCGCTCTCCGCAGTGCAGGACTTCTGGAGAAATGTTGGTCTGAGCCGCAGGCATTCGCCAAGGAGGACTGGTGTCCCAAAGAACAGGACCTGGACCTCAACCTGGGGCTCTCTCGAAGTAGACAGCGCTCGAGGACTGGCTCGACATCCTGACAAGCCCTCGATGTCGAGGGTCCTGTCATCAGGGCAGATGAACCAGACGAGCCAGACAAACGACCATTGCATGGCCACTAAGGCAGATATACTGCTCTCTAGTGCTGCCATTCTGGTCTCGATGCCAGTTGGCTCCACAGCCTTTGACGCGGGCACCGAGGAATTCGGGCCTGGCATCGGTACTGTCAAGGGGGAAGTCCTCAATGAGGATGGCCTCAGAAGCCCAAGGTCGGTTGGCGGGAGCAGATGACTCCTTGCGGAGCAACTTGGGAGGACTACTCCTGCCCTGATTCTTCAGACTCGCACCTGGAGCTATGGACATGGGGTGGGATTTCACCTTCTTCCTGGATCAGTCCTCCGAGGCTATTTTCGAGGATTTCTTCTTCCTATGTTCTGCAGAGTTTGCAGTCGGAGTTGTGTTCCGGGCTAAGTCATCAGAGGTAGCAGTCGCGTGGAACGGTAGGTGACATAACTTTGCCACACCAGCTGTGCTTTTTGAAGTCACTTGAGGCCACTGATGAAAGGGGGTTCAAAGTCTTCGGCTGAAAAAAGGGCACGAATGCCAGTCGAGGTGGACCTCGATGAAAAAAAAGTGGAAAATGGATAGACGAACCAGAGGAGCGCTGCCAAGGCGAGCCGGCTCAGGGGCGGGAAGGAATAGATATGCAAATCAGACAAAATTTAACTATTTAAAAAAACCACAGACTTTTACTGGGGAAAGAGGACAACGTCCGAAGCAATGTTCCCTCTAATTTTCTGTAGGCTGTGTGCGCATAAAATATCAGCTGTGCAGCTTTTGAAGGAAGGTTAAATTTTTGTGTGCCACATAATGACACTCGGAGTTATATACTTTAAAATTTGACTACACATCAGAATACAGTATGTATACCACATTGATTTTAATCAAATTAAATGAAAATAGACGATTACTAAATGAAGCAGAAAATTTCTAGTAATTACAATCACAACTTTTAAATTTTAAGACGTCTGTGTTTTCTATCAGAATCAGAACCGTAATTTTTGTGCGCGCTGTTGTAAAGTATATGCACTCGCTCGGCGAGGTGTGTGTGCACGCACACGCGCACAACTTAGAGGGAACAGTGGTCCGAAGGGCTCCGCAGGAAAAAAAAACAAAAAACGCTGAGGCAAGATGGCATCCTTGGGCGGGAAGTGGATCACATGTGCACGGTGCATCTCCCAAAGGCTTTCCTTGAAAGCTGGGAAGATGCTTCCGCATGAGCTCTGTCAGTGCTGCCGTCACCCAGATGTGAGTACTGGTTTCCTGCTTGTTCCAAGAGAAGAGTGGGATGCATCCAAGCAGCGAGGACCCAGGGGAGGAAGATGCTCAGGACAGACCACCCTGCCCAAGATGCCATCTGTACCAACCCCTGCGAGCATTCTGTAGGGCTTCACAAAAGGTATTCAGGAAGAACAGAAGGTCTTCTTACAGAAATCCTTTCTAGACAGCAGAGTGGACTCCACTCAGGAGGCCTGTGCACAGAAAAGTGAACTCTGACCCACTCCGACATGCGTTTACCAGTGAGAATATACTCTGACCCAGTGAATATATAGAGGCTTTGACTTCTACCAGATCTTTCCTCGAACAATTGAGGACAACAGGTGAATACATGACAAATGCTCTTCCTCCTGCTGCTCGTATCTCAGGAACACCCTGCACGTATCCAGCAGATGCAGCAAGGGATCCTTTAGAAGATCCTACTCTGAAAAGGTAGAACTGTCAAGTCAAGATGAAAATAGGGGACAGCATAAGCCTCAAGGTGAAAGAAGCCGTCAGAAAGTCCAGGATGGTTCTCTGCATGACAAGACCTGCAGCATGGACACCAATTAGCAGACGCTAGTGACCACAAACAGAAACAGTAGGTAGTCAACCATCTAGTGAGGCCTTAGGCATGGCTCAAAACCTCAAAGAGATCTCCTGAAACACAACAGATGGAGAGAACTGCTTCATACCTGAGGAACGGGCAATCCCAAGGTTTAGCACCAAGGAATGCCCTTGAAAGAGACTCATACAGCATAAGGTTCAGGTAGCAGTCCTGTTGAGAGTTCAGAGCCAAGCTCTGGTCCAGGTAGCAAAAGAATCCATGTACTACAGTCTGCAAGGGCAGTCTAGGGACTCTAGGAACACTAGGGCAGGGAGGGAGACATACTGCATCCCTTCACATGGGCACTCCTGAAGAAATCAAATCTACCATCCATAGAATCATTGAGCAGCTGAAGTAACTCCTCGTGTTGGCACTCTGCATGGCCATCAAGTTGGAGCACTTGCAGCCCTTGTCTTCACACTATGAAGTTGCACACAGGAGAGCCAACATCTCACTTCATCAGGACCCACCGAGTTCTGGCACAGAAGTCAGCAAGCTTGCAATGTGCACAGCAGACAGGGTAATTTGATATTTCTCTACCCAACACCACAAATCTGAAGCTTAACCCAAATGGCTTTTTTTTCTAATTTTTCCCTCAGAGGCTGGCTTTAAACCAGTAACTTTAGGGACAGAAAGTGGGCAACTTTGTAAAAAAGCTTTTGTGTTTTTGTGAAGGCTAGCTCTCACTCACCACAAGATCTGCTTCATTAGTGGACACATCACCACCAGGGTAGTGTCTGAGGCCTGAACCTTCCCCAGGTCAAAACCAATAGTTCTGGCTCCCAGATGAAGTGATACCCAAAGTGAGGGGCCAGAGCTCCTGAGCTAAATAGCTCAGGCACTGCACCTCCAGCATTTCAGGCTCATATCTGAGATGAACATTATTCTCCATCTGGTGCATCCAGCCATCAGATGGCAGAACTGCCACCACCACTTCAGCTGCTTCTTGATCTCCTGGGGTAGAAAAAGAGAGTCTGATTACGACAGGGAACATGGAAGTCAGATAATCAGCAGATGCATACAGCAAGCACACATGCACCCTGGTTCAAGGAACCGGTCCAAGGTCGATGTCATGTACCACAGGGCCTAGAGAGTACCAAACCTGTGAGGCTGACCAAGAATCATATGCTCCGTTTCGGCTAAAGCTTGACTGACCTGACCTCTCCATCATGAAGAAGCTCAGCTCAAGAGTATAGAACAGACTGCCAGATACCTGAAATTGTGGGAGAGAAAGCACAGTTACTTACCTGTAACAGATGATCTCCGGAACAGCAAGAATTAGTCTTCACACGTGGGAGACGTCGCCGACGGAGCCCGCACAGGAATGCTCCCCAGCATCCAATCAGAAAGCCTTTGGGAGCATACCCCGCGCCTGCGCGGTGGCTTCCCGCCCTTACTACTGCCTCTCCCCAGTTGAGTTTCATAGCTGAGCCAGAAGGAGAGGAGAGGAAGGAATAGAGAAAAAGAGATACAACTCCTAGGGGAGGTGGGCGGGTTGTGAAGACTAATTCCTGCTGTTCCGGAGATCACCTGTTACAGGTAAGTAACTGTGCTATCTCCAGGAACAAGCAGGAATGAGTCTTCACACGTGGGGACTCCCTAGCTAAGGGTGCCCGGGGAGATCCCATAAGCGCAGCCCAGGACGGGATGGCATTTGCCCAGCCTGAATCCCCGGCATCCCCTGAGGGATGGAGGGCAGGAGTTGAATAGAGGAACAGCGAATCTAAAGACTACAGAGGGAAGTCTTTAGAGTGCAGAACAGGTATCAGTAAGCATTTAATGAGTAAATGACCTAGTACCATATACAGCTTACCGGCCATTAAGTTTTAATGAATTAATGGTGTGGAACCCTGTAGAGCTTACCTACCGGGTTGCCGGAAGCAGACCTGTGATGAAGGCACCGTAGACGCAGTAGCGAAGTCGTCAAGGAAACTTCGCCGCAGCGAGGAGGAAGTTCCAAATCCGGAAGGCTAAGAGATCCAGGCGTCAGCTGGGTCAGGAGAAGGACGGCAGGTCTTCCAGGAGGCTTAGTGCAAAGCTGAGCACTCCCTTAGGAGTAGAGTCCAGAACTCAGAGGACTAACAGTAGAAGACTGGCCGAACCAGAGAGCCCATTCCGGAGAAGAGTAGGGGTGTACCCCGGAGCAGGAGGAGTACACAGGCTACCCTAGCGAGAGACAGGGAGACAAGGGTCCGAACCCCCGAGAGGAGGACCTAACTGAAAAGGGAGCTGTAGACTTCACAGCGGTAGAGTACCACCAGTCCGCGGCCCGAACGAGGAATAGGCAGACGGACTGGCCGGACCCCGGGGGGGGGGGGCGTGAGTACCGGCCATAGGGGAAATTAGGCGGTAGAACACAGGTACTGCGGGCATCCCCCCAATATGCGCCTATCGCGCAGGTGATATCTAGTATATCTAAGCCGGTGGGCATGAGGACGCCCACTCCGTTACTAACGCAGGTATGCCGAGGGGCCTACCTCCCTGAGCATCACCCTGGTAAGGCGGGTCTGCCATTGATCCACAGAACGTCCACCTGGGAAGGTGGCAGCAAGATCCGTCAGTAGATCTTCTCCAAACTCCTGGAAAAATTTGTGTTCTCTCAGCTTTCTCACTACCTTGACGATATTAACTTCCTTCACCCACGTCAGTCTGGTTTTCGTCAGGGTCACAGTGTGGAAACTATCCTTCTTGCCTTTACTAATGCTCTTCACGTAGCTCACGATCGTGGTGACATCTCGGTGGCGGTTGCTCTTGACTTATCTGCAGCTTTTGATCTTGTAGACCCACTCTCTTCTTCTTCTTCGTCTCCAAGAGGCAGGTCTCTGTCACACGGTACTTCACTGGTTTCACTCTTTTCTGTCCTCACGGTCTTGTTCTGTCCTCTCTTCTTCCCCCTCTATCCCAGCTTCTGACCCTTTTCCTCTGGTCTGTGGTGTCCCTCAGGGTTCTGTTCTTGCCCCCCTTCTTTTCAATCTCTTCTTGGCTCCCCTCACTCTCCAGATTCAGCAAACCGGGATTAGTGCCTTCTATTACGCCGATGATATTGTTCTTCTTCACCACACTTCCCCCTCTCACCCAGATCTTTCCCCACTTAATTCCTGTCTCTCCATGGTTGCTGATTGGTTATCACAAAACTGTTTACATCTCAATCTTACAAAAACCACTGCTATCTGGTTTTCTCGTGGTGATCCTCCTCCCCTCTTGGCCCCTTCTTTCTTAGGTTCTCCCATATCATTGGTTTCTTCCTTCCGCTATCTTGGTGTTATTTTCAATCCCCACCTTTCTTTTCAAGACCACATCTCTCACGTCACTAAAACTTCCTTCTTTTTTCTGCGTCAAATTCGTGCTATCCGTCCGTTTCTTACTTCTTCTGCGCTTGCCACACTACTACTCTCTCTGGTTATCTCTTGTATTGATTTTGCAAACTCCCTCTTTCTTGGTCTTTCTAAGTCACAGTTACATCGTCTTCAGCGTATTCAGTACACAGCCGCCCGCATTGCCACTCACTCCTCTATTCGTGATCATGTTTCACCTCTGCTTTCTCATCTTCACTGGCTGCCCCTACCCTTCCGCTTCCACTACAAACTGCTCACACTGGTCCATCGAGCCTATCATACCAACACTCCGCAATATCTGGCTGACCTTCATATCTATCACACCCCCAGATGCACTCCTCGCTCATTTCACCTCAACCGCCTCATGCTTCCTTCCCCTTCCCTAGCCCATCTACAGTCTACCTGCTCTTCTGCCTTCTTTTTCATAGCCCCTGCCCTCTGGAACTCTCTCCCTCCCACTCTCCGTCTCGAGCCTCATCATACTACTTTTAAATGTAACCTAAAAACCCACCTCTTCTCTCTTGCCTTGGACCTTCCCTCCCCTTTTGTGTCTTCTTCGTCCTCTTAGTTGTTGTGTTGTGTTCTTTAATTCCCCCGCTTTATACTTTGATATTGTAACTTCTTTTCCTCTCTTCTGGCTATTGTTTTGACTGTTTTTTAAAGTTTTATTTGTTTTTATATTGTAAACCGCTCTGATCTTCCTGAATGAGCGGTATATCAAATTTTAATAAACATAACAAACATATTCCGGAGGACAAGGGCAGATCGGCGAACCAACAGCGCGGTAGCGTGGGGGACGGAGGATAGCATCAGTCCGGTAGAACGCCACAGGGGCTGGAGGCCCTATATGTGTCCCCAGGACCTGCACGCAGAAAACTCGCCCCCGCACAGACGGGGGACAGGAGGAGAATTCCGGTACGGAAGCAATCAGCAGGGGGATACTGGCTGAGAAGGGTTCGGAGACGTACCGAAGGGTAATTAAGTTGGCCGTGAGCCATAGCTATCACGGAATAGAGGTGGTCTCCCTTCCAAAAACAGAAGGAGAATACCTGAACCCCTAGATAAGCCTCCGAACCATTTGTCAACTGAACGAGCCCCAGAGTAGAGCTCAGTTTTTAAACTTCCGATAAGAGGGTTAAGTGCAGGCAGCCGCCCGCCTGAGCCTAAAAATGCTTAGTATGAGAGTCCTGGCGCGGGCCCGGGGGCATCAACCCGGGGTGAGAGGTCCCTTGCTTGGGCGCGCCTGGAGGGTGGGCGGAGGGCTGATATTTCCTCTTCCTAGGGAAGGGGGGCCTGGAGAGGCGTTTATCACCGCCGGGGGGCCGGGCCCTAGGCTGGTGCTAACTCTGGGAAGGTTAGCGAAGCACTGTGCGACCTGACGCAAGGCTTCGCTATTGAAGAGGTGATCTCCGTCGCAGGGAGAATTACCCAGGTTGTGCTGTGCCCGTCTACACAACTCGGACGCCTGCAACCATGCTGTACGGCGTGCTCTAATGGCAACAGCAGAGGCTCTGCTGACCGACTGGAAGGAGTCCAGCGAAGCACGAGAAAGGAACCCGGAGATATTCCTGCAGTGATAAAGGAGCAGGGAATATTCAAAGGCCTTGGTTGCAGATACGAAGAGGGATAACCGAGACAACCTCTCGGTGACCTCCCGGAGCGACAGACTCATATAAAATATATATGAAATAATTCTGGCCATCAGCATAGACGTCTGGAAGGCTTGACGTCCTAGAGTATCTAGCGTCTTTGAGGCACGGCCTGGGGGGCGAGAAGCATGCTTCTCCTTGCTTCCGGCCTTCCTCAGTGCCGATTCCACCACAATGGACGGATGTGGAAGCTGGTGCTGCCAAAATCCCGGGGACGGAGGCACCCGGTACAGAGCCTGCAGCGCAGTCAACGGTGCCGGCACCCTCAAAGGCGACCGCCAAGCCCCCCAGCAGGAGATCCTGCAGGGAGGGATGCAGAGGAAGCATCACGGCTGCCTGTTCCGCAGGGCCCGGGCTCGGGGTAGGGATGGCCAGCAAGTCCGCCATGTCAAGGAGGAAATCCTGAAAAGGTGGCTCTGCCGGAGGAGTTATGGCTGGGGAGGCTGCCAGGGCACACAGGGGCCGCTTGGGCCGATGCCCGCTGGGCAGAGGAGGGGACCAACCGACCCGGATCGGGGCAGTCCCCATGGCGTCGTCGGCTCCTGGGACTGATTCCAAGCTAGGCATTGAAGGGGTCGATGGCACCTATGGCGCCGCAGGAATCGGCCTTGGCCCCGAACCCGGGGGTGGCGCTGCTCCCGGTGATCGAAGCGGTTCCGCAGCCGCCGGAGGGCACGGGCCAGCGGTCTCCGCACTGCATCGCGGGAGGGGACAGGGACCGATCCCGAGACGTGTAGTGTCCAGGCTTTCAAGGCTGGATACCGACTCCAGGCTGGGCATCGAACCGAGCAAGATCGACTCCCTTCTAGAGGGCCCCGGCGGGGGCGACCACGCCGGTGGTGGAGATCCCGGAGCGCGGATCGGAACCGCGCCGATCGGTGCCGCGAGCATCAGGGGTCCCCGAGGGCGGAGCTTGGTGGAGAGGGGGTCATCTGACGCCGGCACCGATGTCGATCGGCGGGCACTGCCCGATGCCGGGCTCCCTCTCGAACCCGTCCGACCCGGAGAGAAATCCTTCCGGGGCATACGGCCCGTCCCCGAAGGGACCCCGGTCACCCGACGAGTCCCTGCGGGGGGGGGGGGAGTGCAAAGCCCCTGCGCCGACGTCGGGGTATCATTGCGGGGCGGCGCAGATCCAGATTGGGTCGAAGCGGTCGAAGACCCCGAGGCCCCTTCTCTAGGAAAGGGCGGGGCCCTCGACGGCCGCGTCGATGCCGGGGAGTCGCCCGTGCGCTGGCCGACATACCCCGAGGTCCCTGGGGAAGGTCGATGGCGGTCCCTCGTGCTCGACGCCCCTGCCGTCGCCGGCGGAGCGGCGCTGCTCGAACCCGTTACCACCCTTGCGCAGGGCTGGGATACCGGCGACCCGGCGCGGGTCGAAGCGAGCGGCCCCGAGGGGAGGGAGGCCAGATGACCATCCCCGGCGTGGGGCGGAACCACCGACGCCCGCGCGCTCGAAGCGGGTACTACCCCCGCGCATGACCTGAACGTAGGGCCGTCAGACAGCGTCGAGTCGATCGGCCCCCGAGGTGCTGAGGGCAGTGGCTGGCGATCCCCGGTGGGGAGCGGGTCACTCGACACCGACGGGTCAGCACCGCCCAAAGCGGATACCACCCCTGTAGGAACGCCATACCGGCGCGAGTCGGTCGGCCCCGGAGGCGCCGAGGACCGCAGCCGCCAATCCCCGATGAGGAGCGGAACACTCGACACCGACACCGAGGGGTCGTTACCGCCCGAAGCGGGTACCGCCCACGCGCATGGCAGGGATGGAGGAACGCCAGGCTGGACCGAGTCGATCGGCCCCAGAGGCGCCGAGGACAGCAGCCGACGATCCTCGGTGAGGAGCGGAGCGCTCGACACCGACGCCGATGCCGGGGGCTCAGTACCGCCCGGAGCGGCTACCACGCCCGAGCATGGCTTGGATGTAGGGAGGTCAGACCCGGTCGAGTCGATCGGCCCCGAAGGCGCCAAGGACACCGGATGACGATCCCTGGCGAAGAGTGGAACACCCAACGCCGATGCCGGGGAATCGGCACCGCTCGAAGCGGGTACCTCCCTCGGGCATGGTTCGGGAATGTTCTGTGAGGAGCGAACCTCAGGAACATCCCGAAACCCCGTAAATGTTTTGGAGCCCGAGGACTCCCGCCGGGGTATATCAGCCAAGGAGGACTTGAGGGGTTGGCTGGAGCCGTCGCCATGCCGCGCATGAGACTTGCCCCTCAAGACTCGGCTAGTCTTAACAGACTGTTGTGTGGTTACCTTATCCTGGAGAGAAGAACAACCCAACGACCGCGCCTTGGACGAGAAGACGTCGTCGAGGGATACCCGAAAGAGGGAGGGTCTTCTCCCGACACTGTAGCCCGGGGAATCCGGGAAAAAGGGGTCAGGCCCCAAACAGGAGAGGCACCGGGCATTGGAGTCCACGTGGAAAATTAAGTCCCCGCCGTGAGGCTGGGGGGAAGAAGGCTCCATGCCCCGGTCCTCAGCACCCGGAGGGGGTGACAAAAATTAAATGAAAAATAATTAGAAGAAAGAAAGAAAAGGGGGGCACGGAGGTGCCACCGTCGGCGGGAAAGCCGCGACTACAGAAAAAAGGAAAACTTTCTGCGGTGGCAGGAGGGACATCCTGCCTGCTCTGCGGAAAACGAAAAACTGGGGAGAGGCAGTAGGAAGGGCGGGAAGCCACCGTGCAGGCGCGAGGTATGCTCCCAAAGGCTTTCTGATTGGATGCTGGGGAGCATTCCCGTGCGGGCTCCGTCAGCGACGTCTCCCACGTGTGAAGACTCATTCCTGCTTGTTCCTGGAGATTCAGCTTGTTCTAACAGCAAGCAATTACTGACATCAGCCTTCCCAGCCAAAGCTCACAAAGCCATGTCTCATCTCTGGCTTTCAGAGACATAGTAGCATTTGACGTCAGATAAAGACCACTATTATCCATCTTGTCTGCCCAGCAAGGCGGCAAGAGTAGATGCACCTGCCTCTCCATGCAGGTCACCCTCCCCATAACTTTGTTTAGGGGTGTACCCACTGTTCCTATTTGTTTAGATATAAGAGAGAGGTTTATCTAGATTTTATCCTGTTGCTATAAAAGGGATCCACCGTATCTGTCCCATGCCATTTTGAATTCTGTCACTGTATTTGCCCCCACCACTTCCATCGGGAGGGCATTCCAAGCATTTCAGTGAAAAAGTATTTCCTGACATTGCCTTTCCATTTACCCCCTTGCAGCTTCATGTTATGCCATCTAGTTTTACAGCTTCCCTGTCTTTGGAAAGGGTTTATTTGTTCATTAATACTCTTAAGTATTTAAAGTCCTGCATCACAGCTCCCCTGTCCCTCCTCTCCTCCACAGTGAACATATTTAGGTCTTCAAGTTTCTTCTCATAAGTCTTTTTGACACAGGCTCCAACTCATTTTGGTCACCTGCCTATGAACCGTTTCCAGCCTTTTTATGTCCTTTGCGAGATACAGTCTCCAAAACAGACCACAATATTCCAAGGCCTCACCAGAAACGTGTACAGTGGCATTAGTACCTCTTCCTTTCTGCTAGTAAGTCCTCTCTGTATGCAACCCAGCAGCCTTCCGGGTTTCGCTACCTTGAGATTCTCCAAAACAATCACTTAGAGGTCCTTCTCCTGGTCCATGCACATCAACCTCTCATCCACAATTACCTTAGATTTCTGCTTCCCAAGTGCACAACACTGCACTTCTTAACATTAAATCTTAACTGCCAAGCATTAGACCATTCTTCCAGCTTTTGTAGATCTTACCTGATGTTAGCCACTCCCTCAGGGGAGTCCACTCTGTTGCAAATTTTCATGTCATCTGCAAAAAGACAGACTTTTCCATTAAGTCCTTCAGCAATAATCACTCACAAATACATTGAACAGTGCCGGTACCAGGACCGAACCCTGGGGCACACCGCTAAATCACCTTCCTTTCATCTGAGCGTTCCATTTACAGCCACATTCTGTCATCTGTCAGTCAATCAATTTCTCATCCAGTTCACCACCTTGGGACCTATCCCCAAGCTGTTGAGTTTATTGATAAACCTCCTATGAGGAACAGTATCAAAGGCTTTGCTGAAATCTAGGTAGATAACATCCATCCCATGATATAGTTTGCTGGTCACCCAAAGAACTCAGATTTGTTTGGCAAGATTGTCCTTTCGTTAAAACCATGTAGCCTCGGATTATGCAACCTGTTGGTTTCAAGAAAGTCCACTATTCGCTCTTTCAGGAGCGCTTCAATTACTTTTCCCACCACAGAGGTAAGGTTTGCTGGCCTGTAGTTTGTCATTTAAAATAGACAAAGTGATAGGACCAGATGGGATATACCTAAGAATACTGAGGGAACTAGGGAACGTTCTAACAGCTCCTCTGACTGACCTTTTCAATGCCTTGTTGGAGTCCAGAGTGGTGCCAGAGAACGTGAGAGGCACACATGTGGTCCTTTTACACAAAAAAAAAAGCAAGGATGAGGTTGAGAACTACAGGCTGGTTAATCTGACCTCTGTGGTAAGTAACTGATTGGAAAGGTTGCTAAAACAGAGGATAGTGAGGTTTCTGGAGTCCAATGGATTGCAGGAGCTGAGGCAGGATGGGTTTACCAGAGGTAGGTCTGATCAGACAAATCTGATTGACTGGGTAACCAGAGTGCTGGACCAAAGGAGAGAGTCCTAGATATGGTGGACTTGGATTTCAGTAAAGCCTTTGATATTGTTCTGTACAGGTGACTTATAAATTGAGAAAGCTAGGTTATGGCTTGGGTTAGAAACTTGTGAGTGGGAGGCGACAAAGGGTACAGGTAAACCATAGTTACTCACCTGATCTCCTGGAACAGCAGGAATTTAGTATTCACATATGGGTATCGTCGGTACAGAGCGAGCCTGGGCGGGAACGCTCCCAACAGCTTTCCTATTGGATGCTGGGGAACATCCCACAGCACCTGTATGCTACCTTCCCGCCTTTCCCAACTGTCCCTCTCCAGTTGAGTTCAAAGCTGAGACAAAAGAGAGGGAGAGAGAGATAGAAAGATACAACTCCTAGGGGAGGTGAGTGGGTTGTGAAGACTAAATTCCTGCTGTTCCTGGAGATCACCTGTTACAGGTGAGTAACTATGCTATCTCCAGGAACAAACAGGAATGTAGTCTTCACATATGGGGACTCCCTAGCTGCAGATTTATTTATTTATTTAGCTGTATTTATATCCCGCTTTTCACCGGGTCAAAGCGGTCAATTGGGGGATACATTTAACACGAGGGGATATGAGACACATACACTAATACTTACAGGGAACATGGGCAATGGAGGGTTAAGTGGCTTGCCCAAGACCACAAGGAGTGCCTATAGGACTAGAAATCCCAGTCCCTCCGGCCTGAGATTGCTGTCCCCAGGTGGGACTTGAACCCCCGGACCTCCGGCCTGAAGTACCTTGTCCTAACCACTAGACCACTCCTCCTCCAGATGCAAGGCAGAAGGCCCCAGAAGTTGTGTGCCCTTGTGAAAGGGTTCCACTTCCCCCCATGGATCTCTGGCATCCTACCACAGATGGTGGGTAGGAGTTGATTAAGTATGGAACAGGTGTTGAAGAACAGCCTGACTAAACAAGGCATCTCAGCGTGAGTCCTTGTCTAAGCAGTAATGGGCTGTGAAGGTATGAACCGAAGCCCAAGTAGCTGCTTGACAGATGTCGTCGATAGACAGAGTAAAGATGAGCCATAAAGACTGCCATGGCTCTCACATTGTGAGCTGTGACATGGCCTTCAAGAGGAAGGTCTTTACTCATATAGGCAAAAGATATACACGGTGCAATCCAGGTGGACAGTGTTCTTTCAGAGACTGGAAGTCCCAAATGACTAGGAGCAAAAGCAACAAAGAGTTGAGGACTTTCAATGTTGCTGTGTCCTTTGCAAGTAAAAGGCCAAAGCTCTTTTACATTATGTAGGAATTATTAGTAGCACAAAAATAAGTTAGACTCTCTGTTGTCCAGGGGAAATAGCTACTAATACCCAGCCCAAAGTTCGGTGAGTTATTCTGGCAATGAGCCACGAAAGAAGTCTGGTCTGCAGATATATATTAGACTTTATTATAGGCAACCAGGTAGAAAAATATACACACACATATATAGCTAATTAGAAACATGAGGTAGAAATTTGTTATAGTACAGATGTACAATTGGACAACGTAATAAATCACTAATTAGTAACCAGACGTCACTGATTCGTTCTGCACTGAGGAAAAGCAAGAAATATATTGCTAACTCCTTGCCCATCCAGGAGAGGAGAGATAAGCCAGTACCTTAGCTCCGTCGGGCACTCAGGAACAGCACAGTCCAAGGAGGCAGCTCCTAGCTAATGCAGGCTCCAGCCCTGTCAGGCGAGCCGCAGTACGCCCGAACCGGAGGTATCTGTGAAAGTCTTATCTCAGACTTTGGAGGACGGCCTAGCCCACACGTAATGGCCGTCTGGCGGAAAGCTCAGGTCGCAGGAATCAGGTACGCAGTGCACAGCAGGAAGGAACCGGTGCAGAAGTCTGTATGAACAGGTGGGAAAAAGCCCCCAACTCTTCTACTAAAGTTCCAGTGCAGACTGCATTATTCTCTGTAAGAATCCTCCGTCATAGGTCCGATGATTGGTTGGCACCAGGCAGTCTGAGGTGTTCTCAGCGAATCAGGAGGTAGATGATGAGCAGCTTCTTGCAAACAAAGGAGCCATAGTAAGAAGTCAGGCAGAGGCAACAGTATGTAACTTCTGGGCATGTACAAGTGTCCAAGGCCAGCCACGGACAATAGCTTTTGTATGCACACTTAGAAACGCTGCGTAAGCAGTTGCTTAGAGTTCGTTTGTAGCTGAACACAGCAAAAGTGTAGTGAAGAATCCATCTTGTCTGTTCAGTTTGGTTCAGGCCTGAGTTGCTGAGCAGGCCGGAGATTTGCATGTAGAATTGCAGGGGTACCAGCCCTACATCTCCCCCCCCCCTTGTAAGATGGAGGATGCTACAAGGGAGTACACTCCATCGTACAAAGCCTAACTAGCAGTACTACCATGCAGGTCAGAACCAAATGACAAATGATTGACTAATACATGATAAGCAGATAATACTGCAAGCACAAAAGATGCATGAAAGCAATACTGCATGAGGAATAATACATGGAATACACTCAAGCAATAAAAGTAGTCAAAATAAAATGACAGATACAGTCAAGTCAAGTCAATGAAAATAAGGCAGGTGAACATCAAACTCAAGAGTAGATAGTGTACCTTAACCAAATAGGCATATCAATAATGCAATATAATGTGTTAGTGTAACACCAAGGTGAATACTCAAAAGTAATGAGAAGCAATGTGTAACTGTGTTAGTAAAGTAAACACATGCTAGCTATGAAAAAAACAACTCAATTAAGAGTAATGGATAACTTTCAAAGAAAATGGTGACACTTATTCAAAAGTGTGACGTTCCAGCAAATCCTGCAGACACTTGGCAGGCAGCAGAGGTGCAGGATGCATAGAGCGACGAAGAGTACGAATCTGTCTCTGTTGATACAAAGAGATAAGAAACTGGAGCACCAACAGAAAGAAAAGACCAGGCACAATGACATGTGACATAAAATCAGTTTGTAAAATGTCCACATCACGTGAATCAAAGTTATAATCAGCAATGGCAAGGTTGTCCTGGTCAATAGACAGTTCAACTGTGTGAGAGTCCTTATAGTCCAAAAGATAGGTCAAGGCTGCAGTGAAGTCAATCTCATGACCGCGAAACACATCCAATATCTGGAACTCTGTCGAAACAGTGTCAGCATCTAGATAAAACAAGGAAACTCCACCAACATGAACAATGGAGTTCTTGGGAACATCAATCAAACAAACATTGCAGGGTAGAGGAACTCTATTATGAATGTCATGTTTATTCATGGTGACCAGGAGTTCACTCAAAGGGGTACGAACCAGCCAAACATTGTTGACAACAGCAACTTTTGTCTCTGAAAAGTCATCGTACTTGGTCATGGTAACTTTACATTGTTCTTTCACATTTTCAGCAGACAACCCACAAAGAGCCGTAGAAGTGTCCTTCAGGAAAGGTTTACCAGGACACAACCAATGAATGTCTTTAGAGCGCTGGCACATGCCGAGATTAGGTACTGTTGTATATTAGTGGTGCGTACAACAGACGATTCAAAAGGTTTCTGTAAAACATGTCGGGGATCTAGGGACACAAAGACTTTCTGTGTGACAGTCTGGGACTGTGTAATCAGGAAACCAGGCGCATCCTGTAGCATGACACCAGAAAGAGGGCCAGGTTCAATCAATCTGGCAACCTCGGATCCCGCTAACATCAAAATCAGGAACAGGACCTTCAAAGGTCGGGACTCCATCTGTAAAAGAAAACAAACAGGCTATCCTGCCTCAAAGTTAGAATCAACCACTTCAGCAAGAGGTTCTTCAGGAAGGAACTTACTGGGATGACACAGTCTAAGCTGATTAATGTGGACCCATTTAAGGGAGCCTTCCCTCTCAATACCTGACTTCATTCAAATTTGATAAGCAACAGGGGAGGCTTTATCCACAATAGGAAATGGACCGTTCCAGCTAGGTAGAAATTTACAGGTCTTTGACCTTGTTCTAGTAGAATACCTTATCGCCAATCTGGTATTCTTTAGAGGTAGTCCTCAAATCATAGTAGGCTTTCCTACCCCTAGCAGCAGTGTCCAAATTCTTTTGGGCAAAGGCACTTTGCAAGTGTTGTCTTAAATGGGCAACATATTCATGAGCAGTTGTAGCAGCAGCGAGATTCACATCATTAGTCCTGTAAAGAAGATGAAGGGGTAAAACCATGTCCCTACCTGTCATCATCTCAAAAGGGGACACACCAGTAGCAGGATGACGCGTGGCTCTGATAGCCATCAGGACCAAGGGCAGTTTGATGTCCCAGTCCTTCCCAGAGGAAGAAACATACTTTTTCAAGATACTGATGATAGTTTTGTTTGCTCTCTCCACTTGTCCAGAGGATTGTGGATGATAAGCAATGTGGACGATAAGCAATGTGGACTTTGGCCTTCACACCTAGTACCTTCCACAGATGCTTACTGACTTGCCCCGTGAAGTGGGAACCCTGGTCAGATTCCACTCGCATGGGGAGGCCCCACCTGCTGAAAACATGGTTTAACAACAAGGTGGCCATGGTCTCGGCGGTACAGGGATGCACTCGACCCACTTAGTAAATAAGCAGGTAACTGTCAACATATATTTGTTGCCTCGAGAGGATCGGGGCATGGGGCCGATCCAATCAATCTGGAGATCAGACCAAGGCATGGTCAGACCTCTGTTTCTCAAAGGGGCTCTATGAGAAGGAGCTGCAGGTTGAAAACTGCAACAGGTCAGACAACCTTTAGTATACAATTGGACATCTTGGTACATGTGGGGCCAGTAGGCCACTTGTTTCAATGTTTCATAGGTTATTCGGTCACCTCTATGACCGGCACAAGGTTCATCATGAGCGTGCTGTAACATAACTCCTCGGAAGGCCCGAGGTACCACCCATTGCACAATACCATGCTTACTCGTCCGTATCAACAGATCTTTCTGGAGATGGAACATGTCCTTGGAGATGTAGAGGATCCTCAGTTCCTCATCGTCCTGACAATCCTCCAGAGTTAATGGGTGTTCCTGGGGGTTCTGCAGAAAAAGGTAGAAACGTCCAAGCGTAGGATCTTGTTTCTGGGCTTGCACGAGGTCGAGATCATTGCTCTCACCACACCATTAAACCACAGGGGGCATGGTGGATAATTGAGCTTGTCGCCGGGTAACCGCCATCATAATTCGAAGCCCATTGGTCTCAGGGGCCTCCAACAGCCAGAGGTCTCCAGAGACAGCACCCTCCTTGGCAAGCTGATCAGCTAGATCATTTCCAATCTTGTCAGGATTATCAACACGGGAGTGACCTTTCACTTTCTTCCAGTAGATGGTCATGTCATTTTCATGAGCTACCTTGTCCAAGGCCAGAATCAATCCGGCATGTTTGACAGGTTTCCCTTTGGAATTCAGCATATTGTTAGATTTCCAAATGGGTAAGTGGGAAACAAAATTCTGTCGGACGTAGCCTGAATCAGTACAGATGGTTAGGGTGCGAACCCCTCCCTGAGCAGCGGACTGGAGAGCTGCCAGGGCTGCAGCTAGCTCTGCATACTGATTAGTCTTGGTACCCAGACGGTACTTGAAGGGTTCACAAGGGCGGTTCTGGTTCCAAACTACACCTATACCTGCTACCAGTTCATGGCCAGGCTCTCGACGGTAAGCACAACCGTCCACATACACCTTGGGGTAGCCTTTACAGAGGTTCTCATCATAAGGACGATGACGAGAAGGCTCAGGCGTACATGACTCCATTTCGGTGTCTAAATCACCCACTAAAGGTTCTCTGGCAGTGCAATCGTGCAATTCAGCCAGGCCCTGTGCGGCAGCATCCTTGCGGTTTTGAGTATACCTTACCTCTAGGGGCCAGCCCTGAAGTGCTAAGGTCCAGGAGATAATGAGACTGTTTGACACTTGTCCCGATTTAATCCAATCACTGCCTAGGAACTTGATGGGTTGGTGATGAGTCTCAACAACCAGCCTCTCACCTTGGATATAACTGCGGAAATATTGGAGGGCCCAGACTGTGGACAACAAGGATTTCTCACAGTCAGAGTATCTCCTCTCCACTTCCGTTAAAGCTTTGCTGGCATAGGCAATAACTTTCCTATCTGTGTCATGCATCTGGTACAGAACAGCACTCAGAGTGATCGGTGAAACCTAGTTCCACGAAGAATTATCTGCCACACTCTGGATAGGCAAGACAGGGAGCGCGACTCAAAGCTGCCTTCAGCTCTTCTAGAGCTGCCTCTTGGTCGGGATTCCATGCCCAAGGTTCATCTCTTTTGAGGAGTTTGACCAGGGGTCGGGAAATCTCCGCATATTGATCCACAAATTGGCGTGAATAATTGCAAATGCCCAAGAATGAGCGCAGCTCACTCACATTGGTCAGACGTTTGAGTTGTTGCAAGGCCACAATTCTCTTAGTTTGAGGCCGCAGTCCCTCAGCAGAAACTTCGTAACCCAAATAATTGAGGGATTTCCGGCACCATTGGCCCTTTGACAAGGACAGCTTTGCTCCCGCAGCTTTCAGTTGCTGGAAAACATGCTCTATTTCTTGCAAATGGTCAGTGAAACTGGCGCTCTTCACCAGAATGTCGTCTACATAGACGAGGGTGCCTCTAGTCTCAGCATCAGGCAAAGCCTTATGCAGGAAAATACTGAAGTCTGCTGGGGCATTCAAATAACCAAACGGTGTCCGATTCCAAGTATATTGTCGCCTACCGAAGGTAAAAGCCAGCTTATGCTGATCTTCTGGATGGACAGGTATAGTCCAAAATCCTGAGGCCAGATCCAGGCTTGTAAAGTACCTTGCACCCTTGATGGTGGCTAAGTTCTGTTCCAGATGTGCCATAGGCCATCTGGATAGGGGTACCTTTTTATTAAGCTGGCGATAGTCCAAAGCTAAGCGCCAGCTAGAATCCTTCTTGATGACAGGCCACAGTGGGGCATTGTAAGTGCTGTTGCATTGACGTATAATTCCCTTTTGTTCCAGGGAATTAATGATTTCCTGAACGGATTCATAGGAGGCCAATGGGATTTTATACTGCCTCACAAAGACGGGTTTACTGTTTGGATCCGTAGGAATACGGGTGACATGTAGGTCGGTGAGACCACAGTCATAGGTGTCAGTGGCAAACAGGTCCTTGTGACGGTACAGCAGTTCTTTTAATTGGGCCTTTTCTGACTCATCAGTGCAGGCGTCTGCTTCAGCAAGTTTTCCCGCAACCATTTCGTCAAATCCCAAAACAGGGTTGTTTGAGGGTATTTCAACCTTCTCCTCAATCTCATCTTGGAGAGAGGAGACCTGGATGGCTTGGACAGCATGGGGCTCCCCACCCCCTGGTGGGTGAGGGAACTAACAGCCTCATCGAGTTTACTGGACAAAATCAGATGGTCAGACTCGAGGTCCACCTGTGAGGTCACAGCACTATGTGGCCAGACAAACTGTAAAGTGAGGAGGCCTCGGGGTGAGGATCGTACACACGCAGGGGTCCCCCCCCCCTTCACAGATGTTCCAGGAAACAGGGGCTTCCCCAATAATCAGGAGACTCAATTCCACACTTGGGAACGATTCTCCCACTAGGAATCCCAGAGGTTCGCCTTTCACAAGGTGAATGTGATCTGGGTTTGGATTGGTGAGCAATAAGTGTAAGGAGGGAGCTGTGGCCTCCATGCAGGGTATGGGACCCATGGCTAGGCCCAGCTCCTCAAAACGGGAATTTGGACTGAAGAAGACCAAGGTGTCTGAGACCACATGTCCTCGGGTCACCTGTATCGGCAGGGGACAATCCTGTACCCTCCCAGGTATGTGGATGTCTTCAGCACTGACCACTTCACAGACTTGAGGAATAGTCTGACCAGCCCGTAGGGATGGGTGGACACCAGAGAAATCCACCGGATCTCCTTCCATCCTACTCCAGAGGATGTTGTTCACAAAATCCACATAAGTTCCCAGTCGAACAAGGCAATCGGAGCCTAAGGAGAGGGGCACCTCAAGTCCTCTGATGATGGAGGTGTGCCGAAAACCTTTGACCCCAACTTGCAAGGAGAGATTGCAGTAGCCCATTAATGTCTTGAGCCCTTCCCCAGGCACTTGGAACGAAGTCTTCACTCCCATTACCCAATCAAGGGTAATCTGTTTGAGCCGATAGAAAAGCGTCTCACTGATGAGGGAGTGGTCACAGTGGGGTAATAGGTAGGCCCTTTCCTTTTGGGACATGCCCACCTGCACATATATAAAGGGACCTTTCTCAGCCGAGAATATGTCCGTCAGTCTCCTAGGGTGATCTAGGCAGGGATGGGATGGAGGAGGGGTTTGCACCTCACAACCTTCCACAGGTTCCTTCAGGAATATCTGCAGGCAGTCAGTATCAAGGACAATGTTAGCTACTGAACCCACTGCAATGGCAACCACGTCGCTGATGCCCTGATCCTCATCTCCAGCCCTTTCATACTGGAGCTGAAGGATTTGGGGATCAGCTGACCTCTGGAAATTAATCCTGATGGACATGTTTGTGCGTTCCACCGAACAAGGACCACTGACTCTGCTGTCATGTTTTACCCTAGCATAAGGTATGGGATGTGTGACCTGTGTCCAGATCACTTCCTGGACATAGTCCAGGATGGGGCGTAACCGTTTCAGGAGCTCATTGCCAATCAAGAATTCTTCCCCAGGGCACTTAGTAATGATGACAGGATATTTCACCTGTAATTTTCCAATTTGGAGGTTAAGCCAGACCTGCCCCATTGACTCTATGGGCTGATTCCCATAAGCTGCGAGTGACAAATCACTGGGTGTGACGTGTAGGGTCCTCTGACTCCCCAAGGAAGCAGTGAGTCTATCAAAGAGACTCGAGGTAATCAGGGTAGCCTCAGAGGCTGAATCTATCAGGCCCTCACAGAGAAAAGCCTGCTGAATTGTAACAGGAACAGTGTACCTCTGTCCTTTTGGCTTGAGTTTACCCAGAAAGTACTTGTGCTTCCTGATGGTGTCAAAGGCTGGACCCTCGCTGTCCATTGCAGGACTGTCACTCTGTGTCCATGGGGTGGCATCTCCAGCTGGTCTGGATATCTGAACTGGCTGCACCTGTGCAATAGTGACCTGTGGGACAGAAACAAAGTCGGTTAGTCATTCAGTCTCATTAGAAGGGGAAGAGGAGTCAACCAGTTCCTCCTCTGGCTTCTGAGGCTTTGCTCGTGGCTTAGGTGGCGCACTACTAGCAGAAGCCTCCTGTGAGGAGCTGAATGCAATGGTAGCCTTCATCATATCTGTCAACTCGCTAATTCTCTTCTCCAGCTCCTGGAATTTGTCAAAACCGGGCTCTCTCTTCCAGTTCCGGTTCTGCGGAGTGAAACACTGATTCCCAGAGCGCTGCTTAGACCCAGATGACTGGTTATTCTGGGGAGGCCTGGGAGGATTCTGTGGAGCAGAAGAAGGAGAGTTACTTTCCAACGAAAGGGTAGATTTTACAGCACTAACACACTGTTTTGGCTCTTTGGCTTTGCTTGGAGCCCTTACTGTGCTGCCAGTATTGGTTGCTCTCATGGTGGGAACAGCTTCCCAAATCCACTCAGCATGTTCTATCACACGTGACAGGGGTTCGTGACGCTTGTCAGACATATAAGGCTTAATAGATGGAAGGAGCAACTGACAGAAAAGATTACGAAACTCCTGATGGTGTTCTATCGTTTCCCAAGAAGGGTCACTCTGGAAGAAGGTCTGCCTAAGTCTCTAAGCAAACTCTCGGGGTGTTTCATTTTCCCTATGAGTCATACTAAATGCTACCTGCTTTGCAGTGATATCATCAGGGTATGGCCCATAATGTTTCTTTAGTGCCTGTTCAAAGATGACGATGTCCTTCTTTTCATCGTCTATGGCCCTGATAAACTGCTGACAAGGTACATCAAAGGACCATGGAAGATACAAAACCATGTCCTCCCCCCTGGTAATGTTCGGTGCCCGAAAGGCATCTTTGACTGCAGTTAAATGTTCATTTATGGTGGCACGACCATTTTTCTCAAAAGGTGTGACCATGCTCCGCAGGGTCTTGATAATTTGTAATTGGGTGACAGAAGCACCTTCATTTATTTGTTTCCCTTGCAGGACACGGGAGCATGGAGGATTTCGCTTGCCTTCAGCTCCCTCTGGTGGTCGCTGCTGGTACAGTTTGCCATCACTAGGGAGACTTCCCACCCCCCCCCCCCCCTCACCGCTCCCTGTATGGGGAGGGGTCGAGAGTAAGGTGTTTCACTCCGCCCTGTTTCTCTCCTGTACTCATGCGCTGATGGGAGAGAACTGAGTTTATGCTGGAAAAGCTGCCTTTCAACACTGGGCAGGGTTTCCAGTGGCAAACGGCCGTCATCTACCCTTCGGTAATTTGAGAAGCCTAGAGGGATCAAATTATCCCTGTACTCTGTCTCATTACTCTGAGAGGTGGACACACAGGCCAATTCAAAACAATCAGCTCTTAATTGCTGGATTTCGAGGTTAACTCTCTGTATTTCCTGCCCACATTCCTGATGTGCAACAGCAAGCTCCCTTTGCAGATCGGCTGTACGCCGTTTCGCTGCACTGAGAGCAGTCTCTGCAGACTCGAGCTCAGCCATCAGAGCTCTCTCTCGCTGCTCATAAAGAGCAGCGACATCTGTTAGTCTCCTGGTCTGGGCGGCTAGTTCAGTTCTACAAACTGTCAGAAATTGCAATTCCGTTTGATCCAGAGCATTCCGCTTCCTGAGAGCGGAAACCTGATCCACCCAGCCTTCTGTGTGAACCATCGTGACAAACACAGGAATAGCTGCTAGAATTACGCTGACTCAGTAAGACGCGACTCATTCAGAGATCCTGTAATGTGGGTTCCAAACCCGTCTTAACAGACACCTCTCTAGCCACAAACCTCAGCATAAACAGCTGCTTGGACCACAATAGGACAATTCAGAAATATTACACAAATTCTGAGAGACGTAGCACATTCAGAAATACTCATCCCGGACGAGCCCCCATTATTATGTAGGAATTATTAGTAGCACAAAAATAAGTTAGACTCTCTGTTGTCCAGGGGAAATAGCTACTAATACCCAGCCCAAAGTTCGGTGAGTTATTCTGGCAATGAGCCACGAAAGAAGTCTGGTCTGCAGATATATATTAGACTTTATTATAGGCAACCAGGTAGAAAAATATACACACACATATACAGCTAATTAGAAACATGAGGTAGAAATTGGTTATAGTACAGATGTACAATTGGACAACGTAATAAATCACTAATTAGTAACCAGACGTCACTGATTCGCTCTGCACTGAGGAAAAGCAAGAAATATATTGCTAACCCCTTGCCCATCCAGGAGAGGAGAGATAAGCCAGTACCTTAGCTCCGTCGGGCACTCAGGAACAGCACAGTCCAAGAAGGCAGCTCCTAGCTAATGCAGGCTCCAGCCCCATCAGGCGAGCCGCAGTACGTCCGAACCGGAGGTATCTGTGAAAGTCTTATCTCAGACCTTTGGAGGACGGCCTAGCCCACACGTAGTGGCCGTCTGGCGGAAATCTCAGGTCGCAGGAATCAGGTACGCAGTGCACAGCAGGAAGGAACCGGTGCAGACGTCTGTATGAACAGGTGGGAAAAAGCCCCCAACTCTTCTACTAAAGTTCCAGTGCAGACTGCATTATTCTCTGTAAGAATCCTCCGTCATAGGTCCGATGATTGGTTGGCACCAGGCAGTCTGAGGTGTTCTCAGCGAATCAGGAGGTAGATGATGGGCAGCTTCTTGCAAACAAAGGAGCCATAGTAAGAAGTCAGGCAGAGGCAACAGTATGTAACTTCTGGGCATGTACAAGTGTCCAAGGCCAGCCACGGACAATAGCTTCTGTATGCACACTTAAAAAACGCTGCGCAAGCAGTTGCTTAGAGTTCGTTTGTAGCTGAACACAGCAAGTGTAGTGAAGAATCCATCTTGTCTGTTTAGTTTGGTTCAGGCCTGAGTTGCTGAGCAGGCCGGAGATTTGCATGTAGAATTGCAGGGGTACCAGCCCTACAAGTCCAAAGTCTAAAGATTCCTTTCTGCATGTGAGGCGTGAGGCCTTGGAAAGAATACAGGAAGGTAAACCGCTTGGTTTAAATGAAAAGTTGACACCACCTTTGGCATATAAGTATGGATGAGTCCTAAGGACTACCTTATGATGGAACCTTGTATAAGGAGGATCAGCCACCAACGCTTGCAATTCACTGATGCGACGTGCTGATGTGATTGCAATAAGAAAGATGACCTTCCAGAAAAGGCATTTAAATGAGGTAGTGGCTAATGGTTCAAAAGGCGGTTTCCTGAGCTGCCCAAGAACCAGATTTAAGTCCCATGCCACCGGTGGTGGCTTGATGGGAGGCTTAGTTAAAAGACCTCTCATAAATCTCACTATGAGAAGATGAGAGGAAATAGGTCGTCCATTTAGAGGCTTGAAAGAAGCTGCAATAGCACTCAAACTAACTCTCACTGCATTGGTCTTAAGCCCTGCATTAGATAAATGAAGGAGATACTCCAGTAATGATTCCAGAGGTATCGCAAGAGGGTTAAGACCCTTCTGCAAGCACCATATGGTAAACCTTTTCCACTTAAATGCATAAGAGTGTCTTGTGGAAGGCTTCCTGGAAGCATAAATAATATCCTTTCTGGGAAAGGTTAAGACCGTGAAATTCTAAGCTTTCAGCAAACAGGCCCTGAGATGCAGAGACTGGGGATTGGGATGCCACAGCATCCCATCCTCTTGAGAAAGGAGATCTGGAGCAGACCCCTAACTCCAGAGGCACAGTCTGAGAGAGATAAAGGAGCAGAGGGTACCACATTTGCCGTGGCCAACATGGAGCTATGAGAATCATATGACCTGTCTCTCTGAAGCTTGAACAGGGTTTTGGGAATTAGGGGAATGGGTGGAAAGGCATACAGGAAGTCCTGACCCCAATGGAGAAGGAAAGCATCCCTGGCCTGACAACCCTGAGCCGGAATTCTGGAACAGAACCGGGGAAGTCTGGCATTCAGCAGACTTGAAAAGAGGTCTATGTCCAGGGTTCCCCAAATTTGAAAAATTTGGCCACCTGGTCTGCATGGAGAGACCATTCATGTGGAAACAGAACTCGACTGAGGCTGTCTGCCCAAGAGTTTTGAATACCTGGAAAATACACCTCAAGGAGATGAATTTGATGCCTCTGGCAAGGGCCCCTAGGCGCAAAGCTTTCTTGCAGAGCGACAGAGAGCCTGTTCCGCCCTGCTTGTAAACATAGAACATGGTTACTTGACTGTCCGTTTGAACTAGGACTGTCTTGTAGCTGAGCTGGGTGTGGAATACTCAAAGAGCAAGGAAGATTGCTCCGAGTTCCAGGAGATTGATGTGGATATGGGCCTCCTGTGGAGTCCAGGTACCCTGGGTAGAGAGGCCTTGCAGATGGGCTCCCCAACCCACCTGTGAAGCATCTGTTAGAGTGGCTTGGGGTAGGGGTTGCTGAAAAGGAGACCCCACCAAAAGGTTTTGGGGTGACTGCCACCATTAGAGGGACAAAATAAGGCGATCTGAGTTTGCTATTTTGTCTGACAGGCAACCTGACGCCTGAGTCCACTGAGTGGATAAAGTGCACTGGGCTGCCCTCATATGGAGGTGAGCATAAGGAACCACATGCATAGTGGATGCCATGTGACCTAGCAACTAACATTTCCCGAGAGTGAGGTGAGGTTTTAGCACTGCTTGGGAAGCTAACTGCACAATGCGAAGGCAGCGGGGCTGTGGAAGGAAGGCCCTTGTCTGTCTGGTATCCAGCAGAGCTCCTATAAACTCTAGGGATTGAGTGGGAGCAAGGTTGGATATTGGGAAGTTTATGACAAGTCCCAAATACTGAAGGATGCGCATTGTGTGAGAGAGCACAACCCTGGCCTCTGGCGGGACTCAAATGAGCCAGTCATCTAAGTAAGGGAAGACAAATATTCCCAGGGTGCGGAGAAATGCTGCCATCACAGCCATGCATTTTGTGAACACCCTTGGTGCAGAGGCCAGGCCAAAAGAAAGAACCTTGTACTGGTAGTGCTTCCCTTGAAACAGAAAGCGAAGGAACTTTCGGTGAGTTGGATGGATGAGAACATGAGTGTACGCATCCTTGAGATCTAGAGAACAAAGCCAATCCTGACTCTGAAGGTATGGCAGCAGAGCTCCTAGAGAAATCATTTTGAACTTCTCTTTGAACAGGAATTTGTTCAATTCTCTGAGGTCTAAAATGGGTCTGTGTCCTCCTGTTCTCTTTGGAGTAAGGAAATAGGGGGAGTAAAACCCTGTACCCCGTTGGGGAATGGGTACCTCTTCTATTGCCCCTTGGGCAAGTACAGCGACCTCTTGACCTAACCGGTCGTTGAGAGAGGTCTGAGAATTGAACTGTCTTACCATTGTAGGAGGGGGCATGCTGAGGAAATGAAGCTTGTACCCCTCTCTTAC
This sequence comes from Ichthyophis bannanicus, assembly GCA_033557465.1. Taxonomy (NCBI): domain Eukaryota; kingdom Metazoa; phylum Chordata; class Amphibia; order Gymnophiona; family Ichthyophiidae; genus Ichthyophis; species Ichthyophis bannanicus. The sequence goes on along the minus strand of JAWIIG010000036.1, from coordinate 1,759,993 downwards.
AATAGACAGAATCCAATTTTCTGCTGTTATCTGATCCCATCTGGGGGGAAAATGACATAACCTTCCTGGGATGGTGGAGAGTTCTGGGCCATTCAGGGCCAGGAAGGCAAAGTTCTCTAGCTAGGAGTCAAAGCCCCTGTGGAGGCTGCATCTGCTGAGCCGGTTGAGGCTTAGCAGCTTTTGTCTTTCTTTCCGTAGGTTGTTGCTGCTGTCCCTTTTGGGCAGACTGACCTAAATGATGTACCTGCTGGGTATAGGAGGGATAAAACATTTTCTTCTTGCTGAAGAATGGTTTCTTAGAGGATCTTTTCCTCGCAGGATCAGCTGTAGATTTAGACAATCTATCCAAAGTGATATTGTCAGCATCTCTCTCATTAGCTTTTTCCTGCCAATTCTTGCCAAAGAGATTCTCTCCTGTGCAAGGTATATTCCCTAGTTTGTCCTGTACCCAAATTTCCAAGTCAGATGCCTGGAGCCAGGCAATCCTACATGCACCTATGGCAATGGCAGAGGTTCTGCTTATGCATTCAAAGCAGTCAAAGGCTGCACAATTCACAAACTTGGAAACATCCTGAGCATGTTTGACAAGAGCGAGATAATCTTGCCTTTTATCATCCGGAAGGAGAGGGCTCATAAGCTCTTAATCTCCTGTGACCTCTTTAAGGAACATTCCCATATATAAAATATATAGGAACTGATCCTAGCAGAAAGCATGGAAGCCTGGAAGGATCGACGTCCAAAGGCATCAAGAGTCCAACACTCACGTCCTGGAGGATTAGATGCATGCCTTTTTGCACTCTTTATCCATCTCATGGCTGATTGCACCACCATGGAATGATGTGGTAATTGAGTCTTCTGAAACCCAAGACAAGGAGGAACTTGATACATGGTGTCGAGTTTGAGAGTGAGGAGATTTGGTTAGAGGTGTTTCCCACATCCTTAACATAATATCATGCAAGATCTCATGAATAGGTAAGGTAGCTGCCTCCTTGGGAGCTTTAGGGTATTATAGGATTTCTAATTCCTTTGCCCTAGGCTCTTTTTCAGGAGCCACTGAGATGGAAAGACATCGGGCCACATCTCGGATAAAATCCTGAAAGAACATATCCTCTGGAGGAGACATCCTACGCTGAGGAGAAGAGGAATCCTCAGGAAGAAGTACTCTGGTATCGGCAGAGCTTTCAGAGTCTTCAGACTCCTCCAAGGACTCGAAGTATCTCCGATCCAGGTGATCGTGCAAGGCACAGTACCGGTACCGATCGAAGTCGGTACTGGAGTGGTCCAGTACCGACTTGTCGATGCCGGATAGAGACGCATGACTCGGTCCCAGTAGAATACCTGCCGAAGTCAATAAAGTCGGTGCCAGTACCGGAGTCGGTTGAATTGTCTGAAGCGGTTTCAGGGGCATCGAGGCCGTGAGAAGAGCCACCAGACTGCATTCAATAGTCAAGAATCTCTGGTCTATCGACACTGCCGATGCTTGGATATCGGTGCCGGATGAAGTGGCTGGAACCCCAGAGCATGGCACCAGTAGTTCTGCCAAGGTTGAAGCCTCGAGAATATCCTGAAGCCCCGTTAGTGCTTTGGAAGCCGAAGCCTCCCGCCGTGGCAATTTTGCCGGTGAAAGTCCCTCAAGGGCAATGCCAGAGGCATCTCGATGTCTAGAAGGAGATCTACCCTTTGAGGACCAGCTAGATTTATGTTTAGTTACCTGAGATCCATGGGAGGAAGATGAAGCCCTGGAAGACATCGATGCCACGGAAGCTGCATCGGAGGGAAAAAGGGTGCTAAGTTTAGCAGCTCTGTTTTGCCGGCCCCTCTTCAACATCATCCCACAGGCAACACACTCTGAAATAGAGCGGTCAGGACCTAAACATTTGAGGCACCACTCATGGGTGTCGGTGACAGAGATGGTACCACCCCACTTAGAACACTTTAAAACCCGAAGCGGGTTTTTCCATTCTGAAGGAAAAGGTTGGGCCTATTGCCCAAAATGGCACGTGGCACCTGAGGAGAAAATTACTGGAAAAGACTCCAGAAAAAGTATTTTAAAAAAACCCCAAAAAAGCACACAACCACCACCACCACCGGCAGTACCGGTGTAGCATCGAGGGAAGGCAGACGCGACCACAAAAAAGAAGGGGGGAATTTTTCTGCAGTGACAGGATGTGCGACCTGTCGGCTCCACAGAAAATGAAGAACTGGAGAGGGACAGTTGTGAAAGGCAGGAAGGCAGCACGCAGGCGCTGTAGGATGCTCCCAAAAGCTTTCCTATTGGATGCTAGGGAGCGTTCCCGCACAGGCTCCGTCGGTACCGATACCCATATGTGAAGACTACATTCCTGCTTGTTCGTGGAGATATGGAGCTTACTCTGAAGAGAAGGTGGTTACAAGTGGTGTGCCCCAGGGATCTGTTCTTGGTACTTTTTTTTTTTTTAAACATCTTTGTTAGTGATATTGCAGAAGGGCTGTTGGGTAAGGTATGCTTCTTTGTGGATGATACCAAAACCTGCACTAGAGTAAACACCCAGGAAGGTGTAGATAACATGAGGTGGGATCTTGCTAAGCTTGAAGAATGGTCTAGAATTTGGCAGCTGAGATTTAATGTTAAAAAATGCAAGGTCATACATCTTCTGGCTGCAGCACTCCAAGGGAGCGATACAGTATAGGCGGTGAAGTACTTCTGTCTCCAAAAGAGCAGCAGGACCTAGGCATGATTGTGTCTGATGATCTTAAAGTAGCTAAACAGAAGAGGCAATGGCTAAAGCCAGAAGGATGCTTAGGTACATAGGAAGAGGAATGGCCAGCACAAAAAAGGAGATGATAGTGCCTCTGTATAAAAGTCTTTGGTGTGACCTCCAATGGATTATTGTATGCAATTCTGGACACCACACCTTCAAAAGGATATAGCATAGTTACCTGTAACAGGTGTTCTCCGGGGACAGCAGGAATCAGTCCTCACATATGGGTGACATCAACGCCAACAGAGCCCACGCGGAGCAAATCCCCAGCTTTCTAAGAAAGCCTTTGAGAATTGATACCATGCATGCGTGGTCCCCTTCCCACCCAAGGGTGCCATCTTGCTCAGTCAAATGACACAGCTAAAAAGACAGCCAAAGAAATGAAAATAATTGAACTGCAACTCCAAGAGGAGGAGGGAGGGTTGTGAGGACCGATTCCTGCTGTCTCTGGAGAACACCTGTTAATGGTGAGTAACTACGCTTTCTCCGGGAACAAGCAGGAAGTCAGTCCTCACATATGGGACTCCCAAGCTACCCTGAACCTATAGCCAAAAAAAGGCTCCCTCATCGAGAGCCGCAAGCAGCTGCAATGAAAACCCTAACCAGGAAAGTAGCACTCCGGTAGCCTGAACACAGAAGGGTCGGCGGGTAAGAGTTGCCTATACCCTGAAAAGGTTGCCTGACCGAAGGCACTGTCCCATCGGGACTCCCTATCCAGGCAGTAAAGATCTGCAAAGGTATGAACCGAAGACCAGGTGGCGGCCCAGCAGATGTCTGCCAGAGGAATAGAGCGCAGGTGAGCCACTGATGCCGCCATGGCCCTGACCCTATGAGCCGTAACACAGCCCTCCAACAGAAGCCTCGCTTTCTCATAAGCCCGGGCAATACAGTCAGCCACCCCTGTGGACAGCGTACACATGGCGACCGCCTCCCCCAGCTTACTGGGGTCGTAGGAAACGAAAAGCTGAGAGCCTTTTCGGTAACCTTGAGTACGCTGAATGTAGAAGGACAGAGCCCTCTTACAGTCCAGGGTATGGAGGGCCGGCTCTGTCTTACTGGCATGCAACCTGGGGAAGAAGGTAGGAAGAACCACCTCCTGATTGAGGTGGAACAAGGAGACCACCTTCAGAAGGAACTTGGGGTGCGTGCGAAGCATGTACTCTATCTCCAGCTCTGCGGTCTTGTCATTCATGGGATTTACAAAGAATTTCTCCCCCTGGGCCACTGTGGGGCTATCAGGATGACTAAGGCTCTGTTGTGGAAGGATCTTGAACTGAGTCTTGGCAATCAGAGGCCTCGGGCAATAAAGCATACAGAAGACCCACCCATCCATGAGACTAGAAAAGCCTCAGTTACCACCCTGGCTGAGTATAGCTGCTCTGAGCAGAAACAGGGTAACTGGTGATTGTCCGGGCTTGCAAACAGGTCCATCACTGGTTCTCCCCAGGTCTGAAAAAGCCTGCTGGCTATTACTGGGTCCAGCTGCCATTCGTGCGGCTGGAGCATTCTGTTGAGTCTGTTGGCCAGCCAGTTGTCCTGACCCGGCAGGTATACAGCCCTGAAGGAGAATTCCCTGCCGGATTGCATAAAAGCAGAGATTTAGGGCTTCCTGACAAAGGGTACGGGACCCCATGCCCCCCGTTTGTTCACATAGAACATGTCGACCTGGTTGACCGTTTGCACTAAAACAGTTCTGTGGCCCAGGCACTGCCTGAATGCCTTCAGGGCAAGACAGACTGCACGCAACTCCAACAGGTTGATCTGTTGGGCAGTCTCGTCTGGGGACCAAACTCCTTGTGTGCGGTACCCCTGGCAATGGGCTCCCCAGTCCAGCAGGGAGGCATTTGTGGTGAGGACCCTCGAGTGGCGAGGAGACTGGAAAAGCATCCCCGCCCCCAGGTGATGGGGCAAGAGGCACCAGGTCAGGGACTGTTCCAGGCACCCGGTCACTCTGACCCTTTCCTGGAGATGTCCCATGGCCTGGGAGCACTGGTCCCTGAGGCACCACTGCGCAGTTCGCATGTGGAGGTGGGCATCTGGAGTGACATGGACCATGGAGGTCATGTGCCCGAGGAAGCGCAGCAGATGCCTTGCTGGCACTGAGGAGCGGTGCTTTATGGCTAGGGCCATGAGTCTGCTTGCCCTGTCTGCAGGCAGGAAGGCCTTTGAGTGAAGGTGTTGATCAAAATGGCAGATGAAATTTAATGTGGACAAGTGCAAGGTTATGCACCTAGGGAAGAACAACCCAAACTATGGTTACACGATGCAAGGTTCCACATTAGGAATCACCACCCAGGAAAAAGATTTAGGCGTCATTGTGGATACCATTTTAAAACCCTCGGCCCAGTGTGCAGCAGCGGCCAAGAGAGCAAATAGAATGCTAGGTATGATAAGGAAAGGAATGGAAAATAAAACAAAAGATATTATAATGCCTCTATATCATTCCATGGTGAGACCGCACCTTGAATATTGTGTGCAATTCTGGTCGCCGTATCTTAAAAAGGATATAGCGATTTTAGAAAAGGTTCAGAGAAGAGCCACCAAAATGGTAAAGGGGATGGAAGGATACTCCTATGAAGAAAGGCTTAAAAGGTTAGGGCTCTTTAACCTGGAAAAGAGACGGCTGAGGGGAGATATGATAGAAGTCTATAAATTAATGAACGGAGTGGAACGGGTAAACGTAGATCGATTGTTTACGTTATCAGAATATAGAAAGACTAGGGGACATGCCATGAAGCTACAGGGTAAACTATTTAAGACTAATAAAAGAAAATATTTTTTCACTCAACGTGTAATCAAACTCTGGAATTTGTTACCGGAGGATGTAGTAAAGGCTGTTAGTGTAGCTGGGTTTAAAAAAGGTTTGGACAACTTCCTGGAGGAAAGGTCCATAAATCATTATTAAGTGACCGAAGATATCAATGCTTGACCCAGTACAAGCATTGCAGAACCTGTGTCTTTTGGGGAAACTGCTAGGTACATATGACCTAGATTGGCCACTGTTGGAAACAGAATACTGGGCTTGATGGACCTTGGTCTGACCCAGTATGGCATATCTTATGTTCTTATCCTTGCCCCAATGAATTCCAGCTCTTGTGCCGGGCAAAAGTTGGTCTTGGGGTAGTTGATAACAAAACCCCAAGTGCTGTAGGATCTGGGTGGTGCGAGTTGTGGCCTGCTGCACCTTGGGGGCTGGTGCCCCTAATGAGCCAGTCGTCGAGATAAGGGAAGACAAAGATCCCCTGAAGCCTGAGGAAGGCGGCGACCACCAGGCACTTTGTGAATACCCTGAGGGTAGCACCCTGTATTGGTAATGACTGCCCCCTACTACAAAGCGTAGGTATTGCCAATGGTTTGGGTGGATTAGGATGTGTGTGTAGGCATCCTTTAAATCCAAGGAGCACAGCCAGTCTCTGGCAGAGGTAAAGCAACAATATTCCAAGGGAGAGCATCTTGAACTTTTCCCTCACCAGGAATTTGTTGGGGTTGCACAGGTCAAGGATGGGCCTTAGGCCCACTATCCTCTATGGTATGAGGAAGTACCTGGAGTAGAACCCCTTGCCCTTGAGGTGGTGGGACACCGGCTCCACTGCCTAATCCTCAAGAAGACCTGTCAACTCCTTCAGAAGGTGGTCCCGGTGAAGGGGAGACCCGATAGGCTCTCCTGGAAAGTAGTGTGGAGGCACGGGCTAGATGGAGGAGGTATCCCTTCCTGACCACTTGTAATGCCCAGAAATCAGTGGTGATGGTTCCCCACCTGTGGGCATAAAAGGCGAGCTGACCTCCTGTGGGCTGCCCAGCTCCGACTGGGAGAGGGGCCATGCTGCAAAAGTCAAAAACTCCCACCAGACTGGGCCAGAGCCGGAGCCTGGAGTTTCGGGGCCTTCTGCTTACACGGGCCATGCTCCTGTCCCTTTGCCTGCTGCCGCTGTTGGGGATTTGGGGAGGCTTGGTAAAGGGGTGCGGGGGGTAGTTTTGGTAAGCAGTGGGATTTCCTCAGGTAAAAGGGCTTTTTACCTGAGCCCTTCTTACGAGAAGGGGTAGAGGTCTTCTTAGAGAGCCTTGTCCTCGTCATGTACTCTGTTTCGAGCTCTGCGGTCTTGTCGTTCATGGGATTTACAAAGAAGTTCTCGCCTTGGCATGGGACATCGACCAACTTGTCCTGAACCCATTGCTCAAGGTCAGACAACTGCAGTCAAGCTTGGCAGCGTGCACCGATGCCCACCACGGCTACCCATGCCACCGACTTGAACCAGTCACAGGCTGCCCCAGACATGAACTTGGAGCATTCACAGACAGCTTTGGACAGGCCCTTGAAGCTCTGCAAAAGCTCCTCGGAGAGACCAGCCGAGAATCCGGCGATTTCCTTCGCCAGGTCTCTCAGGTACATGGCCCATCTACATCTGGCATGCCTGGATCCAATAATTCAGCATTGCGCCCTGGAAACACTTCCTGCCGAGGGCATCCAAGGAGCGGGCCTCCCTACCGGGGGAGCACCGAGGAGTGCATCTTCTGACTCTTCAGTCAATACATGGCTGACTCCACAACCATGGAGTTGTGTGGCAGTTGTGATTTTGGGAACCCAGGACTCCGGTGAATTTGATACATAGAGTCGATCCGCTTGCTGATTACCAGTGTCGTTGCCGGTGTCTCCCACGAGGAGCATAAGTCATTCCAGGATAGGAGGAATGGGCACCAGGAGGGCTTCTCGAGGGGGAACTTTGTATTGGAGGATCTTGAGTTCGTCAGCTCGAGGATCCTCCTCAGACTCCATCGGGAAAGCCAAAACCTTGAACATATCCCACACAAAGTCCAAAAAACCCATATCCAATGATGGGGACCTTCTTGGAGGTTCAGATACCGGGGAATCAGAGGGGACATCTCGGTGACACTGAGTGTCCAGGGACTCCTCGTCCTTTGTCTCCCAAGCAGAGGCCTCCAAGGAGGACTCATGGAGCGCCTCAGGCATCGAAGATCCCGGCGCCATCCGCCCTGACACGTGCAGGCTTGGCGGTGACAACCTCGGTCTCAGCCAAGGATAGACTCTAGCCCAGAAGGCCTCGAGGATCGGCTCAGTCTCCATGGTTGACGTAGAGATCCCAGTGGTTGGGGTGGAGGAACTGGACATGCCAGACATCAGCGCCCGCTGCTGTTCCATGAAGGCAGTATAACTGTGCTCCAAGGCAGCCATCCTGGACACCAGTACCAGAGGCTCCTCAGCCTTTGGCTCGAGCGCCAACCCACTCGAGTCCGAAGCCGGTTTCCCCCAGAGGGGAGTCCTCGACTAGGACAGTATGTACTTGCCTAGGCCAATCCGCGTCCATGTCCCTGCTAGAAACCTTGGCTGGGAGCTCCTTCACCGATGCCCCGGGCAGGCACTTGGGGCTCAGCGACCAGCCCCGCCACTTGGAACCGTCCAGAGATACCGCTTTTGAGGGCTTTTTCCTTCTCTTCTGTTCCCGTGAGGGAGACCCCCTCTCCGAGGAACCCTAATGACACTCAGGTTCAGAGTGCTCCTCCCGATTCGTGGAGGCCTCAGATGAGGTCCTGGTTCTCTGAGGCATGGGAGAGTCAGGAAAAATCTTTTCATGCTGCTGCTGGCGGCTCCTCAAGGCCTTCAAGGACATCTTTTTACAGACCACAGACCGCCAGGTCGTGGTCTGGGCTGAGGCACTGGAGGCAGCAGTTATGCGTATCGATGAGGGACATAATTTTCCCGCACAGACTGCACTTTTTCAACCCGCTGGTAGCCATGGGGGGGAAAAGGACCCCAGCAAGGTCAAAGACCCTTCGGGCTGCCAGTGAGGGAAAAATGGAAACGAACACACCCGAAGAAAAAAAAAATCAAAATTAGAGGGAACCAAACCGATACCGAGGCTGGAAGGGTACCAGTGTTGAACCGGTGAAAGCCAAAAGGCATGAAAAAAAAAAAAAAAAACTTTTCCTGAGACACTACAGACTATGTCTGATGGGCTCTGCGGAAAAAAGGAGAATGAGCAAGATGACACCCTTGGGCGGGAAAGGGACCATGCATGCTTGGTAGCAATTCCCAAAGGCCTTCTTTGAAAAATGGGGATTTGCTCTGCGCGGGCTCAGTCGGCATCGATGTCACCCATATGCGAGGGCCGACTTCCTGCTTGTTCCCAGAGAAAAAGAAGTTAGAGTTGGTACAGAGGGTGGCTACTACAGTGGTTAGTAGTCTTCATTACAAAGCATATGAGGATAGACTTAAGGATCTAAATATGGCCTAGGTTCCCAACTCCAGTTCTCAGGGAACCCTAGGCCATTAGGGTTTTCAGGTTTCCCACAATGAATATGCAGGAGATAGATTTGCATGTTCTGCTTTCACTGTATGCAAATCTATTTTATGCATATTTGTTGTGGGAATCCTGAAAACGTGACTGGCCTAGGGTTCCCCAAGGACTGGGTTGAAAACCCCTGATGTATACTTTAGAGGAAAGATGGGATAAAGGTGATATGACAGACATTTAAATACCTCCATGGCAGAGCCTCTTTCAAATGAAAGCAAGCTCTGCTACAAGGGGACATAGGATGAGGGTGAAAGGGGATAGACTCGGGAGTAATATGCAGAAATATTCATTTACAGAAAGAGTGGTAGAGACATGGAATAGCCTCACAGTATGGATAAGGACAGTATCTGAATTCAAGAAAGCATGGGACAAACACAGGATCTCTCAAGGTAAAAAGGGGACTGTAGTAGTGGTTGATATGGAAGGGCAGACTAGATAGAAACATGAAGGCAGAAAAAGACCACATGGCCTGTGTTTCTATACTCTGCTAGGGCTACCCCCAACCTACTGCCTTTTAACTGTCTAGATGCAGTGGCAGCATGGCTTTTTGCCCACTACCTCAAACTAAATCCTAATAAATCATAGGCCATTTGGATAACCAAGAGCCCTCTTGTGCCTACAACCATAAGAACATAAGAAATGCCATACTGGGTCAGACCAAGGTCCATCAAGCCCAGTATTCTGTTTCCAACAGTGGCCAATCTAGGTCATATGTACCTAGCAGTTTCCCCGAAAAGACAGGTTCCACAATGCTTGATTTGGGTCAAACATTGATATCCTGGGTCCCTTTTTAATGGTTTATGGACCTTTCCTCCAGGAACTTGTCCAACCCTTTTTTAAACCCAGCTACACTAACAGCCTTGACTACATCCTCCGGCAACAAATTCCAGAGTTTGATTATATGTTGAGTGAAAAAAATATTATTTGTCTTAAATAGTTTACCCTGTAACTTCATTGTATGTCGCCTAGTCTTTCTATATTCTGATAACGTAAAACAATCTACATTTACCCGTTCCACTCCGTTCATTAATTTATAGACTATCATCTCTCCCCTCAGCCATCTCTTTTCCAGGTTAAAGAGCCCTAACCTTTTTAGCCTTTCTTCATAGGGGTATTCTTCCATCCCCTTTACCATTTTAGTGGCTCTTCTCTGAACCTTTTCTAATAACGCTATATCCTTTTTAAGATTATGGCAACCAGAATTTTAAACAATATTCAAAGTGTGGTCGCACCATGGAACGATATTGAGGCATAATATCCTGTGTTTTATTTTCCATGCCTTTCCTTATGATACCTAGCATTCTATGATCGCTAGGATACAGGCACCTCTTACCCATTCTCTCTCTCATCTTTGGGTCATCACTGATCTTCAACTATTCCTCGATTTGCAGGTGGCCTCCACATTCTCCTCCTTACATCAAATTAGGTCAATAAAACCATCTCTCTTCTCCTCAGACCCTGCACATTCTTTTTATTCTAGTAATCACACATTGACTACTGTAATCCAGTTTACTGTGGCCTCCGTTCCACAATTCTCAAAAAATTACAGCTTATTCACAACACAGCCATCCGGTAACTGACAAATGCAATCAAATAGGACCATATAACTCCTCTGCTCTATAGGCACCTTTGGTTTTCCTATCACTGTCAAGGTCCTCAATATAATCCACAAGGTGTATTACTCAGGTCCTCACTACATATCTTCTGTGATAACCCGCTACAACTCCTCCTGCTCATTGCGCTCACAAAATATCAATCTCCTAGTTGTCCGTCCAGTTCTCATGCATGCTAGGAGGCGTCCCGACATGCTGCGTTCTTCCTAGCCTCCACCCTTGAGAATGCTCTTCCACTGCTAATTCAAATGCTTCTTCAAAAAATTAAAAATAAATGAGTCTTTAGCAACTATTTGATCTAGCTTTTATGGTAATGCTGGAATAGAAGGCAACCTGTTCACCAGCGCTATCTAGCTTTGTTTATCATCTACTTTTTCTTTCCTGTCCAGTGTATGGAGTTCTGCTCATTTTATCATTTACTATGTAAACTGCTCTGGTACCATTAAGTATAAAGTGGTATAGAAAGTCCTGAATAAAACATTTCTACACCAGTCTTCTAAGAGTCAACATGGGTGTGCGTCTCCTCTCAAGCAGCAACCTTTAAAGGAAACCATTCTGCCACAATTCAAAACCAACATCTGTCAACCAAGAGTAGTGCCAACCAGGGCCAGTCAACCATCAGGCAAACTAACTGCCACCGGGAGACGGCAAAGAGCAAGGAATTCAAAGCTAAACAATAAAATCTGACAGCTGGGAGCATAAGGCTTAAGGTTTGCCTAGAAGGCCAACACCTTGAACCAACTCTGGGGCCATTTTTGGTGCTTGCACTGCCAACTGACCAATACCACCACTACCATGGACTGGGAAGAGACTTTGAACAAGTCTTAACCAGCAGCAGCCAATAAGTAGTCCACTACAAGCTTTCTAGTATCTAGGTGGTGATAGGGCTTGACCATTTGGCCCAACCCGCAGGGTAATGTTAGATGTTTTGGAGAACAAGCCTGCAACCTCAGGAAAAAAGGGCCAGTGTCATATGGCTGGAGCCACAAGGCTACCAAAAGAAACCCATTATTAGAGGGCTAGCCTCCAGGCACACAGATGGCACTGCCCAACAGCCACCAAGCATGCATTAAGGCCACACCGCGACACTCCATCTCTGCAGGGACCAATCAGCCATCTGAATTAGCTGCAGTGCCCCGTGGCAGGGCCATACAAACATGGGGTTCCAGAATACTAAAGAAATGGCTGCAAAACCTAGGCCCTAACAGAAGTAGCAGAGTGTCAAATATTACCCATGCAACCAATGGAAGAAAAAGAAAACAGAAAAAAAAAAAAATACACAGAGCAAGAGGGAATGGGGAGCGGGTTTCTGATTTTGACCCCCTCAGGGGCCCATAGGGTCTTCCTGCTCTTCTATCAGCACACCAAAGTGTTGGGAAACTGTGGGAAACTGTGAACCTTCACTCAACAGACATAGGCGTGCCTGTGCTCCTAGCAATGTTGGGCCTTACCAGACTCAATCCAATGATCACTGCACTGTAGTGTGGGCCAGGAGTCAGAGCTATCTGCACTGCTGCATCATCCGGCTAGACTTGCCCAGATGAGTAAGACAGCCATACTGGGTCAGACCAAGATCCATCAAGCCCAGTATCCTGTCTCCAAAAGTGGCCAATCTAGGTCACAAGTACCTAGCAGTTTCCCCAAAGGATACAAGTTCTACAATGCGTGTATTGGGGCAAGCAGTGGATTTCCCGGGTTCCCTTTAATAATGGTTTATGGACCTTTCATCCAGGAACCTGTACAAACCTTTAAATCCAGCTACACTAACAGCTTTTACTACATCCTCCGGTAATGAATTCCAGAATTTGATTACACATCAAGTGAAAAAAATATTCTCCTTTTTGTCTTAAATAGGTTACCCTGTGGCTTCGTTGCATGTCCCCTAGTCTTTCTATATTTTGATGGCATAAGCAATCGATCTACGTTTACCCATTCCACTCCATTCACTAATTTATAGACCTCTATCATATCTCCCCTCAGATGTCTCTTTTCCAGGCTGAAGAGCCCTAAACCTTTTAGCCTCTCCTCATATGGGTATCCTTCCATCTCCTTTACCATTTTGGTAGCCCTTCTCTAACTTTTCCAACACTATACTCTTTTTAAGATACAGCGACCAGAATTGCACACAATATTCAAGATGCAATCGCAACATGGAACAATACAGAGTCATTATAATATCCTTGGTTTTAGTCTCCACTCCTTTCCTTATGATTCCTAACATTCTATTTGCTTTCTTGGCTGCCGCTGCACACTGGGCAGAGGGTTTCAATGTGCTATCCACGATGACACCTAAATCTTTTTCCTGGGTGGTGGTTCCTAATATGGAACCTTGCATTGTGTTATGCTCCCTTGCTAGCAAGTAGAAGCAAACTAACAACTTTCAGTAATATCACTTAGTATATCCTTTGGTACAGTACTGAGAGAAACAAGTATTTTCTGCCTCGGCTTCTCTCAGTACTGTACCAGAGAATATACTGAGTGATGAAGTTGCTGCTAGCAAGGGAGCAAAACCCATTTGTTTGGACTAGTCTAGCAAGATGATATGGAAGGTAAAGATACAGATATTGTGCACTGGTAAGCCAGGCATTATATGCATCAGACCAGCAATAATGGCATAAAAAGGAACGAGAACTTCATTTCATTTTCTCTGCCAGATCCCTAATCTGTGCCCCTTTGCCACTGCTAAAGCCAGATTTCATTAATTCAACCTTACTGCTCCATATACCTGGAACAAACTACCCCAGTCCGTAGGTTGGGCTCCTCTTCTACCCCTGTTCAAATCCAGGCTAAAAAAACAAACCTCTTCTAGGCTACTTTTGGATCCTGATGCCCCTTACTCTCTTGCCCACCACTCAAGCACATTTTAGCATGCTCTAGTCCCTAGTTTTATAGCGATTTTCGTCTTGATTAGATTATAAGCTCTGATGAGCAGGGACTGTGTCTTACATGTGTGTGTGTGCATAAATATATATATATATATATATTATATATATTATATACACACACATATACATACTGTGACATGGTGGATTCCTCCAGCCCTGTAGAAAGAGCCAAAAAGAAGGAATCAGAGGCAGTGCTGGAGTGTAAACAAAAGCACATGGCTGGTAGTTACCAGGGAAACCAGACACAGGAGAAAGAAACATACCCTTGCTGCCGGTTAGCTCAGGAGTCAGGAGCTGATTCAGAGCACCTGCTAGGGGGAGGAGTCAGGCACTGCCCTAAAGGGCAGATACATAAAGAGGCCTCAGTGGAAAGAACAGGGTGTCCCTTGGAAGCTAGAACAGGGTGTCCCTTGGAAGCTGGAAGAGGGTCTCCATTGGAAGCTGGAAGAAGTGCTCCATTAGAAGCTGAAAGAGTCCAGGTTCCAGGCCTAGGAAAAGCCACCGGTAAAATTCTAGTCCAGAACTGGGGGAGAGAGACCGTGGCAAGCCTAGAGGAACACATAGCCAAGCAGAGAGAAAGCTCAGGGCCAGAGCTGAGTTCAAAGGTAAAAGGAGAACCGTTTACAAAGCTTTATTCAAGAAAAGGATACGGCAGAAGCAGGCCAGGCTGTCTGCAATATCCAGGGGATTACCAAGAGGAGAGAAAGCCAGGAAGGCAGTTTCAACACTCATTGCACAAAGTAGGTGTGGAATCCACAACCGGGTCCAAAGCCCAGAGAAAACCATTTTCAGCCAGGCACAGAGGTAAGCCCAAAGGCTGGGATTTTTATAATCAAGGTGATTCTACTTACCCAGAAGGTTGGGGCATTGATTATAATGACTGTAATGAAAATGACTGTTTAAAGCAATACATGATTCAAGAATATAATACAGAGCTTAAAACAAAGAGGAAGGGCGGAGCCCAAGAAACAACGGTACAAACATTTCCTGCCTCTTGAGGACTTAATGGAAATAGAGCCAGGTTGTGAAAGTGTCTCTGAAGAATTGATGGACTGTACGATTACAATATCTGATGAAGTATTATCCCTGCGTTGAATGTATGCCTTGCAGAGAAGTACAGAGGTATTGAGATGAAAAGTACAGAGCTGGGAAAACAGTGCTGTTTCATTCTGATGGCTAAGAAGCAAATGTTTTGTGCTGAAGTAAGCTATTTATGTTGGAAACTTTACTTTGTCCTTTTGCCAGAGGTATGTGGTTTTGTTACCTTTATTTCCTTGTTGAAATCCGCCCCGGGAGGGGAAATAAATCCTTGTTGCTTTAACCACTTTTTGAAGTCACACTACTCTTCATTGGATGGTGAAATAAACTACAGCTCCCAAGAGGCTTTGCTTTAGGAACTGGTAGAGTAGCTGTTCAGGAAGAAAACAACCCGCTTAAACCCTACCTGCTCTTGCTGAGGGGCGCTAAAGAAGCGGGGTCACAATACATACATATATATTATACACATATATACACATACACATATACACACACATACACACAGCGACATATATGCCTCAAAATGCTATAACAAATGATTAGCAGTAGCAATATATATTTAATAACCAAGATGGAAGTACACTATTTACATTACATTATTGGAAAACTTTGCAAATACTTTTTTTCTTTGTTCTTCTGTCATATGCTCACAGGCCTCCAAAATGTTTGCCACAATTAAAGTTTGCTGAATAGTTTTTGCCTTGACCCATATTCTTCCGTTCATGCCAATCACTATCTCAAATGGATAAACTTTCCCAAGTTCCTGGATGATTTCACCCTGTGGGGCTAAAAGCCTAGAAGAGAAGAAATGCCAGAAATTAAAACAGTGAGAAAGCATACATCTTCCAACATATGGTATTCCAAGGAGTTATTTGTTCCTCTCAGACATGCAATTACAGGTCTATTACTAGAAGATCATAATGCATGTGGATGTTGGGAAAGCACAGTTACTCACCTGTAAACAGGCGTTCTCCAGGGACAGCAGGAATCAGTCCTCACTTATGGGCGATGTCGGCACTGACAGAGCCTGCACAGCAAGTCCCCAGCTTTCAAAGAAAGCCTTTGGGATTGCTGCCACGCATGCATGGTCCTCTTCCTGCCCAAGGGTGCCATCTTGCTCAGTCAGGTCCCTTAGCTCGAACCCTACCAAGCAGATGGCAAGGAAAGGACAAAAATCTAGCATCTCATCAGGGGAGGCAGGAGGGTAGTGAGGACTGATTCCTGCTGTCCCTGGAGAACACCTGTTACAGGTGAGTAACTATGCTTTCTCCAGGAACAAGCAGGAAGTCAGTCCTCACTTATGGGACTCCCCAGCTACAGGCTACCGACCTGTAACCAAAAACGCCTCCGCGAGGCCTTCAGCAGAAGCCGATGCCCAAAGGAGCCCAAGTCCTTGGGGCGAAGCCCTCAGTAGCCATGAAGAAGGGTCAGAGGGCAGGAGTTGCTTATACCCCGAACAGGTTACGGAGAACAGCCTGGCTAAAGGCGCTGTCCTGGCGGGACTCACTCTCCAGGCAGTAGTGCGTAGCAAAGGTATTCGTGGAAGACCAGGTCGCCGCCCGGCAGATGTCCATCAGGGGCACAGAGCGCAGCGAGGCCACCAAGGTTGGCCCGAACCCTAATGTGCAGTGACTCGATCTAGCAGGGCACCCGCCTTCGTATGAGCGAAAACGATGCAGTCCACTACCCAAACAGAGAGGGTGTATTTGGTAACTGCCTGTCCCGGTCCATAGGGATCATAGGTCAAAAAGATTCAGCCAGACCTGCGATGAGTCTGCGTGCGCTGCAAGTAGAAGGTGAGAGCACTTCTGCAGTCGAGGGTGTGGAGAGCCGCTGACGCCTGGTCGGCATGGGGCCTTGGGCAGAAAGTCAGCAAGGCTATCTCCTGGTTAAGATGGAAATACGGGACAACTTTAGGCAGGAATTTAGGGTAGGTACGGAGAACCACCCTATTCCGATAGAACCTAGTGTAAGGGGTGTCAGACATGAGAGCCTGGAGCTCACTGACTTAGCCATCACCACCAGGAAGGCCACCTTCCAGGACAGGTACTGGAGCAAGCACATCAATGGCTCGAAGGATGAACAGGTGAGCTGCATGAGCACCACATTCAGGTCCGATTCTGCCGGTGGAGGTCAGATGGGCAGCTTCGAAAGGAGACGACCCCGCATAAAGCAGGAGACTAACGGCTGTCCCAAGAGGGGATTTCCCTAGATGTGGAGGTGGCTCGTCTAGATGGCGCTCAGGTGTACCCTGACAGAGTTCAACTTCAGTCCTTCCTTCGAGAGATGGAGGAGGTATTGGAGGAAATGAACACAACGAGCAGAAGCACAACGATGACCACAGTGGCTAGGTGAACCTTTTATTGAAGATCCCCGACGCGTTTCGGCTTACGCCTTCCTCAGGGGGACTTATAAAACAGAAGAAATCACTATAATGAGGTTTCCATAACACTTTTAAGGTCCACACTCGTTATCGAGGCAAGCAGTGCACATCACATTGACCAGCATTACCTTTTGCAATAATCTCTATGGTACACTCTCTTAAGTATAAAGGGATCGATCTTTTAACATTGGTGTTCTTTCAAGTTATATATGCACGGCGGTAGTGAACGATCAAATTCTTTTACATCATACAATATAGTTTAAATTTCATCTACTATTTTGGTTAAAACAGGGCAATTAAAGCCCAACATTTTTGAATATAAAACACGTGATGATACCGATCAGGTCAAATTCTTCATGTTCTTAAAGTAAGTACCATTCTAAACGGAGCGCTCATATTTATTGTATAAAACTTTTTAAAAAATATTTCTTAAACACAAGTACAGGCAGCGGTCAAGGATAGTATCCACAATACTATTTTTAGGTCATTAGGATCACAATTTCCTACAGCGGTTGGTTGATGTTAACTCCGCCCATTTTGGCGCGAAAAAGTAGCGTTTTTAAGGCACAACATACAGCATGCAGTTTTACTCGCTTTAGAGGAACACATTGAGTTACAGTCTCTGCTGCTCATTATAAGTAAGTACAGATTCATGTCCCTCTTAGTAAAATTCACCTTTAAGATAAATTTTATTGTTTCTCAATTGGAAGAAGTGTATAAAGTAACCACAATTTTGTAACATTGTTTTACAGTACCCCCTTTTGGGAGTTTTAAAGTCTTTCTCCATCGAACTCCAGTTTGGATCTTACAATCATAACAGGTAGCCATAATATGCAGTATTCAAAGTTTTTTTAGATGTCCGGTCTTCAGATGTTTATTATTTTTATCTATTTATTTTTTAAAAGTCTTTTACATTTGGCCATCCAGTGGTATAATTATAAACCGGCTCGAAGAACATAGTGTCTTCTATATCTGTTCAATATCGTGGTCAATTTTAGAATGAGTAATCTACTCTGTGTCCAGCGTCCTCTTTCATGTCATTTTAACTTGTTAATATTGCGGTTTTAGTATCGTGGTACCAACACTATTTTAATATTGTTTTAGTTATTTAATTCTCGTTCTCTTATTAAGTGTGGTTAGCTTTTACTACTTGTGTATATAGCAGTTTTAAATATAAAGAGATCGATGTTCCAGAAATGTTTTTTTAAAGTTGATGATGTACGATGGCACAGATTGAGTTTAATTCTCCGTGCGTTCATAACACGTTATATAGAGTAATTAATCTCCTATGCACGACCCCATTAATACAAGAAAATAGTGCCCTATCACTTCAGAATATACAGGGTCACTGATTAAGTCATTTCCTCCACGTTCTTACAGTTAACGTTATTAATTGAACACTTGCCGGGCATTCATTGTTTTTAAACTAATAACACAGGTAGATATACAGGATACAATTTTCTATTGTCATCAGGTTTTACATTCCTTCAGCGATGGCTGATTTTAATTCCGCGAAAAAGTAGCGGTTTTAAGTACTATACATAGTATGTAGGTAGTTTTAGCTCAGGGGAATACACTGTGTCTTAGTCTTTTCTGGCTATCGTGAGTACACAATCGAAGTCCCTCTTAGCAAAATTTGATTTTACAACGAAGTTTTTTAGTACCCTCCAACTGTGGGATTTTATAGTCTCTCTGCACTAAACAATAATTTGGGTTTCACAATTCTAACAGGAACCTAGCAGCGAGGTTTTTAAGTATCCTGGTTTTCAGTTTTCTTTTACTAGTTCATATTGACTTATATATTTATTTTCTATGGTTTAGTGACATAATTAGAAATCAGACCGAAGACCACATTGTTTCCTGATTCTGCACAACACTGTGGTGCCATTTTTAGTGAGTAGTCTGTTCTCTCTGCCCTGCGTCTCTCCTATGTCATTTTTAATTTGGTTATATTGTGTTTGTAGTATTAACATTGTTTTAATATTGTTTTAATTATCAATTTCACATTCTTGTTAAGTATTATGTGTGTGTTATGCATTTACACTTTATGTGTAGAACATTTTGAAAAATCATTCAGTTTTAATTTTAATTTTCTTTTGCATTGTATTTTTATGTGTTTTATCATGCTTGGTCGTTTTCTATATCACGTTATGCATTATTTTAATGTAATGATTTCTTCTGTTTTATAAGTCCCCCTGAGGAAGGCGTAAGCCGAAACGCGTCGGGGATCTTCAATAAAAGGTTCACCTAGCCACTGTGGTCATCGTTGTGCTTCTGCTCGTTGTGTTCACTGTGTTGTCTGCAGGAGCCTTGCTCTCCTTTGCCTTATCTTATGGAGGTATTGGAGGATCCATCAAATGGGACACGAGAACGGGTCGATTGCATTACTAATTAAAGATTTATTTGGATCAGCAAGGAAATTGAACTTTTGAGCCATTCTGCATGTGAGAAATCATGCTGAGCCAGCTTGCTAGCCCAGAGACCAAAGCTGTATTTGCAGTCTGGTGAGAAACTGCTTACACATCTAGCCTGAGGGATACTGAAAGACCAGGGAGGAGTTCTTCTCCTAGCAAATGGAGATCCACTAAAGAGAACAAGAGAACAATTCACCTAGCCTTCGAAACAATTCTCTTAGCCAATATAGAAACATTTACCTAGCCAATGTAGACAGGATAAGAATTCATCAATTACAATGTAGAGGTTTTGAGCTTCTAAAACCATGGGGGGGGGGTGTCTCCCTTGAGCATTCTCAGATGTCTGACCAGCATTTTGATTGTGTACTATGTGTATGTCACCTGAAGGCTGGGAGCAAACAAAGGCTGGAGAAGGACTGGTCAAATTATTATTAGCAAAGGTGTATGGGGTGGAGAATATCTGTAGGGAAAAGCTCATGTATGAGAGCTAGCTGCAACACATTTGTTGTTGTTGTTAAGTGCCGTCAAGTCGGAATCGACTCATGGCGACCCTCTGGATAGCTATCCTAAATTGTGTTCGGTCTTCAGTCAGGCGGCTCATTGTTGACAGACTGGTACCTGTAGCTGCTGTTATTGCACTGATCCATCTCATTGCTGGCCTTCCTCTTTTGCGTTGACCTTCTATCTTGCCAAGCATAATGTCTTTCTCTAATGATTTCTCTCTTCGCATGATGTGTCCAAAGTATGAAAGTCGAAGTCTTGTCATCGGAACTTCTAAAGAAAGCTCAGGTTTGATCTCCTCTAGTACAGACTGGTTTGTTCTTCGGGCAGTCCATGGTATACACAGTATTTGCCGCCAGCACCATAATTCAAAGGCATCAACTTTCTTCCTATCTGTCTTTTTCACTGTCCAGCTTTCACATTCATATGATGTTATTGAAAATACCATGGCCTGAACAAGTCGAATCTTTGTATGGAGAGAGACATCTCTGCTCTTCAGAATCTTATCTAGGTCTTTCATAGCCATTCTGCCAAGAGCAATGCGTCATCTGATTTCTTGACTGCTTGTTGCTTCTTTATTGATAGTTGATCCAAGTAGGTTAAAGTTGTTCACAATTTCAATTTCTTCTCCTTCAACGATGAACCTGTTGATTATGCCAGTTGTCATGATCTTTGTCTTCTTTACATTAAGGTGCAGGCCCATTTTGAGACTATGTTCTTTGATTGTGAGAAGCAAATGTTTCAGATCATCTTCACTTTCAGCCAGTAATGTGGTATCATCAGCATAGCGAAGGTTGTTGATGAGTCTTCCACCAATCTTCACACCTCTGTTGTCTTCATACAATCCTGCTTCTCTGATGATTTGTTCTGCATATAAATTAAACAGGTAGGGAGAAAGTATGCAGCCTTGTCTTACACCTTTGCTTATTTTAAAGCATTCTGTTTCTCCTTATTCTGTTCGAACTGTTGCTTCTTGATCAATGTACAGAATGCGCAAGAGAACGATCAGGTGTTCTGGTATACCTATGCTTCTTAATGTGGCCCAGAGTTTCTCATGGTTTACACAGTCAAAAGCCTTGCTATAGTCGATAAAGCACAAATAGATATCCTTTCGGTATTCTTTAGTCTTTTCAAGGATCCATCTCACATCTGCAATGATGTCTCTCGTTCCGCGCCCTTTCCTGAACCCTGCTTGCACTTCAGGTAGTTCTTGTTCCAGGTATGGTTGTAGTCTCTTTTGAATAATCTTCAGTAGAATCTTGCTAGCATGTGGGATCACAGCAATTGTGTGATAATTTCCACAGTCAGTTGAATCACCTTTCTTTAGTATTGGTATAAACACAGGTCTTTTCCAGTCAGTTGGCCATGATGTTGTCTTCCATATTTCTTGGCAGAGCCTTGTGAGTACGGTAACAGCTGCATCAGATTGCTGCAATACATCTATGGGAATACTATCAATGCCTGGTGCTTTGTTCTTTGATAAGGCTTTCAATGCTGCTTCAACTTCTTTCATCACCAATGGTTCCCGATCATAAGGTACAGGTTGAAACGGCTGTTGGTCCACTTGATCTTTATCATATAAAAACTCTGTATATTCCTTCCACCTTTTCTTGATCTTCTCAGCATCATTCAACATAGAACCTTGAGCATCTTGTAACATTCCAATTCGAGGCTGGAACTTTTTCTTTAACTCTCATAGCTTTAGGAAAGCCGATCTTGTTCTTCCTCTAATAGTTTCTGCTTCTATTTCCTTGCAAGTGTCATTGTAATACTTTTCCTTGTCCTGTCTTGCTGCACGTTGGAAATCTCTGAGTTCTGCGACTCTCTTTCTCCTCTGGCTTTAGCTTCTCTGCGTTTCTGGGCAATTTTCTGAGTTTCTTCCGTCATCCATTTTGGCCGCTTTTGCTTTTTCACCTTTTGTAGAGACTTCGCTTTCTTCCAACACAACCTTCTTGATGTCATTCCATAACTCTTCTGGAGCTCTGTCATTTGTATCTAAAGCAGCAAATCTATTTTGCAGGCAGTCTTTAAATTCCAGTGGTATATTCTCAAGGTCATATTTTGCTGCACTCATGAGTGGTTTGCTCTTTTTCAACTTTAGCTTGAATTTATTTGATGATCTGTAGCACAGTCAGCTCCAGGTTTTGTCTTTGTTGACGTTAGAGCTTTTCCATCGTTGACTTCCACAGATTTAGTCAATTTGATTTTTATACAATCCATTGGGTGAAGTCCATGTGTACAGTCGCCGCTTGTGTTGCTGGAAGAAGGTGTTTGAGATGAATAGATCATTGGCCTTGCAGAATTCTATAAGTCTTTCTCCAGCTTCATTTCTGTTGCCAAGTCCATATTTTCCAACTACTTTGCCGCCTTCTTTGCTGCCAACTTTTGCATTCCAGTCACCCATGACTATCAGGATATCCTGTTTGCATGTTCTGTCAATTTCAGCTTGTACTTGTTCATAGAATTCTTCAATTTCATTCTCTTCTGCAGCTGCTGTTGGGGCATATACTTGAATTATAGTTGTGTTGATAGGCAATCCTCGTAGACGAATAGAGATTAAGCGTTCGCTGACTGCATTGTATTTCATTACAGTTCTTGCAAGTTTCTTCTTTATTATAAATGCAACACCATTTCTTCTTTGTCTTTCATTTCCAGCATAGTAGACCATGTGATCATCTGATGCAAAGTGCCCCATGCCAGTCCATTTCAGTTCGCTGACACCCAACAGATCAAGTTGTACACGTTCCATTTCATTCTTGACCACCTCCAACTTCCCTTGGTTCATGCTTCGTACGTTCCATGTTCCAATGTGTAAGACATCTTTACAGCTTCTGACTCTCATTTCATGCGCAGCTACATCAGCAGTCAGACTTCCCGAGGGCTTTGATCCAACCACATCATAAATGTTGGCTTTACTCTGAAAAGTCTTCAGCTCTTCCCAGTAGCTAGTTGAGTGCCTTCCGACCTGGGGGTCTCATCTTCCAGCACCATAGCACAATTTGTTTTGTTGTAACTATTGTAATGGGGAAGAGACATCCTTTGCTATGGAAACAGAGGAACCTGAGTGCAGTAGGTCTGTTGCTGGCAGGAAGGAAAAGCTCAGGACTCCCAGTTGCCAGGAGCAACATAAACAATCCCAGCCACGAGGGCAGGAACCCCGCCCAGCTAGCAAACAATCCCCATCTCCTGGGCCCAATAGCTTTCACCTGGGAGGGGGAAGGGCTAGATTAGCACCCAAGCAAACGTATAAGAAACGCTCATTAGAGTTTGACAGGGAGAACGGAGAGAACCAGCAGAAGAGAGAAGACGAGAGAGAGCAGAACCAGCTGGAAGGATTGTGTGAGCTGAAGTCTGGGTCTTGGAAACAGCGTCTGTCTCAGTGTGAAAGGAAAACGTATGTGAATGACTCAGTGGATTCTGATTCCGAGTGTGAGAGAGAAAGACAGAAAGTAACTGGCAGGAATAACTGGAGGAGCAGGGCACAAAAACCCTTTGGCAGGAACTCCAGGCAATTATCCTATGGTGAAGGCACACAGAGGGAAAAGTTACCAATAAGGATAGTTGGGAAGCACTTTGTGGTGGAGAAGCAGGCTCAGAAAGCAGTGAGAGAAAGAAACAGACTTTTGTTCCTTTCCACAAAGAAACTGCAGGCAAAGGAAGGGTTAACTCTCAAACTAAGGACAGAGATTCCCTGCAGAGAAGTGCAGACCTAAGAACACACCCTGTTCCCATGGAGATAGAGGGAGGAGAAGGGAGTGGTTTGGAGGCGGAGTCAAGAGCCATAGGACAGCCCCAAACATTTAGGCAGGGAAGTTGCACTCACAGATTCAGATGGGGACGGAGGATGAGATTCAGAAACAGATTGGGACGGAGGTTGAGATTCACGAACAGACACGAGGGAACAAGCAAGGAAGCACAAGAGAGAAACAGTCTCGGGCAGAGAAACAGAATTGGAAGGAAACACGGAAGCCACTTGCACAGAAGCAATTGAGAAATAGGAACAGAGAGCTGACAAGGCTAGTGGAGAGCTCAGGGGAGGAGTCCTCAGAGGAGGAAATATTCTCCCGAAGTTCTTGGCTTAACTCTTCTCCTAGTAAGGAGTCTACAGGGAGGAAAAACACTACAAGCAAGGTGAGCCCTTTACAACTCTTAAAAGAGCTACTAAACAAAGAAGGTTTTTCCTGCCCTTCCCCCACAAGCTCACATAAGGCTAAGGGTACCTGGGAGAAGCTCTTGAAGGCTGTACAAGACAGAAAGGCTTCTCAGAAGGATACCAGAGAAAGCATTTACCAGAGAGAGTCTAGTGTGGAGGAGATGGACTTGGGGGACAGTGTGGATTCATGCAGTGTTTCAGACATGGAGATAGACTGTGCAATTTGTGCTAAAGAGGAGTAAAGGAACCAAATAGCGTTTGAAGAGCTAAAGGAATCTCAGCTGCTCCTAATCAGTGAATGTGTCTGTGTTACCTTGTGCTGGAGTAAAAGAACTGAATGAAGTTTGTTATCTGGAAGAAACCAGAAGTTCTTTTACAAGGATATTTTAAAAAGCCCATTTCTTTTAGCTGTGCTTTTAAAAGTAGCTGGCCTGAGTAAAGCTGCTTGGAAGGAAAGCTAGGCAGAAGCTAAAAGCTTGTAATATAAATTGAAAAAAATTCTATTGCTGTGAAAAAGTATCTGGGTGGACCAAGAAGCCTTGTTAGACCTGCTGTGAAAGTAACAGGGGTTTATAGCGCCTCCTGGAGACCAGGAACAGAATACCGATGTAAATAGAGTTTTATGTGAAAGAAAGATTTAAAGCTGTACCAAGCCAAGGACTGTACAATAGGCTTGTGTTGTATTCTATGGAGAAGTATCCTGAACTTTAATTTTGTATGCTTCAATCAATTCTTGCCAAAGAATTGAATCCGGTTAGGAACTCCTTATTTCTAAAATAAAGAAATATTCCTGTGACCTTTGGCACTTGGCTCCAATCCTTTCGGGGACGCAACTACACGCTATTGGGCTGATTCAAACAAAGGACGATCGGGCGCTCCCCATACCACTAGGCAACCACCTGGCCACACGGGGGGTGTCCGACAACTTACAAGCTCCAAGGAGTGAAAAGTATACGGTGCAGGACATTTGTATGTCAGAAGAAGAAGGTGAGCAGCCAGAATACAGAGAAAAACCTCTGAGGTTTAAACCCCGTCCTGATAGAGCTGTGCACGGACTTTCCCCTGCCTCAAAGCCAGAAGGTAGGCTGTCTATTATAAAAGTGGTTATAAGAACTTCTCTCATGGAAACCGTAAAGAGTATGACTCTCCTCTAGGCTATACCAAGATATACGGTAGGGCTGAACCCTATCTCACAGAGGCAGTAATAGGGAAGCCTCAGGAACAGGCAGAGGAGGAAAGTCTGGAAACGTTATATACAAAGCAGAAGTTGTATTCAGCTGAGAACCAGCATGAGTCAATGCTAATTGATCCTCCAAAGGAAGAATTGTCTGATAACCAAATGGACTGTACATTAACGGTTACTGATGATGTGATTTCATTGTACTGAGCCAGATAATCTGAGGAAGCTGTTTAACTGGCATTTGAGAAGCACAGGAGTTTATTTTGCTTATACGAAGTGACTGTATGCTGTGAATACCGTGCCACTTTTGATTTAAGTTTGGAAGCTGTTATTAGTTCTTTTTCTTACCTTGTGCCAGAGTGTATGGCCTTTATGTCCTAAGTTATATTGTGTTGGAATCCGCCCCGGGAGGGGAATTAAAAGCCTGTCTTTGCCTGAACACTCGTTTCACAACTGCATCTTATTGAAAAGGGACACAACTACAACTCCCAGGAGGCAATGCAACCATAAAGCATTGACTCCAACCTTTCAATAAAGGGTCTCCAAGCCATCTACCCCGTAACGCTTATGCTACGGGCCAACTACTGGTGACACTATCCATTGGGTTTTCATGGCAAGATACAGAAGTAGATTGCCGGGCCTTTCTTCCGCGCAGTTTAAGTTTGGTGTTGTTGCCGTTGTCACAAAAATGTGATCCTCCGCCGTCAACACTGTCCCATTCTGCTGCTGCCCAGATGGGTGGTTTGTCTTGGTCTGGCACCTCAGCTGAGACCTGCCCATCTTGGGAGACCCTGCCAGTAGTTAAACTACTGATAGTTTAGCTCTCAGCATCACTGATGCACGCAAGCCCTCACAGCACGACAAGCTGCAAACCAAGTGAGAGAACACATTTGTTACAGCCTATAAAAAGGGAGAAAATCCAGAACAGAGAGAGAGTAGATCTGTTTGGCCAGGCGCATGCCAATGCATGAAGAATCGCAGACTTTTCTCCAGCTTTCGCTGAGCTCTCCCAGCTGATGTTTTAAAGGGCTGCCATGATGCAGTTTGGTGATGTATTATTCTCCTGTAAATAGCTGCACTCTCTCATAACTATCGGTAATGTATTATTCTGTAAATAATTGCTTTCTAGTTATCTTTAACTACTCATGTGTAACTAAGGGAATTACTTGCCTTTCTAAATAAGTCAAATAAGTGATTCTTTTATAAATAAACTACCTGTCTTCATTACAAGGTGTTCTAGCCTTTGTTGTAGCAAGACATCGATCTGCAGCCCGGAGCACCAGATCAAGAAGCGCCACTTGAAGGCGTAGGCTCGCCTAGTGGAGTCCTTTCTCAAGGCAAGGACGACTTCCTCAACCTCCTCCGGAAGAGCCAGTAAGGCTAGGGAAACCCGTTCAGCCACCAGGCCATGAGAGATAAGGCGGCTAGGTTCGGGTACTGCACCCGCCCCTCCCACTGTGTTAGCAGACCTGGAGCAGAGCCCAGTGGAACAGGAGGCTCCGTCGACAGCCAGAGCAGAAGCAGGAACCAAGGCTGCTGAGGCCACGAGTGGGCTATAAGGATCAACCATGGCCGATCCCGCTGAGCCTTGAAAAGGGTTCTCGCAATGAGACGGAAGGGAGGGAATGCATAGAGCAGGCTGGGTGACCAAGTCCAGAAGGAATGCATCGGGGCTCTCCCTGCTCAGGTGCAGTACCAGCCCACAAAAGCAGGGGGATCTGCGCATTCTGGGGACTGGCAAAGAGGTCTATCGCTGGCAAACGCCCTCAACCACGATACTAGCTACATACCAATACTACGTACATATGGAAGGAGATGGTTTGAATTCTCCCACCACACAAATGCAAAACGCAACCACACATCCCACTCCCATCTTCTTAGCATTCCCCTTCAAGTCATCAACAAAGCCCAATCTGAGAAACTCCATCGACAACGCCTCCTAAAATGTGCATTGATAAATGCCAGATCCATACGATCAAAATGGCCCGTAGTCATGGACTTGATTCCTCAATACAAGCTCGACATCCTGATGGTCACGGAATCATGGCTATCTGATTGCGACAACATCCTTCTGAACCAGATGCTGCCTCCTGAATTTGACCTCTACACATGCCACAGATCCACTCAAAAAGGAGGCGGAACGCTCATCCTTGCTAAAACAGATCTTAACTTCAAGCTATGCAACTCCTCCAGCTCAACCCACCTTGACTCCCTTACTATATCTAATGATCTCTGCTCAATCAACCTGCTTTATCGAGCACCATCCCCATCACCGGATGACCTTCCAACAATAATTGAGCTTGCATGCGCAACATCCACATCACGCTCTCCAAATTGGGTAGTTGGTGATTTCAACCTCCCATCTCTTCATGACAGCCATTCAGAAGCATTTCTAGACGCACTAGAGGATCTAGGTTACAAACAATATGTCGACTCTCCCACCCACACTAAAGGAGGCAAACTAGACCTCATCTTTGCACCTCATTCCAACACCTTAACACACCAAGCCCTTCAACTATCGGTTATACCAGTACCTTGGTCTGATCACAATCTTATTCAATTCAATATACCCACCTATACCACACATGTGAGTCAAATACCATCTAACTCACCCGGAACCCATGCAGTCCGTTTTCAACCTCTCAACCGTGACAAGGTCCTAGATAACCTCCATCCACTCTTGACCAACACTACCCTCAACTTAGATGACCTGGTATCCAAATGGGACGAGAACCTCAGAGCCGCCTCATGTCCAGTGCATGGATAAGAAAATAAGAAAACGAGAACACGCGCCATGGTTCTCTGCTGACCTTCGTACATCCCTCATTCATCTACGCAAACTTGAAAGACAGTGGCGCCAAACCCACTCACCAGAAGCCCTTGAAACATATAACTCACACCTAGCTACCCACCGTGAAAAGGTAACATTGAGTAGGAAGCTATACCACACAAACCTACTGAAACGCTCCATCAATAAACCTCATGCTCTATTCAACTTAGTAAGATCCATAACAAGAGAGCCAGTTTCAGACCAACCTGCAACGCCTCGGCCACAGGACTACGCAAACTACCTGCAATCAAAAATGATTAAGTCCAGCACATGCATAAATACCATCAACCCCATTATATCACCTAAGGAATCTCATATAACTCCATTTTGCAACTTCAATACTATATCATCTAGTGAAATTGAGAGAATTATCGCCTCCATCAATCCTAGCACGGCACCTAACGACCCATGCCCAGCTAACTGGATCAAAGATCTGCGACATGATCTAAGCCAAATCCTATGCAAAATTCTGAACCAATCCTTCCTAACAGGCTCATTCCCCCAGAGTCTTAAACACACCTCTATCAAGCCCCTACTAAAAAACAGTAAGCTTGATCCATCCAAAGTTGAATCATTTAGGCCAATCTCAAGCATCCCCCAGCTTGCAAAAATCATTGAGAAAGCTGCCCAACAACAACTCCAGCATCACATTGACACAGAAGCACCTCTAGACAAATCACAACATGGATTCAGAGAAGCACATGGAGTCGACACAATCCTTACAACCCTATTCAACGATCTGATCACAGGAATAAACATCAAACAAGGATTTGTTCTCATCTTTTTAGACATTTCTGCTGCCTTCGATTCTGTAAACCACGATATACTAATTCAACGTCTGAGAGAGAAGGGGATTCGAAGCACAGCACTGGAATGGTGTAGATCCTACCTTTCCAACAGGTGGCAACAAGTTAAAACAGGCCATAAATCCTCAGAGCCATTCCTACAGTCTCAAGGCGTACCACAAGGATCTTCACTATCGGCGTTAATGTTCAATATTTATATGCAGCCGATTTGTGAATTGATCAGATCCTTCAACGTGCAATGCTTGGCATACGCTGATGACATCCTCATATACATGCCGTTCAAAACTGACCAACCAGTGTTTACTCCAATAACCAACTGTTTCGGAGCAGTAGCTGAATGGTTGCTGACTCAAAACCTAAGAATAAATCATAGCAAAACTGATGTCCTATTTGTTACAAGGAATCTTAAGTTTGTACCTCCGCCGTCACTGCTGGTCAACAACATAGAACTGACGTCCAAACCCACGATCCGATACCTCGGCATAACATTAGATCAACACCTGGACATGACAACGCACGTGAAGAATGTGACAAAGAATATATACCATAAGATCAGAACACTACGCCACCTCCGTCCACTACTGGACTATACTGATTACCGGTCAACCTTCCAGGCACTAGTCCTCCCACATCTAGATTTTGCAAACATCATCCTCCACGGGCTCCCTCAATCAACCTTAAATCCACTTCGTCTGGCTATGAATACAGCTGCTAGAGTCCTCTCTGGGTCACCAAGGTCTGCTCATATAACGCCTATCATGAAAGACCTACACTGGCTACCACTACAAGCCAGACTCTCATATAAGTCACTAGTTTTGACCTTCAAAGCCATGAATAGCTACCCACCAACACCAATCAGAAAACTAATCCATAACACCCCTGAAAATAGAAACAGAAGGACCACAACTATGAACACCTTAATAGTTCCCAAGATGATGACATCATGTACTAAAGCTACATCAAACAGAGCTTTTTCACTGTTCGCACCCAGGAACTGGAATAAACTTCCCCATGAAATCCGCGGCATCAAAAGTCTATTACAATTCCGCAAAGCCATAAAGCATCACTTATTCACAAAATACTACCCAGAAGTGTCCATGGACACTCACACAGCCAACAGGCCTCCCACTCACACCAAACACCCTAGCACTTTAATCCAACCAGAAAACGGTTAGTCCCCACGAAAATCCACCTTACTACTATAGACTCATGCCACCCATGAATACATGTTCAATATTCACTCGAGTTTAAATATGGTATATAATTAAAGCATATATATAGTATAATGTTGATTGTACATAGTTATCCCTGTTATTCCATGTTTTATATTCCCTTGTTCTCTGTAAACTCGATGTTACCTGTACACACTGCAGTATATTTTGTTCGATGTACACCGCGCTGATTTTAATAGCGCGGTATATAAGAGATGTTAAATAAATAAAATAAATAAATAATCCCCCAGCAAAGAAACAGCCAGCCCACTACCCCTGGATCCAGCTGCCATTCGTGGGGGCAAAGGATTCTGCTGAGCCTGTCTGGCAGGTCGCCTTGAGAGATATCTTCCGTCCGTCAGAGAAGGAGCAGATGAGGACCGTTTCATGCCTCCCTCTTTGTTGACATTGAACATAGCCACATGGTTGTCGATCTGCACGAGAACCAACCTCCCCTTGAGGTGGTCCTCAAAAGCCCTCAGGGTCCAACCGAATCACCCGGAGTTCGAGCAAGTTTATCTGCTGCCGAGACTCCTCGGGCGACCACTGCCCCAGCGTGCACAGCGACCTGCAGTGGGCTCCCCACCTTAACAGGAAAGCATCTGTCGTCAGCACCACATCGTGCTGCGGGGTCTGGAAGGGCAATTCCCAGAGGAGGTTGTGGGGGTTTTGCCATCAGTTATGGGACAAGTGGAGGTTGGGAAGGACCCTGACATGGTCCCTGAGGTGACCGAGGGACGGGCTCCATTGGGCGCTGAGGCACCACCGAGCTGTCTGCATGTGCAGGTGGGTATGGGGGACCACATGCATGGTAGAGGCCATGTGGCCCAGGAGGCATAGCATAGTCTGAGTGGTGACCCGGGGAGTGTTTTGGACACGGGCTGCTGTTGGCAGTTGGCACAATCCGCTGGTAAGAAGGCGGTCACCTGCTGAGAGTATCAAAGAGCACCCCGATGAACTCGAGTGCCTGCACAGGCTCGAGATGAGACTTTGGGAAGTTGACCAAGAACCCCAAGCCCTCCAACAGAAGGATTGTGCGCGACACTGCTTGCCAGGTTTCCTTGACAGAGGGACCCTGTAACGAGCCAGTTGTCAAGGTAGGGAAAGACTGGCACACCCTGACACCCGAGACAGGCGGCGACCACAATGAGGTATATCATAAAGACTCGTGGGGCAAAAGCGAGGCGAAGGGGAGTACCCTGTACTGGAAGTGCTCTTCCTGCACTCTGAAACGCAGATACTGCCTGTGCTAGGGGTGTATTAAGATATGGTCGTAAGCGTTCTTTAGATCCAAGGAGCATAGCCAGTCGCCCTGCTGGAGGAAAGGCAGCAGACTGCCAAAAGACAACATCTTGAACTTCTCCCGCACCAAGAACTGTTTAACTTGCGGAGGTCAAGGATGGGCCGCAGACACCCTGTCTTTTTCTGGACAAGGAAGTACCGGGAATAGAAGCCCAGACCTTGAAGGTGCAGAGGGATCTTCTCGACTGCCCGTTGGGCAAGGAGAGAGAGTAGTTCCCACTGCAATAATACCTGGTACGCAGGGAGTCGAGGGGGCTCCACTGGGGAGGAGGGGGGTGGAAGCCTGTCAAAGCGAAGGCGATAGCCGTCTCAGATGACCTGGAGAACCCAGGTGTCCGAGGTGATGGAAGCCCACAATGGGGTGAAATAAGACAGGCATCCCCCCACTGGCTGCTGCATCGCCAGAGGGCAAGGGACTATACCGATGGTGTAAAAAAAATACCTGTGCGGGTTGTGGAGGAGCCGGAGTTTGAGCTTTCAACCCTTTCAGCATATGATGCCCTTGGCTGGATTTACCCTGCGCCGGGATGGTGGGCTTGGGGGTAGCTGGGTATGGCAGGTAGCCCTGGTACTGGAGGCCCTTCAGGAGGGAAGAAGGTCTTTTTGGCTGGTTGCTTTTTCCAGGGCAGAGTGCAGATCTTGCGTGAGAGACGGGTTCTGGTGATGAACTCCGTCTCTATCTCCGCGGCTTTATCCTCCATCGGCTTGCCGAAGAGCTGCTTGCCGAGGCAGGGCATGTCAGGAGCTTTTCCTGCACCCACTGCTCCAAATCTGAGGATTGGAGCCATGCCTGGCAGCAGGCCCCGATGCCCGCAGCCACCACCCGAGCCGATGACTTGAATCCATCGTAGACGGCTCGGGAGAGGTATTTTGAGCAGTCTGACGGACTTCAGAGTGCCGAATCTATTGAGGGGCTTGCCCTCAAGGCCTGAGGAGAAACCTCCAAGCTCCTTGGCTAAATCACGCAAGAACATATACATGTATAATTGGTATGCTTGAATGTGACAAGAGAGCATGGAGCCTTGGTAGGCCTGGCGGCCCAGGGCATCAAGGGCTCTCGATGCGAGGCCTGGCGGTACCAACGAGTGTGATTCTGGGCTCTTCTGCTTCCTTATGGCAGACTCCGCCACCATAGAGGTGTGGGGGAAGTTGGGTCTTCCTGAACCCCGGCCCACGTTGTACCTTGTACACAGTATCAAGGTGCTTGCTCATGATGGAGACCGAGGCGGGGACCTCCCACATGCGAACAGCAGCTGAGATAAAATAGGAGCCGGCACAGTGAGATATTACCTAGGCGGGGACTCGTACTACTTAAGTTCTTCAGCATGAGGGTCCTCCTCGGCCTGAGTAGCCAGGTTAAGGGCCTGTACCATATCCCAAGCGAACACCAGGAAGATGTCCTCAGGTGGTGAGCACTGCTGGAACGCAGGCGCAGAGGGTTCCGACGGAAGATCCCAGTGGGTACAGGGTTTCCAGGGAGGTGTTTCCATCAGACCCCCACTCCGAGAAATCGGTCGAGGAGTCCGAGCTGGGCAGATCGCCCTGTCCAAGGCTGGTGCCCTGGAAGATCTCATCTCCGAGGAACGGGAGGGCAAGTGAAACCAATGTCGAGAACCCTCACAAGGCCTGCAGCTCTCAGGGGTTTATTGGATGGATTTCGATGTCCCATGCGAGGGACCCACAATCTCTGGGCACGAGCCGGCAAAGCTGGCTATGAGCGCCTGCTGGGAAACAATGAACGCAGAAATGCTGCGTTCCAGCGCCAGCATGCGGGACTCCCATGCGGGCATGGGGCCCTGTGACGCCGACCCCAGGGGAGGAGAGGGGGGTCGAGAGGAGAGGAGAGGGGGTCCTCAACGGGACAGCCTTCAGGAGACCGGGCGCCTTCGCTGGAGGCCTCTGCTTCCATGCGGGGTACCTTGCAGGTCTGCTCCCTGTCCGACTATCGGGAACACCGAAGGGGGCCGAGTGACCAAGCATGGGAGCGCTCGCGCTTATTGGGAGCCCTCGACAGCAACTTTGAGGCCTTCTTTTTGCACCGCTCCACCTCAGGGGATCCCTGGTCAGAGTGCCACCGAGAGCGCGGAGCCACAGGGGTGGACCCACCAGGGGAGAGATGACCGAGAGTGCCACCGGTGATTCAGGGGCAGCCTTTCGTAAAATGTCTTCGGACTTCTGCTTACGACTTAGCAGGGCCTTAGAGGACATTTTCTTGCAGAGCGAACAGAGCTCCGGGATCATGGTCAGCTCCGAGGCACCGCACACAACAGTCGTGAGTGTCCATAAGCGACATGTTCCTAGAGCATCTAACGCATTTTTTGAAGCCGGTGGCCATGGGGGCAAAAATGGCCCCCGTGAGATCGAAGACCCACATGGCCAGCAGTTAGGGAAGAAAATGGGCACGAAGCCCGTGACAAAATACGAAGAAAGAAAAACTATCCCCGACAGCTAAAAAGATAGAGCAGGGGAAAGACGGGTAGAGGACCGGTGCAACCGAAAACAAATGGCCTATAGACCAAAAACAAAAACACATTTTCCAAGGGACGAGGATGTGCGTCCAAAGAGTTCCACGGAAAAAGGGAGACTGAGCATGATGGCACCCTTGGGCGGGAAGAGGACCATGCATGTGTGGCAGCAATCCCAAAGGCTTTCTTTGAAAGTTGGGGAATTGCTCCGTGCAGGCTCTGTCGATGCAGATGTCACCCATAAGCGAGGACTGACTTCCTGCTTGTTCCTGGAGAAATGGGATTATATAGATTAGCTACTGTCCCTAAATGACAGGTCTATGCCAGTAAACTAATTGGGTCCTGTTAAGGATCTCTGGATTTAGCATGATAGTTTCCTACTTGTTAATTACTGGCAGGCTAAATTTCATGCTTGGCTCAGAGCTCCAAGGGCTAACTGGAGGTTTGAGTTAAAGTATGGCTTTCATGGCACCTCCTAATGGCTGATTCACAGACAACAGTAGAACAATTGATAAAGGAAATGCATCCTGTAAAGTAAGTGATAACAGGACGACACTATAGTATATGGCCTTTGCATGGAAAAAAAGTAAAATACTAGCAGATGTACATCACAGCACTCCAGCCAGCAACAAATGAAGGCAAAAAGAGACAGGCATCACAGGAGAAACAGAACAATACGCTGGCTCTATTCTCATTATGCAATACAAATCACTGCTAGGATTTATCAGAAAAAGAAGCAAGAATACAATTACTGATCAAAGCTTAAAAAAAATGTGTATGAGACTTGAGAATACATCAAAAAGAAAATACAACAGCTTTGCCACCTAGAATGAGCTTTATCTCAGCCAAGCATGGTCAGGCCTGGCTAATACATGGATGGGAGACCACCTTGGAATACTAGGTGCTTTAGTATTACTGCACGGAAGAAAAGCCTGGCAATCTACTTCATCTACTTGTTAAGAAAGCACAGTTACTTACCTGTAACAGGTGATCTCTGGGAACAGCAGGAATTAGTCCTCACTTATGGGTACGTCGGAACCGACGGAGCCTGCGCGGGAAAGCTCCCCAGCTTCCCAGGAAGGAAGCTTTTGGTGTCTCCCACTGCACATGCGCGCTGCCTTCCCGCCTTCCTGACCAGCTCTCCTCAGTTCGAGTTTATAGCTGAGACAATAGAGAGAGGAAAGGAAGATAGATAGAAGATACAACTCCTAGGGGAGGTGGGTGGGTTGTGAGGACTAATTCCTGCTGTTCCCAGAGATCACCTGTTACAGGTAAGTAACTGTGCTATCTCCAGGAACAAGCAGGAATAAGTCCTCACTTATGGGGACTCCCTAGCTAAGATGCCTGGGAGATCCCCTTCCAAGGGTTCGCCATCTTCGTATGGATCTCAGGCATCCATCCTGGGAAGGTGGGCAGGAGTTGTTCAAGTATGGAACAGGTGTTTGAGGACAGCCTGACCAAACAAGGCATCCCGGCGGGAGTCCTTGTCCAAGCAGTAATGGGCTGTGAAGGTATGAACCGAGGCCCATGTGGCGGCTCGACAGATCTGATCTATGGATACAGAGTGAAGATGAGCCATAGAAGTGGCCATGGCTCTCACATTGTGAGCTGTGACATGGCCTTCCAGAGAAATATTTTTACTCTGGTAAGCAAAGGAAATACACTGAGCAATCCAATTGGAAAGTGTACGTTTGGAGACTGGAAGTCCCAAATGAGAAGGATCAAAAGCCACGAAAAGCTGGGAAGACTTTCGATGTGGCTGAGTCCTGTTGAGGTAAAAGGCAAGAGCTGTTTTACAATCTAAAGTATGAAGGTTCCTCTCTGCACTGGATGCATGAGGAGCTGGAAAAAAGACAGGTAGATATACCTCTTGATTAAGATGAAAAGGCGAGACCACTTTGGGCATAAAGTGGGGATTCGTCCTAAGGACCACCTTATCATGATGAAACCTGGTATAAGGTGGATGAGCCACTAAGGCCTGTAGTTCACTGCCGAAGTAACTGCAATAAGGAAAAGGACCTTCCAGGAAAGAAATTTCAAGGAGGTAGAAACCAACGGTTCAAAAGGTGGCTTCATAAGCTGACCCAGAACTAGGTTCAAGTCCCATGCTACCGGAGGAGGTCGGATGGGAGGCTTAGTTAGAGTCAGGCCTCTCATGAACCTTGCAACAAGCGGATGAGAGGAGACACGTTGTCCATTTATAGGTTTTAAGGATGCTGCAATAGCACTCAAATGGACTCTTACTGAATTCGTCTTAAGGCCTGCATTAGAAAGATGCAGGAGATAGTCTAGTAGAGAATTCAAAGGAAGTGCTAGAGGGTCAAGACCCTGTTGAGCACACCAAATGGAAAAGCGTTTCCATTTGAAAGCATAGGAACGCCTCGTGGAGGGTTTCCTAGAGGCATGAAGGATATCTTTCACTGGTTGAGAAAGATTGAAGTCATGAAGGCTTAGGCCTTCAGTAACCAAGCTCGGAGGTGTAGGGACTTGGGGTTTGGGTGCCACAAGGTCCCCTCCTCCTGAGACAGAAGGTCTGGCGCAGCTCCCAGGTCCAGAGAGGGTCCCTGGGAGAGATGCAGAAGTAGAGGGAACCACACTTGGCGTGGCCAGCGTGGAGCTATGAGGATCATCGATCCGTGATCTCTCTGGAGTTTGAACAGAGTCTTGGGAATCAAAGGAATGGGTGGAAAGGCATATAGGAATTCCTGACCCCAATGCAGGAGAAAGGCGTCGTTGGCCTGAGCCCCCTGACACGGATTCCTGGAACAGAACCGGGGAAGTTTGGCATTCCACGGACTTGCAAAGAGGTCTATGTCCGGGGTTCCCCATTCCTGAAAGATTCTGCGTAT
The DNA here is from genome assembly GCA_033557465.1 of Ichthyophis bannanicus. NCBI lineage: Eukaryota > Metazoa > Chordata > Amphibia > Gymnophiona > Ichthyophiidae > Ichthyophis > Ichthyophis bannanicus. Next base: position 1,723,311 of record JAWIIG010000036.1, on the reverse strand, counting down.
CTGGTCCATATGTAGGGACCATTCGTGTGGAAGCAGAACTCGACTGAGTCTGTCTGCCCGAGAGTTTTGAACCCCTGGAAGATAGACTGCCAGAAGATGAATTTGATGCTCTCTGGCGAAGGCCCATAATCTGAGAGCTTCGTTGCAAAGCGACAGAGAGCCTGTCCCTCCTTGTTTGTTTATGTAGAACATGGCTACCTGATTGTCTGTCTGGACTAGGACGGTCAGGTTGACTAGGAGGGTATGGAAGACTTTGAGGGCAAAGAAGATTGCTCGCAGTTCCAGGAAGTTGATGTGAAGGGTGGTCTCTTGGGGAGACCAAGTACCCTGAGTGGAGAGGTGTTGAAGATGGGCTCCCCACCCTGTTTGGGAGGCATCTGTTGTGAGGGTTGCTTGGGGCAACAAAGGTTGGAAGGGGGTCCCCAATAACAGATTCTTGGTGGACATCCACCATTGGAGGGACCAAAACAGACGCTTTGAGGTGAGTATTTGGTCGGAGAGCCTCCTGATGCTCGAGTCCACTGAGTGGCCAAGGTCCATTGAGCTGCTCTCATATGAAGACGAGCGTAGGGCACCACGTGTACCGTGGAGGCCATGTGGCCCAGAAGTCGTAGCATTTCTCTGGCTGTCAAGTGACTGCTGGATTGAGCTTGGGAGGCCAAGCACATCAGACGTTGGCCCCGGACTTGAGGTAGGTAGGCCCTTGCAGTGGCGGTGTCCAACTGGGCCCCTATGAATTCCAGAGACTGAGTAGGGGTAAGTTGAGACTTGGGAAGGTTTACCACCAGTCCCAGATACTGCAGAATGTGCCTGGTGCGGTCCAGGGAAATCTGGGCCTGTGACTGAGATGGAGCTCGGATGAGCCAGTCGTCCAGATATGGGAATACAAAAATTCCCAGACCTCTTAGAAATGCAGCCACCACTGCCATGCATTTGGTGAACACTCTTGGAGCAGAGGCCAGACCGAAGGGAAGTACTCTATACTGGAAATGTTTTCCCTGAAACAGAAATCTTAGATATTTTCTGTGGGATGGGTGGATGAGTATATGTGTATACTGTGATAAGGAAGCTTATCATAGCTCAGGTAGGAGCTATAGAAAAGATGATGTGACTCTGAACAAGCAACCTGTCAGTTCTGGTAGAAGCAAGAAAACAGAGTTTTCACATAAAAGACTACCAGTCCCAGAATGCACCAGGTTTCCAGCAGCCATGAGAGGGGCTGAAGTGAGAAAACGTGTGTGCAATCAAGAGAGCTATGAGGTAATCCCTAAGCACTCATCTCAAAGGGCAGGGCCTGATTCAACACAGCTGTGCTGTGTTAGGGAGGAGCACACATTAGGACAGAATAAGAATAGAGCTTATTCTTCAGATAACAGCTACAGAAAGAGCTTCAGACACAGATACAGCAACGGCTACAAGCTCAAGCACCAGTATCACCTGGAGAAACAGAAGCCAAGCCAAGCGGATAGAGAAAGAAGGAAATTCTCTGGAAGGAAGAGAAGAAAGCCCATTCGAAGGTCTGGGAGAGTCCAAGGCAGTACCCATACTGGGAGGTATTCCAAATGCCAGCGGAGTCCATTGGACTGGAGTCAGCCAGAGGAATGGAATGGCAGAGATAAGAATCACCAGTGGCTACCTGGAAGAGAGAAGGCTGCACGTGGAAAGGACTTTCAGACCTATGCCAGAAGGTATGTGAGGGAAGATCCAGTGTCCAGGGATCAAGATTGGAAGGCTGGACATCAGAACTGGATTACATACTGGCCAGGCTATACAGAGAGGAATTATGATAGCAGGAGAGGCTCAGGTATGAACACTGATCCAGACCCTATCTATAATAGAGAATGGCAGCAAGGGAATAAGCATTCTCATGATAGTGCCTTAATGAAAGACTCGTCTGTGCCAATGTATGATAGTGACCCTATGCTGATTGATGAAGGGGGAGATACAGCAGATGAAACTATTCATTACATGGACTGTTCTCTATCTAAATGCTATTGCTAGCTTTCTGTGAGCAAACATCAGCCATCACAAAGAAACCTAACTTTGTTCTTTATTTCCACTGCAAACAGCTCTTAAAGCAGGATTTGGGTTCACACAGTAGCAGCCAGCCAGCTAAAGGGTTTCAGCTGGTCAATTGATAGTAATTAAAGCTGCACCTGATTGTGTGTGTGAGCAAGGGAGAATCACTGCTGGGATCTGCGTGGAAAATAAGCAGAAGTTAACCTAACAAGCAAAGTTTATTCATTTCTTTGTGCCTTTTTATTTGGTAACTATTTGCTAAGAAAACATTAGCTAATTGCCTGACAAGCTGAAGGTTGTTTTCTGATTTGCTTTGTGACTTTGTGTTATCCATTTAAACACTGCAAGCAAGTAACCTCATTTATATTGCTATCAAGCATATTTGTGCTGGGTGAATTAAACCCCATCAATAAAAGAAGTACAGTCAAACCTCGGTTTTCATTTGCCCCGGTTTTCATACGCTTCGGTTTTCAACGTCTTTTCTGACTGAGATTTTGTCCCGGTTTTCATGCATTGCTTCGGTTTTCAACGTCTTTTGACTGAGATTTTGTCCCGGTAGCAGGGAAGAAAAGCTGTCAACGTAAGCAGGAGATGTTGCATGAATGTGGGAGGCAGTTCTCTCTCTTGCAGGGTACGTCTGAAGCTATATCATTAAGATTTTCTGCCATTCTGAAGCATTGAGCAGATAATGTAAAGGTATTTTAATGGACTGAATTCAATGTGATTCCGAAGAGAGCTGGGCACAGCAGCTTGTCAGGGGTGGCTAAGGCCAGATGTTAACATACTGTACTGTACAGTACTGTACTTAGCTTGCTTTCAGTGATGTTAAATGTTCATTTATCCATTTCATTAGTCATTTATATTTATTTCTCATTGTTTTCTGTATGTAAAAATATAGTTATTCTCTATAAAATGTATTTTTTGTGAATATTTTTGGGTGTCTGGAACGGATTAATTGGATTTACATTATTTCTTATGGGAAATATTGCTTCAGTTTTCATACGTTTCGGTTTTAGTCAGACTTTTTCGAACGGATTAATCATGAAAACCGAGGTTTGACTGTATTTTATTGGCCTTACCACTGGTATCACAACTCAATTATTGTCTGACTCTGAAGGTATGGAAGGAGAATGCCTAGAGAAAGCATTTTGAATTTCTCCTTGTACAGAAATTTGTTCAATTCTCTCAGATCTAGGATAGGTCTGAATCCCCCTGTCTTCTTTGGTATGAGAAAATAAGGGGAGTAGAATCCTGTCCCTTGTTGAAGAAGAGGAACCTCTTCTATTGCCCCTTGGGCAAGGAGAGAAGAGATTTCCTGACCCAACAGGTCCAGGAGAGATGGGGGAGAATTGAAGTGCCTCACCATGGTATGAGGAGGAAGGTTGGAAAAATGAAGTTTGTAGCCCTCTCTGATGATAGAGAGGGTCCAGTGCTCTGATGTAATTTACCCCCATCTGGGAGCAAAGTGAGCTAACCTTCCATGAATGGTGAGGGGCTCTGGTTGTTCTAGAGCCAGAAATGTTAAGTTCTCTAGGGGCAAGTCAAAACCCCTGAGGGGGTTGAGCCTGCTGAGGAGTGGCAGACGCTGCAGGCTTTGACCTTGCCTGTTTAGGTTGCTGACGTTTAGCAGCAAAGCGAGGCTGAGAAGATTGTTGGCCAGTATTTGTGGAAAATCTGGCCTTCTTGTAGTAAGGCCTCTTGAAAGACTTTTTCTTGGCAGGAGTAGAGGTAGACTTAGAAAGTCTATCCAATGTAGCATTTTCTGCGTCCATTTGAGTGGCTTTAATTTGCCAGTCTTTACCAAATAAGTTCTCACCTGTACAGGGCAGATTCCGTAAGCCATCCAGGACCCAGGGTTCTAGGTCAGAGGCCTGGAGCCAAGCAAGTCGTCGGGCTGCAATGGCAATGCCCGAAGCTCTACCGGCACCTTCAAAGGAATCAAAGGCTGCTCTGTTGGAGAACTTAGAAACATCTAGAAGCTGTTTCACTATAGAGATGAACTCCTCCTTTCTATCCTCCGGGATAAAGGGGGCAAAATGCCATACCTTTAGGGCAAGTTCCCTGAGAAACATGCCCATATACAGACTGTAAGAATTAATCCTGGCTATAAGCATACTAGCCTGGAAAATTTTCCTGCCAAAAGAGTCTAGGGTCTTACATTCTCGCCCTGGAGGAGTAGAAGAGTGCCTTTTGGTGCTCTTAATCTTTTTCAGCACAGACTTCACCACAATGGAATGGTGAGGCAGCTGAGTCTTTTGAAACCCAGGAGAAGGAGGGACCCGGTACATGGTGTCCAACCTACGAGAGTAAGGAGACAACGTTAGAGGAGCCTCCCATAAGTCCATCAAGTGTTCTTGAAGGATTTCATGGATAGGCAGGGTGACTGCCTCTTTAGGAACCTTAGGGTATCCTAAAATATCCAATTTCTTTGACCTAGGTTCTTTTTCAGAGGATGTGGTAATAGAAAGTCCTTTAGCTAGCTCTATAATGAAGTCTTGAAAGGACAAATCCTCTGGTGGAGACATTCTCCTCTTTGGGGAAGAGGGGTCTTCATGAAGAACTAGAGACAGCTCAGAGTCCTCAGAGGAGTCAAAATCCTCAGAAGAATCAGAGTATTCTCTATTTGCTTCCAACGCACGATACGCATACCGATCGGTATCGGCATCGGGCGTACCGGGTATGGTATCGGTATCGGGTGAAAACCCGGATCCGGCATGCGGAACCGATCTTCGTTTGGAAGTCGATGGTCTCGGTTCCGGTATGGGAGACGATACCGGAACCGGACCCGGTACCGCTGAACGCGGTACCGAGGGCGTCGCAGCTTTAATAAAAGCCAGCATGGCCTGCTGCATGGTCTGAACAGTATTGCTCATAGACACCACTGCTGTCTGGATGTCGGTACCGGTATGGGCCGGTACCCCAGAGCAGTCTAACAGGTGATCAGTCGAGGCCGTGCCATCGATGTCAACCTGTAACCCCATAGATGGTGCTTTGGAAGCCAGAGCTTCCCGCCGGGGTTGTTTGGCTGGGGCAGGATCCTCAGATTCAAAAGTGAGAGCCTCTCGATGCTTTGAAGGAGATTTGCTCCTTGAGGACCTGCCCGAAGAAGGTTTGGTTACCTGAGATCCATCCAGAGAGGAACACCTGGATGACTGTGATGCTGGATTATCTGAAGCAAACAGCACATGGAATTTGTTGGCCCGGTTCTGCAAACCACGTTTAGACATCTGGGAGCAGGATGGGCAGTCTGGAATGGAGTGGTCAGGTCCCAAACATTTAAGACACCATTCATGGGTGTCTGTGACAGAAATAACAGCACTACACTTGGTACACTTCTTAAAACCAGGGGTTGGTTTCTCCATGAGGAGAAATTGTGTAGGCCTGAGGCCTAACCGAAGTCACCAAGTTGTGCAAAGATAAAGATTTTTTTTTTTTTAAAGAAAAGAAAAGAGACCGGCGGTACCGGTTTCGGTATGGGGAAGGCAGGTACGCGGTCTAAAGAAAAACTAAAACAATAATTTCTTCAGCGGTGACAGGAACACGACCTGCTGGCTCCGCGGAAAAAGAGAAACTGAGGAGAGCTGGTCAGGAAGGCGGGAAGGCAGCGCGCATGTGCAGTGGGAGACCCCAAAAGCTTCCTTCCTGGGAAGCTGGGGAGCTTTCCCGCGCAGGCTCCGTCGGTTCCGACGTACCCATAAGTGAGGACTTATTCCTGCTTGTTCCTGGAGATAAGCCAGGGGCTGCATCACCAGGAGTCAGCATTGACAAGACAGCAAACACTTGATAGGAGCAGCAAGTGCTGCTACAATTTGGGTAACTTTAGGGCAGACGTTTTGGCTGTCAAGTTATCCAGATAGTGAATAACACCACTCTCAAGGTAACGCCAATGTCTGCCCACACTCCATCCACATACTACCTCAAGCACTATCTGGAAAGTGCCAGTGATCTGTAAGGATATTCAATGATGCTATCTGAAAAGTGTCACTGATGATCTATAGATAACAGTGGCTAAGGGGTAGTCAAATAACAGAAGCCCTTATCCAAATATTTCCCTTTGAACATCAGGCCATAAATGTTCTTCACAGACAAGCAGGATGTGTCAGCTACATATGGGAGTGATATCAAATTCACACTTGGCTCTCCTAAAGCATGTGTAAAATCTGCCTTTGGAGCCAAATGTAGAAAACTATAGTGTAGCATTTTTCTGGTGTTTTTCCCGTGCTAGGCTTGCTCTCTGATGCAGTAAGCAAACTAAACCAAGAAAACACCAGACAAAAAGTACTGCACTAAATTGTAGTGCAGTTGGCATGCAAATCACTGCTTAACAGTGCCCAATGTAAAAAAGATCCACACAAACTCAGTGCAGTTTACATTATTTTTAATGCTGGATCTTTACACTAGCTTTGGGAGACAAAGATCTAGCTGGGATCAAAAGGATCATCCGAGTTGAAGTTTGACATTTCACCTCAGATGATCCAGAAATTGCAGAAGCCTCCCCCCCCTCCCCAATTTTAGTGGGGTGGGGTGTGCCAGATGACAACACTGGAACCAAAGGTTGTAGAGTTCCTTGAAAGAAGGTGAAATTAGACTTACCTGCTAATTGTTGTTCCTGGAGTAGACCCAGTCTAGTCCCGGACTTCTGAGTTGTCCACCTCATTCAGCAGCTTGGAGACTGAGGAACCACCTTCTTTTTGTGATGTCATCCATATATCCCTCTGGGAACCGCCTTCCTCCATCAGTACCCTATTGACAAAGCAGACTCACCAGAGCAACAAGTAAGCTACACTTCCACAATCGCCCCGCAAAGGGCCCGCTACCAAATCTGGCCCCTCCCCAAAATTAACTGTAGCATAACTAATAAAGAACTGCTAATTAAGAACTGTCAAGCACTAACAGTGCCCAGGCTGTCTTCTCACCTGATTGAACGCCAACCTGGAAAGATGACTCTAAACTCCCCCGGAGAGAACTTCCCCGGACTCAACTCCTCTTACCTGTCACCTTCCAGCAACGCAGACTGCGCCTCCTGCGCCCTCAACACTGGGACGGGACTCGGGACTAGACTGGGTCTACTCCAGGAACAACAACAATTAGCAGGCAAGTCTAATTTCACCTTCCTGATCGTATCCCCAGTCTAGTCCCGGACCTCTGAGTAAGTACCAGAGCAGTACATCTAACGGGAGGGACCCAGCACACCGGCCTGAAGCACCCCCGAACCAAAGCAGGCATCCTGCGCCGACTGAACGTCTAGGCAGTAATGCTTCACAAACGAATTCAAAGAGGACCACGTGGCCGCCTTGCAGATGTCCGCCGGCGGCACCATGCGAACCTCCGCCCAGGATGTCGCCTGAGCCCTGGTGCAATGAGCCCGAAGCCCTTCCGGGACGGTCCTATCTTTCAGCAAATAAGCCGACGCAATGGCTTCCGTAATCCAACGCGCAATGGAGGCCTTAGACGCTGCCTCTCCCATTCTAGGCCCCGCAAAAAAGGACAGCCTCTCTGACTTGCGAAAGCTCTCGGTACACTGCAGATACTTCAACGCCCGCCGGATGTCTAATGTCCTTCGTACCGACTCTGCCGAGCCCGACCTGAACACAGGCAGCGAAATATCCTGATTCAAGTGAAACGGCGACACCACCTTGGGCAAGAACGCTGGAACAGGCCGCAGCACCACCTTTGACTAGAAGAACGAGAGGTAGGGATCCTTGCAGGACAACGCTTGGAGCTCCGAAATCCGCCGCCTTGCCGAACAAATAGCCACCAGGAACACCACCTTCAATGTGAGATCCTTCACTGATGCCTTACTCAGTGGCTCAAACAGCTGCCGCTCCAGCACCTCTAAGACCAGAGGGAGCTGCCATTTGGGCACTGGTCGTCTGCTTGGCGGCCGCAGAAGGGACACCGCTCGTAGAAAACGCTCGACATCCAAATGGTCCCCGATGGAACGACCAGCAATCCGTCCTCTGTAGCAGGACAAGGCCGCCACCTGCACCTTCAGCGATGCAGCGGCCAACCCCTTGTCAAAACCGTCCTGAGAAACTCCAGGATCCGTGAGATAGGCGCCTGAAGTGCCTGCGTGACCCTCTCTCTGCACCAAGCCTCAAAGACTCTCCAGACCCTGACATACGCTAACAATGTAGACCTCTTCCTGGCCTTCAACAGCGTGGCAACCACCGCCGAAGAATAACCTCTCGACCTTAACCTAGCCCTTTCAATAGCCAAGCCATAAGCGAGAATCGATCCACGTGAGGCATGAGAGGGCCCTGCGACAGCAGGTCCGGCCGCCCTGGGAGCCGCCATGGTCGCACTACCAGCAGCCTTAAAAGATCCGTATACCACAGCCGGCGAGGCCAATCTGGGGCAATTAAAATCACCTGCTCCCTGAACCGCTCTATCCGCTGTACCACCCGGCCTATCAGCACCCACGGCGGAAAGATGTACAGGAGCTGCCCCTCCGGCCAAGGCTGGATGAGAGCATCGAGGCCCTCCGACATTCTCTCCCTTCTTCTGCTGTAGAAGCAACTGGCCTTCGCCGACTGAAGTGTCGCCATCAGATCCATCACGGGCGTGCCCCAGCGGCGCACTAGCATGTCGAATACCTCCTGATGAAGGACCCACTCTCCGGGATCCACCTTCACCCAACTGAGAAAATCGGCTTCCACATTGTCTACCCCTGCAACATGCACTGCCGACACTGCCAGGAGATTCATCTCGGCCCAGGCGCACAGGTTCTCTGCTTCGGCCTCCAGCGCCACGCTGCTGGTGCCCTTGTCGATTGATGTACGCCACAGCGGTAGCGTTGTCTGAAAACACCTGTCCCGCGGAGTACCGCCTGAAAACTCTGCAGGGACAGGAACACTGCCCTCAACTCCAACCTGTTGATCGACCACACTCTCTCCTGGGTGGACCACTGCCCCTGCGCGAACTGTCCCTGGCAGTGGGCCCCCCAGCCCAGAAGGCTGGCATCCGTCGTTAGGGTCACCCAGTCGGGCACTTCGAGCGGCTTCCCGCTCTCCAACGAACTGGGAACCAACCACCAGCAAAGCGCTACTCGGGTCTCGTCTGGACAGGCGAGTCTCCGGGACAGCAGGTCCCGCTGATGAGACCAACGTCGCAGGAGCGCCCTTTGCAATGGTCTCATGTGTGCTCTCGCCCACGGCACCAAGTCTATGGTCGCCGCCATTGTTCCCAACAACTGCAGGCATTGCCATGCAGTCGACTCCTTCCGCCTTAAGAATTTCCTGACAAGCGTCCGAAGCCTTCGCACCCTCTGCTGCAGGAGAAACACTTGACCCGAATCCGTATCGAACCGAGCCCCTAAGTATTCTATACCTTGAGACGGCACTAAATTGCTTTTTGCCTGGTTGACCACCCAACCCAGGCTCTCCAGAAAAAAAACTCACCACCCTGGACGTCACTCGCTCGCTCTCACTCCTGGACTTTGCCCGGATCAACCAATCGTCCAGATAAGGGTGTACCAGAATGCCGTCTCTGCGCAAGGCCGCCGCCACGACCACCATGATCTTCGTGAACGTGCGCGGGGCCGTCGCCAGGCCGAACGGCAAGGCTCAGAACTGAAAGTGACCAAAAGGAACCACGAAGCGGAGAAACTTGACATGCTCCGGCCAAATGGGAATGTGAAGATACGCCTCTGACAGATCTAGGGAGGTAAGGAACTCTCCCCTCCGCACTGCCACAATCACCGACCGCAGGGTCTCCATATGAAAGTGGGCCACGCACAAGACACCGATTCACCCCTTTGAGGTCCAGAATGGGCCGAAAACCGCCATCCTTCTTTGGCACCATGAAATAAATGGAGTAATGACCGATGCCGAGTTGGTCTGGCGGGACCGGCTCTATCGCCCCGAGATCTAGCAGCCTCTGTACTGTCTCCCGCACCGCCCCGCACTTGATCGCTGCCTTGCAGGGAGACAGTACGAAGGCGTCGCGCACTGGCCAGTGCAGTTCCAGAGCATAGCCCTCTCGAATGACTGAGGACCCACTGATCTGACGTGATGTGGACCCAGGCGGCATAAAACTCCTGCAACCTCCCTCCCACGGAGACTAGAGGCCCCTGGGTCCGCCTGATCTCATTGGGCTTTTTTAAGGGTTGAGGAAATGGCGGGAGCAGAGGAGGATGCCCCAAAACCTCTCCCCGCAAGCCTTGGCTTCTGCCTGGGAATGTACCTTGTTGTCCAGAATTTAATCTTTGAAAACGAAACCTGCGAAAATCCCGCTGCTGTCCCTTGCCAGCCGGACTTGCACGCCTCTGCTTAGGCCTGTCCTCTGACAACTTGCCGCCCTTGGATTCGCCCAATTCTTTGACCAACTTCTCCAGGTCCTCACCAAACAAGAGACGCCCCTTGAAGGACAGCTTACTTAACCTCGCCTTAGAGGAATTATCTGCCGCCCAATTACGGAGCCACAGATAGCGCCTGGCTGCCACCGCCGACGCCATACTCTTGGACAAACCTCTCATGAGATCATAATGGATGTCTGACAAATAGGCTGCCCCCGACTCCAGGCGGGCAGCCTCACCGGACTGCACGCTGTCCTGTCCCGCTAGAGGCTGCCGAGACTAGCGCAGACATGCCCTGGCCACCCAGGCCCCACAAATAGCCGCCTGAAGAGACAGGGCATTAGTCTCAAAAATCTGTCTCAGCAACGCATCTAACTTTCTGTCCTGCACATCCTTAAGGGCCGCGCTGCCCTCCACCAGAATGGTGGTCTTCTTTATTACTGCCGCCACGGCTGCATCTACCTTAGGGGGCTTGAAGACCTCCTTATCCTGGGGTCCACCAGCGGGTATAACCGGCTCATTACTCTGGAACCCTTGAGCGCAGCTTCCGGGACGTTCCACTCCTCCTGTATCAACTCCTGGAATACCCGGTGCACCGGGAACGCTCTCTGAGACTTCCAAAAGACCTGTAGCAGGGGATCCTCCAACGTCTCATCCTCCGCCGGTCCCTGGGCCAGCATGTTCAGGATACGCAGTGTCTCCGCGATGAGAGCCGGCAGCTCATCCCGACGGAAGACCCGCACTACTCTAGCCTGCTCCTCCTTGTCCTCAAACTCACCTTCCTCGAGCTCCTCCTCGAGGGCCACGCTCCCCACTTCCTCATCCGAGAGGTGGCCCTCCGATGCAGCCGAAAGAGCCCCGAAATCCGGCTCCAGCCGCAGCCTCTTGACCCCCAGTTGAGTCTCTGAGACGGGGGCTTGCCCCGGCCTCTTCGCGCCACCCCCTACGAAATTGCCTGTGGACGGGTTTGGCGGGAGGCCCCCTACCACCTGCTGCAGGAGGGCCACGAACCCTGGCGAGAAGATAGACTCTAACCCCTTGGGCCAGGTCGCTTGTGAGGCAGGGGCATCTGGGGCGGAAGATGGCCCCGCTATAGGCTCCCCCAGGGGCAAACTGGCTACCGGAGAGACCGAGGAGCCTGCCTCCGGCCCCGGTCGCTCCTGCATCTCCTCCCCAGGAGACTCCAGGGTAGCAGCCTCTTTAGCGCACTTCGCTTGGTCCCACAAATAAAACAATGGGGCCTTGACGGCATAGCCACTACACAAAAGCCACCGGAGAGCACAGGACCCCGAAACAGGAGGAAACCCCCTGAAGCCAAACTCGTTAGTCTTATCTTTTTTTTTTTTTTTTTTCTTTTAAATCGCTCCTAATCGGACCTTACAACAGTCCCTCGGGCTTCCCAGACGGCGGCTCCCCCCCGCTGCAGAAAACGCCGTCGAAAAACCCCGCTGGACACTCCGATTCTGGAGGCCTGTGCTTCGCGCGCTCCCTCACGCCGCAGCAATACTTTCACCAGCCTGCCTCCTTACCTCTGCCGCCAAGGCAGGCCGAGCTTAGCGGGACTCCGCCGTCTCCCCACACTGCGAAGACTGAGGCTCCACTCTTGCTGTCCGCCCGTTGCACCTCGCGGGGCCCCCAATACCCGGCACCTCCGCAGTAGCCAGAAACAGAGCTCACAGGCAAAACGTCTATCGCGCCTGGCAGTGCAGCTCTCCCATCCCGGTTCAGCTCCACTGACTCACCGCAGGAGCGACGCCGGTCTCACCCAAGGTCCACTGCTGAGCCACCAGCCCCCCAGGTAGGACCCCGGAAGATAGAGGAGAGCCTGTTGCACTACTAGGGAACAGCTCTAGAATTTAAAGAGATAGCTAATTTTATACAGCAAGGAGCAACTAACTCTGCTTTAATTTTATTTTATTTTTTTTGGTAAAACTAATAAATCTAACCAAACTCTACTTAATTGTTCCTCCAGTGAGCCCGGACCCCCAGGCTCACCGACCTATTCAGCTGCTTGGAGACTGAGGTAACTGATGGAGGAAGGCGGCTCCCAGAGGGATATACGGATGACATCACAAAAAGGTGGTTCCTCATTCTCCAAGCTGCTGAATGAGGTGGACAACTCAGAGGTCCGGGACTAGACTGAGGATACGATCAGGAAGCAAGAGTTTGTGCTTTCTGCTCCTGCCACTATGAGCTGTTTTTAGCGCATCAGGGGCAGAGAATGGTACAGCAAGACTCCACTATCAACATATGGATGACCTCCTCAACACACTTAGGTACAAAACAGGAATCTCTTATACTTGTTTGCAAACAAATAAGGTAGGGGATGCAACAAATAAGATGAAAATCACACACTGCAGGATTCCTCATTTTCAAGTATTTCTTTTTTTCCCCAAAGTAGTGTTTTGGCACGTGGTCTGGATGCCTGCCTTGCAAAAAAAGCCACACATGATTACTGACCTGCTGAAAATTTCTCAAAATGGAATGTAACCAGCTTCCTGGAAGGCAAGATCAGAACTATCCTTTGCAGAAGTGGCTAAGTACAGAGGTTTTTTTTTTTGTTTTTTTGTTTTTTAATGAGAATAACCCTTCAATTCATTGGTGACTTATTAGTTGTTAATCATTGGCAGTGTAAACAATATTCCCAAAAAAACATAAAAATACAGGCTACATAAAGAATGAAAATGCATCATAACACTGGGACTTGGAGAGTAGGGTGGGAACACTGAAAACGGGAGGGGGTAGCTATGATACTGTTGCTGGAATTTGGAAAAGAAGAGCGGCAATACTAGGGCTGAGGAAAGGGTTGACACTGTAAAATTGTGTTATGCGTCAATAAATGGACTCCACTTACAAGGCCATTAAACATTTTCTTGCTGCAAAGACACTGATAAAAGTGGTTACTCACCTGTAGCAAGTGTTCTCCGTGAACAAGCAGGAATACACTGAGGGATCCTCATCCAGAGTCCTGCTTTTCACTACTAAATGACATGTTGCTCCCAGTTCCACTTACATGCAGGTCATCCCACAGTTTGGTTTTACTTCTTCTTTGTACTTTTACTAGACCTTGTGGTATTTGTTTTGAGTTTTGATGGTTCAAGTAATGATTTTAGTATCATCTATACATAGGGTTTCCTATTTATACTTTTAGTCTCAGAATGAATTGAAACCATCATCTCCCTTGCTATTAGCAAAAGATTGAATATAAATACAGTTTCATGCTCATTTAATTTGCAGTGTCTAACTTATTTAGGGTCTGTGTATTTTACTTCTACCGACCATTCTGGGGACTCTATTGCAAGCAAAGTGATACTGTGTGGCTTAACTACAATCTCTGCCTGAGAAGCTCTTAATGGGGCTTTGGTTTTAATTTGTAAAAGCTAATTCTTCATTTTCTATACCACAGAGGGGGAGATTTTTGTAGTGTTGGGCAAAGCTCTGTCAGAGCTCATTGTTTTTTGTAGCAGCTATCCATTCACAACTAGCTCTTTGAAGTCACTGATCTCAAAAGGTGTTAGCTCCCTCCCTACCCACCCCATATGAGCATTCATTCTTTCAACAATTTTTCTATACCGCCTTCTCATTAAATCAAAGCGGTTTACATCATAACTCACATGTTTACAAGGAACTTATTATGACGCACACATTTACAAACTTTTTAAGCGGCTCGGTGAGGAGGGGGGACATGCGGGAGGTGCACTAAGGCATAACTTATTTACAGAGAACGCATATACAACGGTCTTCGATAGAACAAAGTGTTTGGTGAAAGGTCAACTGTTAAAGAGTTGGGTGGGATTATTGAATTGGTCAGCAAATAGGAAGGTCTTTAGTTGTTTTCTGAAGTCCGTCATGTCAGTGGTGGACCTCAATTTCCCAGGGAGAGTGTTGCAGATTGCAGATGCAGCAAACGAGAATGCTCTCCTTGTGGTTGATTCTATTGCTCCTTTGTATGAAGAAGGTATAGGAATGGTGTCTGTCGTGCTTTATCTGCTTGGCCTGTTGCTGTAACTAGTGTGTAACTGTACTGACTCCATCCTGTTTATATCCACACATCTCCTCTAGGACTCCTGCTGACAAGCTGTTTTTTATTTTAAACAGTCAGGGCAAATTTGTATCTAGCACGTGCCATAATTGGGAGCCAGTGGAGTTGGTGCAAGAGGGGTGTTATGTCATCCTGTCTATTTGAGTCTGTGCTGATGCTGATGGCAACTCCCCAATTAGCTGCACACAGAGACTTAGAACAGCAAGTCTAGAACACAGTCTTGAAGGACTAGAAAAGGGGACTGTTACTTCTGGAGAGAGATCTGCAATTGTGAGTACATACTTCTGGGAATTTTCTGAAAGGAATTCTTTGTATTAAAGCTAATTAATCCGTGAACCCACTATTTTTTGTTAAATCAGTCAAGGCCTAGTAGCATCAGTTTAAGTTTAAATTTAAAAAATACAGAAGAGAAAACTTTCTGATTACATTTCATACCCAGCAGAGAGTTTGTAGTTTAAATTTAATAGTCACTCGGGGCCTAGTATCAGCAAAGTACTTTTAGTTTAAATTTAAATCACAGAAGAGAGCTTTCTGGTTAAATTTAGAACCCAGCAGAGAGCTTGTAGTTTAAATTTCTTAATAAGTTAGAGCCTAGCAGCAGCAAAGAGCTACAATTTAAATCAAATCAGAATATAGCTTACCTCAGCAGCACGAGACAGGGTACTGTGTAGCAGCCCTCTTTTAATAAGTGTTATTTCCCTCCTGCCCTCCCCAACACACAGCCACCCCTGGGATAATCGTAGCTTTATAGGTACTTACACATCTTAAAAGACAGGAGGTGCTCTCAGGTGAAGCTCCAACCCCAAATCAGTCATACACTAAGGACCTGAGATTAAGCAAGCTTCAGGTGAACAAGGTATATTAAACGTATTAGGTACAGTTATTAGTATAAATATCCATAGCAACCCTTAGTAAGTAAAGAACTTAAAGATCTAAACACACACTTAAAACTATGATGCAGACAGCAGTCCAGCAGTGAGATGGGGGCTTTCCAGTCTTTTGCATTGAGTGTCACATGTATGATTTTCTCCCAGTTGGTGAGAGGTCTAACGTGTGCACTAGGTGCAAAGAGCTCTTTGCTCTCAGGGAACGAGTCCGTTCTCTAGAGGCTAGAGTAGCAGACTTGGAAAACATAAGACAGACAAAGAGGTACATAATGAGACCTACAGGGATATAGTTCTGAAGTCCCACCTCCAGTCTGGCAGCATCCCTGTTGCCATGGAGGAGAGAGGTCACGTGACAGGAGAGCATCACCCTGGTGTGGCAGGAAATGATCCTGTAACTAGGACCTGTCCTCCAGGTGATGTAAAACCCTCTTGCACCGAGGAAGTTTCTCCAGGGCCATGTGCCCACGAGGGAAGGGTTAGGACAGCAATTATAGTTGGCGATTCAATCGTTAGGCATTTAGATAGCTGGGTGGCTGGTGGACGTGAGGATCGCCTGGTAACATGCCTGCCTGGTGCGAAGGTAGCAGACCTCACGCGCCACCTAGATAAGGTCTTAGATAGTGCTGGGGAGGAGTCCGCTGTCTTGGTACATGTCGGTACCAATGACATAGGAAAATGTGGTAGGGAGGTTCTGGAGGCTAAATTCAGGCTTTTAGGTAGGAAGTTGAAATCCAGAACTTCTAGGATAGCTTTCTCCGAAATGCTTCCCGTTCCATGTGCAGGACCCAAAAGGCAGGCAGAGATCCGGAGTCTCAATGCGTGGATGAGACAATGGTGCAGAGATGAGGGGTTTGGATTTGTTAGGAACTGGGGAACATTCTGGGGAAAGGAGGGGCTCTTCCGAAGGGATGGGCTTCACCTTAACCGGGATGGAATCCGGCTGCTGGCATTAACCTTTAAAAAGGAGCTAGAGCAGCTTTTAAACCATATAATAGGGGAAAAGCCGGCAGTCACCCAAGAACAGATGGTTCGAAAGAATGTATCCTTGAAGGATACTACCAAAAGCAGAGATGTTCCAAAAAAGAGTAAAGTAGCCCAAATGCCCTTGAGTACGCAGCAGAGCTTAAAGATCCAAAATTACCCATGTCTACCAATAGCCAAATTAATATGAATAAAATACAGTCTCTAAAATGCTTGTATGCAAATGCTAGATGTCTAAAAAATAAGATGGGAGAGTTAGAATATATAGCACTAAATGAAAGGTTAGATATGATTGGAATATCAGAGACATGGTGGAAGGAGGACAACCAGTGGGACACTGATACCTGGGTACAAACTATATCGTAATGATAGAACTGATCAAATTGGTGGAGGGGTTGCACTCTATGTTAGAGAGGGCATTGAGTCAGAAAGGATTAAAGTTTTGCAGGAAACAAAATTTGCTGTAGAATCTCTATGGATTGAAATTCCATGTAAAAGGGGAAGGCAATGGCAGTGGGGGTGTACTATCGACCGCCTGGCCAGAATGAACAAATGGATGATGAAATGCTCAAAGAAATCAAGGAAGCTAACAAACGTTACAGCGCAGTAATAATAATGGGCGATTTCAATTACCCCGGTAGACTGTGTCAGTGTCACGGCAGGACATGCTAGGGAGATTAAGTTCCTAGATGAAAAAAATGACTGCTTCTTGGACCAGCTGGTTCATGAACCGACCAGAGGAGAAGCCATATTAGACCTAGTCCTTAGTGGAACACCAGATCTAGTGCAAGTGATAAGATTGTTGGGGCCACTTGGCAATAGTGATCATAGCATGATCGCGTTTGATTTAATTAGTGGAAGAGGGATAGTAAGAAAATCCACAGTACTACTTTTTAACTTTCGAAAGGGAGACTATGATAAAATGATGAAAATAGTTAAGAAAAAACTAAAAGGAGCAGTTGCAAAGGTTAAAGACTTACATCAAGCTTGGGTGTTGCTGAAAACTATCTTGGAAGCCCAACCAGCTGTATTCTACACTTTAAGTGGAAGGAAGTCCAAAAAACCGCCAGCATGGTTTAAGGTGAGGTCAGAGAGGCTGTTGCCAAAAAAAGCATCTTTCAGGAAATGGAAAAAAGAGCCAAACGACAAAACCTGGAAACAGCACAAGCACTGGCAAGTCAAATGCAAGGCATTGATAAGGCAGGCAAAGGGAGAATTTGAGAAGAAGCTTGCTGCGGAAGCAAAAACATGAAAAAAAGACTTTAAGTACATTCGTAGCAAAAACCTGTGAGAGTCAGTTGGTCCATTAGATGATAGAGGGGTTAAAGGGGCACTAAGAGGCGACAAGGCGATAGCGGAAAGACTGAATGAATTCTTTGCTTCGATCTTTACTGAGGAAGATGTAGGGATGTTATCCATGACTGAAGTGGTATTTAAAGGTGCGGAAGAATTGAAGGAAATATCGATACATCGGGAAGATGTATTACAACTATTAGATAAACTGAAGAGTAGCAAATCACCTGGGCTGGATGGTATACATCCAAGGGGGTTGAAAGAACTGAAATATGAGATTGCATTCCTGCTATTAGTAATCTGTGAACTCTCATTAAAAACATCTGTAATACCTGAAGATTGGAGGATCGCAAATGTAAAACCAATTTTCAAAAAGGCTTCCAGGGGTGATCCGGGAAACTACAGACCGGTGAGCCTGACTTCAGTACCGGGAAAAATGGTAGAAATCATCATAAAGAATAAAATTACTCAGCATGTAGATAGTCATGGCCTAATGGGAGACAGCCAACATGGCTTTAGACAAGGAAGATCTTGTCTTACTAATCTGTTATGTTTTTTTGAAGGAGTGAATAAACATGTGGACAAAGGTGAGTCGGTTGATAAAGTGTATCTGGACTTTCAGAAAGCCTTTGACAAGGTCCCTCAGAGACCTTTGGCAAAACTGAAGAGTCATGGGATAGGAGGCAGTGTACTATTGTGGATCAGGAACTGGTTAAAAGATAGAAAGCAGAGGGTAGGGCTAAATGGGCTATTTTCCCAATGGAGTAAAGTGAATAGTGGTGTACCCCAGGGATTCTTGCTGGGTCCGCTGCTTTTTGACATATTCATAAATGACCTGGAAAGGGGAAAAACGAGTGAGGTTATCAAATTTGCAGATGACACAAAACTTTTTAAAGTTGTTAAAACCCAAGAGGATTGTGGAAAATTGCAAGAGGATCTTGATAAATTGGAAGACTGGGCATCATAATGGCAGATGAAATTTAATGTGGACAAGTGCAAAGTTATGCACCTAGGGAAGAACAACCCAAACTATGGTTACACGATGCAAGGTTCCACATTAGGAACCACCACCCAGGAAAAAGATTTAGGCGTCATTGTGGATAACATGTTAAAACCCTCGGCCGAGTGTGCAGCGGCGGTCAAGAGAGCAAATAGAATGCTAGGTATCATAAGGAAAGGAATGGAAAATAAAACAAGAGATATTATAATGCCTCTATATCGTTCCATGGTGAGACCGCACCTTGAATATTGTGTGCAATTCTGGTCGCCGTATCTTAAAAAGGATATAGCGATTTTAGAAAAGGTTTAGAGAAGAGCCACCAAAATGGTAAAGGGGATGGAAGGATACTCCTATGAAGAAAGGCTAAAAAGGTTAGGGCTCTTTAACCTGGAAAAGAGACGGCTGAGGGGAGATGCCTGCACCTCTGAAACCCCTGCCCTCTAGTGGGGAATCTGCCCCTCTGGGCTGAGCTGGGCTAAAGTGGGAGGTACAAACACTCTTGAAATCCCTCAGCTGGCTTTGAGACGAAGGAGGTGTCGGGCCTACTTTTGTTTATCCACGGGCAACAGACTTCCCTTGGATTCACCCAACTCTGACCAACTTGTCCAGGTCCTCCCCAAAAGGAAGTTTCTCCTTAAAGAGTAGCTTGCTGAGGCAGGAGACTTGGAGGAACCATCCCCGCCTCCCCGTTTTGGAGCCAAAGGTAGCAGAGAGGTGCTACCATCGAGGCCATGCCTTTGGAGAGGGCCCTGATGAGATCTTAATGGGCGTTTGCTAGGTAAGCCGCCCCTGACTCCAACTTGGCCGCCTCCCCAGGCAGGTCAGTCTCTGGCTCTCCCAGTTGCTGAACCCTTTGTGACCAGTGGAGGCAGGCCTTAGCCCCCCATGCCCCACAAATGGAGGCCTGTAGCAAAAGGGTGTTGATGTCAAGGGCCTGCTTTAATAAGGTGTCCAACTTTCTGTACTGGGACACAAAAAAAAGCACCCCAACTGCAGTCCGAGGAACACACAAAGGCAGGTAACAAGGTCCCTTGGAAGGAAACAGCTTTATTAAAGTCCGCCCTACATGTGTTGTTTCGGCCAATCTGACCTTCCTCAGGGGACCGAGACCACTAAAAACAAAAATACATAAATGATCATAATACACAAAACAAATCTCAGAGTTGGGCAAGGGTAAGCTGATAAATAAACACATAGAAAGTAAAAGGGAAAACACAATCAAGAGAATGATATAAACAATGGATACCACATATTTGTTCACTTTACAATATATATATTAATTTTAGTTTTTAATCCTTAATGTTTTATGGTTTGATTTTAAATTTGTAGATAATTTTGATTACTATCATTTGTTATGTATTTTTCTCTTTGTGTTTTTATTTATTATCAGCTTACCCTTGTCATTTTATTTATGTATATTTGTGTTTTTAGTGGTCACAGTCCCCTGAGGAAGGCCAGATTGGCTGAAACACATGTAGGACGGACTTTAATAAAGCAGTTTCCTTCCAAAGGATCTCGTTGCCTGCCTTTATGTGTGTGTTAATTCCTTGTCCTGACATCCCTGAGAGCCGCACTGCCATCTATCGGTATTGTGGACTTTTTGGTAACTGCCAACCCAGCCACGTTCACTTTAGGCAAAACAAAGGCGTTCGTGTTCTTGCTCTGGTAGTGTGTGGAGGCGTGTCATGGCACACACACCCCTTAAGTCTAGCCTCTGGCAGATCCCACTCCTCCTGGATCATCTGCCATACTACCATATGCACCGGGAAAGCTTTCTGCGATTTCTGCACCACCTAGAGCAGAGGATCCTCCAGTGTCTCATCCTCTGCTGGTAGGCTAGTGGGCATATTCAGGGCCTTCAAGGATTCTGAGATGAGCGCCGGGAGCTCCTCCCAGCAGAACACCCTTACAAGTCGGGACTGATCCTCCTGCTCTGGGAGCTCTCCTTCCAACTCCTCCTGCAAATTGAGTTCCGTGTCCAAGTCATCACTCTCCGGCCCCTCTGACAATGGCAACTGCTGCCATTCCTCTGGGCCTCTGCCCCTTTTAGCTATCCCTACTATCGTCTCTTCCTCCTTTGCACTAGATGGCCTCTTAACACAGAGTGCCGATGTGGAGGAGCCACTCACCAATCTGTTGGCATAAGCAAACCGCCTTGTGGAAAAACAAGACAAATTCTGGTGAAAAATCCCCAGGAGACCTGATGCCACCGCCGCCCCCCCCCCCCCCCCAGGTCTGAAGGGCAGAGGGCCCAGGCACATCTAGAGGACTGAGGGCCGGTTCCGCCGAAGCCAGCACAGGGTCCCGGTCCCCCCCCCCCCCAGCCTCTTGGACCTCTGACGCCAGGGGGGAACTCTCCTGCCTTGAATTGTCCTGCAGATCCTGCATCAGATCAGATCATATGTGCAGCCAAGGCTAATGCCTATTTCAGAGATCGCTCCGACGGGTCCCGCACACCAGGCACTGGGGCCAAACCAGCATGGTTGGGACATGCCGTGCTACGGGTTCACCCCACCTGCCACGTCTCCCCCAACGACAAACCCGGGAGACAACCCTTCTCCTACTGCCCCTCCCAGAAGCCTAGGCATGGCTAGCACAGCTCTGACCCTATTAAAATAAGGCCAAAATGTAATGCAGTAACTCAACTTAAACCAAATTAAATCCATAAATCAAAATAAATCAATGTGAAGTGAAAATAAAGTGACCGTAAACATTCCTGGCTGCATCAGAGAAAAGAAATCTAGCCACTGACCTCCCCCGTGCCAAAACCCAGAGCGGGAGCCAGACAAACACATGGGCCCAGGGGAAAAACAGAAGACTTGCCTCTAGCGCTTCCCACGCAGCTGCAGGCCCCAAAACAGACACCTGCAAGCTGCGCTGTGCCGGTGGGTTCTCTGGTGATATCACTGCCGCTGCACTGCACATTTAAAGGCTTACTGTTCTGCTCCATGCAGCTTTCATCCTCCCTCGTGCTCAGCTGTCTGTTCTCGGCTTCGGCACCAAGGGGCTGACCTGGGGCCGCCGCTCTGCTCAGCTCTGTCCACGCGGTGGATCCTCACCCGATAACGGGTTCAGGAGCTGCCTGAAGACTCAGGCTGCAGGAGGAGGACTCCAAGAACTCCCTCTGGCTCCTGGGGAGCATTAAAAACCTTCCACTCTGCAATGCAGCCTCTTCCTCTTCCTAGCTTTACTCCTTTTATTCTTCTCTAAATTTTAAAAAGTAAAAAACCTGTATTACAGGGAAAAGGAACACCAAAAACGTAGCCAACCTTAACCTATGTCTCCTTAGTTGTCCTGTCAGCGAGGCCAGCACCCTGGCTCACTACCTCCTCCAGCTGCTTGGAGACTGAGCATATTGGGGCTGGTAGGCAGTCCCAGCTGCATATGTACACTGATGTCATGAAAAGATGACATGCTCAGTCTCCAAGCTGCTGGAGGAGGTGCGGTACTGGACTGGAGGGACAATAAGGAATGTGCTTTTTGCTGTTTTTCTCCATATGCTTTGTCAAGGCCATGAACCAGACTTCTACCGCAGGGAACTCAAAAGAGCCGGTACAGCTCACCATGGTTATTTCTCCCTAGAAGCCCATGCGCTACTGCTCGACTTGGAGAAGATGGAACAAAGCAGAACGGGTCCCACCGAGGAGAAAAGGGACTAGTCTGCTACCCTTGCCTGGAAACCAACTCCAAATACTAGAGAGCCACCGTAACACCCCAGATGACCTCAGAACATGACCAAGAAAGAGGGATCTTGCAGGGATCCTAACTGTCCCCCCTGGGGAAACCACTATTCCATCCTCAGTTTTACCTTGCAGAAGTTGGAATGTCACTCGAGTCCTTCAGACAACCCACATAGGGGAAGGCTGGGCTTGCGAAGGAATGGAGGCATGCAAGGGCAAAATAGGAGCCTTGACCAATGTTCCCGCTAAGCTGCGCTGCGTCTGCCGCCAACATTCCTGCCAGCAGGGGGGGGGGGGGAGCTGGCTTCTTGTTCTGCAGGTGTGCAAGGAGCTCAATCTATCCAACTTCCAGAAAAAAAAAATGGTAACCTTCAGATATCTAAGTAGTACTCTGCGAATGTCAAGACAAAAGGTCTTTGCCCTTCCCCTTACACTGTTTCACCAAAAAAGGACAGAAGACAGATCTTATTGCCATAAAAGGATAAAAGGCTGAAACTACCTTAGGCAAGTAGGAGAGAACCCATCAGATCAACACAGCCTCCAAGGAGAACAGGTAAGGGATTCCTGCACAAGAGTGCCTGCAATTCTGAAACGCAACACTGAACAGATGGTGTCCAAAAAGGACAGTTTTGAGGAAGAGATCTTTAAAAGAGGCCTCCTTCAGTGATTCAAAGAGGGCAGACAGACAGTACTCAAATTCCATGGTAAAACCACCAAACACAAAGGGGGCTGTAACTGACACCCCCCAAGGAAGTAACCGCATCCAGGTGCAAGGTGATGGAACTTCCAGCTACAGAGCCTCAAAGTACCCCCAGGGAACACACACTTTTCAAATCCATCCTGCAGGAAAGCTAATGACAGCAAATTTGCCTTGTGAAAGAGAAGGCTGCACCACACTCACACAAGTCACAGATGAAATCTCGCTTTGCCTTCAAGATTGGAAGCTATGGCTCTTAAGTAGCCTTTGCTGCATCTCAAGGACCAAGCCATAAGCAAGAAGGGAGCCGGATCAGCCATCATGACAGGCCTCTGGTAGCAGATCCTGGACATGTGGAAGGCAGAGGTGGGCTGCTCAGGAGCCACGGCAGGTCCACAAAGAGTAGATTAGACTTACCTGCTAATTGTTTTTCCTGGAGTAAATCCAGTCTAGTCCCAACCTCTGGGTTTTGCTTCTCCTCCAGCAGCTTTGGAGAATGAGACGTCATCCTTTTGTGATGATCCTGGTATATCCTCTGGGGATCCGCCTCCTCATTCCAGTAACCTATTGACAAAGCAAACTCATCGGAGCAACAATTAAGTAGTAAACAGTACTACCAACGTAACCAAACTATTATGAGTAATACTATTTTCCTTTATTGAAGCAACCTCTCAGGCCTGCATTCCCTCCAAAAAGGAGAGAGGACCACAGAGAGAAAAAGAAAGAGTAGGGACCCTCTTATCTAACTCCGATGTGTATGAAACTGAAAAATCGCTCACCTGCCATGTTTCATGGGCTTCAGGCCACCCTGCAAGAAAACACCGGGAGGGATACGGGACTAGACTGGATTTACTCCAGGAAAAACAATTAGCAGGTAAGTCTAATTTACTCTTCCTGATCGTCTCTCCAGTCTAGTCCCGCCTCTGGGTATGTACCAGAGCAGTAAACACACTCAACGGGAGGGACATGCTAAACCAGCCTGAAGCACTGCAGACCCAAAACACGCATCCCCCCCTTTCCTGAACGTCAAGGCGATAATGTCGGACAAAAGAATTTAAGGAAGACCAAGTGGCCGCCTTACAAATTTCTGCCGCTGGCACTAACCGGCACTCTGCCCAAGACGCCGCTTGCACCCTAGTGGAATGAGCCTCCAGTCCCTCAGGCACCTCTTTTCCTTTCAAAAGATACGCTGACGCTATGGCCTCCTTAATCCACCTGGCAATGGACGCCTTGGACGCCATGTCCCCCTTTCTGGGACCCCCAAACAGGACAAAAAGCCTATCCGACTTGCGGAAACCGGCTGTTCCTTTAAGATACCTCTTTTAATGCCCTATGCACATCCAAAGAATGACACAGACTAGGGGCGGAGCCCCCCGCCGAACCGCCGAACACTGGTAAAGAAACTTCCTGATTCAAATGAAACAGCAAAACCACTTTAGGCAAAAAAGATGGTACCGGACTCAAAACCACCTTTGTATCATAGGACGACAAAAAGGGCTTCCTACAGGATAACGCCTGCAACTCTGAGATTCTTCTAGCCGAACAAATCGCCACCAGGAAGACAACCTTGAGTGAGATCCTTTAAGGACGCTCTCGACAACGGCTCAAACGGTTCCTTCCCCAAGGCCTCTAAGACTCCCGCTACCTTTCCCCTATAACAGGAAAGCACCGCTACCTGGACTCGCAGAGATGCGGCCGCCAAGCCTCTCTCCATCCCATCCTGCAAAAGACGCTAATACTTGCGGGGTGGACACCCTTAACGCCTACACCTGCCGGCTTTCATGCCACGCTTCAAAGACGCGCCAGATGCGAACATACGCAAACGATGTCAATCTCCTGCATGCCTTCAACAACATGTCAATTACTGAAGCTGAGTATCCTCTCTTCCTTAACCTCACCCTCTCAATAGCCAGGCTGTAAGTGAGAACCGATCCATGTGAGGCATGCACTGAGGCCCCTGAGACAGATCCGGTCGCCACGGAAGGCGCCACGGCTTCTCCACCAAGAGCCGCATCAAATCCGCGTACCACGGACATATCGGCCAATCCGGCGCTATCAAGATCACCTGCCCTCTGTGGCGCTCGATGCACTGTACCACCTTTCCGATTAACACCCAAGGTGGAAACACGTAGAGAAGAACCTCCTCCGGCCAGACCTGAATGAGCACGTCTAGGCCTTCCGACATCCTCTCTCTTCTTACTACTACTACTCAGCACTTCTAGAGTGCCATGCACGCAGCGGTGCACAGCTAACCTAACCTATAAGAGGTAGTTAGCATACATGGACAGTCCCTGCCTGTCAGAGTCATGCTCATCGGAGCTTACAATCTAGTTAGAGTAGTACATTAGTTAAAACAGTGCAGAGTGTTAAACTGTTCTACGCAAGGTACGGTGTGGTGCAGTTTGGTCTGAAGTTGGTCACAACATTGACGGGGGTTAGGGTGGGATGAGGAAGGAGTCAGGATCTGAATGCAACTGTGAAGAGGTGGGTCTTCAGCCTGGACTTGAAGAGGGCCATGGAGGGTGCCACCTTCTGCTGGGGGGGGGGGGGGAAAATCACTCGACTTTTGCCGACTGAAAAGGTTGCCATGAGATCCATCATTGGAGGACCCCCCACCGGTGTCTCAACATCTCAAAAACACGTCTCGGTAAAGAACCCACGCCCCTGGGTCCACCTTCACTCGACTCAAGAAGTCGGCTTGCACATTGTCCACTCCCGCTACATGTGCTGCCGACAACGCCGAGAGGTTTACCTCAGCCCACTCGAACAACTGCTCGGCCTCCACTTCCATTGGAAGACTGCTCATGCCGCCTTGCCGATTGATGTAGGCCACTGCAGTTGCATTGTCGGAAAAACACCCAGATCCCCTTTCCATGGAGACAAGGTTGAAACGCGTTAAGAGCCAGCGTTATTGCTCTCAATTCCAAATCTGTTGATTGACCAGCTTTTCTCCTGATCTGACCACTGCCCTTGGGCAAAACTTCCTTGAAAATGAGCTCCCCAGCCGAAGAAACTGGCATCTGTTAGAGGAATCCACTCTGGCGCCTTTAAGGGTATTCCCTTCTCCAGACACCCCGGGAGCAACCACCACCGCAATGACTGCCAGACCTCCCCCGGGCATGGCAGTGTGCGCGTCAACAGGTCGTTCTGATGTGACGAACGCCTGAGCAGAGCCCTTTGCCAAGGTCTCATGTGTGCCCTTGCCCATGGGACCAGCTCTAGAGTCGCCACCATGGTCCTGAGCAACTGCAGGTAATGCCATGCTGTGGGGGCAGCTCTTTCCAGAAATTGTTGGACCAGACTCTGCAAACTGTTCGCCCTTTGCTGTGGAAGGAAGATTCTCCCCGCTTCTGTATCAAAGCGAGCCCCCAGATATTTGAGGTGTTGCAAGGGCACCAACTTGCTCTTTGCCATATTGACGAACCAACCAAGACTCTGTAAGAACACCACCACGCGGCTTGTAGTTGCTTCGCTCTCGGTTTTGGACTTTGCTCAAATCAACCAATTGTCCAGATAAGGGTGTACCACAACTCCCTCCTTCCGCAGAGCTGCCGCCACAGCCACCATGAGCTTGGTGAACGTTCGTGGCACTGTCGCTAGCCCAAAGGGCCTGGAACTGAAAATGACCCTGCGGAACCGCAAATCTGAGGAACTTCTGATGCTCCTGACGAACAGGAATGTGCAGGTACACTTCCGACAGGTCCAGGGACGTGAGAAACTCCCCTTTTCTTACTGTCACAATCACGGACCTTAAGGTTTCCATGTGAAAATGGGACACTCCGACAATTTACTCTTTTTAGATCCAGGATTGGCCGAAAAGTCCCCTCCTTTTTCGGGACTATGAAATATATGGAGTACAGACTGCCGTCGCATTGGTCTGGAGGCACCGGCACCACCGCTCTGAGGTCGAGAAGCCTCTGCACCGTCTCCCCGACTGCTTTGGCCTTTAATGACACCTTGCACGGAGATAGGACGAAGGAATTGTTGACGGGCCGCTGGAATTCTAGCGCATGCCCTTCTCGAATGACCTCCAGCACCCACTGGTCTGAAGTTACCCAGACCCAGGCGTGGTAAAACTCCCGTAGCCGACCCCCTAAGGGCACCCGATCCACCTGGGTCCCCCTGGCTTCATTGTGTCTTCCGCATTCTTGCAGAGGAAGAGAAAGAAGCTCCGAACCCTCTTTCTGCCCCCCGAAAGCTCCGAAACCCCTGGTTGACTTGGAAGACGTCCTCTCTGAACCCGATTGAACTTAGGGAACCGAAAACGGCGATATTCCCTCTATGGACCTCTAGCCATGGGAGCCGAGCGCCCCTGCTTCTGTTTATCTTTGGGCAGCCGGCCTCCCTTGGACTCTCCCAGATCCTTCACAAGCTTGTCCAAGTCTTCCCTGAACAGGAGCTTCCCCCTGAATGGCAACTTACTGAGCCGGGCTTTGGAAGAACCATCCGCAGCCCAATTGCGCAGCCAAAGGCACCAACGGGTAGCCACCACCGATGCCATACTTTTGGACAACCCTCGTATGAGGTCGTAATGAATAATAGGCCAGATAAGCTGCTCCAGATGTGCTGTTTCTCCAATGGTATCCTCTCCTTGTCAGCCTTGGATGCGCTGCGACCAGTGCAGGCAGGCCCTCGCCACCCAAGCTCCACAAATGGCCGCCTGCATGGAGACAGCATTGACCTCAAAAACCTGTTTTAACAAGGTATCCAGCTTTCTGTCCTGAGCATCCTTGAGGGCTGCACTCCCCCCTCTACTGGGATGGTAGTTTTCTTCGTGACCGTCTTGACCACGGCATCTACCTTCGGAGCCTTGAACAAGTCACAATCCTGATCCACCAGCGGGTAAAGCCGACTCATTACTCTAGACCCCTTTAGACTTGCCTCCAGCATGTCCCACTCTTCCTGTATCATCTCCCGAAACACCCTGAGTCTTCCGAAAGACCTGAAGCAACGGGTCCTCCAATGTGGCATCCTCCGCTGGGTCAGGGGAAGGCATATTGAGTGCCTTAAGCGTCTCAGAAATGAGAGCTGGCAACTCCTCCCTTCAGAAAACGCGGACAACTCTGGCCTGATCCTCCTTATCCATGATTTCACCTGCCTCCACTTTGTCCTCAGCATCTAAATCCGGCTTCCCTTCGTCAGAGTGCAGAACCTCCGAAACTATGGACTGATCTCTCGGCTCTTTTTCCATTCATGCTTTCTTGGCCCCACTGCATGGCGGAGCAGCACTCAGCGGCGTCCCCGGCCTCTTTTCTCCGTGTTCCCCATCAATGGAACCTAACGGCCGTCCCTTCTGCTGACTGCCAAACGCTAGTTGAATCAGAGCCACAAACTCCAGGGAAAAAATAGCTGCCAGTCCGCCCGGCACTGAAGCCTGCGCGGACGGGAGAACCGGCACAGACAAAGTTCCCGCCACCGGCTCCCGAAGTGGTAACTCCAGAGAAGCTGCATCCTTCAACTTCACTGGTGCCTCCGGAATCTACGCTTCCCCAACTAATGAGGTCCCTACGGTGACAGCATCCTGCATGCAGCCCTTACAGACCCCCGTGTCTGACAGCGCTCCCCTCTTGGAACCGCAAACTAAACACAGCTGTTTAGAGGGCATCTTGCTTAAATGCTTGTACAGCCTGTCCTGGCCTGTAGAGGCCCTTAGCTGCCACCCCTTCAAGCGCCTTCAAAATTGCGTGTTTGTTTTCCCCCCAAAAACAATGCTTACAGCAGCCATTTTAGCTCCCCCGAGCCTGGAAACGTAATGAAATTCAAAAAACGCCGCTTTCTGGCAACCTCCACAGACTCTACAGGCTTTCAGAAAAAAACGCGGTTTCCCGCATTGCCGCCACGCGGTAGGCCCAACTTCTGAAGCTCCTGCTCTAACTAAATGTGGCCCCTTTACCTTTTGAAGAGCACTGCAGAAGGGTCCTTGCCGCCCTCACGTTCCCCCGAACAGCTGCTCACAGCATCGGGAGGACCGCGGGGTGCCAGAGAGCAGGAACGTCCAATCTGCACTTTCTCCTGTCAAAACGTTCTCCGGCCGTCCTCTTCACAGCGCTAGCAGGCAAATCCTCTGCGTGCAATAACTTGCTCTCAGAGCCCCGGTTCCTCACCCCTTCAGCTGGGCTCAAAAACCGGCGCTCTTCACAGCGTGAGCTGCTTTCTCCTGACCTCGCTCCCCTCTACCAGGCGAGGAGGGAGGGAGGGAGAGAGAAGGCCTCAGCAGCCTCTTAAAGCGACAGAGCTCAATTCCCCCCTCCCAAAAAAAATTAAAACCAAAAGTTCCTTATTCTATACTATAAATAACTAATATCCCCAGAAAAACCTCTTAATTGTTTCTCCAGTGAACCCAGAGCCCCCAGGTTCACTGTTCCTCCAGCTGCTAGGAGACTGAGATAACTGGAGTGAGGCGGCGGATCCCCAGAGGATCACAAAAGGACGACGTTGTTTCAGTCTCCAAAGCTGCTGGAGGAGGAGCAAAACCCAGAGGTCGAGACTAGACTGGAGAGACGATCAGGAAACAAGGCTTTTGTGGCGAATCCAGTGCCACTAGAATCAGTCTCAGGCGAGGCACTCACTCAACCAGAAGCCACAGCAAGTCATCTAGTCTGTCTAATGTTGGAGTAGATAACCACTTTATGTTTAACCATTCCCTCCATTCATTATTTTATAGACCTCCATCATATCTTACCCCCCCCCCCCCCGTCATCTTTTTTCCAAGTTGAAGAGCCCTAATATTTTTAAGTCTTTCCTCACAGGAGCATCCTTTCGTCCCCTTTACAATTTTGGTGGCTCTTCTCTGTACCTTTTCTAATTCTGCTACATCCTTAAGCTATGACAACCAGAATTAAGATTTGGTTGCACCATGGAGCGATACAGAGGCATTATAATATTCTTGGTTTTATTCTCCATTCCTTTCCTTATAATTCCTAGTATTCTATTTGCTTTATTGGATGCTGCTGCACACTGGGCAGAGGGTTTCAACGTATTATCCGTGATATCTAAATCCTTTTCCTGGGTGGTGATTTCTAATGTGGAGCCTTGCATTGCGTAACTGATCCTGCATCTCCATTTGCTGGAGTATACCCATACTTGCACCGCGTCAAGTAGCAGGATAATGTCATTAGAATTTTCTAGTTTTTCTGTCTCCACCTCTGCCTCCTGTCTGGACTGGTCTAGCAGGATGTTCTGGGAACACCAGAAACATTATACAGTTACTAGGGAAATGCTTAAATATTTGTGCTAACAGGCTGCATTCAGTTTTCAACCTAAGAAGTTTCCTGAAAAATAAAGATGAGCCCAAATGACACATACAGTCACCTGCTGTGAAATGTTGGTGAAAAATGAAAATATTACTTACTTCCTTACTAAGCCCAAGGACACCTTAAACAAGAGACCTTCATGTCCAAACACACCCATGCCAACAGCTCTTCCACAGCTGTCAATACAGACCAGCTCAGGTTCCATATCCTTGTTGGCAACAATGAACTGTCCATAAACCAAATCTCCAACCTAGAGCAAGAAATGTCTAATGTAAGAGGGAAAAACCAAGCACATAAGCCTGCTCTATTCCCTTCTATATACAACATGAAGCTTTGCATATGCAGTTACAGCATCATACTAAGAAAAACACAGAAACAAAGGACACCCCCAAAAGAAAATCCAGGAAAAAAGAGCAGGGGCAATAAAATGGAGAGCAAATCTTTGATGCCAGAGACAGCTATGTTTCAGTGAATAGTTGCCTGCATCAAGGGCAGCTAAAAATATCAGTACAGCAATACATAAGCAATATATAAAAAATAAAAAGACAATGAAAAAAAAATACCATGAAGGAAGGTCACGACAAAAACAAAAAGACAAAAAAGAGGGAATGTTAAATTATACATCTTCAGAAAAGTAAAAAATAAAGTCAAAAGATAAATCAAAAATATGGCATATAAGCATCAAGAGTGAAAATAAGATGAAATATGCCTAGCAAACTGAAAAATACTACTTGCATTTGTCTTAATATTATATAATTAATGAAATCTAAGAATAGAGAGGAAGGAAGGAAGGAAAAAAAAGGTGCAATGAAAGGAAAAACTTAAAAAGGTAAAGATTGCGAGGACATAAAATACCATATTAAAAAACGCTAGTATATCCCGACAGCAGATAGTGCTAATCTATCAATCACTTAAAATCTCAACATATTGCATGCAATAGAAAATGCCATAAAAATGACATAGAAAAATCAAACACCTTTATAATATAGTAGTGTAATAAGGAGCCAGAAGGCAGAAATCCAACAGGATAGGTTTACCAATGAATGTTTGGAAGAGTGAAAGCTGTATCATAAATTAACATTTGATGTAATCCAAAAAAAGGAAGAATGCAATTGAGTAAAAGGGGGTATTTCACATAAACACTAGAACTTTATATTTCGTTTTATTTAACGGGTTTTATATACTGCTTTATTATTTCAATCAAAGCAGTTTACATAGTTACTCCTGCTGGAATTCTGCAAACAAAACTCAATCTTGTGTATCAAAAGGTCTGAATAATGCAAATTTCTGTGTGCTTTGTCAAAATAAAGCATATTGTTCTTAAGTGATATTTAAAATACAATAAAGAAAAACAAACATAAAAAAGTGCAACATTTTGAATTAGTGTGCAGAATTCCAGCAAGAGTATTTAGTGTGAAAAAGGAGAAGTTTTACTTATCAATAATTTCCTGGAATCCTGCTAGACCAACCCAGACAAGAGGATTGTGTCCCCCTGCTAGCAGATGGTGAGACAGAGAAAAATTCCCCAAGTTTTGTGACATCATCCTTGGTATAAAAACCTATCTCCCAAGGGAAGCTTCAGTATAACCATAACAAGTAGAAGGAGTTCAAACATCCAAGGAAGCATAAAACCAGACCAAAAATGAGTTCATAAACAAATAACTCTTATAACGAGCTAAAATGGAATAATATGAAAGGAGGACCCACAGGCCAAGGTAGTATGTACATGGCGAGGTACAGTAATGTCACTGATACATAAGGCGAGTCTTAGCTAGGCGACAGACTAAACAGTTTAGAGGGGTGGGTCCTGGACTGGTCTAGCAAGATTCCAGGAAAGAAGATTATCTGTAAGTAAAATTTCTCCTACTAAGTACATCTTGCTAGACCAGTCCAGACTAGTGGGGAGCACCACAGCTAAACCACTCCAGGATGGGAACAAACAGCTGCAGCCAAGACAGAGGCTCCGAAGCAAGCTGTTCTTGTGACATGCAAAAGTAGAGAGGCCGCCCTGCAAGTATCTAGTGAAGCTACCTGTGAGCATTCTGCCCAGGACACAGCCTGGGCCCGCATAGAATGTGCCTGAAGACCTACGGGCACATATTTATTCAAAAAAATATAAGCCAACTCAATGGTTTGCTTGATCCAGCACGCAATAACCACTTTGGAAGCAGACACTCCTTTTCATGGACCAGAAGCCAGAACAAAAAGGTGATCGGAGAGACAAAACGGATTAGTGAGTTTGAGGTGATGGCGTAACTCCCTACCAACATCCAACAGGTGAAGGACTCGGTCACCCAAAGACTGCTCCTTAAAAAAGGAAGGAAGCACAACAGATTGGTTAATATGAAAAAACAGAAAGACCTTAGGCAGAAAGGAGGGCACCGTTCGAACGTAACCCCCTCTGGGGAAGACGACAGAAAAAGGATCGCAGCTAGAGTGTGCCTGGAGCTCCGAAAGGCACAGTGCCAAAGTGACTGCTATAAGAAAAACAGTTTTGAGAATCAAAGCTTTGAGAGATGCCCTACGGAGACACCCAAACGGGGCATGGGTGAGCACGTGAAGCATTAAGGACAGATCCCAAGAAGGGATGATTAGACGAATGGAGTGTGTCAGGGAGCAAACACCCCACAGAAAACGGGAAATGTCTACATGAGAAGCAAGAGACCGCCCATGGAGAGGCCCCCGAAAGCATGTCAAGGCCCAATATGCACCTTTAAAGAATTTAAGGGTGAGACCCTCATCAAATCCATCCTGAAGGAAGGAAAGAACATCTGGAATATCAACTCGCCAAGGGGAGAGAGATCTCTTGGATCATCATCAAGAAAAAAAAAAAAAAAGCCACCAGATCTGAGCATAGGCACGTAAGGTAGAAGACAGTCGAGCCCGTAGTAGAGTGGCCACTACTTGCAGTGAGTAACCTTTGCGATGCAAGCGACGCCACTCAATAGCCAAGCCATAAGCGAGTAAGGAGTAGGATCGTTCATGAGAACCGGCCCCTGAAACAGGAGACACTGAGTAGGGATGCCTCCTGCAGGAGGCGGAGATGATCAGCATACCATGAATGCCAAGGCCAATCTGGGGCACTATCCATCTGAAGTGTGACTATTCAACGCAGTACACTGCCAATTAGCAGCCAAGGAGGAAAGATGTAGAGAAGCTGGTTCAAAGGCCAGGTCTGAACTAGAGCATCTAGACCATGAGAGTTCGGTTCTTTGAGACAACTGAAAAAGATGGACATCTCCTGGAAGAGATGGCCCTTAGGTCTGATGACACCACCAATGCACAATGTCCACAAATGCCCACAGAGCTGGCTCCCACTCGCCGGGATCCAGGATATGACAACTCAGGAAATCCGCTTGAATGTTCTCCATTCCCGCAATGCGCTGTGCAGAAAGAGCCAGGAGGTTGGATTCTACCCAGGGAAATAGAAGACTCATTTCCAGGGTCACTCGGACATTTGGTCCCCACCTTGTCTGTTGAGATAAGACACAGTGGTGGAACTGTCAAAAAGTACTCAGACTGCTCAACCCTGGAGGTGGGACTAAAAGAAGTGAAGAGCCAGATGAACAGCCCGGGCTTCAAGGCGATTGATGATCCAAGAGGCTTCTTGAATAGACTAAGATCCCTGCGCTGCCTGTCCCAGGCAGTGTGCTCCCTAACCTGCAAGGCTGAGGGTCTGCCGTGACCACCACCCAATGCGGAATTTCCAAG
This sequence comes from Ichthyophis bannanicus, assembly GCA_033557465.1. Lineage (NCBI taxonomy): Eukaryota > Metazoa > Chordata > Amphibia > Gymnophiona > Ichthyophiidae > Ichthyophis > Ichthyophis bannanicus. Next base: position 1,689,452 of record JAWIIG010000036.1, on the reverse strand, counting down.
GGAACGTCCTTCAACAAGTGATGAGGACAAAGCCACCAGCGAAGACTGTGGTGAACAACTGAAGGGGTAGGCTAATCCAAAGGTCCTGGGTGGAGACAGGAGAGAGTACTGAAGGGAATGTGTGTGAGCAAGGGCCCAGAGGGCTATGTTGAGAGCAGAAGTCATGCTGCTGAGGAGTCGTAGGTAATCCTAGGCAGTAGGAGCTGCTAGGTGTCAAAGCACGGACCTGAACACAGAGCTTTTTGCTTCTGTCGTAAGAGAGGAAGACGCGACCCACTCTTGTCGAAGTGGGCACAGAGGAATTCCATAAACTGAACTGGGCACAGATTGCTTTTGGCATAATTGAGCACCCAGCCAAGACTGTCCAGAAAGGAGAGGACCTGAAGACCACAGAAGTAGCCTCCTTGAAACTCACTGCTCTGATCAGCCAATCGTCTAGATAAGGATGAACCTGAATACTTTGGCGCCGCAGGGAAGCTGCAACTACTACTATCATCTTGGAGAAAGTGCGAGGAGCTGTGAAAAGACCAAAGGGCAGGGCATGAAACTGATAATGTTGACAGAGGACCGTGCAACAAATACCACTGATCTTGCTGGACTGGAATATGAAAATGCACTTCCGCCAGGTCCAGGGATGCGAGAAATTCTCCTGGCCAAACAGCTTGAAGGACTATCCTAAGGGTTTCCATCCAGAACCGTGGCACTTGAAAACAGCAATTGACTCCCTCAAGGTCCAGGAAGGGCGAGTGACCAGAACCTCTTTCTGAGGGAGGAACTGGGCATACCATATTGAGCTGAAGGTGGTGGTGGAGAGTCAGGCATACACCCATTTCCTTGGACGTGGAACCGCATGGAGAGATGAGGAAGATATTCGGTACAGGCTTGGTAAAGCTGAGAGCATAACCCTGTGTTACTACCTCAAGTACCCACCGGTTCAATGTTATCTGGGTCCATTCATGGGAAAAATACCATAAGCGTCCGCCCACACGAGGCACCTTGGAATGGACCCAGAAACGGTCAATGGGAATATTTGGCAGAACCAGAAAAAAACCTTGTTGGACAAGAAAAAAAAAATGTCCTGATTGTGACAGAAACCCCAAAAGGACTGAGGTTTAGAACCAGCTCTGGTCGAAGAACCACTGGATTTGCCAGGCTGGTAGTGATGAATGTTTCTGAAGTGGACTCTAAGATGAGGACGCAGACAACAATGTGGCAGGACAATGAAAATTAGATTTGGGCATATCCTCCAGCAAACGTTGAGGCTTGACTGCCCCCAAATCCTTCACAAGTTTTTCCAAATCCTCAAAAAGGCGACAGCCCTTGAGAGGAAGCTTGGCGAGATGGGACTTAGAAGCAGTAACCGCATGCCAAAGACTGAGTCAGAAGCCAACACCAAGCCACTGTAGCAGTATCCACAGACCAAGCAGATAAGCACAGCAGATCATAAAAGACATCTGCAAGAAAGGCAGTGACCGACTCTAAACAAGGCAAAACCAGATCATCCAGAAGCAACTGAAGCCATCAGAGCAGAGGATATGTAGCAAGACCTTTAAAACAGAGGCCTGCAATACAAAGGTCCATGACAAGAAAGTGTTTAAAAGGCCTCCACCTTGCAATCCATGGAGAGCAGTGCCGTCCTCCACAGACATGGTGGTTTAGCAACTGCAGTGATCAGGGTGTCTACTTTAGGGGAACGCAACCACTTACCAAGATCATTTTAAGACCAAACAAACACGCCCCAAGCAATGAGCAGAGCATAAGAGACAGCAGCAGAATCTCACTAAAGGAGACCATCTGTTGTAGTTCCGGGAGAAAGAGAAAAGCCTTAGGTTTCTGGACGATGGGGCCTGCCTGAAGTTTAGAGGAATCTGAAGGCTGTTGCACTTGAGAGTCCAAGAGGTGAAGAGCCTCTGTAATTTGAGCAATGAGAGCAGGAAGCTCTTCCTTATGGAACAACTGGATATCTGCAAGGCTCTTGATAGTCTTCCAATGGCGAAAGTTCTCCTTCCAGACCAGACTCAGAAGTGATAGAATGTTCATCTGTAGGACCACAGTCTTCCCCTGTAGGGCGCCAGTCCCCTGGAGGAGATATACTTGGCCAAATCTAAAGAAGCTCCAGCCAAATGTTGGCAGGCACACTTTCTAGATGGATCAGTGCAGCAGCAGTTGGAGTACCAAAGTCCCCGAGGGCCACATATCCCAGTCTTGACGGAATAGCTGCATAAACTGGTGATCAGAGCAGTCAGCTGAAACAGTAGTAGAGGGTGAGCAGGCTGCTCAGGCAACAAAACCAGAGGAAGGGCATCTTGAGATCTAGCATCATCCCAAGATAACCCAGAGGGAGCTAAAGCAAGAGACCTGGAAGGGCTACCAGAACCAGGACCTGCAGACGCAGAAGGACCATCTTGATCAGAACAGAAGAAACACAAACTGGCTCTTCAACACAAATCCATCTTTCAAGCCAGAGTATCCTTAAGGCCAATCTGCCTTCAACAGGAATGGTGGTCTGTTTGGATGTGCAGGTCACAGCGGTTACCAATACATTCCTTCTCAGAGAGAGCGCATGCATCTTCTTATACACCTTCAGCCTCTTAGGCAGGGAGTCAGGGGAATCCCACTCCAACTGGAATAGGCCCTCGAGCATCTGCAGGAATGGGAAGACAGTGAATTACCCCTTGTAGGAGTGGCTGCATCTTCAGAGCCTGCTTTGTGCCTGAAGCATCAGCCAAGCTCAAGGTGGATAAGACTATGGGGATAAACACTCCAAGTTCCTCTCCCAAAAACAGGCAGATAACATTGGCCTACTCACAATACTCTGAAGGAGAGGATACTTATCTGAATCCAAGCCACAGTCCAAATCTCACATAGATCCCAGCTGATCTCCATTTCCGGGGGCAACTTTTGCCAGGGAAGCTTAACTGTAGGCAACCAAACAGGGCTTCCACTCTCAGCCTGCTCCTCATGAGACTCCACCCAGGAGCACCTGGGTCTGAATTTCCATGCCAGAATGACCAGGCCTGCAGTAAAAAGGAAAAGAATTCCAGGAAGTGACCCCACAGCACCCGGGGACATAGCCGATACAGATCCCCTCAAGGACAGGGAGCAGTCCATAGAAACTGCAGTCAGCTGGACATCCTTATCAACAGCACCATGCGCCACCTCCTACCCTAAGGCAAATTAAACAAAGATGGTGACATTTTACTTATCGGTTGATGTCCTTTCCTTGAGTCTTGTTAGACCAGTGCATGCAAGTGGGTTGTGTTCCCCTATCAGCAGATTGGTGGAGACAAAGAACCGATGAAAAGCCTAGGTTTCAATGACATCACTTTTACATTTCTATTTGCCTCAGCCATCAGAGGTCCCTCAGTATTCGTGCCAAAGCATATGGGAGAAAACATGGCAAGCTTCACACAACCTCAATCGAGGGCAACAATGAGTAAACAGTCCCTATGTATAGGAAAGCATAAACTGCAGGCTGTCTGAAGATGAACTTGCAGAGTCAAGTATAAAAATCATAGTGGACCCAAGGGTACCGCAGCAGAAGAGCAAATCAAATACAGTTTCAGGGGCAGGCCCTGGACTGGTCTGGCAGGACTCAAGGAAAGGACCTTAACTGGTAAGCAAAATACCACTTTCCATATCGTCCTGTCAGACCAGTCCGGACAAGTGTGATAGCAAAGCTACACCGCCACCGAGTAGGACGACACTGTAGTTCGCAAAAACTCTTGACCCAAAATGTAGAGTCTACCCGTGCATGGACATCCAAGTGGTAATGCTTGACAAAAGTGGAAAGCGATGCCTGAATGTCTGCAGGGGCTACTGAGCTCCACTCCATCCACGAGGACACTTGTGCTTGGGTAGAATGGGCACACAAACCCTCTAGAACTAGTTGGCTCTGCAACAGATATGTTGAGGCAATAGCCTACTTAATCCAGTGCCCCAAGGATGACCTGCCTGCCATTTCACCAGCAAGCCAGCAAACACACAAAACGATGGCCTGATTTATGCAGGAAGTCAACCTACAAATACTGAAGAAGCACTCTCCAGACATCCACAAGACCAAGATCCTTATGTCTCCCCCCCCCCCCTCCCCAACTACTAATTAGAGAAGGAGGGCAGGCAAACCACCTGGTTCACGTATAGGGAGATGGTATACTAGGCAAGAAAGAAGGCACAGGCTGAACAGAAATGGCCTCCTTTGAAAAATCCAGATAAGGATCATGGCAAGACAGTCTGCAGCTCAGGGATCTGCCTTGCAGAACAAATTGCAACCAAGAATATAGTCTCGAGTCTCAAATTCTGTAAGGCAGTTCAAAGGGGGCCACCATCAGGGCCCTGAGCATCAAGTATAGATCTCAGAAGGGATCACAGATTGAAGGGGAGGATCCAGATGCGGAACCCCCTGGACAAGACATGAGACATCAAGGTACAAGGCCAAATAATTGCCCACCACTGGACCACAGAGCTGCCACCTGAATCTTCAGGAAGCTAAAATGAGAGAGACACTTCTCTAGGCCACCCTGCAGAAAGGCCAAAAGAGAGAATACCTTGGGTCAGAAGCCAAGTGCTGTGCTCCACACCAGCACTTGGAGGCAACATATCCGTACATAAGCTAGCTTGGTAGACCTCTTCCAGGTACAAAAGTATAGCAGAGATTATTGCTGAAGAGTAGCCCTTAGGCATTAGCAGTCTCCTTACAAGAGCCATGCCATAAGCGAGAAGGGAGCCAGGTCCTCCAGGATGATAAGTCCCTGCTGCAATAGCCCCAAGATAGAAGCAGATGAAAAAGGTGCATCAGGTCTCAGAACCATTCTCTCCTCTGAAAATCCGGCTCAGGTGGCGCTCTATGCGCTGAATCACACTCCCCACCAGGGACCACAAAGGAAACGTACAGCAGTTGCTGACTTGACCATTTTGGAGGTAACCCCAACGGTGCATCATCAACTAAAATGCCTCCCGAATCAACTTCCACTCTCTAGGATTCAGAGAGTGCTGGCTAAGGAAGTCAGTCAGTTTCCACACAATCCACTGTCCACCCTGACAATATGCTGGGCTGACAAGGCTAGGAGGTTCTTCGCCACCCAGGGAAAAAACAGGAGATCCTTCTCCGGTGTCCCTTATGCTGCCTTGCTAATTGACATAAGCCACCGCCGTGGCATTGTCCGAAACTGCCTTGCCCACGACCAAGGGCCAGAAACACAGAAGAGTCAAATTGACGGCCCTCGCCTCAAGGCGTTTGATAGACTACACCACTTCCCTGCGATTCAAACAGCCTTCAGTCCTTACGGTCTTGATAATGGTCTCCCCAGCCCGAAAGACTGGTGTCCACCATCAGCACGATCCAGGAGCAATCATCCAACGGTACGTCCTTCCTCAAGAGGTGCAAGGCTGTCATCACTACCACAGGCTGGCCTTCACCATCAATAGGAGCAAAAGCCTACACTCGAACTCCTGGGAACTCGGGAGCCATTGAGTGAACAAGGCCAGTTGGAGCAGTTGCATGCGAGGTGAGACGAGCCCATGGTACCGATCGCTATGGTCTGCATCATTCCCAGGAGCTGAAGATAATACCAGGCTCTGGGGGACTGCTGCATACAGAACAATGCCATGCAATCCAGCAGTCTTTGACTTTCTCCCCGGCACGAAAAAACTCTGCCCACTTGAGTGTTGAAACAGCAAGGACTGGAACAGCAACAGCTGGCTCTCTTCCTGACTGATCAAACAGCTGGGGCGTTCCAAAAGGACATCACTAGGGCTGTCACCTCAGACGCTTCTGAGAAGAGGCAGGCTCGGATAAGCCAGTTGTCCATGTAGTGTCAGACGGCTGCCTGGGTGAGAATCTTCACAGTCTTGACAATGCATATATTTATATGATTTTTGCAAGGTATTGTGGGTAATGTAGTTCATTCACACCAGACACAGCTGCTGACAATAATTTAGTTGTGCACAAGTGTTAAAGCCAATAAGATACTTCTTTATTTATGGGGTTATTTCTCCCAGCACAGATATGCTTGGTAGCACATAAATTAGGTTACTTGCTTGCAGTGTTTAACTTGGTAAAACAAAGTCAAAAATCAAAATCAGGAAAACCTTCTTCAAACTTGTCAGGCAATTAGCTAATGTTTTCTTAGCAAATCTCTAACAAACGAAAAGCCACAAAGAAAGAAATAAACTGTTCTTGTAAGGTTAACTTCTGATTACTTTCCACACAGATCCAGAAGTAATTCTCTCCTAGCTCACAAGCAATTAGGTGCAGCTCAATTGCTATCAGTTATCCAGCTGAAACCCTTTAGCTGGCTTGCCTTCCACTGAGCTGGGTCAAATCCTGCTTCAGGAGCTTTTCTTAGTGGAATAAAGAACAAATTTATATTTCTTTGTGATGGCTGCTGTGCTTTATCACAGAAAGTTACCAACGGAGTTTGGATAGAGAGCAGTCCATATAAACAATATCTTGATCTGCTATTATTTCCCCTTCATCAACAAGCATAGGGTCACTATCATGAATTGGCACAGATGAATCTTTCAATGGAGCACTTTCAGGAGAACACTTATTTCCCTGCTGTTTTTCAAGGTTATAGCTAGGGCATAGATCAGTGTTCATACCTGAGCTTCCATTGTTGCTATAGTTCCTCTCTATATAGCCTGGCCAGTATGTAGTCCAGTTCTTATGTCCAGCCTTCCAGTCCTGATCCCTGGACACTGGATCTCTCTTCACATACCTTCTGGCATTGGTCTTAGAGTCCCTTCCACGTGCAGCCGTCTCCCTCACAGGTAGCCTCTGGTGATTCCTTGTTCTGCAGCACCATTCCTCTGGCTTTCCCCAGTCCAATGGTCTATGCTGGCCCTTGGAATACCTCCCAGTATACGTACTGCCTTGGACTCTTCTAGACCTCTCAAAGGCTTTTCTCCTCTTCCTTCCAGAGGGTTTCTTTCCTTCTCTATCCGTCCGGTTTGGCTTCTGCTTCTGCTGATCCTTCAGATGAAACTGATGATCAAACTCAAGCTGATTCTCAGGATACTGAGGACAATTCTCTGAATATCCAAGGTGATCATGAAGCTGGTCATCTGTAGAATAAACTCTACTCTTATTCTGCTTAGATGAGTGATCCTCCCTAACACAGCGCAGCTGTGCTGAATCAGGCCCTGCCCATTGAGATGAGTGCTTAGGGATGACCTCATAGCCCTCCTGATTGAACACACGTTTCCCCACTTCAGCTCCTCTAATGGCTGTTGGAAACCTGGTGCATTCTGGGACTGGTAGTCTTTTATGGCAAAATTCTGTTTTCTTTTTTCTACCAGAACTGACAGGTTGCTTGTTCAGAGTCACTTCACCTTTTCTATAGCTCCTTCCTGAGCTATGATAAGCTTCCTTATCACAGTAGGGATGGACAGACCTCTGTAGCACTGCAGGTGGCACCACCATAAGCTTGGAGAATGTCCTTGGGGCGGTGAATAGCCCAAAGAGGAAGGCGCTGAACTGATAGTGAGAGCCAGGCACTGCAAAACGCAGACAATTCTGCTGATCCACACGGATCGGGATATACAAATACACCTCAGCCAGAACATAAGATATGCCATACTGGGTCAGACCAAGGTCCATCAAGCCCAGTAACTTGTTCCCAACAGTGGCCAATCTAGGTCATAAGTACCTAGCAGTTTCCCCAAAAGACAGGTTCCATAATGCTTGTATTGGGTAAAGCAGTGATATCCTGGGTCCCTTTTTAATAATGGTTTATGGACCTTTCCTCCAGGAACTTGTCCAAACCTTTTTTAAACCCAGCTACACTAACAGCCTTGACTACATCCTCCGGCATCAAATTCCAGAGTTTGATTACACGTTGAGTGAAAAAAATATTCTCTTATTTGTTTTGAATAGTTTACCCTGTAGCTTCATTGCATGTCCTGTAGTCTTTCTATATTCTGATAACGTAAAACAATCCATCTACGTTTACCAGTTCCACTCCGTTCATTAATTTAGAGACTTCTATCATATCTCCCCTCAGCCGTCTCTTTTCCAGGTTAAAGAGCCCTAACCTTTTTTAGCCTTTCCTACTGGTATCCTTCCATCCCGGTGGCTCTTCTCTGAACTTTTTCTAATAATGCTATATCCTTTTTAAGATACGGCGACCAGAATTGCACACAATATTCAAGGTGCGGTCACACCATGGAACGATAGAGAGCCATTATAATATCCTTTGTTTTATTTTCCATTCCTTTCCTTATGATACCTATCATTCTATTTGCCCTCTTGGCCGCCCCTGTACACTGGGCAGAGGGTTTTAACATGTTATCCAAGATGACACCTAAATCTTTTTCCTGGGTGGTGGTTCCTAATGTGGAACCTTGCATCGTGTAACCATAGTTTGGGTTGTTCTTCCCTAGGTGCATAACTTTGCACTTGTCCACATTAAATTTCATCTGCCATTTTGATAACCAGTCTTCCAATTTATCAAGATCCTCTTGCAATTTTCCACAATCCTCATGGGTTTTAACAACTTTAAATAGTTTTGTGTCATCTGCAAATTTGATAACCTCTCGTTATTCCCTTTTCCAGGTCATTTATGAATATGTCAAAAAGCAGCAGACCCAGCACAGATCCCTCGGGTACTCCACTAGTCACCTTTCTCCATTGGGAAAATTGGCCATTTAGCCCTACCCTCTGCTTTCTATCTTTTAACCAGTTCCTGATCCACAATACGCTGCCTCCTATCCCATAACTCTTTAGTTTTGCCAAAGGTCTCTGATGAGGGACCTTGTCAAAGGCTTTCTGAAAGTCCAAATACACTATATCAACCTACTCGCCTTTGTCTACCTGTGACACCTTCAAAAACAACAACAGATTTCTAAAACAAGATCTTCTTTGTCTAAAGCCATGTTGGCTGTCTCCCATTAAGCCACGACTATCTACATGTTCAGCAATTTTGTTCTTTATGATGGTTTCTACCATTTTTCCCAGTACTGATGTTAGGCTCACCGGACTGTAGTTTCCCGGATTACCCCTGAAACCCTTTTTAAAAACTGGCGCTATGCTGGACTTCCTCCAATCAGATGATTTTAATGATTGCACACCCGCTATTAGTAATCTGTGAACTATGTCATATTTCAGTTCTTTCAACACCCTTAGATGTATATCATCCAGTCCAGGTGATTTGCTACTCTTCAGTTTAACAAATCGTTGCAATACATCTTCCCGATGTATCGATATTTCCTTCAATTCTTCCGCACCTTTAAATACCACTTCAGTCATGGGTAACATCCCTACAGATATGCTAAGAAATTCCCTTGATACACTGCCTGAATCACAGAGCACAAGGTTGCCATCCAGAAGCACAGGACGGGCAAGTGCTTGTTGATACCCCTGAGTTCCAGAAAGGACCAGAAAGAACAGTCCTCCTTTAGCACCACAAAATACAATTGTGGTCATTAGTGGCACCCTTGCATTTTAGGTATGTTTTGTATAATATCTTGACATACAGTTGGAATATTTATAATTATTTATCATATTAGTATATTCAAAAAGTATCCAACAACAACAAAAAAAAAGATGTCTGTGAAACTTGGATGTAGTAATTTCTGAGAAAAAAACCAAAATATGACCTGGACGGGATTAATGGCATCCTTCACTAATATTTAGTTGCATAACCCTTTGCAGTGATGAAAGCCTCCAAGTGTTTCTTGTAGCCATCTAAAAGATTCTCCCACTCTTCAACTGCGATTTGTTCCAGCTCATTAATTTTTCCAGGATTCCTTTTACCAATGGCAGATTTTTAGATCTTTCCAAAGGCTCTTGATTAGATTGAGGTCAGGACTCATTGCTGGCCAGTTAAAAAAAAAAAAAAGTCCATTATTTTCATTAACAATTTTGTAATTTTGGATGTATGTTTTGGGTCCTGCTGGAGGACCCATGACCTTTGACCCAGACCTAGGTTTCTGACGCAAGAGTGGAAAGACGTTTGAACTTATCCTAGTCCCCAACACGTTTTGGCGAGTATTGCCTTCATCAGGGCGTAGCAGCTAAAACACAAACACACACTCATAACAGTAACAACAAATAATGAGCCTTATTGACATAATAAGTCATTAACAATAAAAATATTAAAAATACAAACTCATTGCTCCAAAAATTATAATGAACGCAGGACATAAAAAGTTGTTCTTATTGTAAAAATTAATAACATATTATAAACATGTAAAATTGTAACAATAATATAGTAAAAATATTGTATATAAAAACCAAACTCATGTATAAAGACAGACAACCAAATAAGACAATGTTAAAAACATAAGTAAAAAACTTGTACTCACAATAACCCAATTCTAAAGTATCTATGATATCTTGGGTTAAGTGATGATGGTGTGCTCTTTTTGAAGCGCTAGTATTGCTTAGCGTCATTCATATATAAGCTGAAAATGGACCTAAACCTGATATTATTTCTGAACTATATTATAAATGTTGACAGAAGACCCAATTGCTATGATAATGTCTAATTGTATTGAAAATTGTATCGAACGAGGCATCTGTGACTTTTATGCCGTACCGCACCAATCATGTACTGTTTGAAAACTAAACCTAACAGTACATGATTGGTGCGGTACGGCATAAAAGTCACAGATGCCTCGTTCGATACAATTTTGGAAGAGACACAAAGCATTATTTTTCCGGTTAGTGCTATAACAATCATGTACTGTTAGGTTTAGTTTTCAGTTTCACTTTTTGTAAGAAATCATGGCGAAAAATGTTTTAGCAGTACTAATTATGCATGATTATGTGGTTTCAGTATTCAACACTTCGTTGTACTGCATGCAAGACATTACGTAAGACGGCGGTTCCGTGCTTCTGAGGTAACCTCCGCGTCAAATTGTTATGTTCTGCAATGCTATAAAACACTACAAGTGGTCGTTCATTCAACATTACACTACACAAACATCCCTCTGCGCTTTCAATACTCAGATTAGATACACGCCTTGAGTTAGGGCTGATTTCTGTTTATATAGCCAGCACATATATGAGATCCAGAGAAGTTGCTGTTATATAATATGGTTTTAATTATACTCATTTGGCCAAATCAAATTACAGGACCATAATTAATTTTAAATTAGAGTGTCTGGTGACATACGATAAACTGTCAATTTGGTTAATAAGACTTAACGTCAACATGTAGTCATAGTGCATGATCTAATTAATTATCTCCAGGAACAAGCAGGAATACGTCATCACATATGGGTACGTCGGTACCGACGGAGCCCGCACGGGAAAGCTCCCCAGCTTTTCAGATTAAAAGCCTTTGGGGCCTCCCACTGCACATGCGCGTTGCCTTCCCGCCTTCCTGACCAGCTCTCGTCAGTTTCTTTTTTTCCGCGGAGCCAGCAGGTCGTGTTCCTGTCACCGCTGAAGAAATTGTTAATTTTATTGTTTTCTTTAGACCGCGTACCTGCCTTCCCCATTCTGAAACCGGTACTGCCGGTCTCTCTTTCTTTCTTTAAAAAAAAAAAAAAAATATATATATATTTTTCTTTTCTTCAGCACAGCTTGGTACTTTGTTAGGCCTTCAGGCCTACACAATTTCTGGTGTCTTAAATGTTTAGGACCTGACCATTCCATACCGGACTGCCCATCCTGCTCCCAGATGTCGAAACTTGGATTGCAGAACCGGGCCAACAAGTTCCATGTGCTGTTTCCTTCAGAAGCATCACAGTCATCCAGGTCTTCCTCTCCGGATGGATCTCAGGTAACCAAAACTCCAGTGGGCAAATCCTCTAAAAGCAAATCTCTTTCTAAAGATCGAGAGGCTCTCAATTCTGAGTTCGAGGATTCTGCCCAGGCCAAAAAACCCCGGCGGGAGGCTCCGGCCTCCAAAGCAATCATGGGGTCACAGGTTGACATCGATGGCGCGGCCTCGACAGATCACCTGTTGTACTGCTCTGGGGTACCGGCCCATACCGGTACCGACATCCAGGCAGCAGTGGCGTCTATGGGCAATACTGTCCAAGTCATGCAGCAGGCCATTCTGGCTTTTATTAATGCTGCTACGCCCTCGGTACCGCAGCCAGCGGTACCGGGTCCGGTTCCGGTAATGGCTTCCATACCGGAACCGAGGCCATCGTCTTCCAAACGCAGATCGGTTCCGCATGCCGGATCCGGGCTTTTGCCCGGTACCGATCCCATACCCGGTACGCCCGATGTCGATACCGAACGGTATGCGTATCGTGCGTTGGAAGCACATAGAGGATACTCTGCTTCTTCAGAGGATTTTAACTCCTCTGATGATTCTGATGAGTTCTCCCTTGATCTTCCTGAGGAGCCTTCTTCTCCTAACAGGAGAATGTCTCCACCAGAGGATTTGTCCTTTCAGGACTTCATCATAGAAATGGCTAAAGGTCTTTCTATTGCTTCATCCTCTGAAAAGGAACCCAGATCAAAGAAACTGGATATTTTAGGATACTCTAAGTCTCCTAAAGAGGCAGTCACCCTGCCTATCCATGAAATCCTTCAAGAACACTTGATGGACTTATGGGAGGCTCCTCTAACATTATCTCCTTCTTCTCGCAGGTTGGACACCATGTACCGTGTCCCCCCTTCTCCTGGTTTCCAAAAAACCCAGTTGCCTCACCATTCTATTGTGGTGAAGTCTGCAATGAAGAAGATAAAGAGTACCAAAAGGCACTCTTCTACTCCTCCAGGGCGAGAATGTAAGACTCTAGACTCTTTTGGCAGGAAAATTTTCCAGGCTACTATGCTTATAGCCAGGATTAATTCCTATAGTCTTTACATGGGCATGTTTCTCAGTGAAATCGCTCTAAAAGTTCGGCATTTTGCCCCCTTTCTCCCTGAGGATAAGAGGGAGCAGTTCATTTCCTTGGTGAAACACCTTTTGGATATTTCAAAGTTCTCCAACAGGGCAGCTTTTGATTCCTTTGAGGGTGCTGGTAGGGCTTCGGGCATTGCTATAGCAGCCCGACGTCTTGCTTGGCTCCAGGCTTCTGATCTAGAACCTTGGGTCCTAGATGGCTTACGAAATCTGCCCTGTACAGGTGAGAACTTATTTGGTGAGGAGTGGCAAATTAAGGCCACTCAAATGGATGCAGAAAATGCCACCTTAGATAGACTTTCTAAGTCTACCTCCACTCCTGCCAAGAAGAAGTCTTTTAAGAGGCCTTATTACAAGAAGTCCAGATTTTCTACAAATACTGGCCAACAATCCTCTCAGCCTCGTTTTGCTGCTAAACGTCAGCAACCTAAACAGGCAAGGTCAAAGCCTGCGGCGTCTGCTACGCCTCAGCAGGCTCCACCCCCTCAGGGGTTTTGACTTGCCCCTAGAGAACTTAACTTTTCTGGCTCTAGAACAACCAGAGCCCCTCACCATACCCGGAAGGTTAGCTCACTTTGCTCCCAGATGGGAGCAAATTACATCAGAGCAATGGACCCTCTCTATCATCAGAGAGGGTTACAAACTCCATTTTCCGACCTTCCTCCTTATACTATGGTGAGGCAGTTCAATTCTCCCCCATCTCTCCTGGCCCTCTTGGGTCAGGAAGTCTCCTCCCTCCTTGCCCAGGGGGCAATAGAGGAGGTCCCTCTTCTTCAACAGGGGACGGGATTCTACTCCCCTTATTTTCTAATACCAAAGAAGACAGAGGGCTTCAGACCAATTCTGGATCTGAGAGAATTGAACAAATTTCTTTTCAAGGAGAAATTCAAAATGCTTTCTCTGGGCATTCTCCTTCCATACCTTCAGAGTCAGGATTGGCTTTGTTCTCTAGATCTAAAGGATGCGTATACACACATACTCATCCACCCATCCCACAGAAAATACCTTCGATTTCTGTTTCAGGGAAAACATTTCCAGTACAGAGTACTCCCCTTCGGTCTAGCCTCTGCTCCAAGAGTGTTCACCAAATGCATGGCAGTCGTAGCTGCCTTTCTAAGAGGCCTGGGAATTTTCATATTCCCATACCTGGACGACTGGCTCATCCGAGCTCCCTCTCGGTCCCAGGCCCAAATTTCCCTGGACCGCACAAGGCGTCTTCTGCAGTATCTAGGACTGGTAGTAAACCTTCCCAAGTCTCAACTAATCCCTACTCAGTCTCTCGAGTTCATAGGGGCCCAGTTAGACACCATCACTGCAAGGGCCTACCTGCCTCAGGTCAGGGCCCAACGCCTGCTGAGTTTGGCCTCCCAAGCTCAGTCCAGCAGTCATTTGACAGCCCGGGAAATGCTGCGACTTCTGGGCCACATGGCCTCCACGGTACATGTGGTGCCCTACGCTCGTCTGCATAAGAGAGCAGCTCAATGGACCTTGGCCACCCAGTGGACTCAAGCATCTGGAGCGCTCTCCGACCAAATACTCACCTCAAGCCGTCTATTTTGGTCCCTCCAATGGTGGACATCCACCAAGAATCTGTTGTTGGGGGCCCCCTTCCAACCTTTGTTGCCCCAAGCAACCCTCACAACAGATGCCTCCCAGACAGGGTGGGGAGCTCATCTTCAGAACCTCTCCACTCAGGGCACTTGGTCTCCACAGGAGGCCACCCTTCATATCAACCTCCTGGAACTGCGAGCAATTTACCTTGCCCTCAAGGTCTTCTATACCCTCCTTGTCAACCTGACTGTCCTAGTTCAGACAGACAATCAGGTAGCCATGTTCTATATAAACAAACAAGGAGGGACAGGCTCTCTGTCGCTTTGCAACGAAGCTCTCAGAATATGGGCCTTCGCCAGAGAGCATCAAATTCACCTTCTTGCAGTGTATCTTCCAGGAGTTCAAAACTCTCGTGCAGACAGACTCAGTCGAGTTCTGCTTCCACACGAATGGTCCCTACATATGGACCAGATACGCAGAATCTTTCAGGAATGGGGGACCCCGGACATAGACCTCTTTGCAAGTCCGTGGAATGCCAAACTTCCCCGGTTCTGTTCCAGAACTCAGTGTCAGGGAGCTCAGGCCCACGATGCCTTCCTCCTGCATTGGGGTCAGGAATTCCTCTATGCCTTTCCACCCATTCCTCTAATATCCAAGACTCTGTTCAAGCTCCAGAGGGATCACGGGACTATGATCCTCATAGCTCCCCGCTGGCCACGCCAGGTGTGGTTCCCTCTACTTCTGCATCTCTCCCAGGGATCCTCCCTGGACCTGGGAGCTGCGCCAGACCTTCTGTCTCAGGAGGAGGGGACTTTGTGGCACCCAAACCCCAAATCCCTACATCTCAGAGCTTGGTTACTGAAGGCCTAAGTCTTCAAGACTTTAATCTTTCTCAACCTGTGACAGATATCCTTCATGCCTCTAGGAAACCTTCCACGAGGCGTTCTTATGCTTTCAAATGGAAACGTTTTTCCATTTGGTGTGCTCAGCAGGGTCTTGACCCTCTAGCACTTCCTTTGAATTCCCTCTTGGACTATCTCCTGCATCTTTCAAATGCAGGCCTTAAGACGAATTCAGTAAGGGTCCATTTGAGTGCTATTGCAGCATCCTTAAAACCTATAAATGGACAACCTGTCTCCTCTCATCCTCTTGTTTCACGTTTCATGAGAGGCCTGACTTTAACTAAACCTCCCATCCGACCTCCTCCGGTAGCATGGGATTTGAACCTAGTTCTAGGTCAGCTTATGAAGCCACCTTTTGAGCCTTTGGACTCTACCTCCTTCAAATTTCTTTCCTGGAAGGTTGTTTTCCTTATTGCAGTCACTTCGGCTCGCCGCATCAGTGAACTGCAGGCTTTAGTGGCTCATCCACCTTATACTAGGTTTCATCATGATAAGGTGGTCCTTAGGACGAATCCCCACTTTATGCCCAAAGTGGTCTCGCCTTTTCATCTTAATCAAGAGATATATCTACCTGTCTTTTTCCCGGCTCCTCATGCATCCAGTGCAGAGAGGAACCTTCATACTCTGGATTGTAAAAGAGCTCTTGCCTTTTACCTCAACAGGACTCAACCACATCGAAAGTCTTCCCAACTTTTCGTGGCTTTTGATCCTTCTCATTTGGGACTTCCAGTCACCAAGCGTACACTTTCCAATTGGATCGCTCAGTGTATTTCTTTTGCTTACCAGAGTAAGAACATTTCTATGGAGGGCCATGTCACAGCTCACAATGTGAGGGCCATGGCCACTTCTATGGCTCATCTTCACTCTGTGTCCATAGATCAGATCTGTCGAGCAGCCACTTGGGCCTCGGTTCATACCTTCACAGCCCATTACTGCTTGGACAAGGACTCCCGCCGGGATGCCTTGTTTGGTCAGGCTGTCCTCAAACACCTGTTCCATACTTAAACAACTCCTGCCCACCTTCCCTGGATGGATGCCTGAGATCCATGCTAAGATGGTTTACCCTTGGAGGGGGATCTCCCAGGCATCTTAGCTAGGGAGTCCCCATATGTGATGACGTATTCCTGCTTGTTCCTGGAGATAGCACAGTTACTTACCTGTAACAGGTGATCTCTGGGAACAGCAGGAATTAGTCATCACAACCCACCCACCTCCCCTAGGAGTTGTATCTCTATCTATCTTCCTGTCCTCTCTCTCTATTGTCTCAGCTTTAAACTCGAACTGACGAGAGCTGGTCAGGAAGGCGGGAAGGCAACGCGCATGTGCAGTGGGAGGCCCCAAAGGCTTTTAATCTGAAAAGCTGGGGAGCTTTCCCGCGCGGGCTCCGTCGGTACCGACGTACCCATATGTGATGACTAATTCCTGCTGTTCCCAGAGATCACCTGTTACAGGTAAGTAACTGTGCTTTCACCATAGTACAATGGTCTCCATTGTTTTGAGGTAGTTGTCTCATACAGTCTTTCCATCAATACAAAGATGCTATTATACAAAACTGTTCCGTATAGTAAATATAATTATAGGGTTATAACATCCTCAGTAGGTTAGCCCGTTCGGGCTAGTATAAGTTCTTCAAGTTATTTGGTTTTATAGTTTTAACACCAGTGCAATACTAGTGTTTATTTTACACAGTAGTTTTATCATCCATTTCACAATACATAATTCAGTTAAGATTAATTGTCACAATATTTTTTTTTTTTTTGAGTAGAAGCTCAACCTTACGTTCAAATTATGAGAGAGTTGAAGCTGGTTCTCAATTTTATTTCTTCAATTTACTTTCTGTTCAAGTCTAATTGACTATTTGATATTACGTAGTGACAAAGATTTTTGGATAATAGCCTTATTTGCCCAGTCATTATACAAAATAGCACGAGTTGGGCAATATTGTTAACAGAGCAGAAGTCAAAGCAAACTACTTGGATGGTCCCAACAAGTGTGATAAGGCCTAATTAGACATTATCATAACAATTGGGTCTTCTGTCAACATTTATAATCTAGTTCAGAAATAATATCAGGTTTAGGTCCATTACTTTAGAGGAGCAATGTATTCAAAGGCATTGGTTTCCATCCAACTACCATCACAAGTTATTTATTTACATTTAATAACACTTTCTTTTGTTTACATTGATATTATCACAGTAATATGTAAGTAATTTTTAAGTCTGATCATATCAAGATTTTTAGATACTAATGGGTTTCATAGTATTTCCTGATATACATACATGTGTTTTTCTACTTGTCTCTCTTTAATTGATGTATCATAAAGATGGTTCATTTTCAGCTTATATATGAATGACGCTATGCAATACTAGCGCTTCAAAAAGAGCACTCCATCATCACTTACCCAAGATATCATAGATATTTAGAATTGGGTTATTGTGAGTACGTTTTTTACTTATGTTTTTAACATTGTCTTATTTGGTTGTCTGTCTTTAATACATGAGTTTGTTTATATACAATATTTTTACTATATTATTATAATATTATAAACATGTAAAATTGTAAGTTATTAATTTTTACAACAACTTTATGTCCTGCGTTCATTATAATTTTTGGAGCAATGAGTTTGTATTAATATTTTTATTGTTTTTAATGACTTATAGTGTCAATAAGGCTCATTATTTATGTTATTATTACTGTTATGAGTGTTTATGTTTGTGTTTTAGCTGCTACCCCCTGATGAAGGCAATACTCGCCGAAACGCGTTGGGACTACTCCAATAAAAGCAATTTGAACTTATCCTAACGTCTTTCGACTCTTGCTTACTGTGGTTCCTGTTAATTGCAAGAGCGGTGCTCCTTGTTTTGCTAGGTTTCTGATGCTACATAGCACATTTCACTCCAAAATACCTTGGTTTTCCATGAATCCTTTAATACGTTGCAGGCCTCCAGTTCCTGAGACAGCAAAACAGCTCCACATCATTATGGAACCTCCACCATATTTAACTGTAGAAAAGGTGCTCTCTCTTTATAAGTTTCATTTCTTCACTTGTAAAAGTATTGTTGGTCTGCATTTCCAAAGACTTCAAAGTTTGGTTTCATCTTTCTATAGAACATTTTGCCAGAAGGATTGTGGTTTCTCAAGGTGAGTTTGGGCAAAGATCAGGCACGCGTTTTTAATGTGTCTTTCAGCAGTGGAGTCCTCTTTGGTCTTTGTTCATTGCGTGATGCGGGTTGAAACCATCAATCCAGATCAGCTTTAAGTTCCTTGGATGTTGTACGTAGTATTTTTTCCAACAGTTTACACTAACCATTGAAGACTTCTTGAATTTTCCTCTTCTCACCATGCCCTTGGATGTTAGATATCTCCATGAGCAGAAAACCTCTTAGTAACATTGCAAACTTCAGACACAGAAATCCCAAGGTCTCTGGAGATAGCCTTGTATCCCTTTGAAGTTTGTGATAATGGCTTTTCTTATGGTCTTAGGCAGCTCTTTTGTCTTCACCAATGTGAAAGTGGAACAGGGAGTGAGTGTTGCCATTTTAAACATTAGAGCCATCATTCATTGGTTAATTCAAGTCTTGTGAGTGCAGACAATTGATCACAGGTGCATCTAATTTTACTGCAATGGGAATGTGGTTCTTCTGTTCGAACTGATCTGAATTGTTTATTAGGGTGCCAAATAATCATGTCCTGGCAATGTCCCAGCATTTATACGATTTACTACCATTTTCTTTTTTAAATTTGTCTTGTTTTATTTGATTCTTTTGTGAGTCAAATACATGTATATATATAGTCCAAAGCCATTTCACTGACCACGTTTTTAGGAGATAGTGAACATTAAGGCTTAATCCTATTCCGTAAAAGCTTAATCCTATTCCGTAAAGCTTAATCCTATTCCGTAAAGCTTTGAAACACCACCTATTCACAATGCTACCCTGACACCAACCCTGACACCCACACATCGGGTAAACTTCTCTCATGTCACAGCTACCATAGCACCATATTACAACCAGAAAATGGTTAGCCTATACTCTTGCCCACCCACTAATTTTACGCCTGTCCACAAAATGAAGTTGATACCAAATTAGCTTAGAGTATTGGTGACAATGCTAATTTAACCTGTAAATAGTTACCCTGTGAATAGTTACCCCGGTTGTCCTATGTTTCTTTTCCTGTTCTATGTAAACTCAATGTTGCTTGTATGCATTGTAGTATGTTTTGTTCGATGTACACCGCACTGATTATAATAGCGCGGTATAGAAGAAATGTTAAATAAAATAAATAAAATAAATAAGGGGCTGAACTGCAAAGGTGCCACTAATGTTGACCACAACTACCCCTGCCGTAATCATCCAGGGGTACGGGCACCAAAGCCTTCAGGCATAGCAACACTTGATTGAAGACCCAAACAAGGAAACGAAGGCAGAGAATCGGCTCATTGCATTCAAAGGACATAGCCAAACTGAATGGTGTCTAGCACCCAGCGATCCTTGGTGACCCAGGCTCATTCCTGAAGGAAGTGCAGCCTGCCACCCACCCGAGGAACCAGGGAATGGGCCCTCAAACCTCTGAAAGGGACCAAATCCCTGGGCCCATCTGCTCCACATAAGAACTGGGAACAAGTCCAAGACAGAAAGTAGAGGGGAAGAAAGGTTTTCCAGGTTGGTAAGGGCAATAGCACCAAGACCCCTGGGAATCCAGCTAGTGTGCCCTTGGTAGACTGACAGAGGCCAACAAAGGGGCACCAGCCCTCTTGGACCTGTTTACCAAGAGGTGGTAAGATTTCATCTCGCTTAGGTCCTTCACCAGCTTCTCCAAATCAGTTACAAACAGAAGCTTCCCCTTAAAGGCCAGTCGAGTTAACCGGGCTTTAGAGGATGTGTCCGCTGCCTAGTTTCTGAGCCAAATTCAACACCATGATATTCATCAGGACACCATCCTTGGCTGTCAGATGTGGGTCATTCCATGTCAAGTGGTCTAGGGCTCCCCGCATGACCATCACGGATTTTGACTAAATTTTATATTTAGAGCCCCCCATGTCTCAAATGAACTTTGGTAGAGTTTTAGATTCTCTGGTGTTAAACCTGTTGAGATATAGCCGTTTGTTTGACCCCATAGCCTGAACATGTACGATTCAAAATTTCAGCAACTTTGAGACCTAATATTGTTATTATTTGTTCATAAGAAATGAAACTTAACTACCCTGCACATCTTTTTTGCGCTCTTTTTAACTAATAATCTTTGATTGTGTCAGAAATAGACACATTGCACCAAAGTCGGGCAAAGAAATTGGTGGCCTAAAAAAATTAAAAACGTTTAACATTGCATAGCTCCTGAAATAAGTAAACGAACATGAAATTTGAGGCATAGTATTTTGTGGTACTGTTTTTGTGTTTGAAATTTCAAGCTCCTAGCCCTTTTCATTAATTTGCAAATTAAGTGTAAAGTTGATAATTTTTGCAAAAAGGCTAAAAATAGGGTATTTTTAACTCCCTTTTACACAAAAGTATCTTCTAGGAACGTTTTCAAACTACTACCATTAGAAAGAGCATGTTTTAAGCTCCCTAAAAAAGTTAATTTGATTGACTAACGCTGTCATCATACAGTGCTTTAAAAAAAAAAAAAAAAAAAAAAAAAAAAGAGGACCAAAGTCAGCGGACATTGCTATGGCAACAGCGTATATTTCATCAGATTATTGTTAATTTTTTGGATCATACTTGTTTTAACATTTTTATATTGAAAAATTATCAATATTGTATTGCATTGCGTTGGTCCATGGTGACATTGTCACTACCAGTTCAGGAACATGAACTGGCAACCCCATCGCCATAGAGGTCACGCCCGATAGCTGTGCAATACCAGCCATGGGTGGGTTTCTTAATCTAGGTTCCCAAGCCTTTAATTTGGTTTCTTATTTGAGGTTCCAAAGCCTTCAGTGGGTGTCTAGCTGGTTCCCAAGCCAATGATTGGGCATCTTATCCTAGGTTCCCAAGCCTAAATTGTGTATCTTATATGGTTCCCAAGCCGAAGTACTCACCTCAATTTTAATGCTAGCAATTTTTTTACATTCTGTTATGTTTGCAAGCCACTTCCTTCAAAAAGGATTCTGGGAATTGATACTGTCGGCCAGATGTAACTGAAGGTGCAGGGAGCATGCTAATGAGGTGCTGCTCTGGAATCCAGCAATCATCTTGCCTTTCTGGCCAATAAAATGAATGAGCAGGACCTTCAGGATGCATAAATGTTATCAATGCATCATTTTCCTCAGCTGAAACATCAACAGCATTGCCAATTTGTTGTCATAGATGCAAGCTACGTAGCAACCAAGGGACAACTCAGATAATTTCAAATACAAAATAGCAGTATTGGAAATTTTGGCTAAGAAAAACTTATTGTATCATTTGAAACTCTGCTGACACAAACCAAGTTTGAGTCAACTGGTACAAATTGGTGATGCTCTCTAGTGCCAGCTATTGTGCTGCTTTCTTTCCACCTTTCTTCTTGAAACTTCCTGCTTTTTTCAATTTCATCTTTTGTGACATATATATATTTAATTCCGTGTAGATTTTGGTCACAAAAGTTATATTTTGGTGTCAATATTTGGTCAGACGAAGGTCTTTGTAGACTTGCTCAGGCTGCCAAACGTTTAGTTGTGACACCAACCCCATCACAAGGTGATTTTCCATGGCTTGTGCTGAAAAAGTTCCATTCAGCCTCGATATTGAAATCATTTTTGTGGTTGCATAAATTGACAGTTTTTGTAGTTTTTATATTGCGCTGCAGAGCCATCACTGAAGTAGTATATTTTCGTAACACCTGCTTGGGTCAACAAAAAATTTGATAAACTTCTGAATAAACACGTGTACTGACACAGTATCATGTTGCATATGATCTGAAATTATGCAACAATTAACAATTTGCAAGGTGCCCACTTTGTCTGCATAATAAGCAACAAATGGATGTACTGTGGCCTGTGAATTTTCCCAGTGAAAGCCCTGGGCAGCATCTTGGACAAAAAATGAGTAATTTTCGGCAAAGTCCATCAAAACAATGAACTCCGTTTCTTTTAAGTCAACTTTCAGTGACTTCAGATATTCACTTTGGTGTTTTGAAACAAAATGATGGCCCGTCAGCTTCCAAATTTTGCTTGAAAGTTTTTCAACAAAGTTGTCCACTGTTAATATGCTTGTTTCCAGTGTTTCTCGGTCAGTGTGAATCCATTGTTTGAATTCAATTGATTCCTCTGCATCATAATCCTGGAATATTTCATCCAAATACGCTACAAGTGATTCTTCGCCAGGGCAGCTTTGGCATCTTTGTAGCATACATTCCTTGGAATTCATGTCACACACTGTCTTTTCCCATTAGCAGCTTGTAGTCCTCTTTAATATTTGCACCTTGCAGCATGAGCTTTACATTCTGATGTATACTGCAGACGCAAACAGAATGCATGCCTGAAGCACCAACACAGTCACACACCACTTTGGCCTGAGATCACAGAATTTTGAAAAACCCGATTTCTGCTCTGTGTGCGCTCAATCTTTTGTTTCAAAAAGCCAGCTTTGTCTCTACTGCTTATTCTTTGCATTTTTAATGGAGACGTGCCTAAAGCAGTCAAGCTTTGATCAAGGGTGTCCAAGGCATCTGGATCAAAATCATCCGAAGATGCTGTGGCTTCAACCATAGAAGCATATTTTGCTTTGCACCTGATGCAAATTTTCTGGCCTGGCTTTACATTCATTTTGGTCACTTTTTTCAAGCCCTCAGACATGGCTAAAGTTACTTTTGATAATCCACTTTTAGTGACGTGATTCTGCTTTTCAAACGGATTGCAACACGACTTTTGGTTCATTTTATATTTGCTGAGATACTGTGCTTGGTGATGCAAGCAGATACTATCATTGTCTGTAAGGTCAACTTCTGATCGAGTAATAAGCAATTTCTCGCTTGCTGGCAAGCAGCTCACAGAATTGAGCCCAGTTTTACTGGAATAAAATGAGCCATGGTGACATTTTGATGACAATTTTTGTCCAACGGTACATTCAGGCATAGGAGGATTGTTATCAAGTGATTCGATGTCCATTTTGAAGTAAATTAATTAGTAAATGTGTACCAACTAATGCTAATCTGAAAATCTATACGTTAAGCTCATGACATATATGCGCTTAACAGTTATTGAGCAACTCCTATGGAAATAAATGTTTTAAATATAATATTTGGATAATGTTAGAACTGCAGGTTGAATTACATGCCTTCGTCAAGCATGGTAATGTCCGCTATGTTTAGCCCTCTTTTCAGGGTATTGTACGCCAGGGTTAGTAAATTAAATCCGCTTTTCTAGAAAGCTTAAAACATGCTTTCTAATGAAATTGGTTTCAAAACGATTTTAGAAGATACTTGTGTAAAAGGAGGTTAAAAATACCCTATTTTTATGTTTTTGCAAAAAATCATCAACTTTACACTTAATTTGTAAACTAACGGAGAATGCTAAGAGCATGAAATTATAAATTTAATAACTTCAGTACATAGAGGTATGTGATGCAAA
The DNA here is from genome assembly GCA_033557465.1 of Ichthyophis bannanicus. Lineage (NCBI taxonomy): Eukaryota > Metazoa > Chordata > Amphibia > Gymnophiona > Ichthyophiidae > Ichthyophis > Ichthyophis bannanicus. Next base: position 1,665,645 of record JAWIIG010000036.1, on the reverse strand, counting down.
ATTTCACACTTTTTACTTGATTTTTTAGGAAGCTGCATAATGTCTAATTTTTAATTTTTTTAGAATGTCAATTTTTTTGGCTGACTGCGGCAATATATCTACTTCCGACATAGTCAAAAATCATCATCATTAGTATCATTAAATAGAGTGCAAAAGGTTGTACAGGATAGTCAAGTTTCATTTTTTTATAATAAAATAGCAAAGAAAATATAGGGTCTCAAAGTTGCTGAAATCTCAGACTCGTACTGTACAAAGTCAAGATATGTGATCAGACAAACGACTATATCTCAGAAAGTATTCCACGAGAGAATCTAAAACTTTACCAAAGTTAGTTTGAGACACATGGCAATGTACATACAAAATTTCAGCAAAATCCAAGATGGTCGAGCGGGGCACTTTTTATATACTAGACCACTTGACATGGAATGACCCTTGGTGAAGATTCAAAGATGCCATGGCTAGACTGAAAGGCAAGGCCTGAAACTGGAAGTGAGCCATAGGCAAGGCAAACCTTTGGTGATCTGGATGAATCGAAATGTGAAGATAAGCCTCCATGAGATCTAGGGCTGTTAACAACCCATCCATTTGGATAGCCAGAATAACCAAAAGCAGTGTCTCCATCTGGAGGTGGGGGGCGCGTGCAGAGCCCTGTTGATGTGCTTGAGATCCAGAACAGGGCAAGAACAACCCTCTTTGGCATTATGAAGTAAATGAAGTACCAACCTTGACCACACTGGTCAGACGGGATGGGTCCACTGCCTCAATTGAAGTAGCCTGTGCAAAGTGTCCCACACTGCTTAGACCTTTTCCAGTGCCTTGCAGGGGACAACATAAAGGCATTGGACAGTGGTTGAGCCAAATCGAGAGAGTAACCATCACAAATGACCTCCAGCACCCACTGGTCAGATGTTATCTGGACCCAGTCTGAGTAAAAATGTTGTTGCTTTTTAGAGGGGGTAGAGGATCCAGAACAATAACCTCTATCAGTTCCTCTATGATCTTGAAAGGACTGACCCCTAGATGAGTATTGACCCTGCTGGTAAGGAGCAAATCGGATGAACTGGAGTCTGTGAAAGTCCCGAGGATGCCTTAGCCGCCTTGGGCTTGTCCTCTGGGAGGCTGCTCCCCTTAGAGTCGCTGAGGACCTTGACCAACTTGTCTAACATCTTCCCGAACAGCAGTTTGTCTTTAAAACGGAAGCTTGCTAAGACACATTTTGGAAGAAATATCTGCTGACAAATCGCACAACCAGAGAAAACATTTGGCTGCAATGACACCATGCTTTTAACCGACATCCTTACCAAGTCGTTGAAGGCATCCGCCAAATAGGCTGAGGCAGTTTCCAGCTTAGAGGCCTTCAAGCCAGAGTCCAGCAAGGCTTGTGCCCAATGAAAACAAGTCCTAGTCACAAACTCCACAAATGGATGCCTGTAAAGCCAAAACATTGGTCTCAAATGTTTGTTTAAAGAGAGTCAAGTTTGCGACCCTACATGTCCTTCAACTTTGCTCCCCCTTCCATGGGAAGGTGGATATCTTTGTAACCATCGAACCAAGGGCATCTGCTTTAGGCAACTTGAACAGGTCTCATTCAGCAAATGGAATAGGATATAAAACGAGCCATGACTCTGCCCCCATGCAAGCCAGCCTCTGGAACCTCCCACTCTGGCTCCATCATCTACTTCATGGTTCTATGGATCGGAAAGAGATATGGAAATCTGAATGTCCTGAAACAGGGGATCCTCCAAGGGTTATTCTGGAACTTGCAGAAGCTGAGATATAGCTCATTCTCTTGTGGTTCTTAATATAAGTGCAGCCAACTCCTCCTGCCTGAAAACACAGACAATGTTAGGGTCTTCCCCTGGAGTAATCTCCTCCTCCTCCAGTTCAGGAGCTCGAGGTTCCGCACAGAGGGTTGAAGGACCCTCCAAAGGGTCCCAGAGACCTTGTTCATCCCTCCTCCTGCTGAACATTTGTATAGCACTACAAGACGTACGCAGCACTGCACAGACATGTAAAAGTCTGTCTCTGCTCATCAGAGCTTACAATCTATTCAAGACAGATGACACAGTAGCTGCAGATATGGTATAGGGAATGGTAAGGAAACACAAAGATCAGGCGAGTCAAGATTCAAAAGCAGCAGCAAAGAGGTGAGTTTTCAGCCTGGATTGGAAAAGAGTCAGAGAAGGCGCCTGACAGACAAGACTCAGGTAGTTTGTTCCAGGCATAAGGAGCAGCAAGGTGAAAGTAGCGAAGTCTGGAGTTAGCAATTGAAGAGGAGAGCACAGATAGAAGAGATCTGCCAGAAGAGCGGAGTTCCTGAGGATCCCCCTGGTCTGAGGGAACCCCCATCTGAGACACTATTGGAGGTCCCTCATGGACGTTTAAGGGTGATCTTCTGGCCTGCTGTGCTCCCCAGACCCTGCTTTAAGCAGTAAGCCTGGTGAAGCAAAAGCAAAAACTCTGCCAAAAAAGGCTGTACTGGAGAACTAAAATTTTAAAAAAAAAGCAGTTTCCAAGTTCTGAGACCCTAGAGAGAGTGATGGGAGGAGAGTCTCGCAGCTCCCCTGCCTCAAGCCAAGACACAGGGGAGTAAGCCAATATGGCCATAGTTCCTGTTAAAACCGCAAGAATCTGGCACCGAAAGGAATCCTGCTCATCAAGATGTGGTGAACCTATAGTCTCTCCCAACAATAACAGGGACTCTGCCAAGACCAATTCTGCCGTTGTGCCCTCCTCCTCACAATTCCGGCACACCCCAAGTGCTGAAGTCGGCCTCCACATGCCGAATGCAGCTTCTCTGGCAGCGAGGCCAAAATAAAACACACACCTCCCTCCTGACATTTTTAACAGAAGAAAGCTGAACACTAGCTCCCCCAACCACCGAAGAGAAATCTGTGGCAGGCAGAGATGGCAAAAACAGCAGTGCTGCTTTCGCTATTAACTTGCTCAAGACTATTTTTATTTAAAGATACAAGTTGCCATAAAAGCACAGGAAATGGTATGCCACACCGAACAAGACTACTTTACTTAAAATGACATCTGTTCAGGTCCAGTGAAGCCTCTCCGACCTGGACCATCAAGTAGTTGTCCCCAAGGCTGGGACCTGAGCAACTCAATGGCCCTGGGCCCAAGAGGCAGCCCCTCTCCCTGACCTCCAAGCTGCCTCAAAATCAGCTTTAATCTCGTGTAAATTCTTTTTCCTTTTCTTATCATTTTTGCTCAGAGAGATTTTGCTCTGTCTTTTCAGCAGAGTCCAAACTACATAGAAGCTCCTCACCTGCTGCTGGAGACTGAGTATACTGATCTTGGGAGTCTGTGGGCACTGCCCTTATGCTGTGACATCCCAAAAGACTGACATGCTCGGTCTCCAGCTGCTGGTTGGGGGAAGATATCCTATTCATCTGGACTGGATTGGACTGGACAGACAATAAGGAAGTGTTTATAAGTTTGTAAGCATGAATTAAATATGATTAATGACTGAAGTATGATCAGTCTTTAACAAGTGCAAATGACCAAAAAGACTCCAGGCTGTGAATGTTGACAGTACTTTTTATTTCAATTAGTACCTAATTTCAAAACTACTTTACCACTCGCCTTGAACATGTAAAAAACGCATGAGCTATATTTGACTCCCTTATTCCTCCCCCTCAGTAATTAAAAGAAAGTTATTGGCTCTCCTTTTTAGTAATTTGTTCTTCCTAACTCCTGCTCATTTTATTTCTGTCAGTCACCTCTTTAAACTGTAGAATTACTTACAATGCAAAGTCACAGAAAAAAAAAAACAAACAAAAAAAAAGATATTAAAGCAGATTTAAATCTGTTACCAATATTCACTGATTCCCTGAATAAAAATACACATGCTCAGAAGGCTTGAGTACATCAATTTGATCGATTCAGCCTTTGTAAGCATAATAGCCTCTATGTGAGAGCACACCACCCAGATATTTGACCCTCAAATTTTTAAATTCACAAGAAAAATGCTTACCTGCACATTTGGTCTATTTCTTTTGGTTGCACCTTCAAAAGCCAAGTATGATAAAGAGGCCTGCTCGCTTCCTCCAACATCCACTTTGAATACATCACCTGATTTTAAAGTCACTATACCTATCACATGGTCACCCTTCACTGGTACATACTGCAAGAGAAAACAGCAAGACTGAGAAAAAAAAACAGTTAAGGGGCGGGGAGAAAATATTCTCAAAATAAATTAAATAAAAAATATGTATGTTTAGTAGATACATTTTGTGCTTTGGCATAAGAACATAAGATATGCCATACTGGGTCAGACCAAGGTCCATCAAGCCCAGTATCCTGTTTCCAACATTGGCCAATCTAGGTCACAAGTACTTAGTTTCCCTAAAAGGCACAGGGTTCCACAATGCTTGTAATTGGGCAAGCAGTGGATATCCCGGGTCCCCTTTACTAATGATTTATGGACCTTTCCTACAGGAACTTGTCCAAACCTTTTTTAAACCCAACTACACTAACAGCTTTTACTACATCCTCCAGTAATGAATTCCAGAGTTTGATTACAGGTCGAGTGAAATAATAAAATAAAATATTTAAGTCTTAAAATAGGTTACTCAGTAGCTTCACTGCATGTCCCTTAGTCTTTCTATATTTTGAATGAATGGAGTGGAACGGGTAAATCTGTGTTTACCAGTTCCACTCCATTCATTAATTTATGGACCTCTATCATATCTCCTCAGCAAATCATTTACTCAAAATAAGATTTTTTATGCATAGCTTTTAGGACTAATATTAATAGATGATCCTTAGGTCTATAAGGGTTTTTAAAGCGGACAGAAGCAAAATTAAAAAAGAGAACTCAGAAGAGCAATAGCCATTAAGCTATCTCTCCATCCTAAGCCAAGCTACACCTGTTGTACGCCGCCTAAGTGAACATCTTCATTAAGGCGCTTAATAAATCTCAATGAAAAACAAATAAATACCGAGTAGGATAGGAAAATGGGATCCAAAAAACAGTTCTGCTGTGCTTAAATGAAAACAGTATTAAATGTTAAAATAACTAAAAAAAAAAAACAACCACTATCCTTTACCGCTTTGGTTGAAACTAAGAGGGGAAGGGGCAACAGAACATCTTTAGCGTTGGCAGGCCCAAACATACCAATCTCTAAACCTGATCCCAAGCTCTCTAGATACTGATACTGTACTGGACAAAATATTGGTGAGTCCGTGACCCCTGTGGCCTACCCCTTTCCGCTGCCTATGTACAGGAGCATCTAGAAGAAGCCATATCACAGTATCGAGGGAGACAACAGCATGCAATAGCCTTGTGGTTAGAGCAACTGCCTAGTACCCAAAAAATTAAGGGTTCAATTCCCACTGGCATTCCTTGTGACCTTGGGCAAGTTGCTTTACTCTCCATTGCCTCGGAAGAAAAGGCCTAGCAACCTACTTCCGGTGATACGTTATCAAGAAACCCCAGATGCAACTGGGTCGCTAGGAGGAGTCAGCACTAACTTGACGGCACTTAAAAAAAAAAAGGCGCAGCATGAAAAAGTTAGAGGACCCCCTCCTCTGCATGTCAGCCTCACTTACAGGATCGCAACAAACAGACCTGTATTAGAATTAATAAACATTGTTACTACGTCCCTCCCCCAGTGTTGATTTATTTCTCTATCTTTCCATGCGCACCACTCCCTTTTTTTACCCGTTTCTGCTGAGAATCGACCCAATAGAGCGCGGGCGCGCGGTAGCGCAAGATACCACTGCGCGTAACGAGCAGCGCGTCACCATGCCGCCGCAGCCCAGGGCCGCATGTGACGCGTGTCCGCGTCGGGGAGCGCACCCGCAGCGCCAGCAGCGTTCCGCCCTCCTGGTCCTTAAGCGGCGTCTGCAACACATCCCCTGGCAGCACCGGCTGCCCCACACGCTTTTCCGTACGCACCGCCATGTGGAATACCGAACCGCCAGAGCCTGACATCAGACTCAGAGAGAGCGCGAGCAAGCGAAAGAAATAGGAGAAGAAACAGTAACGGAGACACCCACCTTATGCATTATGAACTACTGCCCCCAACGGCTTCTCCCCGCACTGCAGTTACCTCTACAGAGTACAAAGTTCGCCAGAAATGAGGACCAATTCAAATGTGACCTGTCTGTGCACATTTGTGTATTTTTTTTAAATTGTAAATACACAATAATAAATCTTGCACAGGAAAAAAACAAACAAAGTAAAATATAATAGATAACAGTCATTATTACATTATCAGCAAACTTTAGACCACAAATACTCAGAGGGAGGATATATTCTTGATGGGAGGGGTGTTAAGAGGGTAAATTCAATGTGGTGCTGGGCAGGTAGTTGCTGTGGTTGGCTGCTGGAGGTTCCTTCCAGTTACTATGGTATGTTTTAATAGTAGTGCTTGAATAAGTGGGTCTTTAGTGCTTGACTGAAGCTTGTGAGGTCTGGGTTGGTTTGAATCTGTTCCCAGAGCGCGTTCCAGAGTATTGGTGCATATAAAGAAAGTGCTCAATTGCAGGTTGCTTGGCCGCTTTTTATTTTTGTGATAGGGATCTTGAGGGTGTTTTGCATGTTTTTCCTTCTACTTCTGTTGTTGGCTGTCTTGTGTATCAGTGATGTGAGAGAGTTTGTGGATAGGCTGTGTATGATTTTAAATATCGCTAGTAGTGCTTTATATTTTATGCAGCAAATTATAGGTAGCCAATGCAAGTGCATTAGAATTGCTGTGATGTGGTCTGATTTTAAGTCTCCATGAAGGGCAGGGACGGCAGTGTTTTGTGCCATTTGTAATGGTTGCAGGATATGTTTCGGGAGGCCTTGGTAAGTAAGGTTGCAGTAGTCACAGTGTGGAAAAATGAGGGCCTGGAACACAATGCAGAAATAATGTGCATCGAGGAGGTGGTGAAGATGGTGAAGTGTTCTGATTTTGTGGTATGCTGAGTCGTGTTTTTACTGATGTGGGTTTGCATGCTTAAATACTGGTCAAGGATGGTTCCAAGGCAGCAGACTTCATGTTTTACCTCTAATTCTGCTTTTCTTAATCTCAAAATTGAAGGGGGTGGGGATGAATGTTGGGTCTCTGGTTATGTACATTACTTCTATGAGACGCAAAGAAGAGGTGGGCATGGCACTTTTTTAGATCAAGAAAGGAACGTAGCTGATCTGGTTCAAAAAATACATAACGAGTACTCACATTTCTAATAATGCATTTACAGGGTAACACAACAAAAGAAGTCCCTTAACCCAATAGTCTCATGTCTTGGCACCAAGAATCCGCTGCTTGTTTCAATACAAGCATTGTGGAACCTATGTCTTCTGGGGAAACTGTTAGGTACTTGTGAACTAGTTTGGCCACTGTTGGAAACAGGATACTGGGCTTGATGGACGTTAGCCTGACCCAATATGGCATATCTTATGTTCTTACGAATAATTTATACCACTCCTGGGCTTCACAAGCCACATCAGGATAGATCCATATTCTCTAGGCAAAAAAGCATTCTATTCTTCATTTAAAAATAAATTTAGAATCATATTTAAGTCTTGCTCAAAAACAAAAGAAACTAGCAAACTTCCATTTCTGATGTTTCCAACAAGGCAGATATAACCAAGACACGTGGAGATGTAACTACTCCAGGTGCCCAAGTAGGTAGATAATAGATTTTATTCAAGGGTGGCTTTATCATTAGGCAGACTGAGGTGGCCGCCTCAGGCAGCAAAGTTTTGGGACAGCAAAAAATGCCCCTAAAACAGCCCAGCTGCGGCCATCTCACTCTGCCTTTGACCTGCTGCTGCTGCCACTTCTCCCGGGTCTGTGGCAGTGGCGGCATGAATCATCCCCCCTCTAATGACAAGCGGCGACTTTAAAAAAAAAGCAAACAAAGCACGGGGTCTTCCTGACTCCAATATGCTTATAATGCTCTAATAGTCCTGCCCCTTCTGACGCATACTCATGTCAGAGGGGACAGGACCTGCAGAGACTTACAAGCACCCTGGAGTTGGGAAGACCCTGTGCTTTTGCTTGCTTTTTTTAAGCTGCCGTTTGTCATGGAGGGGGGGGGGGGTTGTGATCAACAAGAGAAGCAGCCATGGTGGCAATTTGGGGGCAAAAAGGGAGAAATGCCATGTTAGGCATCGGCTGTGGGGGTGGGGGCGTGGAGGTGGAGGGTAGATGATGAACATGGGAGCAGGGGGACAGATGGACACAGGGGACAGTTGCTGGACAAGGGCGGCAGGGGAAATATGCTGGATCGGGGGGCAGGGGAACAGATGCTGGCCATGGGAGCAAAGGGGAAAGAGGGCAGATGATGGCCATGGGGGAAGCAGAAGGAAGATGCTGGCCATTGGATGAGGGGGGGGCAGTGGGCAGAAGGTTGCCACAGGAATGATGTAGAGAAGATACTAGGCATGGGGGGATAGGGTAAAAAGAGCAGATACTAGGCATGGGGATCATAGGGGGAAAAAGGGCAGATACTGGGCATGGTGGGGGGGACATAGGGGAGAAAAGGCAGATACTGGGCATGATGAGCATAGTAGAGAAAGGGCAGATGCAGGACATGGGGGCTAGAAACAGATGCTGGACATGGGCCATGGGAGGCATGAAGGGTAGATGTGGGGCATGGAGGGTAGATGTGGGCATGGGGTGGAGATAGGGAGAAAGGGTAAATGCTAGACATGGGCCATGGGAGGCATGAAGGGTAGATGTGGGGCATGGGGGAGATGAGAGATGAGGAGAAAGGGAAGATGCTGGACATGGGGACAGAGGGCAGATGGGGAGAAAGGGCAGCTACTGGACATAGGGGAATGGGGAGAAAGGACACATGCTGGATATTCTGGGGTGGAGGAAGAGAGGAGAGATGCTGGACATTTGGGGGGGGAGAAAGAGAGGAGAGATTCTGGAAACAGGAGGAGGGAGAGAGAAAAGGGTGGACTGGGGGAGGAGAAAGAGGAGAGATTGGAGGAACTTCTAGGGAGAAGAGGAGAAAGAGGTTAAATGCTGGACTTGGGTTTGGGAGACGCTGGGCACAGGAATGGAGGGAAAGGGAGATATATTGGACATGGGACAAGAATAGGGAGGGGGAATGATGGGGTGGGGTGAGAAACATAGGCTGAGGGGCTGGATGGAGGGAGGAGAAAGGGGAGAGATGCTGAAATGGAGAAAGGAAGAGAGAAAGGGGAGAGTTAAAGACTGAGAGGAATAAGAGGCCGGCGAAGAACTGTGTTAAGGGTTGAAAAGTGGTAGATTCAGTATCAAGGAGAGATTGAAGACTGGATGGTAAAGAGGAGGAGCAAAATCTGAATTGATAGAGAGAGAAATAAATGGAAGAAAGCTGAAAGGAAAAGCTAAATGCTAGAGATGTAAGGAAGTGAAGAAGCCAGGAGAGGAGAGACATGGCAGATGGACTGGAGAACCTAAAAAGCAAGTTAGAGAAAACCGAGGAAAGCAGAAACTGGAGATTGAGATCAATATGATTAGAGAATAAAATGGTCAGTCAAAGTAGAAAAAAAATTATTTTTAATTTAGTGATGGACTATGTCAGCTTTTGGAATTTTCATGTTCTGTCTTTATATTTTGCATATTGCAGGGTCATTTGCATCTTTTTCTATTTCCCTGATGTACTGCATGCAGTGGTGTAGCCAAGGGTGGGTCAGGGTGAGACATGCTTCTCCACTCTAGCATCAGATCCACCCAGTCATCATCAGCAGAACAGTCAAATGAGAGGATAACTGAAAGCAGTGTCAACATTCACACTGTTTTGTGCTCATACAGGTTAATCGCAGACTCGGGCTGGTCCCAGAGTTGATTCAATGTGTTGACACCCTAGGTAAATCTTAAGCCTTATGGCTGTCAGAATCTATTGTTTAGTTTTGAATGCCCTGCTCTTTGCCACCCTCCACCCCCAAAAGCTGTCCTCCTAGGTGACCACCTAGTTTGCCTAATAGTTGGGCTGGCCATGCCTAGGCCCCACCAAAATATAAGCCTTGGCTGTGCCACTATTGCAGAGGCTAACCTCTTTGGGTTTAAGTTTAATTTTTGTCTACATATGTCTGTTTTTAGTTTGTGGTTGTTTATTCCTTACTCAGTGAGGATCTATCTATTTTCTGTGTGTGACCAAAGCCAGTATTCTGTTAGCATGGAGTTTCTATGTAGGGATTGCCACAGGAATGATGTAGTAGATGTATGAAAATTACTCCAAAGTAACAGACTTTGACAGAAAAAACTGTCATGCGTAGTGTTTTTCAAGGCTAACAGAGGAAAGGAACAGCTGATGGCTGCCGAAGAGAATTACATTTTGTAGCAATGTTTGCTTGAAAATGCTGTGCGGAGTTTAAGCTACCATTGGTTAACATTTGGGCTGAATGCACCACATTTAAATCCCCTAAAGAACCTCATCTTATTGAGTGAAACGCTGTTTTCAACGTTGTAAGTGAGGCGTCGGGATAAGGAAGAAACAGAATAATTGGGAAGATTTATGAAGTTAAGTGCTGGTCTCATGTTATATTGAATACCAATTATTGAACACCAAGATTAAGGGGCATGTTTACTAAAATCCGCAAAATAGCGCGCCGCAAAATAGCGCACGGCAACGCGGCACTGAAACGCGCAGAAACGCGTTTAAACGCCCCGCACACGTGCGTGTCACCCCCGCACAGGTACGCGGCTCACTAACGGGCCCCGTACAAGCGCGGGCCCGCAAATGTCCGATAGAGGCGTGGAACGGCGAAAGGAGGGCGGAGGAAGGCTCCGGAGGGGCGGAGGGACGGGGTCAATGGGTGGAGAGTGGGAGGGGAGAGGCTCCCCGCACAGTATCGGGCCCGAATTTCCATGTAAAAACTACCGCGAGTGAAACACTCGCGGTAGAAAGCATTTAAAGGGAAGAGAAACCATTTCCGTCAGCAATGTACAGGAAAACCGGGGAAACCAGCAAAACGTGAGCAGTGTGATATATGTGCACAGCACAAAAGTGAAAATAAATATAGAAAATGACCACAACAGAACTATTAAAAATAGTAATTCAGCTGGGGAACAGTTATAGTGATGGGCAAATACAGAAATCACACCCAGCAAAGCTCCAGAAACAAGAAATGAATTTTGGAAGGGTCTACTGAGAGGAGACTCTTCCAAAAAACATTTCCACGTTTTGGAGCTTTCCTGGGAGTGTTTGCTATGGTTGCCCATTAATATAACTGTTGCCCAGCGTGGTGATATTTTGTCCCACATTTCCCGTGGTCAGTTCCGGGGTTTATGTGCACGTTTGTCACCAGACAGGGTGCATATGCCCACAGTAGACTTGCGTAGAGCAGGGTTTGTGACTCCATCCTGCCAGGCTTACTGCCTCCAGGGGCTGCACTGTCTCTGTGGCCAAAGTGTGGTACAGCAGACAGAGTCATTACCTCTAGGACCAGAGGGCAGAGATTCAAAACCCAGCTGGGGCACCTGCCAGCCCAGTCCCTATATTTTACCCACCACTAAATAAAGATAGCGCAGACACCCCTGTATGCATGGGGAAAACACCCATATTTTACCCAACACCGCACACACACCACAACAATGGGCATTACCTACAGCCAAGTCCCCCAAATGCAGTCCCATACTGCCACAGTGCAATCAGGTCAACTGCTTTTTCTGAGAGAAGGTCATGCCAGCATGTTGGCGGACAAGTACATGTGGTGCAGGGGGCAGTGGCTGCTAACCACAGAAGACAGAGGCCTAGCCATGTGCAGGCTGGCACAGTCCACTGCAACAGACAGGTCCTGCCGGATCCACAGTCATGGACAGTCCAGGGAATCCAACCAATCTGTGGCTACACAGTGGTGCAGTGCACACAGACAGTGCATACAAGAACAGAAGGTCACAGGTTCAAAGCCCAGCTGGGGCTACTGCCAATCCTGCCCACATATTTTTCCCACAACTAAACAGTGATAGTAAGGACACACCTTTCATGGCGGGGACATATGCAATGGTAAGACATCTATCTTTTACCCCACTGAGCACAGACACCATGAACAGGGGCAGTACCTAGAGCAGAATCACCCAAATGCAGTCCTGGTGGGCCACACACCAGTCAGGTTCCATGCTGACACTCATACAAATGCCTGTGCTGTATATCTATGCACCACCCCCATGGCATGTAGATGTAGCCCATGCATATTCATGAGGGATAGCAGGAAAACCCGAACAGTGTGATGCACACCTGGACTGGAGTTGGGAATCTGTGCCGTAAAGCAGCAGCCATCAAGGGCAGACACACCCACACCCACAGGCCCCATTGGCCAATGTCTCCTGGAAAGGCAGAACATTGGACCGTGCATGCAGCACCCAAAACGAGCACTTGCATAACTTACCAATGTCACCCTACACCTGAGGTATACGGTACACAGCTCGGAGACGTTTGCTAGGAGCACAGGCAGGCAGTTATCCATACGTTACGTACATACTGCTAGTTGGCCCCATCCAAACAATCTGTTAGGTGTTTGCGGGGCATGCTCCAGGCCTGGCCTCTGACGGTGCTTACCACCCTGGGGAGTGACCACCAGCTGTAATGCGTACCATATCCATGCCTTGCCGTGCTCAGGACCGGTTTGGTGGGCAAGGCTACTTACCCCCTCAATCGTAGCACCATGATGGCAGAGGTGTGGAAGTGTGTGTCTGTCTATACAGTGGGTGTTGGCTGCAAGCCCCTTCAACAGCCCGCACTGCCAGCACTGTTGCCAGTATTGGCCAGTCAATGTGCATAATGAGGTGCAAGGTACCATGGGTATAGCCAGGGCAGGGTGGCGTGGCCAGGATGCATCTGCACTGGGCATAGGGCCCTGGCAGGGACATTGGCTGGGATATTGTAGTGTCCGGCCACCACCTACACAGACAGGGTGGCCAAAGCATGTCCATCTGGGGGATCACGCTCACCCTGACTGTGCAGTGACCACAGCATGGCTAGGCCCCCCCATAGTGTTGTATAGTAGTTCTCTTATGTGATAGATATGGGTTTCTCTTTGGGGCCCAGTCACTGATCTATCTGCTTGCTGTGTATGCAGACAGCCCAATTCTGGGTGCATGCATCTCCATTGGGAACATGCACTATGGACTAACCAGCAGACTGTTTGTAGCTGGTAAATGTCTTGCTATAATGGCTTGCAGGGTGCAGTGGCTGTTGGCTTGCTGCAGGGGAATATCTGGTGGTGGAGTGCAGCTTACCATACCCTGGGCTTATGTCTGTCTGCTATTGTGTTATGGCTGTGTATGGAGCTGCCTGCCTGGGGTGGTGGTGGTGTTCCTCAGCAGGACTGGGGTTGATGTTGCCCTCTACTGCCACCTTTGCAGGGAGGTAGAGTGTGGATCCCTTGATGGGGACCATGTTTGCCACTGGGGGGGGGGTGCCTGATGGCGGCAGACAGGGATATCCATGGTGTTTGTGCAGAAACTAGCTATCTTACACATTAACACTGCTTTGGAATGCCCGCTTGGCCTCCATCAGCCATGGCAGGTGTTGTTGACCTGGTCCTGGCCACCTCATTGCACACTCAGGGTGAGCACAGTACCCGCACGATGTAACGGTGTGTGGCTACTCTGTGCCAGTAAAACACCCGGTCAGTGCCCCCTACTAGGCCAAGGTGCTGTGTGGGTGCACCCGGTCACTTCCCCCAACAGGGCCGAGGTGCTGTGGGGGTGCATTCCCCATCTTGTGTCCATCTGCGGACAGCTAATTTGCATGTGCAGTGCATCATGGGTACGGGTGGCCTAACCCATCCTGTTGACACCAGCAGACTGTCTGTGAGGTGACGTGTAGGCTATCTGCAGCCAGCCAGGGGCCTGCTTACAGCTATGGAGCTGTAGCGCAATGGTTACATCACTGCCTGTGCAGCCAGAGGTCATGGGTTCAAACCCACAGTGGGGCCCTTTGGTAGGGCTGTCCACAGCTTTATTTTTATTTACTGTACATATGTCTATGCCGGCAAGACCACCCTCAGCTTACTATACCCATTAGGTGCCTCTGAGGGTGCTTCATAGGGCGCCCTGTAGGCCACCTTATGGTTGCCATCCCTATAGGGTGCACTATACATTATCCTGTGTCGCAACATACATGCTGCCCTATAGGGGTCATTCAAGGGTGCCTTGGCGAACAGTGCACTGTAACATGTGCCTTATAGGCCGCCGTATGTTAACATGCTGGGAGAGTGCGTTTGCTAGTAGTGATAACAAAATAAAATTATACAGCCTCCTACAGCACTCCAGAACATAATACATACTGCCTCAGCAGGCATTTTTCACTGGGCATTGTGAGGAGTTGAACCCCTGATCCCTGCACCATTGGTCAGTGTTTTAACCATTGTGCTGTGGCTCTGTTCCTGTGCTTGTGCATCAGTGCGCCGCCTTGTGCCTATCAGCGCGCCGCCTTCTGCCACCCAAGGGGACCAGTGCGCCGCCTTCTGCTGCCCAAAAATAACTGTGCGCCGCCTTATGCCGCCCAAAAAGCACTGTGCGCCGCCTTATGCCGTTCCAAATTAATTTGCCTCCTAAAACAATGTTAATCATTACAGTTACTGCCTCAGCTGACCTTTGTCGTTGCGCACACTGGGGGATTGAACCCATGGCCCCTGCACCATTGGTCAGTGTCTTCACCGTTGTACCACGGCTCTGTTGTTTTGTATACTCAGCAGCGCGCCACTTTGCCTTTCCACGTGCTAATGTCGACCCCCGCACATTAGCGCGACGCACACACGTCCGGTTGCTTACTACCGTTTTTTTTCTATTTTCTGCCTGAACCGCCCATTCCTTATATGGCACAGGCACACTAGCGCGGCCCCGCACGTTAGGAATGTTTAGTAAACATGCCCCTAAATCAGAAAATTTGAAACACACGAGAGGGTATATTAGATGTTTTCACTAAATGCCGGAACAAGTCATTGATGTCATAAGGCTGTGCTGGGGTTAATGAAGAGTTCTTTCAATCCAGCATTTTTCAGCCGAATAGTCTGAGACAAATTCCGTGCAATATCATTAAGTATTGAAGCACAAAACCCTCCGAGTTTTTTCTGTCAAAGTCTGTTACTTTGGAGTAATTTTCATACATCTACTGATATTATATTACTCTATAAACACGACCCAAATTGCTTGTGAACAGGAATGATGTAGAGCAGATACTAGGCATGGGGGGATAGGGGAAAAAGAGCAGATACTAGGTATGAGGGTCATCCAGCTTATTCTGTTTTCAAAATAGGTGTATCTAGGGCCCATTGCAATATTTACAGTGCTGCTCTTTTCCTTATGCCTGGAACAGGCTCCCTGAATCTGTGCATCAGGCTTCATCTGTGGAGGAGTGGCCTAGTGGTTGGGGCAAGATACTTCAGGCCGGAAGGTCGGAGGTTCAAATCCCACTAGAGGACAGCAACCTTGGGCTGGAAGGACTGGGGTTTCTAGTCCCACAGGTGCTGCTTGTGGTCTTAGGCAAGCCACTTAACCCTCCATAGCCCATGTTCCCTGTAAAATAGTTATCTCCAAGTTATAATGCTCTGTTCAATGTAATTTCAGTTTGTTCAATGTAAACCACACTGATGCAGAATAGCGTGGTATATAAGAGAATATAAATAAAATAAATCTCTGCCCCTTTTCAAGTCTATGCTGAAGGCTCACCTCTTTGAAGCTGCTTTTGGATCCTAACCCTTAGTCCTTAGGGGGTCATTCTGAACCAAGAATAAGCTGCTTGTACATGCGGGATAGATGTTTTTCTCTCGAAAATGTCTAGAACCGCATTCTGAACCTTCGTGGCCCTGCACGTACATGGCACTTAAACAGGGATCGCAGAAGAGGCAGGAAGATGCAGAACAGGGACATAGCCAGCCACAGAGATGTGTAAAGTGTATTTCGGTCACACCTGTGTACATCTGCAGTTGGCCCACAGACATCAAGGCTATACCCGCAGAAATGTGGAATAAAGGTAGGACTTAGAAATATTTCTGCTTTTCACCTTGGTGCAGCCAATAGTGGTGAATGGATGTCTAACTTGTGCACTGTGTGACTGCAGTCAGGAAAACCACAACATGCAGTGTTACGGAACAGAAAGCAGAGGAGAGGAAGGATGTAGCAAATCACCTAGACAGGATGGTATAAATCCAAGGGTGTTGAAAGAACTGAAATATGAGATTGCAGACCTACTATTACTAATCTGTGAACTATCATTAAAATCATCAATAATACCTGAAGATTGGAGGATGGCCAATGTAATGGCAATTTTTAAAAAGGTTTCCAGGGGTGATCCGGGAAACTACAGACCAGTGAGCCTGACGTCAGTACCGAAAAAAATGGTAGAAAACATTATTAAGAACAAAATTTCTGAACATGTAGATAGTCATGGTTTTATGGGAGACAGCCAACATGGCTGTAGCCAGGGAAGGCCTTATCTTACTAATCTGCTATATTTTTTTGAAGGTGTAAATAAACAGGTAGACAAAGGTGGATGTGTATCTGGATTTTCAGAAAGCCTTTCACAAGGTCCCTCATGAGAGACTCTTGGCGAAATTAAAAAGTTATGGGATAGGAGGCAGTGTACTATTGTGGATCAGGAACTGGTTAAAAGTTAGAAAGCAGAGAGTAGAGCTAAATGGCCATGTTTCCCAGTGGAGAAAGGTAAATAGCGGAGTACCAAGGGATCTTTTCTGTGTCCACTGCTTTTTAACATATTCATAAACGACCTGGAAATGGGAATAACGAGTGAGGTAATCAAATTTGCAGATGACACAAAATTATTCAAAGTTGTTAAAACCCAAGAGGATTGTGAAAAATTGTAAAAGGCTCTTAATAAATTGGAAGACTGTACGTTCAGATGGCAGTTGAAATTTAATATGGACACGTGCAAAGTTATGCACCTGGGAAAAAACAACCCAAACCATGGTTACACGATGCAAGGTTCCACATTAAGAACCACCACCTAGGAAAAAGATTTTAGGCATCATCGTGGATAACACTTTGAAACCCTCTGCCCAGTGTGTAGTGGCGGTTAAGAAAGCAAATAAAATGCTAGGAATCTTAAGGAAAGGAATGGAAAATAAAACAAAGGATATTATAATGCCTGTGTATCGTTCCATGGTGCGACAGCACCTCGAATATTGTGTGAAATTCTGGTCGCCATATCTTAAAAAGGGTATAGCAGAAATAGAAAAAGTACAGAGAAGAGCCACCAAAATGGTAAGGGGATGGAAGGATACAGAAGCTAAAAAGGTTAGGGCTCTTCAACCTGGAAAAGAGACGGCTGAGGGGAGATATGATAGAGGTCTATAAATTAATGAATGGAGTAGAACGAGTAAATGTAGATTGATTGTTTACGCCATCAAAATGTAGAAAGACTAAGGGACATGCAATGAAGCTACAGTGTAACCAATATAAGAATAATATGAGAAAATATTTTTTCACTCAACGTGTAATCAAACTCTGGAATTCGTTACCGGAGGATGTATTAAAAGCTTTTAGTGTAGCTGCATTTAAAGAGGTTTGGACAAGTTCCTGGAGGAAAGGACCATAAACCATTATTAAAGGGGACCCAGGAAATCCACTGCTTGTCCCAATACAAGCTTTGTGGAACCTGTGTCTTCTGGGTTACTGCTAGGTACTTGTGACCTAGATTAGCCACTGTTGGAAACAGGATACTGGGCTTGATGAACCTTGATCTGACCTAGTAGGGCATATCTTATGTTCTAAATAAACACCCCCACAAATGTATGCAGTAGAGCACTGGTGCTCAATCCGGCTATGCTGGCATTTGTTGTGTGAGCTGAAGGAGCACAGCTAGGGCTCCCTAACAATTCCCACATCCTGGAAATGATACTGGTGACAAAGTCCTGGGACTCCATGTGAAAATGTAGGTCCAGCCATTGGTGCTATGTGCAGCACCCAGCCAGTTGGAGTGTTGTGTTCCACACAGAGGATTTTTACAATATGCATTATGCAATGTGTACAGTCCCCTGATGCAGATAAGGTCATATGTTATGCACAGGTGTCTGTTGTGGTTGTTGCATATGTGGGCCTATGATGTGCAATGTGCATATAAGATTTGACCATTGAGGCTGATATACTGGAAGGGCTGTTTGGGCCTACTGCAGTTCTGTATCTTTTTGAGGTCCACTATTGTAGTTATCATGTATGTAAGTAGCCAATTAGAAATGTAGTGAGCAGGTATGATGCTGCTTTGGAAGTACTGATTGCTATGGTTTCCTTTCCATCAGCTAAGACATTTGATGCAGGGCATTCTTTTGGCAGACGGCTGTTTCTGTGGGACTGCAAGTGAGAGTGTGTGTGTGTTTGTGTGTGTGTGTAGTTGGAGGGTTGCACGAGGGGAGTGGTCTAGATTGCTCATCCACATATCTGGTGGGGGGGGGAGGGGGCAGGTATCCTGGCAGATATCTGGACCACAGGGATGACTGCATCATCGCCAGGTGCCAATGCATACAGGCAGGAGTGAGCAGGGCGGTTCCGCAATCACTTCCCTGTCATTAATCAGGGGGCCTCAGAGGGAAGTCGTGCAACAGTGCAAAATGCAGTACACCATTCACAGGTACACCAGCATTGGTCTCTACAAATGTGCACAGTTGTAGGGAATGATAATGGTGTTTCTGGGCATGTCTGTGTGGTGCTTGTAATGCTGACTGCTGTCATTCCAATGACCCTTTAGTAGTGAAGGGAAATGTTTGGATAGTTTGCTATGGGGGGTCTGTTCTGCTGGGTTCATGTCCTTACTTAGCATTGTACAATCATGTTCCTGAGATGTACACAATGTGCATACTTCAGGATGTTGTCGACTGCCATGTATGTGGTGCTGCACTGCATCTTGTACCAGTAGGTTCACTCTCTACCTGTTTTCCTGCTACATTACAGTGCACTGTGATTGCTTTGTAGTGTTCTGGGTATGCCACGGACCAGTTTCTATTGTCTAACTTGCATACACCTATAAGTATCGTCAACTTTCATTGTCATTTAGCCTCAAAACAGCACTGTCTGTGCCCACAGCTGGACGTTTTAAAAGGGGGCTTGGCCATTCGTGGGTATATCACAGAGACGGGCAGTGTCACAGCCGTGCACCTTTTCAGAATACGGTGGGCCTGTGGACGTATAAAGCAATCCTCAGCGTATACCCATCTTCGTACAAGTAGCGCTGTGTGTGGGCCGTGTCTAGCACGTCTGTGTTGGTGATTCTGTACACACAGCTGTGTCTGTCCCTGCATGTGCGGAATCAAGTTCTATTTCTAGATGTTTCCATTTGGACATACCCGCTGCCTGGACATGCACATTTTTGGAATTAGCTTCTATGTCTCTTCACCCTTCACTTTCCCCCTTATTCTTATCTTTTGTCTTGTCTGTCTTCATTAGATTGTAAGCTCTAACAAGTAGGAACCATCTATATATATGCCCCCTTTCAACCTTATCCTATGTCCCCTTGTATAGATAACTTTTAATTGAAAGGGGCTCTCCTTCTGTGTATTTATGCCATAGAGGAATTTAAACATTCCTATCATATCTCCTCTATTCCGCCTTTCCTCTAAAGTATACATACTGAGATCTTTAAGTCTTTCTCCATATGGTTTATAATGAAGACCACTGACCATTTTGGTAGCCATCTCTACACCTGTTTATATCCCTTTGAAGGTGTGGTCTCCAGAATTGCACACAATACTCCAAATGAGGTCTCATCAAAGACTTATACACAGGCACTATCACCTCCTTTTTTTCTGCTGGCCATTACTCTTCGTATATAGCCAAGCATCCTTCTGGCTTTTGCTGTTTCCTTTTCTGTTTGGCCACCTTAAGATTATGAGGTATCATCACCCCTAGGTCCTGCTCTTCTTTTGTGGACAAAAGCACTTCACCACCTATACTGTACAGCTCACTTGGATTTTTGCATCCCAAATGCATAACCCTGCATTTTTATGTTAAATCTCAGCTGCCAAATTCTCAACCATTCTTCAAGCTTAGCTAGATCCCTCTTCATATCTTCTACTCCTTCCTGGGCGTCTGCTCTATTGCAGATTTTGGTATCATCCACAAAGAGGCAAACCTTACCTGACAGCCCTTCTGCAATATCACTAACAAAACTGTTAAAAAGAATTGGACAAAGGACAGATTCCTGCGGCACACCATTGGTAACATCCTTCTCCTCAGAGTAGCCTCCATTTACCTGTACCCTTTGTCGCCTCCCACTCAACCAATTTCTAACCTAGTCAGCCACTTTAGGGTCCATTCCTAGGGTGCTCAATTTATTTATAAGTCGCCTGTGCAGAAGATGTCAAAGGCTTTACTGAAATCTAAGTAAAACACATCTAGGGCTCTCTCTTTGTCCAACTCTCTGATCACCCAATCAAAGAAATCAATCAGATTTGTCTGACAATGTCTGCCTCCAGAAAACCCATGCTGCCTCGGATCTTGCAATCCATTGGACTCCAGAAACCTCACTATCCTCTGTTTTAGCAGCAATTCCATTAATTTACTCACCATAGAGGTCAGACTTACCAGCCTCAAGGCCAGCCCTTCCACTAAGCTGACCAAGTGTCCGCCTAGGGTGGCAGATCTCTGTGGGCAGCGGGCCATGTGCTTTGGCATACAGGGCCTGCTAACCCCCCCATGCCACCCTTCCCACCCCTGTAGTGAGCCATGCCACTCTGATGCCCCCGCTGCCACTGATTCTGGTGGCAGGGGGACAGCTAGCCTCGGCAGCAGGCCATGTGCTTCGGCACCCCTCGACCCTGCCACCATAATCGGTAGCATGGCTCAGTATGGGGAGGGTGTGGTTCAGCACACGGGGGGGGGGGGGTGCAGTACGGCCGGGGCTTCTACCTAGGGTGGCAGAAACCCTTGGGCTGGCCCTGACTGGCCTGTAGTTCTCAACCTCATCCTTACTTCCGCTTTTGTGTAAAAAGATCACATGTGCCTTTCTCCAGTCCTCTGGGACTACTCCCGACTCCAGTGAGGCATTGAAAAGGTTAGACAGTGGAGCTGCTAGAACTTCCCCAAGTTCCTTCAATACTCTTGGATGTATCCCATCTGGTCCCATCGATTTGTCTACTTTTAGTTTAGCTTGTTCCTCATCAACACAGTCTTCTGTAAATCGTTCAAGATCCCCTTCACTTCTTTTCCTATTTGTGAGTGTTTTCTGAGGTCCTGCTCTGGGCTTTTCATCTGTGAACACATAACAAAAATAATTGTTAAGTAATTCCACTTTATTCTCATCAGCTTCTACATATTCCTCCCCTTCACCCTTGAGTCTGACAATACCATTTTTGCAATTCCTTCTCTTGCTAACATATCTGAAAAATGTCTTGTTCGCTCATTTTATTGCATTGGTTATTTCTTCTTGTATTTTTGCTTTCCTAACTACTATTCTAGCTTCTCTAAGTTTTTCCAAATATTGATGCTTGTCTTCCTTTCTGTGATCTCTTGTGTTTTATGAAAGTCACCCTCTTTTTCTTCACCTTTTCAGCTACTTCTTTTGAGAATAATAGGGGCATCATTTTCCTTTTACATTTATATACCTTTCTAACAAAAAGGTTTGCTGCTCTTAAAATATTCTCTTTCAGTTTTGCCCATTGCTTTATGACATGCCCCAGCTTTCCCATCCCGCTAATGACTCTTTGAAGTATTGTCCCATCTTGGCAAAGTTATTTTTCCTAAAGTCTGGGACCCTCACTTTTGAATTGATTTTATCAGCTCCAGTCCTAATACTGAACCACACCATCTGGTGATTACTGGATGTGAGATGATCTTCCACTATAACATCAGAAACACATTCCCCATTGATAAGCACCAGGTCCAAAATAACCCCTTCACATGTGTACTCTGTTACCAGTTGCCGGAATCTTCCTGTAGAGAATCCAGGATCTCCTTATTTCTAGATGACAAGGATGTGCCAATCAACATTCAGCATATGGCAATCACCTATCAGTGGCACTTCTGCTTTCATGGCAATATTATGTATTTTTTACATTAAGAGGTATGTTTACTAAACTGCGGTAACGTTACATACCGCGTGTTATGTAATGTTAACAATCGTTAGGTAACAATGCGCGGTATGTAACGTTAACGCGCGTTAACGTTACCTAATGAGCGTTAACATTCCTGTCCACGGTAAACACCGCAGAGGGTGGAGATAGGGCAGAGAGAAGGGGTCAGTGGGCAGTGAGTGGGTGGGGAGAGGCTCCCTGCACACTAACGCGCTGAGCTGAAGGGCTGAATCCTACCGCGAATGAAAACCTGCCGTTAGAAGCACATTTGCAGGAGAGAGAAACCATTTAGGTCAGCAATGTGTAGCAAAGGCAGAGAGACCATTTAAAGGTGATAGTAGTGCCACATGTGCAGCAATAGCATAGTGCGCAGGTATGAAAGGCCACTATGGCAACTATGGCAAGGGTGCAACTGGGGCATAGGGGGCCACAGGCGGGACGTGCAGTGGGATCGGCTGGGGCACAGGGTGGGCTAGGCTGTCACCTAGGTGGCACATATGAACACAGAAAATGGAAATCAGCAAGACAGCAACTTGACCAAGGTCATACATGCCCATGTGTCTGTGTCCCACAGTGCCCCATCCAGGGGACATTACCCAGCAGGTACCCCACAGGGCACATAACATTGATAGGCAGTGCCCGGGGGAGGCACGGATGTCAATGTAGCAATCCCACCCCGGAACCCACACCAGAAGCAGCCGCCTACCGGCACCCTGGATGGCCTGGGACAGTCCACCACCGGCACCAACAGCATATGGGCATGGCAGCAGGCCAGGGTGGGGGTGTCTGTGCTGGAGGAAGCAGTGCCACCCACCTGCAGTGGACCCAGGCCATGCCCTGTACCAGTACGTGGTGCATGGTGCAACAGAAAAGGCCTGGCTGAGGAGACGTGAAAGTAGGCCCAGAGACTGCTATGTCTCTGTGACAACACAGTGGTGCAGTACACACAGCCAGAGTAACCCAAAGCAGAAGGTCACAGGTTCATGTCCGAGTTGCGGATCAAACAGAGCACATCCCACTATTTTACCCGACTATGTACATACAACAGAAAAACAACAAAGGTCTGAGCGAGGAAAAGTAAAGGTAGCCTATGGACCTCTGTGCCCCCTGTGGCAATGCTGTGGTGCAGTACACACAGCCAATGTAACCAAGAGCAGAAGGTTACAGGTCCTTGTCCCAGCTGCAGACTCTGCAGAGCACATCCCAATGTTTTATCCGACCATGGACATACAACAGAAAAGCAGCAAAGGTCTGACTAAGAGAAGGTAAAGGTAGCCTATGGACCTCTGTGTCCCTGTGGCAACACTGTGGTGTAGTACACACAGCCAATGTAACCAGGGGCAGAAGGTCAAAGGTTCAGTTCCCAGCAGTGGACCTGACAGAGCACAGACCACTATTTTACCCGACTATGTACACACAACAGAAAAATAGTAAGGGTCTGGGTGAGGAAATGTACAAGGTAGCCTATGGACCTCTGTGGAAACACTGTGGTGCAGTACACACAGCCAATGTAACCAGGGGCAGAAGGTCAAAGGTTCAGTTCCCAGCAGTGGACCTGACAGAGCACAGCCCACCATTTTACCAGACTATGTACTGTCACCACCTCTCACTCCCAGAGGCCTTAGCGTGGGTAAGGTGAGCGGGGTGATGTTCTTCTTAAGACTATGAACCACTAATTTGAGGCTTGGCAAAGCCTCCTGGGTATTGTAGTCCTTTAGCTCAATGAAGAAAATAGTTGTGCACAAAATGGTAAGGTATAAATGGGATTTATTCCCTTCCCAGGGTTGGAATTTAACCTTGGAAATGCAGCAACATAAAGTCCATACTTCTGGTACAATGAAACAAAAGAGTAATCAAACTTAGGCAACGCTTATCTTCAGCTTCTTTAAGGTAACAGAAAAATAAGGTACAGAAAACAGTTTAAACCTCCAAACATTCTTTGGACTGTTTTCTCTCTTATAGCAGTATTATAGCAATGCTAGCATAAAGATTGTATGCTGTCTGACATCTTGTACGTACAGTCCATGTAAACCTCTGTGTCTGGAGCTTGGTAAAACTCACACTGCATCCCATTCACGTCGTCCTCAGCTTCCTGTGGGGTGAACTCTTCCCCCTGCTCAATCACTTCCTCTGTGAAGGGTAAAGTGTTCCCATCCCCCAACAGCCTAGAGGAGCTTAGGTGTTTAGCATAAGAATCACGGTTGGCTCTTGTTAGAACTTATTAGAACTTACTTATATGCATTGTATGACGTATAATCTTTTATTTACTATGCAATAAACAGTAGCTTAGTATTACTATTTATTTGTGCCTGGTTTGGATGTCAGTGAGGACTCAGAGTGATTTGTTATAGTAATACATAATGGCGACGAGGATGGGATA
Source organism: Ichthyophis bannanicus (assembly GCA_033557465.1). NCBI lineage: Eukaryota > Metazoa > Chordata > Amphibia > Gymnophiona > Ichthyophiidae > Ichthyophis > Ichthyophis bannanicus. Next base: position 1,641,301 of record JAWIIG010000036.1, on the reverse strand, counting down.
CGAGTGTGACATGCTTTGCTGTGAATGGAATGGATGCAGCAGACATGTAGCTATTGGGAGTTATTACAGGGCATAGCAGCTTGCACTGTAGAGACTATAAGGTTACTAGAGGGCATAAACACCTTGCTTGAAGTGGTCTGAACTAGTATAATGAGTCAGAAGCACTTCTCTGTACATAAATTGTGTATGAAATCTATATCCAATCATAATCGTGAGAATTCTATTTTCACATGAAGTTCACGCTGTACTATCCAATGAAAACACATCTCTGATAACAAACACTTACTGAAACTTGTATATCAAACGTGGAACTTTCCAAGGAGAAGAGAACCGTACCAGAGACAAAGCAATTCTGTTTTGGCAGCTTTCCTGGATTCCTTCATCGTGGAAAGTTCCCCCGATCGCTGAAGTGAATCTACAATCCGGTATATGTATTGATGCATTTCATTTCATGCTAGAACTTACTTATAATCATATTATGATAATCATGTTATGCTAGAACTTATTAGTACTTTTATGTTAGAACTTATTAGAACTTACTTATATGCATTGTATGACGTATAATCTTTTATTTACTATGCAATAAACAGTAGCTTAGTATTACTATTTATTTGTGCCTGGTTTGGATGTCAGTGAGGACTCAGAGTGATTTGTTATAGTAATACAGCTCTTTCACACAACTCCTGGTACGTACAAGGGTTTTGATCAAAATCTTCTGCTATGCTATTTGGAAGTATTTTCCTACCTTCCAGCAACTGCTTGTCCAGAGACCTCCCTTGGCTGAAATACGGCTCACGGTAAAACTTTTCCCTTTTGCTTTGCCTGGGCTTTCTCACAGGCAGAAACTCAGCTTCAGGGAAACAAGTTTTCCTTTCAGTATATTTGGTATTAGAAGGCTGAGACTGTCTTCTCAGGGGTTTAAAATAATATTCCTTGCCTTCAGGAGAATGGAGTTCCTCAGTGCACTGACCAGCCGTGTACTGCTTTTCACAGCATGGAACTGCCTGATTCCAGGAGTCAGCGTGGCTCTCACAGCTCCCTTCTCCAGATGAGCTTTCCTGGATAAGATGGGGATTCCCTTCCCTTCTCTTGTCCTTCCACACTGTTCTCTCCTTCTTGATCAACTCCTTCTCTCTCTCCTGTTCTTCACCCTTCCTCTCTCTCCTAACTAGAGGATTTTTAAATGTGTTGCCTTTTCCGTTTGCTTGGGCTCCGCCCCCCATCAGCTGCTTCCCCTCTCCTAATGAGTCATGGGTTAGCACTTGGCTCGGGCGTTCCCTAGCACTGTGTGACATCATTTGTTTGGGGTTTCTATGCCAACCCTTCTCCCTGTTTTCCTCTGAAATGTCAAAAGTGTATTCATTCTGAGGTATAGTCCCTGTCTCCATGGGCTCTGATCCTTGTGCCTCATGACAGATCCCCCGCCTTAAAATATTACGTGCTGCCGGACGTTTCGTCGGACAGCGCGTAATCCAGGTGTTGGATCTGTATCGCTGCTCCACGTACGCCATACTGGCGGTGGCGGATCTCTCCTTCCAAGGTTTTAAAAGGTTCAGGTGATACACCTGCTGGCGACCTTTTGCATTCTCTACCTTATAAGAGACTTGCCCCACCCTTTCCACAACCGTGCAGGGGCCTTTCCAATGGGCTTCAAACTTTGGGCCAGGGTCTGCCACTTGGATGATCACCTTATCACCTATTGTTAACGTTCTGGGCTTCTTGCCCCTGTCATAATATTGTTTTTGCTTTTGTTTGCTGGCCTGTAAATTCTCCCTTGCGGCCTTCGCCGTCTTTTCTAACCGTTCCCTCAGACCTTTTAGGAATTGAGGTACTTCTACTTCTGAAGTGTCTGGTTCCACCCACTGTTCGTGTAATATATCTAATATTCCCCTAGGGGACCTACCGAACATGAGCTCATAGGGTGATGCTTTTAAAGAGGTTTGTACGCGTTCTCTGCACGCGTATAACACGAACGGGAGCAGGGTATCCCAGTCCGCTATCTCCCCCTTTTTTAGGCCTCTCCTAAGCATTTGTTTGATGGTCTGATTCGTACGCTCTACCAAACCATTCGTTTGGGGGTGGTACGCTGAAGTTCGGATATGCTTTATACCAAAAGCTTCCCATACAGTGGACAAATGTTTAGACAAAAAGTTGCTGCCCTGATCCGTGAGCACCTCCCTGGGAAATCCCACCATACAAAATAGTTTTACGAGCTCCTGGGCTATAATCCTCGCAGAGGTGTTCCTTAGGGGAATAGCCCAGGGGAATTGGGTGGCATAATCAACTATTACCAGTAGGTACTGGAAACCCCTGGGTGTTCGGGTCATAGGGCCTACCATGTCCATACCTATTCGACTCATAGGCACCGCTATAGTGGGGGTTGGTATTAAAGGTACGGCCTTTGGCCTTAAAGCCGTCACACTTTGACATGGAGCACACGACTCACAGTACTGCCTAGTTTCTTTGAACACTCCTGGCCAATAGAAGCGACCTAATATTTGGTCCAGGGTGCCCTGGATGCCCTTATGGCTTCCTATAGGGTGGTCATGTGCGAGGCGCAGGACTGTAGCCTTAAACGCCGTCGGCACTACCAGCTGTTTCCTAACTGCTTCGGTGTAGGGGTCCAAGCTTTCCCTATATAAAATTTCATTTTCTAGGAAGAACATAGGCAACGTAGGCCGGGTTTCCCGGGCCCATTCGAAGGCTCTCTTGAGCGCTGGGTCAGCCCGCTGCTCAGCAGGGAAAGAAGGGAACTTATTCACTAGTTCGGCGGGTACCCATGGTAAGCTCGCTCCTGCCTTCAACTCAGACCCGCCTCGGGACCTAGACTGTCTCTCGTGGCGTCTCTTAGCCTTGGCTTTTCTACCCTGCCTAACGGGTTCATGTACTAAATCGTCATGTGCAGGGAGAATATTCACTTCTTCCTCATCCAACCCCTCCTCTTGGGATACTAGCTCCTCCCTAAGCTGCTCCCTGTCCCCAGCTGATGTCGCTCCCATCCCTGAGGTTCCGGCTTGCGATCTAGTGGAGACTAGACCAGTGCGGGCATTTAAACCTACTGCTAGTCCTTTGTAAAAGGGTGGCCAATCCCTGCCTAAAATAAGATCCCTAGGTAGTGTGGAAATCACAGCTACGGGCATTATTAACTCCATATTGAGGGCGGTTATAGTGAGATTCTGCAGAGGATAAAATGTAAATGCACCATGTATGCACTTTACCCTGACCTGGCTCTCTGCTTGACTTGGGGGCGATGAACGATGCCTCTCGATGGCCTCCCAGAGCCTGGAGGAAATCATGCTCTGGTCGGCCGCCGAGTCGAGCAGTGCCAAGGTCTCTACCCCCTCCACCTGAGCGTGCAGCAGGAATCCCTCCGGCGATGGCTTGTCCAATTCAGATATGAGGACAGTTCGCTTAGCACAGTCCCTCTTGAAATGCCCCGCTTTTCCACACAGGTAACATTTTCCCCTATATACAAAAACATCACCATCATTATTAGCCTTTACACTTTGCATGGTATACAATTTTTCTTTGGGATCCTTTCCCCTTTTACCAGTTGCCAAACCTGCAGCCTGCATTACCCCAAACCCTGAGGGGTCAGCTATCTGAGCCTCCAAAAATCGGTCAGCCAGCATAGCTGCTTCCTCTGTAGACTGACAGTTTTGCAACATGAGGTATGTCCTCATTTCATTAGGCACAGCTTGGATAAATTGTTCCAAGACTACTGTGTCTAATATAGTTTCCAAAGTTTTTGTCTCTGGAGTTAACCACTTCCAGGCTAAGTTTTTTAACCGTTGCTGCAACGCTTTTGGGGTCTCCTGTGCTTTCAGGCGGGCTTCTCTAAACAGCCTCCTGTAGTGAGAGGTAGTGAGCCCCAACCTATCTTTTACCGCTTTTTTAATTTCATTATAGTTAGCGGCAAGGGTGGCTGGCATGGCCTTGTAGGCCGATAGGGCTTCACCTGTAAGTGAGACCGCAAATCGGGTTGCCCATTGCTCACTAGGCCATTTTAGTGCTCCCCCAATACGTTCAAACGCGTCAATGAAATCGTCTATATTATCATTGGGACTTAATTGTCCTAGAGAAAAAACATGACTTGCGTTTAGTCCTGCCCCAGGTATAACCATGGGGTCCTCAGTCAGTTGTTCCTGCGACTTGCTCAGCAGCGCCTGCATAGCGTCCAACAGGGGCTTCTGTTGCTCCCTCATTAGGATAGCGTTCTGCTCCTGGAGGTGCTTCGCTAATTCCAGCTGCCTGTCCCACTGCTGTTGCATCCAATATATAACGTCTCTGGCTTCCATCTCTCCTTATCTGCACCTGTAGCAAAAGAAGAGAAAAAGAAAAAAAAACAAGTGCGGCTCCCCTTTTTCTTTTGCCCCACAGCGCCCCCTTTCCTGCACAATCCTCCCACGCTTATGCCTAGGTGACGTTACCTGAGGCTTCGTGTAGAGGTCAGCTTTCAGGAAAAGTCACTGTGTCTTTCTTGCTTCACGAGCCGTCTGTTTTGCCAACTTGCTTCTCTATGGTCTTCTGGAGCCGTAGTTTTCTTGCTGTGTTTTTCTCCAGGTCAAAATCTGAAAAACTACGCCAGATATGTCAAACCTCTCTCACTCCCAGAGGCCTTAGCGTGGGTAAGGTGAGCGGGGTGATGTTCTTCTTAAGACTATGAACCACTAATTTGAGGCTTGGCAAAGCCTCCTGGGTATTGTAGTCCTTTAGCTCAATGAAGAAAATAGTTGTGCACAAAATGGTAAGGTATAAATGGGATTTATTCCCTTCCCAGGGTTGGAATTTAACCTTGGAAATGCAGCAACATAAAGTCCATACTTCTGGTACAATGAAACAAAAGAGTAATCAAACTTAGGCAACGCTTATCTTCAGCTTCTTTAAGGTAACAGAAAAATAAGGTACAGAAAACAGTTTAAACCTCCAAACATTCTTTGGACTGTTTTCTCTCTTATAGCAGTATTATAGCAATGCTAGCATAAAGATTGTATGCTGTCTGACATCGTGTACGTACAGTCCATGTAAACCTCTGTGTCTGGAGCTTGGTAAAACTCACACTGCATCCCATTCATGTTGTCCTCAGCTTCCTGTGGGGTGAACTCTTCCCCCTGCTCAATCACTTCCTCTGTGAAGGGTAAAGTGTTCCCATCCCCCAACAGCCTAGAGGAGCTTAGGTGTTTAGCATAAGAATCATGGTTGGCTCTTTCACACAGCTGGTACGTACAAGGGTTTTGATCAAAATCTTCTGCTATGCTATTTGGAAGTATTTTCCTACCTTCCAGCAACTGCTTGTCCAGAGACCTCCCTTGGCTGAAATACGGCTCACGGTAAAACTTTTCCCTTTTGCTTTGCCTGGGCTTTCTCACAGGCAGAAACTCAGCTTCAGGGAAACAAGTTTTCCTTTCAGTATATTTGGTATTAGAAGGCTGAGACTGTCTTCTCAGGGGTTTAAAATAATATCCCTTGCCTTCAGGAGAATGGAGTTCCTCAGTGCACTGACCAGCCGTGTACTGCTTTTCACAGCATGGAACTGCCTGATTCCAGGAGTCAGCGTGGCTCTCACAGCTCCCTTCTCCAGATGAGCTTTCCTGGATAAGATGGGGATTCCCTTCCCTTCTCTTGTCCTTCCACACTGTTCTCTCCTTCTTGATCAACTCCTCTCTCTCCTGTTCTTCACCCCTCCTCTCTCTCCTAACTAGAGGATTTTTAAATGTGTTGGCTTTTCCGTTTGCTTGGGCTCCGCCCCCCATCAGCTGCTTCCCCTCTCCTAATGAGTCATGGGTTAGCACTTGGCTCGGGTGTTCCCTAGCACTGTGTGACATCATTTGTTTGGGGTTTCTATGCCAACCCTTCTCCCTGTTTTCCTCTGAAATGTCAAAAGTGTATTCATTCTGAGGTATAGTCCCTGTCTCCATGGGCTCTGATCCTTGTGCCTCATGACAGTACACAGAACAGAAAAACAGCAAAGGTCAGAGGGAGGAAAAGTAAAGGTAGCCTATGGACCTCTGTGCCCCCTGTGGCAACGCTGTGGTGCAGTACACACAGCCAATGTAACCCAGAGCAGAAGGTCACAGGGTTCTGTCCCAGCTGTGGACCCCACAGAGCATATCAGCACTTTTTATCCAAACATGGACATACAACATAAAAACAGCAAAGGTCTGGCTGAGGAGAAGTAAAGGTAGCCCCATGGACTGCTGTGCATCAGTGGCAACACTGAGGTATGGTACTGTCGCAGGGCACCCTCTGTAGAGGGGTAGTAGACCCGAGAGGGACCCGGACACAAGAAAGTTGAGGGTTGAGGTTGGCCTATGCTGCAAGGGTTAAGGGTGGTTATTCCTTGTGGCTTCCTTGTAACCAACGCTCAAAGAACAAATGCACAGAGTGGAGGGAAAATCAAAGGCTTTATTTCCCTTTCTTGCACAAAACGGTTCAAAAGGATTGGTTATGGTAACAACTGAAATGTCCTTACTTCAGGATAGGAAAAAAATAAAAGCAAACAATAAAGTAAAGGCTGTTATCTTCACAGAACATTTGTACAAAAACAATAAACTTCCTTCACTTAGTTATCTGATACATTGGAGATATATTCAACACTCCCCGAGGCACAATATGTACAATCCATTGCATTATCTGATTCTTCCCCTCTGATCCTACTTGCATGGATTCAACCTCAGAAGCCTGTGACACAGTAGCTCCTCAGGAACAGATGGATACAAGTGAGTAGCCGGTGGTAGAAGCCGGTACTGCAGGAGAAAGCAGGGATTTCTCTGCAGAAAGAAAAAAACACACTTTCAATCAAGCAAAACAGCTCACCTCGAGGGAGGAGAGTAGGAAGGCTTGTGATTGGGCACGCCCCAAGGGGAGGCGGGCAGTGCAGGCTAGAAGCACCTGGTTAAATACACAGGAACCAGGAAGTGAAAGGCAGATGCAGATCCACGGGCAGACGCAGATCCAGACGGGGATCCAAGGAGAGATCCAGAGAGAGAAGACAAGAGAGCAACGGAGGTTTCCTTGCTGTGATAATTTCCCTAACAGTCTGCAGCTGGAAGATAGCTTGGAGCAGCATTCAGATGAGGAAGGAAACTGCTGGAGGCAGAGCTCCCTTAGAACGCTGAGAAACCCAAGGCTACAGGACCAGGCAGAGCTGGGGAACAAAGGCAGAAGGATAAAGAATCCTCCCAGGGAGAAGCTCCTATATAAGGTACCCAGAGAAAGAGGAGTTTATGCTCTAAAGCCAGAAAGTCTAGGTTCTGCTTTTAAAAGCAAAGCCAGTCAAGATGGTGGCAGCTGGTGTCAGAAAAGAGAAGCTTTGAATGACAATAATTATTCTTTTAAACTAGCTGAGTCACCTAGCCAGGACAGGGCTGATATACATGCTTTTAAATATTCTCCTAGCACTGCTAAGTTTGAATGTATAGCACCCACATGCAGGGAAAGGTGGGGAGCTAATGAAAGCCCAGCACATGTTTGTTTCCCAAACGCAAACAAACCTGATAAGGAGCCTGAGATAGATAGGCTCAGTCAATACCTATTCACCGAGGGGACAGGAAGACAGCTCAATGAAGAAAAGTTTCATGCTGAATCACTTCTTAAAGAGTTCCAGGATTATTTAGAACAGAAGAAGAGTTTTAACCACAGTGTTCCAGTTACTGGCTGTAAGGAAGAAAACTCTGTTCATAATTCTGTGTTTTCCCCTGCTGATGATGATGAGATGATGATGGACTGTTCTACCTGTTTAATTGATAGAGGCAATTAAGCAGAGAGAGGATTGGGCTGGTATATGAAGTAATATAACAGTGACGTAACTTTGACCGACACAAGAAAGCTTGTGGAGGGAAACTGAATTAGAGCACTACTAGTGATTGATAGAACCTGAGCTTTATTAGTAAAGGACTTTTCTGTTATCAGCCTGTATGTTAAAAGCACATGAAATGAATGTGAAGAAATACAGCATTTAAAGCCAGTCAGGCAAAGTTTCAGTTAATCCTGTTTATTTGGTTTAAACTTCTGCACCGTCTGTAACCTTCTTTTGAACTGCACAATGGCAATATGAGCCACATAAAAAAAATAAACCTCATGTAAATAAATAACTCTTGCCAGCCTTACTGCTCGAAGCATAACACAACTACAACTAACTGCCTCAAGGGCATCAAAAGGCAACCCCTCCTTAACCCTCAAGGTTAAGGGGCAGGCGGTGTCATAAGCCTCTGAATCTGTAACATCAGGGTAATCGTAATCGGGTTTCTTATATACTTGTTGCACTATGTCCCAATGCCTAGCATTTAGCTTTGGGCGTCGGTCTCCAGGAGTTTTGCAGTACAACGGTCCCTCTCTGATTAGAGGTTCAAAAGCAGATTCATAAAAAGATTTCCCACTCAAACTTCTCTTCTTAGGCAAACTTCTTTCATAGTCTTGCTTACAAGAATGTTTAGGGTAACAGTAATCCTCTTCCCACTGTCTTCCCCATACTTTAGGCTTCTGAAGGTAATTATCAGTAATAAGAGTTTTACCTTTGAGGCTTCTCTTCCTTCTTTCTAGTAAGGCTTGAGGCCTACCTTGATTTGGCTTCAGCGCAGCAGTGCTCAGGTTCTCCTGCGGTCTTTCCTTAGACTTCAGACCATAGGGGTAAGGATGTTTTCTTTCTTCCAAACAAACATTTCCCACCTCTGAAAATGGTCGAACCTCTTTATTCCACGGCTGCTGTGAGGACCTTCTGCCAGGTACTCCCTTGCGGTCCCAGTACTTCTCTTGGCTTTTCCTCTGTCCCTTATTCCACTCCAACTCTGGTTGAAGTTCCTGCTTTGCTTTCTGCTCAGGACTCTGCTTCTTTCTGCTCTTGCCAGTTGTGATGCAGCAAGGGGCACACAGCCCAGGGAAAATAAGATAAAAGAAAGACTTACCTCAGAGTCAGCTTTAGAAAGCAGCACTAGGCACCATGATTCACTGCAGCAAGGGGAATTCTTGCTACGTAGCAAACAAAAGTCCCATCAGGAACACCTGAGTGAGAGTCCCCAGGTCACGTGTAGAGCTAGGGATTATTTAGGGCAGGGTTCCAGTCAGTTAGAGAGGAGAATCAGAAGCAGGATCACCACGGGAAGCAGTAGGAGAGAGAGGAGCAGGAGGTGTGTCCCAGGTCAGCTGAACAGAAGCCCCAGGGGATTGCTGGGAGGAAATTCTTCTCACGAGGAGTCAGGAAGTGAGTCTGTCTCCAGCTCTCGAGAAGGAAGGTTCAAGGCAAGCTGCACTAAGGGAAGACCTGCTACCAGGAATAGCTTTGGAGAGAAGCCAGGATTACCTCACTACCCCAGAGGCCAGTATTTGCCAGCTCAAGGCAGAGGTCACGGTGAGAGGGAAGTGTTGGGGGATGGGCACTCCATGCATGACTACAGCTTAAGAAAGAGGTGTAAAGTTAGGAACAAACATATTCCTGTTCAACCAGCCCGGGAGGCTAGAAGCAAAGGCTATAGAGAGCCAAACATAAAGACAAGCCCTGCAGAGAGAAGGAAACTTCCCTATAATAACAAAGAGAAGTTTAAAGCTTATAACTGCAAAGGGCGGGGTTCTGATTACAGACATAAGAAGCAAGATGTTTCAGAGCTAATGTTCTGGGAGGCAAGCCCAGGCAGAACCAGCTACCGAGAGAGATATAGACCCGAAGGGGGAAAAGCCTCCAGTGACTGTTATAGTGAAGTGTCACAAGACGCTATAGCTGAATACCATTCTCAAGAAGGGTCTGATACCAGCAGTGTGAGTAGTGCTGGGGAAAATGATATGGGAAGACGCTGCTAGTCTGCAAGAGGATATTCCTATGGATTGCAGTGTCTGTGTTAAATGCAACCGTATGATGTAAATACTGGATGAAGAGAACTCTGTGAATATAACAAGAGAATATACGTGTGTCACCACTTTTGTTGCTAAGCTTATCTGATTTAAAGTTTCTGTTTCCTTTGACAATGTCCGAGCGGGACGGGGAATAAAACCCACTTTTCATTTCAAGTTGCTCTGAAAGACTTTTTATTTACAAGGCCAGAGCAATTACTTGTGCATACGCCCTAGGCAATCGCCTATGTAGGGCTAAACAGGCCTCTAACCACAGGCCCCATCACACAGTGTATTTGCCTTCCTCTTGGCCTCCTCTACTCTGGTTCTGGCTGCTGCTTCTGCTTTGGCTGCTGCTTTGGTCCTTCTTCTCCTCTCCCTCTCCAAGTCAGACCTGCCTCTGTTCAAAAAGAAGCTGTCTGGGCTTGCGTCCCGCCCAGAGGGGCGTGGCTTCTCAGTCTCTCTCTCGACTCTCCTGCTCCCCCTAGATGGATCCTCCCAATATTGCAAGTTGTGCTTGCCTTTTTCTGGTTTTAAAACTTTTTCTCTCTCTTCAAGAGGGTCTGCTGCATCACAGTACACACAGTGAGTGTGTCCCAGAGCAGAGGGGCACAGAGTCAGGTCACAGATGCAGACCCTGCAGAGCACATCACCACATTTTACCCTATGAGGTAGATACAACATCCAACAGTGCAATCCCCACAGTAGAAGACAACACTGGTACAAAACCCACTCACACAGGCACCACCATCCAAAACCGCAGGTAGAGTAAGGCTGCTGGGTCCAGGCCGGAGTTGCAGGTACCATCACCGCTGTACCACTATCCCCTGCACAGTTCAAAAATGTCTGTGGTGTGGTGGGCAGGCCTGCCAAACACTGTGAAAACTGCACAGTGCTGCAGTAGGAGTGTGTGTGTGTGTATGTCGAACCATTGCTCTCTGTGGCTGCCCACAATGCTCTGGGCCCACATTGTCCAACTGTTGAAAGCGTTACTCTGCAAATGTGAATAATGAGGAGCAAGGTATTGTAGGTATGTCCCAGAGAGGTCGAGGTGGCCAGGCGGCATCTGCACATGGAGTAGGACAATGGCTGGGACACACCAGTGTGTGAACACCACCTGCATGTACAGGGTAGCCACAGCATGTCATGCTGGAAGATCAGTCTCGCCCTGACCCAGCAGTGACCATGGCATGTCCAGGGTACCCCATAGTGCTCTATGCTAGCTCTTATCAGTGACACCTGTGTGATCCCTGTTCTGGGGCCTAATCACCGACATACCTGTGTGGTGTGTGTGTGCTGCACACCCTACGGTTGGGAGTGGCCAGTGGAGTGTGTGGAGGTAGTCAGTGCATGGTTACAACACACTGTATGCTGCTGCCGGTGCAGAATAATAGTGTTGTCCACTGGTGCATGGCAGGCTGTGGTATGTGGCAAGTGAGTACTTACAGGCTAAGAGACACAGTATTGCCCATCTGCCAATGGCCCAGTCACAGGTATGGGTCATACACACCAGCCTGGGAGGGTCATCCCCCCCCATCATGTCTGGGGTTGCTGCACCAATAGGCACCAGCTGGCACCAGCTCCCCTGCTTCCCCCCCCAACTGAGTGGGGAGGGGCATATAGTGTATACCTCCCTGAGCAGTAGGGGGTCAGTGTGACATAAACACACATGCATGTCCAGTCACCTCCCCGCCCTACTAACAGGTATCTATGGCAGCCTGACCTTAACACTGGGTATGCACAGATCTGGGTGGTGTCTGGTTCCAGAGAGCCACATGTGACTGCGGAATCCAGATGGCCACAGAGGTACCATCTGTTACACTGCAACGAACACCTGCCACACACTGCCAATGACGGTGATGTGCAGCAGGACCTATCCCTTGCATCACATGTACTGTGGACCTAGTTCTGTGTGCACATCATTACCCTCAAGGTGAACACAGAACCTGCACAATGGCGGGGTCTGTAGCCAGTCCGTGTCGGTATCATGCATGGCAGGCCATCCAAACAAGCTGTGGTAATGGAGAGGCGCAGAACCCAATTGGTAAACAGCCGTAGACCGCTATTCCATATGTGCAATGCATCATGGGTGCTGGTGCTGTAAACCTATCCTGGTGCACAGAGCAGATGTTTTCTGCAGTGACCTACACTCACTCAGTAACCAGCCACTGCTGTTCCACAGGCAATAGAGGTATAGACCACTCTTTAGTACACTGACGTTGCAAACAGTGACTATGTGGTGACTCCACGTTGTTTCCCCCTCATGGCTGCCCAACTCTGATGTTTTGCATGCTGCAACAGGCGTATCCATGCAAAGAACATAAGATATGCCATACTGGGTCAGACCAAAGTCCATCAAGCCCAGGATCCTGTTTCCAACAGTGGCCAATCTAGGTCATACGTACCTAGCAGTTTCCCCAAAAGACAGGTTCCACAATGCTTGTACTGGGTCAAGCATTGATATCCTGGGTCCCTTCATAATAATGGTTTATGGACCTTTCCTCCAGGAACTTGTCCAAACCTTTTTTAAACCCAGCTACACTAACATCCTTTACTACATTCTCCGGTAACAAATTCCAGAGTTTGATTACACGTTGAGTGAAAAAATATTTTCTTTAATTAGTCTTAAATAGTTTACCCTGTAGCTTCATTGCATGTCCCCTAGTCTTTCTATATTCTGATAACGTAAACAATCGATCTACGTTTACCCATTCCACTCCGTTCATTAATTTATAGACTTCTATCATATCTCCCCTCAGCCGTCTCTTTTCCAGGTTAAAGAGCCCTAACCTTTTTAGCCTCGCTTCATAGGAGTAGCCTTCCATCCCCTTTACCATTTTGGTGGCTCTTCTCTGAACCACCAGGCCATAATAACCACATGACAGATGGCAAACTCCCCCTTGTCCATCTATCTGCATCTGGCAGCCGTGTAGAGTCCTGTCTGGCTGTGCAGGGTGTCACCCAATGTCCTGCGCTGGTACCCTGTGTCGTATTGCTCATCTGTGTGCGTGCTTTGCCTGTAACCGATGTGCATGGTACCACCACTGCGCTGTCGACCCTGCATTGTAAAGATCCTGCCGCCACCGCCCCCACTGGGGGACATGGATCCACGCCATCTGCAGCCCAATGTTTCATCAGTATGTGTCATTGAAGAGGTGGCCTAGTGGTTGGGGCAAGTTACCCCCAAGCCGGAAGGTTGCGGGGTCAAATCCCACCAAAGGACAAAAACTATGTACAAGAAGGCCCGGGGTCCCTAGTCGCACAGGTGCTCCCCATGGTCATGTGCAAGCCACCTAACCCAACATTGCCGATGTTCCCTCTAAAAATAGTTTTCTCCGAGTCACAATGCCCTGTGCATTGTAATATAAGTTTGTGAAATGTAAACTATACTGGTATCATGAGAGGCAGCATATAAGATATGTGAGTTACATAAATATATATATATTATATATTGTGGTAAGGAGGGTGCAGCCCAGCTAGGGAAAACTGAAAAAAAGAAGGATTTTTCTTCTTTGCGGGGGATGGGCGCACAAAACCACATACTCCATACTAGAAGCCCTGAAAGGAACCTAGGGGGCAGAGCTAAGGGTAAACCAATCACAGACCACAGGACAACCCTGCATAGGAGTAGGAGGTCCAAGTGGGAGGAGCCAGGAAGGGAGTTGCCCTGCTCAGCAGTTAATAGAGAGAAAACAAACACAAGAGAGAGAGACAGTTTGAGTTTGGAAGGGGCTGTGAGCAGAAGGTCCAGGAGGAGTGCAAGAGCAAGCACAAGCGGCAGCTGCAGTTCAAGGCCTAGCCCAGGTTCGAGTCCAGTTCCCAGGAGGCACAGACAGGAAAGATCTGGGGCCAAGCTGAGGAGAACCTTTGCAGCCAAGGAGAGCAGCAAAAGGAGGAACCATTATAAAGGCAGCCAAGAAAGGTACGCAGGGAACAAGCATTGCCAGCAGGATAGTTCTTGCTCTGACTCAGAGGAGACTTTCATACCCCTGAAGGCTCAGCACAGCAAGAAATATCTCACCAGGGAGCTTAAACAGGAGAGAGCCCCAAGAGACCGGCTTGGAGAAGGCAAGGCCAGGCAGTGGGAGAGACTGTTTAATCTTGTGAAGACTCTTAAGGAAAAGACACCAGAGCACTTTCAGAAAGCACCCAGCTGTAGCTCAATTGAGAGCATGGAGGTAGGCCCTGAGGAAAGTGTTGTTGAGTCTGAGGTCTCTGAGATGGAATGTGAGCTGTGCACTAAGATACACTAGTAATGTGAGCTAGAAACAGTGGAATATAAAAGAGGCTGTTACAATTTAAAGACAGTTTCAGAAGCTGGAAGAGAGGAGTAAGCCTGAAGGAAAAGGGTTAAGAATCTCTCCTAGGAAGCTAAAACTGCAGAACCTCAGTGAAGGCCCAAACAGCTGAAACTGTTTGTGTGGGTGTGGCAACAGCAGGCTTGAAGCTGATGACCCATTCACTGGGGGAAGAGTTTTACAAATGCTTTTGTTTTATAATGTTAAGCAATTGCAGTGAGGAACAGAAACTGCTGTGAGTTTGTTCCTGGTTACACTGTTTTGGACATTTTGATTTTGGAGAAGTTATCCTGTATTTTCTTTTGTCTGGAAAAAAAGTTATGCTTGAAGAAATTTTATGTTCACCACTTACCAGCCTGGAAACCGAATAAAATTTCCTGTGCGCTTTAATAACCACTTGGCTCTTCCTTTCGGACACAACTACACAAAAATCCTAGAAGGGATATAAGATGGCCAGCCGTCCCTACTAGGCGACCGCCTGGTAGGGGCGCGAGCATCACAATATATTGTCACCAGCTCTCCTTAAACCCCCGTATATAAGTGTGTAGAGGTTAAGTGAGTGGGTCTTCCCCACTGAAGCAGCTACTTTACAAATCCTGAAGCTGGGCTTTTTGGGAAATGTAGTCCCTTCACCGAATCAATGAGGAGCAGTTGTGGAAAAGTGGTTTAAGCAGCCAAAGGATTTTATTTCCCCTCCCGGGGTGGATTTCACCATGAACAAAGTAACACAAACCAGGTATTTACTGGCATAAGGACAAATCAAAGGTTCTTTAACAGAAAAGGCTTACTTCAGCAATAAACAGGTTGATATCTAGCATTCCGACGTAACAATGCTGTTTCTTCACAGCTCTCTGCTTCTCAATGCTAGTAGTGCTGTACTTTCTCTTTCAAAACATGCCTTCAGCGTAATGAGATTATTTCATTAGCAAGCGATATCGTACAGTCCATGATATCTTCATCAGTATTCACACACTCAGGTTCAAAGTCCATTAACTCTTCCTGGCTAGAAGGAAATGTTTGTAATGGCAATCCTGATGCCACGCCCTTTCTAACTGCTTCAGGTTTTACCTGATATTCCTGAGTTAAATACTGGCTTTCACAAACGTTATCAGCACAGGTATTCTCTTCCCAGCTCCAACCCTCTGGGTAAATACAGTCACTGTAAGTATTTTTATACCAGTCTTTTGGCTTACCTTTTAGCCTAGCTGGTGGAGGTTTTCTTTGTGGCTTTGGGCTGACTGTAGGTTCCCAACCTAAGCCTTGCATAGAAGATTTCACTTGCCTTCCTGGCTTCCTTTCACTTCTGTGTTCCCCTGGATACTGCAGGTAATCCACTCTGCCCTTATTATATCTTTCCCTTGGGGTTTCTTTTCTTTTCCTGAAGAAAGACTGTCTCACACTTCCACCGAGACTCTGGCTGTTTCCTGGCACTGCTGTCTTCACCATAGCTCTCATTAGCTTCCTTATCCAGCACACATGCCTCATCCACTTCTCCTTCTTCTTCTCCAAACCCTTCTTCTCCTTCTAACTCCATAAGCTCAACTGAACTCTCTTTATCAGGGTGAATTCTAGGGCAGTGCTCAACTCCACCCCCTAGCAGGTGTTTTGCATTAGCTCGTGACTCATTCCCTGAATGGTAACACGGGCGTTTCTCTTGCCTCTGTGTTTGGTTTCTAAGATAACCAGGAGCCATGTGCTTTTGTTTACAACTCAGCCCTACTCCTGTTCCTGGCTTTTTAGCCTCATCTAACGGGCTGGAAGGACCCACTATGTCACAGATCCCACCCCCTTAAAATATTCCGGGCTGCCGGAGCCTGCGACGGACAGCACGGAATCCGGGAAAGAGCGTCTGCATTACTATGCAATTTTCCTGCTCTATGCTGGACTATAAAGTCGTATGCTTGTAGCGCTAAATGCCACCTGGTGAGCCTGGCATTACTATTCGTCATTTGGTGCAGCCATTTTAATGGCGCATGATCCGTAATTAAGTAAATCTTACGGCCTGTGAGGTAAAATCTCAGTGTCTCTACTGCCCACTTAATCGCGAGACACTCCCGCTCCACCGTGGAGTACTTCTGCTCAGCTTTTGACAGTTTTCTACTAAGGTATGTCACTGGGTGCTCAACCCCTTCGAATACCTGCGACAGTATAGCCCCTAATCCCGTCTCGGATGCATCCGTTTGTACGAGAAACGGTGAGTGAAAGTTGATCCCCCTGAGTACTGGGGCCTTACACAACCTATCTTTTAGTGTCACGAACACCCTCTCAGCCTCTTGTGTCCACTTAATATTGCTAGGAGCGTTTTTCCGCAACATCTCCGTGAGTGGAGCACTTTCCTCCGCAAATCGCGGGATAAATCTGCGGTAATACCCCACCAAACCCAGAAATCCTCGCATTTGCCTCTTGTTGATAGGACGCGGAAAGTTCTTTACACTTTCAATTTTATTAGCTAATGGCTTAACCATCCCTCCTCCCACCATGTGGCCTAAGTACTTGACTTCCCTACCAGCAAAAAGGCATTTGCTGGGATTGATGGTCAGGCCCGCTTTCCTTAAAGCGCACAGGACTGCCTCCACCCTGGGTAAGTGCTGGGCCCATGTAGTACTGTGAATGATAATGTCATCCATATAAGCCCAGGCATATTCATGGTGTGGCCGCAACACTTGGTCTACCAATCTTTGGCATGTGCCCGCAGCCCCGTGAAGTCCAAATGGTATTCGCCTGAATTGGAACAAACCTATTGGTGTCGTGAAAGCTGTCTTTGGTTTGGATGCCTTGGTTAATGGTATCTGCCAGTAACCCTTGGTTAGGTCCAATGTAGTTAAATATTTAGCCTGGCTTAACTTATCCAACAAATCCTCAATCCGAGGCATGGGATACGCGTCAAATTCTGAAATATTGTTTATCTGCTGGACGTCTATGCAGAACCGGAGGCTCCCATCTGGTTTAGGCACCAATACTATAGGGCTTGACCAGGGGCTTTTGGACTCCTCTATCACGCCCATTTTAAGCATGTCTCGTACCTGTTCTACCACCTCTGTTTTCTTTGCCTCCGGCAACCTGTAGGGTCGTTGCCTAATTATTTTACCAGGGACAGTAATAATTTCATGTGCAACGATGTTAGTTTCCCCAGGAAGCGTCGTCAAGACATCAGAGAACTTATGCAAAACTTTATTTAGTTCTTGCCGCTGTTGCCCTGATAGCTCTGCCCCCACGCGTGGTTCTGGAGTTTCCCTCCAATCGGTGGGCTGTGGACCGAAATCGTCCTCTGTTTTCTCTTCAGCAACAGCTGTCAACCCTTTTAATTCTCCCATCCCGGTAGACCCAAATCCTCCTTCCCCCCTCCCTGTGGGGACCAGTGAGGATACCTCCTCTACCTCGGGGAACCCTACGCGTTCGCATATCAGCTGGGCTATTCTATCACCAGTCTTAATCTGGAAGTCCTCCTGACTAAAATTGAACATTAAGACCTTAACCACCCCCCGGTAATCTGGGTCAATGACCCCAGCCCCTATATCAATAAAATTTTTAGCCGCCAAACCTGACCTAGGCGTTATTCTCCCATAACACCCGGGTGGGATCTGCACCCTTATCCCCGTGTCTATCAGGGCTTTCCCTCCGTGGGGTATCATGCTATTCTCTGCACTAAATAAGTCATATCCCGCAGCGGCTTCCGAGGCTCGCTGCAGACCCCTAGCCTGGGCTGACACTTTGCAGAATTTGAGCACAAATTTTGGCTTCTCTGTGGTTACCTCCCTTCTTCCTATTATGTGTTGTCGACTCGTTTTCCCAGGTTTCCCTAGCAAAGGGCTTGGGACTTTGGTGGCCATGGCCTCTAACCTTGGTGTATCCAATGACTCTCTTTTTACTTCCAAGGAGCCTGTTTTATCTGGGTTGGGTGCTAAACTTATTTCAGCCGTGAGGCCCTCCTCCAGCCCTTGACTAAAAGGAGGCCAATCCCTTCCCAGGACTACACTTTGGGGAAGGCGTGGTACCACTGCCATTATCATTTTTCTTTCTGTTCCTAAACCCTCTATGCCTATTTCATACAAGGGATACTGATGGGCAGCTCCGTGTATGCATCTTATCTTCACCTGCCCCACTGTTTGACTTGGCGCTGCTTGAGTTTTTATGGCTTCCCAAAGTTGTTGGGACACCATACTCTGGTCCGCGCCCGAGTCAAGTAGTGCTTGGGCCTTTATGCCCTCCACCTGGACTGGTAGTAAAAAGCCTGCCTTGAAGTTTTCCCCATTACCAGATACTAAGGCAGTGCGTATAATACAGTCTTTTTGCAAGTTGTGATAAGGAAGCTTATCATAGCTCAGGAAGGAGCTATAGGAAAGGTGAAGTGACTCTGAATAAGCAACCTGTCAGTTCTGGTAGAAATAAGAAAACAGAATTTTCCCATAAAAGACTACCAGTCCCAGAATGCACCAGGTTTCCAACAGCCATTAGAGGAGCTGAAGTGGGGAAACGTGTGTTCAATCAGGAGGGCTATGAGGTAATCCCCAAGCACTCATCTCAAAGGGCAGGGCCTGATTCAGCACAGCTGCGCTGTGTTAGGGAGGAGCACTCATCTAAGCAGAATAAAGGTAGAGTTTATTCTACAGAGAATTATCCTCAGGATCATCATCATCTTCATGAGCAGCTTGAGCTTGATCATCATCATCAGAAGCAGAAGCCAAACAGGACGGACAGAGAGGGAAAGAAACCCTTTGGAAGAAAGAGGAGAAAAGCCTTTGAGAGGTCTAGAAGAGTCCAGAGCAGTACGTATATTGGGAGGCATTCCAAGGGCCAGCATACACCATTGGACTGGGGAAAGCCAGAGGAATGGTGCTGCAGAGCTAGGAATCTCCAGACGGTACCTGTGAGAGAGATGGCTGCACGTGGAAGGGACCCTAAGACCCGTGCCAGAAGGTATGTGAAGAGAGATCCAGTGTCCAGGGATCTGGATTGGAAGGCTGGACATAAGAACTGGACTACATACTGGCCAGGCTATATAGAGAGGAACTCTAACAGCAATGGAAGCTCAGGTATGAACACTGATCTATGCCCTAGCTATAACCTTGAAAGACAGCAGGGAAACAAGTATTCTCCTGAAAGTGCTCCATTGGGAGATTCATCGGTGCCAATCCATGATATTGAACCCATGCTTGTTGAAGAAGAGGGGATGATAGCAGATGAAGAATCTGTTTACATGGACTGCTCTCTGTCTAAACTCCTTTGGTGATTTTCTGTTATAAGACAGCAGGGAAACAAGTATTCTCCTGAAAGTGCTCCATTGGGAGATTCATCTGTGCCAATCCATGATATTGAACCCATGCTTGTTGAAGAAGAGGGGGTGATAGCAGATGAAGAATCTGTTTACATGGACTGCTCTCTGTCTAAACTCCTTTGGTGATTTTCTGTTATAAAGTACAGCAACCATCACAAAGAAATACAAACTTGTTCTTTAATCTACTCAGAAAAGCTCCTGTGTAGGATTTCTAGCCACGCAGTAGAAAGCAAGCCAGCTAAGGGGTTTCAGCTGGATAACTGCTAGCAATTGAGCCTTACCTAATTGCTTGTGAGCTCTAAGAGAATCACTTCTGAATCTATGTGGGAAGATATAAGAAGTTTACCTGAAAAGAACAGTTTTTTTCTTTCTTTGTGGCTTTTGGTTTGTTGTTTGATACTGCTAAGAAAACATTAGCTAATGCCTACAGAAAAGACCAGTTTGTACCAACCAGGTCTTATTTCTTTTGCTTTGCTTGCCTGACAAGTTTAAATGTTGTTTTCCTGATTTTGTTTTTTTTTTCCAAGTTTAACACTGAAAGCAAGTAACCTGATTTATGTGCTACCAAGCATATCTGTGTTGGGAGAAATAACCCCATAAATAAATATCTTATTGGCTTTACCCAAAAGCACTAATTATTGTGAGCAGCTGTTTCTGGTGTGAATGAACTGCATTGCCCACAATCCCTTGCAAATCATATAGATATATGCACTTGTCAAGACTGTGAAGATTCTCACCCAGGCAGCCGTCTGACAAATGGCGTAGTTTTTCGGATTGCTTTTGCACAAAGGGGATTTACTTGCTGAGGATTACAACTAAAGTTCAAGTTTAAAGCTGAAAAAAAAAAGATTTTCCCTCAACTGCACTTTGGAGAAGTGGAGGTTCCAGGTAGCTGTCCCAGGAGGAAAAGACCCTGTGCAGAGCTGGATTCATCACTGACACAAGGTAATAAGTACCTGGGCATGTCTAGTGGTGGATGGGAGTAAGGCACAGGGGTAATTGAAAAAAAAAGTAGAAAAAAACCCACCTGTTTGGAAGGTGGTGCACTTTGTTTTTTTTCTTTGTTTCTTGCAGGGATCAAGATGGATCCAAAGGAACTACCCCAGTGGATGGCAGCCCAGTTTAGCAGGCAACCGGAGCTAGCACAGCAGGCTCAGGACACTGCTATGAAAGCCTTAATGGACCAGCAGAAGCCAGTGCTTGATCTGGTGCAAGCCCTAGTTAAGCTGCAGAACCAAAGTGGAACAGATGCAAGACCAGCAGTAAATACTGGTGCACCACATATGGACAGTGTGGGACTCAATCAAGGAATTGGGGCATTTAGTTTTGGGAAGCTAACTCCAGATGATAATGTTGATGATTTTCTAGAGTCTTTTGAAAGAGTGGCACAAGCATTAGCATGGCCAGAGACCCAGTGGGCAGTAAGGCTGGCAGCCTCATTAACTGGAGAGGCGCTTGCAGCTTACAGAGTAATGCCAGCAGCCCAGGCCTTGAATTATAAGGATGTAAAGGCTGCTATTAGAGATCGCCTAGGGTTGTCTATTTCAGAGTATAGGCGAATGTTTAGAGCTACTACATTGAGAGTGGGTGAAACACCCAGGGCTCTGAGTCAGAGAATCAGAGGTTTAGCTGTAAAATGGTTGGAGCCTGAGCAAAAGACGGTAGAAATGTTATTAGACATTATAATGCTTGAACAATTTATGTCTGCGGTCCCTAAAGATTTGCACACTTTCCTTATACAGCAAAATTGCCAAAATCTTGGAGAGGCAACCATGCTAGCAGAGAGATTCTTGGAAGCCACGCAGGCTTGCCATAGAATGGGTGGCCCTCTGAAGATTGGTGCTGAGGCAAGATTTGCTGTATCAGAAAAGAAAATAATTAAAAATGTTTCTGAAAATGAATGTACTGTATCAAACCAGATGACACAGTGGAATAGAAAGAAATGTTTCAAATGTGGAAAATGGGGAGATTTAGAAAAGGGATGCCAGACACACACTAGCTTAATGGGTGTGGCTTTAAAACAGCCCAAAGAAGGATTTCTTTTGATGGTTGATGTGCAAGGAATTACCACAAATGCTTTGTTAGACCCTGGGGCAGACCAGAGTATGATGTCAAAAAGGCTTTGGAAGAGAATAGAGGCCCAAGAAGGATTTGTGCCTAGAACCCCTGAAAGCCAAGTTCACATCAGATGCATTCATGGTGCTGCAACATCATATCCCACCTATAGGCTAAGGGTTAAGTGCCAGGGGGACAAGAGGAAGTCCTGTTAACAGTAGTGCCTAGGCTACCCTTTGATTTGGTTCTAGGAAAGGACTGGCCAAGATTTAAGCAGGGTCTAGTGGAAGGGCTAGGAAAGGAGGGAGAAGAAATAATGAAAATAGCTCCCGGGCTTTTCTTTGGAAGTCCTCAGTCCCTAGCTAAAAAGATGGTTAAGCTTCCAGAAGGCCAAACTATAGGGAATAAGAGGGGCCTTGTATCCACCCGCTCGCAGGCTAAGGTAGAGAGCCAGCAGAAGGAGGAGGGGGAGCAGGCAGAGTTATTAGGAGACTTACCCTCTCATGATGATTTAATAACCCCATCATCTGGTAAAGTAAGAAAGTTGAAAGCACAAAAGAGGCGTGAGAGACTTTGCAGAGCACAGGGTAGGGCTGAGATGTTAGCTGGTCAAAGTTTACCCTGGGTGCCAGCTGAGTTAGTGGCAAAGTTTCCTAACTTTCCACAAGAGCAGCGAGCTGATCAAGCTCTCACCCGAGCTTTTAAGTATGCTCAGGAGGTCAGGGAGGAATTGCCCAGATTCAGACTAGATAATGAAATATTATATAGAGAGAGTCAGGACCCCAGAAATGGGACCATACGTAAACAATTGGTGGTACCCACAACTTTCAAAGGGCTAGTACTTAGATTAGCACATGATCATAATCTAATCTAGTATACAAAAGTATACACCCTGTAAATAATTTTAACAACTTACTGTTCTGTTTTATGTAAAAAAGTTATATGTAAAAAGTTAAAAAGTTCTTGTTCTATGTAATGTTATACGAATGTATACAATTGTTCCATGTAAACCGCCCCTGATCTCTGGAAGGGGCGGTATAGAAGAAATAGATAAATAAATAAATAAATAAATCATCCAGTTGGAGGTCATAAAGGGATGCAAGGAACGCTGGATCAAATACATATGCGTTTTTACTGGCCAGGTATCTTCAAAGAAACTGCCCAGTTTTGTGCTGCATGTCCAGCGTGTCAGCGAGTTACAGCGGCTCACCCACCGATGGTGCCATTGATTCCCATGCCAATTATCACAGACCCAATTGGTTGCATTGCCATGGATATTGTAGGCCCATTAGTCAAAACGCCCCGAGGTTTCCAATACATCCTAGTTATGGTAGATCAGGCAACAAGGTTTCCCTGGGCCATACCATTGAGGAATGTTTCTGCAAAACAATAGCTTTAGAGCTAGTAAAATTGTTTTGTGAAGTGGGATTCCCAAGAGAGGTGTTGACTGACCGAGGGTCCAATTTTGTATCCAAATATTTGGCCCAGGTCTAGGATGCCTTTGGCATTCATCATGTGAAAACCTCAGCCTACCATCCACAATCAAACGGTTTGGTGGAGAGATTCAACCAAACTCTCAAACAAATGTTGAGAAGGGGGTTAGCAGGAGAGGTAAAAGAATGGGATATGTTATTGCCCTTTGCCTTATATGCCTGCAGGGAAAGAATTCAGGTGTCCCTAGGTGTAACTCCATATGAATTGATGTATGGTAGGGCTCCACGGGGTTTGTTAGATATTTTGAGGGAACAATGGATTGATCCTGAACCAGGAAGTCAGGAGGTGCCACAGTTTCTACGTAAGTTGAGAGCACGTTTGAAAAGGACCTCGCAGGTTGCTGAGAGGAACCTGCAGGACAGTCAAGTGCGCCAGAAAGGGTGGTATGATAGGAAGGCCAAAAGCCGCCAATTAAGCATTGGTGAAAAGGTTTTGGTTCAAGTAGCAGGTACAGCCCCAAAATTTGAAGTACAGTGGAAAGGGCCATGGAAGGTTATTAAACAAGTGAGCCCAGTATCTTATATGGTAGAAAATGCAAGAGGGCGTAGGCAGACCTACCATATTAATGTACTTAAGTCTTGGAAGGAGAGGCCTGTAAATAATAATGACCCTGAAGCCAGTCAGGAAGTAAGTGAGCTTCAAAAAGAAAACACTCTCGTAGGTATTACGGACTGTAGAGAAGAGGTTTCACCAGTTACACCAGTCCGTAATAACTTAAGCAGGGGTGTATGTGATAAGGAAGCTTATCATAGCTCAGGAAGGAGCTATAGAAAAGGTGAAGTGACTCTGAACAAGCAACTTGTCAGTTCTGGTAGAAATAAGAAAACAGAATTTTCCCATAAAAGACTACCAGTCCCAGAATGCACCAGGTTTCCAACAGCCATTAGAGGAGCTGAAGTGGGGAAACGTGTGTTCAATCAGGAGGGCTATGAGGTAATCCCTAAGCACTCATCTCAAAGGGCAGGGCCTGATTCAGCACAGCTGCACTGTATTAGGGGGGAGCACTCATCTAGGCAGAATAAAGGTAGAGTTTATTCTACAGAGAATCAGCTTGAGCTTGATCATCTTCATCATCAGGAGGATCATCAGAAGCAGAATCCAAACCGGACGGACAGAGAGGGAAAGAAACCCTTTGGAAGAAGGAAGAGAAAAGCCTTTGAGAGGTCTAGAAGAGTCCAGAGCAGTACGTATACTGGGAGGCATTCCAAGGGCCAGCATACACCATTGGACTGGGGAAAGCCAGAGGAATGGTGCTGCAGAGCTAGGAATCTCCAGACGCTACCTGTGAGGGAGACGGCTGCACGTGGAAGGGACCCTAAGACCCGTGCCAGAAGGTATGTGAAGAGAGATCCAGTGTCCAGGGATCTGGATTGGAAGGCTGGACATAAGAACTGGACTACATACTGGCCAGGCTATATAGAGAGGAACTCTAACAGCAATGGAAGCTCAGGTATGAACACTGATCTATGCCCTAGCTATAACCTTGAAAGACAGCAGGGAAACAAGTATTCTCCTGAAAGTGCTCCATTGGGAGATTCATCTGTGCCAATCCATGATATTGAACCCATGCTTGTTGAAGAAGAGGGGGTGATAGCAGATGAAGAATCTGTTTACATGGACTGCTCTCTGTCTAAACTCCTTTGGTGATTTTCTGTTATAAAGTACAGCAACCATCACAAAGAAATACAAACTTGTTCTTTAATCTACTCAGAAAAGCTCCTGTGTAGGATTTCTAGCCACGCAGTAGAAAGCAAGCCAGCTAAGGGGTTTCAGCTGGATAACTGCTAGCAATTGAGCCTTACCTAATTGCTTGTGAGCTCTAAGAGAATCACTTCTGAATCTATGTGGGAAGATATAAGAAGTTTACCTGAAAAGAACAGTTTTTTTCTTTCTTTGTGGCTTTTGGTTTGTTGTTTGATACTGCTAAGAAAACATTAGCTAATGCCTACAGAAAAGACCAGTTTGTACCAACCAGGTCTTATTTCTTTTGCTTTGCTTGCCTGACAAGTTTAAATGTTGTTTTCCTGATTTTGGGGTTTTTTTTCCAAGTTTAACACTGAAAGCAAGTAACCTGATTTATGTGCTACCAAGCATATCTGTGTTGGGAGAAATAACCCCATAAATAAATATCTTATTGGCTTTACCCAAAAGTACAACTAATTATTGTGAGCAGCTGTGTCTGGTGTGAATGAACTGCATTGCCCACAATCCCTTGCAAATCATATAGATATATGCACTTGCCAAGACTGTGAGGATTCTCACCCAGGCAGCCGTCTGACACTACGCATCTATCTGCTTCACTCTCTGTTGCAGATCCATGAAGTCACTCTTGATACACTTGGAGAGATACCTAGCAGTATCATTTGTTCTGACATGGATGAGCAACATCAGATAATAATCAGTAGGCTTGATGAATCTCAGCAAACTCTCCATAATGTCTCAGATATTGGCACCTGGCAGACAGCACACTTCCCTGGACATCAAGTCTGGTCAGCAGATAGACACCTCAGTACCCCTCAGAAGAGTGTCCCCAACCACCACTACCTTTCGCTTCCTTGTGGTCACTGATTCGCTTCCTTGTGGTCACTGATTCTGCAACTTTGGGGTGCTTGAGCTCTGGTTCTTTCCTTTCCTGGGATGCTTTCACCTCCTCCACTTCCAGGGCTGCACATCAGTTCTTCAGTTTGAGGGTTGGAGGAGTTGGATTGTTGATTCTGCAGGCTCTGGTGATTCGCATCCAAAAGTACAAAGACTAAGGGACACGCAATGATGTTACAATGTAGCACATTGCAGACCCACTATTAGTAATCTGTGAACTATCATTAAAATCATCTGTAGTACCTGAAGATTGGAGAATGGCCAATGTAACACCAATTTTGAAAAGGATTCCAGAGGTGATCTGGGACATTACAGACTGGTGAGTGATGTCAGTACTGGGCAAAATGGTAGAAACCATTATAAAGAATAAAATTATTGAACATGTAGAAAGTGATGGTTTAATGGGAGAAAGGCAATATGGATTTAGCCAAGGAAGATCTTGTGTTACTAATCTGTTATATTTTTTTGAATAAACAGGTAGACCAAAGTGAACCGATTGATATAGTGTATCTATGTTTATGTTATGTTATGTTTATGTTTATTACATTTGATATACCGCTCAGGCCAAGAAGCATCAGAGCGGTTTACAATCCTACATTTATGTTATGGAAAATAAGAAAAGAACGCCATTAATAAGATAGGACAGAGTAGGAGACACAGATAGACAAAGAGATAGCTAAGATAGGAGAAAACAGAACAGCAGACTACCTTCACAAACTACAGTCATGACAAATAGACTCACAATTTCTGTATGATTTTAATCCTTCACCACGGACCCCGCCTAAGGGCCACGCCAAAGGGCCCGCAAGGCGCGGGCGCACCTCTGGAGCGGCAGTTTAAATGCCGGTGAGCAGGGCAGTTGCTAGGCAGTCTGTGAGGTGAGGAGAGGTTCCCGCCCACACACCAAGATGACATCAGCTGCATTCCCTGATCTTAAATGAGCCTCTGGAGCGGCAGTTTAAATGCCGGTG
Source organism: Ichthyophis bannanicus (assembly GCA_033557465.1). Lineage (NCBI taxonomy): Eukaryota > Metazoa > Chordata > Amphibia > Gymnophiona > Ichthyophiidae > Ichthyophis > Ichthyophis bannanicus. Next base: position 1,614,788 of record JAWIIG010000036.1, on the reverse strand, counting down.
AGCAGGGCAGTTGCTAGGCAGTCTGTGAGGTGAGGTGAGGAGAGGTTCCCGCCCATACACCAAGATGACATCAGCTGCATTCTCTGATCTTAAATGAGCCTCTGGAGCGGCGGTTTAAATGCCGGTGAGCAGGGCAGTTGCTAGGCAGTCTGTGAGGTGAGGAGAGGTTCCCGCCCACACACCAAGATGACATCAGCTGCATTCCCTGATCTTAAATTAGCCTCTGGAGCGGCGGTTTAAATGCCAGTGAGCAGGGCAGTTGCTAGGCAGTCTGTGAGGTGAGGAGAGGTTCCCGCCCACACACCAAGATGACATCAGCTGCATTCCCTGATCTTAAATGAGCCTCTTGGCCAAATAAAAAAATTAAAAAGTCAGGAACTGGTTAAAAGAGAAAGCAGGGAGTAGAGGATGTGGCTGTCTGGAGCAGAACTTGGGCAACTGGTGATTCTGCGGGCTGGCAAAGAGATCAATGGACGGACGACCCCAGCGGCGGAAGATCCACTGGGCCACTTCCAGACTCAGTTGCCATTCGTGGGGCTGGAGAATCCTGCTCAGCTTGTCTGCTAGGAAGTTCTTCTGGCCAGGCAGGTAAACTGCTTTGAGAGACATACCCTGCCTGACTGCGAAGGAGCAGAGGTCCAGTGTATCTTGTGCCACCCTGTTTGTTCACATAGAACATTGCTACCTGGTTGTCTGTCTGCACTAAGACAGACTGATGTGAGAGAACATGGCAGAAGGTTTGAAGAGCTAGGCGGATCGCTCACAGCTCTAGGAGGATGATTTGGAGCGTGGCCTCCTGAGGAGACCACAGACCCTGAGTGCATGAACCCTGGCAATGGGCTCCCCAGCCCAGCAGGGAGGCATCTGTCGTTAGCACTCATGTGTGCGAAGGAGGCTGAAAAGGTTGTGTGGCTGTAGCCACCACTCCATCGACCACACCAGTCGTTTAGACACTTTGATTCTGTCTCTGAGTCGACCTGTGGCTTGTGTCCACTGATCTCTGAGGCACCACTGAGCTGTCCTCATGTGGAGGCGAGCATTTGGGGTCACATGTACCATGGACGCCATGTGGCCCAGGAGGCGTAGGAAGTGTCTCGCTGAGACCTGAGACTTGTGACTGATCTGGTGTACTAGCGCCAGCAGCCGTTGTGCCCTGTCCTCCAGCAGATAAGCCCTTGCCTTCAGGGTATTTAATCTTGCTCCTATGAACTCTAAGTTTTGAGTGGGGAGCAACGTATACTTTGCGTGATTTATGACAAAGCCTAGAAGCTGCAGGATGTTGATGGTGCGGCAAGTGGCCTGTTGGGCCTCCTGAGGTGACTGGCCCCTGATGAGTCAGTCGTCCAGATAAGGGAAGATGAAAATCCCTTGAGTTCTGAGGAAGGCCGCCACCACCGCCAGACACTTCGTGAACACTCTGGGAGCAGAGGCTAGACCAAAGGGGAAATGTACTGGAAATGGTTTCCTCCCACTACAAATCGCAGATACTGTCTGTGGTCTGGATGTATGAGGATGTGAATATAAGCATCCTTCAGGTCTAAGGAGCATAGCCAGTCTCCTTGGTGGAGGTAAGGCAGCAAAATTCCAAGGGAAAGCATCTTGAACTTTTCCCTCACCAGGAACTTGTTTAAGTTTCGCAAGTTGAGGATGGGTCGGAGGCCTCCTTTTCTCTTTGGTATGATAAAATACCTGGAATAGAAGCCGTGACCTTGCAGGTGATGGGGCACTGGTTCCACCGCCTGATCCTCTAAGAGACCTGCCAACTCCTGCAAGAGGGGGTCTGAGATGCTCTCCTGGAAAGAAGGAGGGCGGCACCTGGCTGAAGTGAAGCAGATAGCCCTTTTGGATTATTTGCAGTACCCAGGTATCCATGGTGATGGCTGGCCACCTGTGAGCATACAGGGTCAGCCTTCCTCCTATGCAGAGCCGAACCACTGGCTAGAGAGAGGCTATGCCTTGGGAGTCAAAACCCCCTCCCGGCTGGGTGGGAGCCGGGCCCTGAGGCTTGGGGATCTTCTGCTTATGTGGGCCATGCCCCTGTCCCTTGGCCTGCTGCCCCTGTTGGGGAGCTGGGGTGGCCTGATAAGTGGGGTAGTTGCGGTAAGCAGCACCCTTCCTTGGAAAAAAGGACTTTTTACCCGAGCCCTTCTTTTTTTGAGAAGGGGCAGAAGTCTTCTTAGAGAGCCTTGTCAGGGTCAAGTACTCAGACTCAATCTCTGCAGCCTTCTCAGTCATGGGTTTGCTAAAAAGGTCATCACCTTGGCAAGGGACATCGACCAACTTGTCCTGAACCCATGACTCTAGGTCCGATGACATTAGCCAGGCCTGGTGGCGTGCACCGATGCCGGCCACGGCTACTCGGGCTGAAGCCTCGAAGCTATCATAGGCTGCTCGAGACATAAACTTTGAGCACTCCCGAATCCCGGTGGACAAGGCCTTTAAACGCTGCAAGGGTTCCTCGGAGAGGCCAGCTGAGAACCCGGCAATCTTCTTTGCCAGGTCTCGTAAGTACATGCCCATGTACAGCGGGTAAGTTTGGACACGGCATGACAGCATTGAGCCCTGGAAGAATTTTCTGCTGAGGGCGTCCAGGTTCCGGGCCTCCCGGCCAGGAGGCACCAAGGAGTGCATTTTTTGGCTCTTGAGCCTGTGTGTGGCCGATTCCACAACCATGGAGTTGTGCGGCAGCTGTGCTTTTTGGAACCCAGGGCTCTTGCAGACTCGATAGATGGAATCAACCCGCTTGCTAAGAACTGGCATCGAGGCCGGGGACTCCCACATGAGGAGCATCAGTCGTTCCAGCATTGGAGAAACTGGAACCAGAACAGTAAGGGCTTCCCACGGGGGAAAGTCATACTGGAAGGCCTCAAGCTCCTCGGCTCAAGGCTCCTCCTCGGTGTCCGCCAAGAATGCCAAAGCCTTGGCCATGTCCCTGATGAAGTCCAAGAACCGGGTATCCTCCGGGGGGGGGGGGGGGGGGATCTTCTCCGGGGCTCATAACCTGGCGAGTCCGATGGGATACACCGGGTCCTATGGGTGTCTGGAGACTCTTCATCCTCCATCTCCCAGGCCGACTCCTCTGAGGAGGAATTGATCAGTTCCGGCCATGAGGACTTCGGTCTCGAGTGCCCCAACGCCGAGGGCACTGGCGTCAACGACCTCAGTCCCAAACAGGAGGTCAAGGGAGACCTCGGCCGAGGATCGACTCGAGACCTGATCGACTCGAGGATCAGCTCGACCTCTGGGGTCGACTTGGACATTGATGTCCCGGTGGTTGGGGCAGATAGACCGGTGAGACCGGCTATCAGCGCCCACTGCTGCTCCATGAAGACAGACATGCTGCTCTCCAGGACTGCCAACCTGAGACCGAGCTCAGAAGGCTCTGCAGCCTCCAGCTCAGGTTCCGACGCTGTTGGGCACGATGCCGGTTCTCCCGGAGGAGAATCCACGAGGACAACAGCTGTTACCTTTCTTGGCGTCTCCGGCTCCGTGCGAGGTAGCTTGGTGACTCCAAGGACCCGGGGTGGCGGTCAGGGCTCCGCGACCTGTTCCTCGAGGGCCCAGATCAATCAGAGGCCTCCAATGACACCGCCCTCATGAGCTTTTTGTTCCTGCAGTGTTCCTACTAGGGAGACCCCTGCTCAAAATACCCCCGGCGATGCTCGGGATCGGACAACTCCCGAGACATCGAGGCTTCTGAAGAGGTCCGGACCCAGGAGGATGCGGACTCGGAGAAAATCCTTTCATGTTGCTGCTGTTGACTCCTGAGCACCTTGGAAGACATCTTCCCACACGGGCCACAGACCTTGACCAGACTCAATACCGGTGTACCGAGGCGGGGAGGGGAACCAGCATCGAACCGGACCGAAAAGGACAAACTTTAACAGGTTTGATGCATTTTTTCCACAAGGAATTTGGGACTACGTCCGTTGAGCTCTGTGGAAAAAGGGAGACTGAGCAAGATGGCACCGTTGGGCAGGAAGGGGACCGCTCATGCGCGATGCAATCCCAAAGGCTTCCTTCGAAAGCTGGGGAATTGCTCCGCATGAGGGCTCCGTCGGCGCCGACATCACCTATATGTGAGGACTGACGTCCTGCTTGTTTCTGGAGAATGAATGGTTTATTCTTATTTGTGTCTGTGCATGTGATTTCTAGTATTGTTAAAATGACCTCTGTGTTTGCGCCAGGGGATCTGTAGACTAGACAGATAGTTATTTGGGTTTTTTTCTGCTACCATTATGTTTATGGTGTCAGTGACTGTAGTTGTGGTTACGGTTAACTTAACCAGCAATCAACATAACTTATGTTGCTTCCCAGACAGTAATATCCCTCCTTCTCTTTTTGCTCATCATGGGCAATTGTGTAGTGTTGTCCCTAGAGTGATTAACTAGTTTATGAGGGCATTGTCTGTTTTGGTGAACTACGATTCAGTGACAAGCATTATGTCAAGGTTGTGGTCATTGAAATAATCTGCTATGGTGTGTATTTTGTTCCTGGCAGAGCGGGCATTGACAAGTCCACATTTTAAATAAAGGATTATCTTTTGTGGTTCTCTGGGGTGGTGTTGTAGTAATGGTTGGGTAGATGTTCATAAGTCTGTGTTGTCTTCTGTGGGATTGTGGGATACTGTTAGGAGCTGCCACCATCTGGATCAGACTGCCTGTTTGTCCTGCACAGCTGATTTAAGTATCATCAAGCAGCTCTTTGCCTAATCACCTCTAAGGCATTCCCTTGCTTAATCTACCAATCGGGGCTAGGGGGAGGAGCCTTGATACCACTAGGAGCTGCCACCATCTGGATCAGACTGTCTGTGTGTCCTGCACAACTGATTTAAGTATCATCATCAAGCAGCTCTTTGCCTGATCACCTCTAAGGCATTCCCTTGCTTAATCTACCAATCGGGGCTAGGGGGAGGAGCCTTCATACCGTTAAGAGCTGCCACCATCAGGCGTGCCCGTGCATTGCGGGCCCGCGCCTGAGGGCCCTTTGGTGGGGACATGATAAGAAACACGTGAAACTATCAACAACAAAAGTAAGAAAACTAATGGTAAGCTACTAAGTCATATCAATAGTTCATCAACCTACCCTAATAATTCAATTAAAAAACCTACCTAATCTATTCTTCCTCCCAATTAAAACAAATGTTAGAAAGTTTAATGCATTGAATGTAATCATATGAAATTTTAAACGTATATCTTCTTAATAATTAAAATAACTTGTATATCTAACTGCTTAAAAGTTCATTTTATTTTTTTAAACATGCATACAACTTATCAATTTATACTTCTATATTTTAATATGTTATTCCCTACACAGCAAGCTTTACCAAACACTGTAGTAATTAATCCTATTTCTCCAAACTATGCTAGGTATAATAATAATTGTTTCAAACAACTTCATCATCATAATCAAAAACGTAAGAAATTAAATAAAATTCATTCTTCATCATCTAAACATAGCACTAGAAATCCAATCCTTTATTCACCCATTAAGTGTGTTTTAATGAATGCAAGGTCAATATGGAATAAACCAAACATTATCTATGATTATATTAAAGATCAAAAGCTTGATATCATTTGCATCACTGAAACCTGGTTAAAAGACACAGATCAAATTATTTTAAACCAAATTACCCCTTTAGATTATGATATATTTAATTGTCCTAGAGAACATAAAAAAGGAGGAGGAATCTTAATATTCGCAAAAACAACCTTTAAGTTTAAAGCTATTACAACTAACAATTCAACTGAAACAACTTCAATTATTTAACCAGGGTACGGCGGACGTGGCGCTCCCGTCCCTGCCCCGAAACCCCCCCCCCCCAAATAACAACAACACAACACTTTAGGAATCCAACTGGTCGCAGCTTTATTAACCATATAACATTATCCAATCAAAAACTTCCAACAACAAAATCTTCCTCATTTTGGTTCCGGCAGCGGGACAAACCCTCACCAGCCGTGTGAGTAGCAAGGTGAGTTCCCTCCCGCTTCCGCCGTGAAGCGGCCCCAGGCAATTCCATCCCCCCTCTTCCGGTTTTGCCATATTATTAGCAAAAGCCCCGAGGGGTTCTCTGGGTCAGGGGTACCCCACCCCAGCCCTGCGTATTGCCAACAGCTCTGGACCCCGGACACCTCCGGGATCCCGCCTTCCCCCTCCAGCTGCAACCCCCCTCCCCCAATCCCGCCCAACCCTAGGGATGGGAGAGTGGTACGCCAGCCACCTTCCCTTGTTCCACCCGGCGACTGCCGTCCCGCCGGCTTGCTCCCACCCTGCACTGCCCCCCCCCCCACCTTCCGGCCCGCTCCCCCATTGGCTCCTGCGCTCCTCACTCATCCATGGGAGCCAATGGATTCAAAAGATTCTGCCCGCGCCCCTCCAGCCTCCCTCCTCTCTTCTTCGAGGCCAGGACCATGCACCACGCCGCCCACCCAGTTAACGGCGGCTCTCAGGTACGTGGCCCCGTGGCCTTCTCAATATAAAATCAATGTTTGCCTCACATATAGACCACCTAATGCTGCTAAGGATCACCCCTCAAAAATTTTAGAATTAATTTGCACTTATAGCTCTCAAATTAAACCATCTATCATCATCACCTTCTAATGAGAACAGATCCTTCTTGAAAGCAGTGAAATCTTTAGGCTATCAACAGATAATTAACCAGCTTACACACCAACATGGAACCACTCCTGATCTAATTTTTTGCCCTGAGCAACTCTTTTCACAAAACCAAATTACAGTCCCAAAAATTACCCCAGTACCTTGGTCTGATCATTATATTATCTCATTTACCTTGCAACTACAAACATCCCCTAACAACTTAAAAGATGATTACAAGACTAGAAAATTTAGAGCTTTCCATAAAGAGGATTTTCTTAAGGACATTGTTCCACAATTGCAACAAAATTGCACTGAACTGGATAAAGCCATAGAAAATTGGAATAATATCATTTCAAATGCTGCGCTAGCCCCAAAAAATAATAAAGTACAAATGCGTAGGAAGAAGAGCGCACCATGGTATTCTAATGAAATCAGAGAGGCAAAGCACCTGCTAAGAAATCTTGAGTATAAATGGAGACTAACTAAATCTCAAGATGTAAAATTCCTATTTAATGTAAAACAAAAGGAATATAATAAGTTAATAAATGACCGTAAACAACAATACCATACAAATCTAATAATGAAAGCAACTAACAAACCACAGGAACTATTCAACATTGTTCAACAACTTACAAAAGTGACCACTTTATATGGTGATCCTCAAATAGACCCCCAAAAATTTGCAAATTACATGATAAGCAGGAATGCTATTTCGTCAAACAACTTATCTACATCACAATTCCACCAACTTTGGTTTAAACCTTGCACTGAATCCACAAACGTCTGGAAAGATTTTTCTTTACCAACATTAAAACAGATTGAAAATATAATCAGCATACTTATTACAACAACTTCACCAGCTGACCCTTGTCCAGTAGAATGGATTAAAAGTACTTAAAATCATATTAGCTTTCACATTTTAAATTTTGTAAATAATTCTTTAAAACAAGGTTACTTACCACCTATACTAAAGAGTGCTATAATTTGACCAGTCTATAAAGGGAAATCACTGGACATCACTGACCCTAAGTCATTCCATCCTATTTCGAGTTTACCATTTATCTCAAAAATTATAGAAAAAGTAGTGCAAAATCAGCTGCAAGATCACATTGACTCGTATGCCCCTTTGGATATTAATCAGCATGGATTTAAACCTAATCACAATGTGGAAACTCTACTTATCTCTCTCTTTGATAATCTTATAACAGGCCTTGAAAAAAATAAGTTATTTCTGTTAATCTTCATCGATGTCTCAGCAGCTTTTGATACTGTGTCTCACACAATAATGTTACAATGTCTACAAGATATTGGCTTATGCAACAATACATTAAAATGGTTTGCCACTTATCTAACTAATCGTACGCAGTTAGTAAAATATGGTGACAAAAAATCCTCTCAGTTTTCGATTGGACAAGGCATACCTCAAGGTTCAGCTTTATCATCTATTCTCTTTAATGTTGTTGTTAAGTGCCGTCGAGTCGGAGTCGACTCATGGCGACCCTCTGGATAGCTATCCTAAATTGTGTTCGGTCTTCAGTCAGGCGGCTCATTGATGACAGACTGGTACCCGTAGCTGCTGTTATTGTAGCGATCCATCTCATTGCTGGCCTTCCTCTTTTGCGTTGACCTTCTATCTTGCCAAGCATGATGTCTTTCTCTAATGATCTCTCTCTTCGCATGATGTGTCCGAAGTATGAAAGTCGAAGTCTTGTCATCTGAGCTTCTAAAGAAAGCTTAGGTTTGATCTCCTCTAGTACCGACTGGTTTGTTCTTCGGGCAGTCCATGGTATACACAGTATTCGCCGCCAGCACCATAATTCAAAGGCATCAATTTTCTTCCTGTCTGTCTTTTTCACTGTCCAGCTTTCACATCCATATGATGTTATTGAAAATACCATGGCTTGAACAAGTCGAATCTTTGTATGGAGAGACACATCTCTGCTCTTGAGAATCTTATCTAGGTCTTTCATAGCCATTCTGCCAAGAGCAATGCGTCGTCTGATTTCTTGACTGCTTGTTGCTTCTTTATTGATAGTTGATCCAAGTAGGTTAAAGTTGTTCACAATTTCAATTTCTTCTCCTTCAACGATGAACCTGTTGATTATGCCAGTTGTCATGATCTTTGTCTTCTTTACATTAAGGTGCAGGCCCATTTTGAGACTATGTTCTTTGATTGTGAGAAGCAAATGTTTCAGATCATCTTCGCTTTCAGCCAGTAATGTGGTATCATCAGCATAGCGAAGGTTGTTGATGAGTCTTCCACCAATCTTCACACCTCTGTTGTCTTCATACAGTCCTGCTTCTCTGATGATTTGTTCTGCATATAAATTAAACAGGTAGGGGGAAAGTATGCAGCCTTGTCTTACACCTTTGCTTATTTTAAACCATTCTGTTTCTCCTTGTTCCGTTCGAACTGTTGCTTCTTGATCAATGTACAGATTACGCAAGAGAACGATCAGGTGTTCTGGTATACCCATGCTTCTTAATGTGGCCCAGAGTTTCTCATGGTTTACACAGTCAAAAGCCTTGCTATAGTCGATAAAGCACAAATAGATATCCTTTTGGTATTCTTTAGTCTTTTCAAGGATCCATCTCACATCCGCAATGATGTCTCTCGTTCCTCGCCCTTTCCTGAACCCTGCTTGCACTTCAGGTAGTTCTTGTTCTAGGTATGGCTGTAGTCTCTTTTGAATAATCTTCAGTAGAATCTTGCTGGCATGTGGGATCAGAGCGATTGTGCGATAATTTCCACAGTCAGTTGGATCACCTTTCTTTAGTATTGGTATAAACACAGATCTTTTCCAGTCAGTTGGCCATGATGTTGTCTTCCATATTTCTTGGCAGAGCCTTGTAAGTACGGTAACAGCTGCATCAGATTGCTGCAATACTTCTATGGGAATGCTATCAATGCCTGGTGCTTTGTTCTTTGATAAGGCTTTCAATGCTGCTTCAACTTCTTCTTTCATCACCAATGGTTCCTGATCATAAGGTATAGGTTGAAACGGCTGTTGGTCCACTTGATCTTTATCATATAAAAGCTCTGTATATTCCTTCCACCTTTTCTTGATCTTCTCAGCATCATTCAACATAGAACCTTGAGCATCTTGTAACATTCCAATTCGAGGCTGGAACTTTTTCTTTAACTCTCGCAGCTTTAGGAAAGCCGATCTTGTTCTTCCTCTAATAGTTTCTGCTTCTATTTCCTTGCAAGTGTCATTGTAGTACTTTTCCTTGTCCTGTCTTGCTGCACGTTGGAAATCTCTGTTGAGTTCTGCGATTGTCTTTCTTTCTTTCTCCTTTGGCTTTAGCTTCTCTGCGTTTCTGGGCAATTTTCAGAGTTTCTTCCGTCATCCATTTTGGCCATTTTTGCTTTTTAACCTTTTGTAGAGACTTCTCGCTTTCTTCCAGCACAACCTTCTTGATGTCATTCCATAACTCTTCCGGAGCTCTGTCATTTGTATCTAAAGCAGCAAATCGATTTTGCAGGCAGTCTTTAAATTCCAGTGGTATATTCTCAAGGTCATATTTTGGTGCATTCATGAGTGGTTTGCTCTTTTTCAACTTTAGCTTGAGTTTGCATACTAGTAGTTGATGATCTGTACCACAGTCAGCTCCAGGTTTTGTCTTTGTTGATGTTACAGAGCTTTTCCATCGTTGACTTCCACAGATGTAGTCAATTTGATTTTTATACAATCCATTGGGTGAAGTCCATGTGTACAGTCGTCGCTTGTGTTGCTGGAAGAAGGTGTTTGAGATGAATAGATCATTGGTCTTGCAGAATTCTATCAATCTTTCTCCAGCTTCATGCTCTTTAATATTTATATTCAATCCATATGTCAAATTATTAATCTTCATTAAATTAATTATCATTTATACACTGATGACATTATGGTTTATACTATAATTGACCAAAATACCTTTGATACAACAAAAAATTAATAACTATTTGGCTGATATGGAGGATTGGCTTAATTACAACAACTTAAAAATAAATTCTGACAAAACAGAAGCAATATTCATATCTAAATGCCAGTCCTTAAAACTACCAATTGAAATTAATTTATTAAATAGAGAAATAAAAATTAAAGATGAAGATAGATATTTAGGTGTAACATTAGATAAGTATTTAAATTTAAAATCAAATATAAAAAAAATTGCGTCAAATGCATACCATTGTTTAAAGATTATAAGAAGACTAAAACCAATACTAAATACAAATCACTTTCGCACGATATGTCAGGCAGTCATAACACCTCTACTTGATTTTGGAAACTTCTTGTATCAAGGTCTACCTAAACACTCTATCCATCTTCTCCAATTAGTTCAGAACACCACTGTGCGTATTATAACTGGCTCTACAAAATTTGAACACATAACTCCTGTCTTCAAACAGTTACATTTCCTTCCGGTTACTGCAAGGGCAAAATATAAAAACCTAATGACTATTTTCAAACTTTTTCACCAATCCTCAGCGGATATTCTACAATCTATTAGTTCTAAAGACAAGAGCATAAGACCAAGACGATCTCAAAATATCAATAAACTTAATACTCTATTGAACTTCAACAAATCAAAACAAATGACTTCTAAAAGAGCGTTTTCCTTTATGGCACCAGAGTTATGGAATTCTATTCCTTACGACTTAAGAACTCAGGAAGACCTTAAGGACTTTCACAAATCTTTAAAGACTTACTTATTTATAGAATCATTTGGTGAAATAACTTAGATTAACCATTATGTATATTTAATTTCACTATGATATAGTATTATAACATACTGTTTTGTTTTGTATTTATATTGTAATGTATTGTTTTTGTTTTCCCATACCCTCAATATGTAAGCCTTTGTTGTCTTGTCAACCACTTTGATTGAAGGATAAGGTGGTATACAAAACTGGTTAAATAAATAAATAGTGTATTCCAGTTTGTGAGGCCTCTTTGTCTGTGCAGTATTGGGATTAGAGTGTGCAGTAGATATGTAGGGCTGGCTTGTCTTATTAGTGTGCAGCAGAGCAGCAAGAGAAGCCTGGTGATGTAGTGCTTCATTTTCTTTGAGTGAATATTGGTTGTTTAGCAGTTCTGCTTGTGGGCTTGTTCTACTTGAGAGTTAAGGATCAGTGTGAGCGTAGGGGTTTAGTGGCTGGTGTGGGTGCACCCAAGTTAGTGTACCAGCTTTGTGTAGTATACCATTATAATTCCTACGGCATGCACCAATACATCAGGGAGATGTATCTCTTACCTTCCCTTGGCAATTCTTTATAATAGATCTTCCTTTCGGTTGGCAGTGTTCTCAATGGTGATGGAGCTGGGTGGAAAGGATGGCCTTATTCCGACTGTTCTTCAGTTGTGTGGCCTATTAGTCTGTCGTTGTTGCTCAACACCCTGCTCAAGGGCCATGCCTAAGGGCCCTCTGGCAAGGCCCTCAGGCGCAGGCGCGCCTGATGGCACCTCCTTTTAAATGCTGCTGCTGTCCCAGTGAGGAGAGGCCCGATTGGCCTTGCGGTAAGGAGCAGGGGGATGGGACACCCTGCTTCTTGCCCTGATGCTGATCGGGGGTGTTGGAGGAGCTCTGCACACACCTGATGGTGTCTCCTGTTTAAATGCTACTTCTGTCCCAGTGAGGAGGGCCTGATTGGCCTTGCAGTAAGGAGCAGGGGGGATGGGATGTCCTGTTTCTTGGCTCAATGCCAATTGGGGTCTTTGGAGGAGCTTTGCATGCGCCTGATGGTGCTTTCTGTTTAAATACTGCTTCTGTCCCAGTGAGGAGAGGTTCTTATGTTCATGCCAGCAATAGTTTAGCTTTCCTGCCACCTTTTAAAATTTTTTTTTTACATTTTTATTTCCATAATTTATAATTATGCAATTATCCACCTTCTAGCCTATACAATCCAAATCCTTCCTCTATAGACTGCACCTTTAATATTGTGTGCAATTCTGGTCACCATATCTTTAAAAGGATATAGGAAGAGCGACCAAAATGGTAAAGGGGATGGAAGGATATCCCTATGAGAAAAAGCATAAAAGGCTCTTCAACTTGGAACAGAGCCAGCTGAGGGGAGATATGATAGAGATGTATAAAATAATGGAGTGGAATGGGTAAATGTAGATCAGTTGTTTACTTCTTCAAAAAATAGAAAGACTAGAGGACACACAAAGAAGCTTCAATATGGCACATTTAAGAATAATCAGAGAAACTATTATTTCTCTTGGCGCGTAATCACACTCTGGAATTTATTACTGGAGAATGTAGTAAGAGCTGGTAGTATAACTGGGTTCAAAACAGGTTTGGATGAGTTCCTGGAGGAAAAGTCCATTAACCATTATTAAAGAGGACTGGGCAAATCCACTGCATATCCCTGGGACAAGCAGCATGGGAACACGACAGGTACTTGAGACCTGGAATGGCCACTGGGATACTGGGCTTGATGGATCTGACCCAGTATGGCATATCCTATGTTCTTATGTTCAACATCATAATCCCTACCTCTCACCCACCACCCTTTACTGCTACCCCAGAAAAGTTTCAAGACAGCCCCATTCCTTTTTAAACTTAACATTAGCATTACGAACCATTACAGTAAGCTCCTCCATAAGAACCAATCTCCTGAATCAAGTTCATACTTCAGCAATGAAAAGCCACTTTGCACTGTGCTGCTATTATGCCAGCTAATATCTTTTTTTTATTAGCAATTTCTAACAAAATCATTAACCATACAATTACAGGAAAGGAAGTGTAATACAGAAATAAAAGGACAAAAAATATTCCACCTTAGAAACAAACCTCAAACTAGTAAATAAGCAACACAATCTCAAACTTCCAAAAGTCCACAATACTGTAAGTGAGGGGGATTATAAAATAGGATTTGAACAACAAGTCATGGAGTAAGGAAGAGGAGTCATTACCCTGCCCCCCCCCCATCCATCCCATCACAGCAATGATATCACTTCCAAGCAAACAAATTAACAGAAATAGGAACAGTGATGCATTTCCTTTGTACTGCACAAAATATATAAAGAATGTAAACTTAAAAAGCAGATATATTCAAATCACTAAATTGAAAATAATTTTCTTTTCTACCCTTTCTATTCCCATTGCTGGAATCGGGGACAGGAGATTGCCAAGAAGGTGGGCGTCAGGAACACAGCTCTAAAATCGGGGACAATCCTTGAAAATTGGGGACATTTGTTAATGTTATCTTAAAAGGGGAGAGTTGGTCCTGCTGGGGAGAGAGAGATCAGCTGCGATCGCTGAGTGAGAGCGTCTGACGTCACCATCCTGCCCTATAACAGTCTGGGCTGAACCGCGGGACTGTGGAGAGGAGAGTTGGTCCTGCTGGGGAGAGAGAGATCAGCTGCGATCGCTGAGTGAGAGCGTCTGACATCACCATCCTGCCCTATAACAGTCTGGGCTGAACCGCGGGACTGTGGAGAGGAGTGTTGGTCCTGCTGGGGAGAGAGAGATCAGCTGCGATCGCTGAGTGAGAGCGTCTGACGTCACCATCCTGCCCTATAACAGTCTGGGCTGAACCGCGGGACTGTGGAGAGGAGAGTTGGTCCTGCTGGGGAGAGAGAGATCAGCTGCGATCGCTGAGTGAGAGCATCTGACATCACCATCCTGCCTTATAACAGTCTGGGCTGAACCGCGGGACTGTGGAGAGGAGTGTTGGTCCTGCTGGGGAGAGAGAGATCAGCTGCGATCGCTGAGTGAGAGCGTCTGACGTCACTATCCTGCCCTATAACAGTCTGGGCTGAACCGCGGGACTGTGGAGAGGAGAGTTGGTCCTGCTGGGGAGAGAGAGATCAGCTGCGATCGCTGAGTGAGAGCGTCTGACGTCACCATCCTGCCCTATAACAGTCTGGGCTGAACCGCGGGACTGTGGAGAGGAGAGTTGGTCCTGCTGGGGAGAGAGAGATCAGCTGCGATCGCTGAGTGAGAGCGTCTGACGTCACCATCCTGCCCTATAACAGTATGGGCTGAACCGCGGGACGCGGTCTCGGCCGCGTCTTTGGGTGCGACCGAAGGGGCGTGACTAAAGGGGCAGGCCACGCCCCTTTGGAGCCCCTTCGGAGACTTTCAGAGAGTTTCGGAGGGGTGTGAGGTGTGGATTTAATATTCTTCAATGGGGAAACGTCGTAAGAAGAGCCTTCCAGCTGAATCGACCGTGAAGGCCCCCAAAAGTGAGGGCCCTATGGATAAACACCTAGTCAGGCGAACCCTGGAAGGTGGGAGTATGGAGTCGTCTGTTGCTGTGAGTACTTCCTCGTTGTCCACCTCTTCTCCGATTGGGGATGTTACCCTACCCCACTTGCCACAGAATCTCGGCGGGATTGTAGACGGAGGTGAGAAGGGAGTTTCCCCTCAGGCCTCCGACCTGGTGTCTGGCTTAGTTTTGGGGGATACTATTCCTAGTGTTAAATTATTACCGCTACCTAAAGTTGTTCAGGTACCTTCAGTGAAGGGGGGATCGGAAATTTCCTTGACCCCTCCTTCGGATATATCACTTAAAGATATTTGGACTATTGTGACTCGGACTGAAGTGAGTTTGACTGGAACTTTGGGGCAAATTGAAGAGTTCACAAAAGATGCTGTTGCTAAGTTTATAGATTATGATGAGCAATTAGGTGTGGTTGGGGAACGCCTGGGGCAATTAGAAACTAAAGTAAATACTGTTAGAGCTGTTTCTGTAGCCTCTGTAACGGATAGCTTGTATGTCCGTAGACAGCTGGAAAATTTTGAGAATTCAATGAGGTCGAAGAACTTGCGGTGTTTAAATTTTCCTATTACGCATTATTTATCTCCACTTATTCCCTTTTATAAATATCTGAAAGAGGTGCTGCTTTTTGAGCAACCTGAAACCTTTAAAATTGCAAATATTTACTATATACCTAAATTTTAAAAAAAGATGTCTAGTGAGAGAGATGATGTCGTAGGAGCTCAGGCGGCCTCTCCCCCTAGTTTAGAACTTTCTGATTTTTTGGAATCCTCTTCGGATAATATAACCGCTCGTGCTACTCTGGTGGTTACTTTTTATTCCGAGATGGATAAGAATTCTATTATGAAAACGTATTTCTCTAAGAAACATGCTATTTTTTGTGGTTCTAGGGTCATTCTTTTCCCGGATGTCTCAAAATCAACCCAGATGCACCGGAAGGCCTTTCTGGCGTTGAAGGACCGTACACTTGCATTGGGAGCTACTTTTTTCCTTAAGTTCCCATGCAAGTGTATAGTTGGACATGCTGGGAAAAGCTATGGTTTTATGGAATCTGACCAGTTATTGGCCTATCTTAAAGCCCAGGAATCCCAGTCTGAGGTGACAAGTTAGTATTTAGGGTTTTAGAATTGATTTATCTCCTTTCCCTGGAAAATTGTTTTCCTATATTGTTTTTCATTTGATTTGGCTTGAGTCTCTCTTCTCCCATGATCTGGACTTGTAGTTGTAGATATGTGTTATGTTGGGCCTTTGGGTCTTATGTTTTTCTTCTTGTTTTTCTGATATTACCTGTATTGTTCATTATGTACAATTTAAAATGTTCAATAAAAAAAAATGTTATCTTAAAAGAAGAAATCAAAATAATAAAGAAACAAATAAGATGTGTAATTACACTGTTCAACATTGAAATCGTTACTGACTTTAAAAGGCCCTGATCTGTAGTATCTTGGTGAGCTGAACACGAATATAACATTAAAAAAATGTATTGGCTCTCGTTTTGAAGATATTGCATGTGGTTCATTTTTGACATTTCACTGTGTAAATTTATCCAGTAGGACATCAACAACATTCCAAATAAGCCTTGAATGATGTAATATTGCATCACATTGCATAATACTAGCATACACACATATCCAGAGTTGATTGCATCATTTTCTGATGCAATGCAATACTACTGCCAGAAGGCTACTGAAGCCATCTGACGTCAGCAGTGTACTATACGCAATCGGAAAGGAAAGTAATCTGGTATTCTTTTCCGATATTGAAAGCCTCATGAATGCCTTAAAAATCACTCATGACCCACAAGACTGGAGACTATTTATAGACTTTTCGAAACTGAGTCTGAAGGCTGTGCTTTTGAACAATGGAAACCGTCTTCCATCTATTCCAGTAGCGCATGCCGTCCACATGAAAGAGACATACGATAACTTAAAGCATCTACTGACTTCCACTCCTTTCGCACTCAGTTTAAGTTACTTACTCTAGTTCACAGGGCTCTTCACACTAGTACTCCACAATACCTGTCAGACCTTATTACATTCCACACCCCCAGACACACTCCCCGTTCCTTCCATCTTAACCGCCTTATCTCCCTTCCCCCTCCCTCGCTCACCTTCAATCCACCCACTCCTCTGCTTTCTTTTTCATCGACCCCGCACTCTGGAATTCACTCCCCACCTCCCTCTGGTTAGAACCCCATCACGCCACCTTCAAGCGAGACCTAAAAACCCACCTCTTTGCCTTGGCCTATGACCTTCCCTCCCCTCTTGTCTGATCCTGTCCCCTACATATAGTCCTGTATCCTTTCTCTCGTTCTATTATATCAACAATTGTAACTTCCTTTCCTCCTTTCTGGCCCTGTGCCTGTTTCTAATTGTTTGTGAATTGTAAACCGCTCTGATTGATAAAGTAGGGTGGTATATCAAATAAATAAACATAAACATACAGCTGGCACCTCTGTGGTGACTTGAGGGTAGTTGCCCTTTTAATGGGACTGCAGCAGGGATATATAAAATACATGTGTTTCTTATGTGAGTGGGATAGCCGAGCAAGGGATTGGCACTACTTGCGGAAGGAATGGAATTGCAGACAAAATGTAACAGTTGGAGAGAAGAATATCCAGCACCCAGCTCTGGTTGAGGCTCACAAAATCCTGCTACCACCCCTTCACATCAAACTAGGTTTGATGAAAAACTTTGTGAAAGCCATGGACCGCACTTCGCCAGCTTTCCAATACCTGTATGAAAAATTCCCTCGACTCAGCGAAGCAAAGATTAAAGAGGGAGTTTTTGTGGGTCCTCAGATTCGAGAGCTCTTCAAAGATGACTGGTTCAACAACTTGCTGCAGGGATGCGAAACAAGTATGGAATGCTTTTTGCCTAGTGTCAACAAACTTTCTCGAGAATGTTAGGGCAGAAAACTACAAGGAACTAGTAGAAGTCATGCTGATGCAGTATCAGAAACTTGGCTGCAATATGCCTCTAAAGATCCATTTCCTTGATTCCCATCTCAATTTCTTTCCTGACAACTGTGGTATGGTTAGTGATGAACAGGGCGAACGTTTTCACTAGGATATCGCAACGATGGAGCAAAGATACCAGGGAAAATGGTCCACTACAATGCTGGCTGGCTACTGCTGGACACTCCCCAGAGAAGCTCCCGAACAGCTGTACAAGAGACAGGCGAAAAAATCTAAGAAGTAGTCTATGACTTGGGTTTGTACAGGTATTAACCGAAGGCCTATTATATTTACTATTGACATGCATTTCGTGATGTAAACATTAATTCTTGTAGATTACAAAAAAACTAGAGCCAACTTTGCAATTTCACTGTCATATTCATGTTCAGCATGTAAAAATTGATAAGAAATGACTATTTTTATTTCAGTAACATGACTTTGTAAAAATTTGTTGACCAGTGTTATACATCCAGCTGCATAATTCTAATTATCCCAAATACCCTCAAGAAGGAGTTACATCAAAAAGATATTTCAAATGGACTCTTTAGATAAGAGAAAAGATTCTAACTGAAGTGGATCAAAGCACATGTACTCATTATCTCAAAGCCTGACTAGACATGTACTGGGAAACCTCCAATTAAAAGAGTCCCCTGTAGAAACCAGCCTAGGTCTAAGCTGGAGGAAAGCCTTCTTTTGTACTTGGTTGGCCTTAACTGCATAGGGGAACATCGCTATTCTTTGGCCACAAAAGGAAACATACTGATATTCAAAGTTATTTTTAAAAAGAAAAGACTTTAGAACCACATTAGAACTCAAAACTACAATGTGGCTTGTGTTATCTGAGGAGGATGCCAAAAGTGTCAACAGATCTAAACTGTCCACAGATCTAGAGAGTCCTATCCATCTTCCTCAGGACTTTGTTGCTTTCTTCCTCCAGGCAGATAATAAAATTGGGACAACTGTATTTCCTCTGTTTTAGAGATCTTCAAAATATTCTTAACATACATATCCCTGAGCTCATGAGGTGCTAACAACTTAGTTTTAGGGAAGTTCAAAAATCTGATATTTCTGGTTCTTGCTGCATTTTCTGTCATCTCTAATTTAACATGTAATGACAAACTGCCTTTCACAAAAGCAGCATATTTTTAACTTGAGACTCCATAGCACTCACATGTTATTCCAGGCTGCAAAGTCTACTTTCATGCTCCTCCAATTTGGCCACAGATTGCAGGAAGAATTCAGAGGTACTAGTAATAAAGTTACTCACTCCAACCTCAGTTCTCATCAGGGTAGCTAGCCCACAAATCCTCTAACCAAAGGCTTCTGCCCCTTTGTTTCCCTCTGGTCAGCCCACAACACACTCTCGGGGGTTTTCCATGAACAGATTGTGGAAAGGAGGGGCAATTGTCAGAACACAGAAGGACCACAAACAAAGGACCCTCCACTTTCTTCTTATCCATAAAGGGGATGGGGCAGAGGGAGGGACAACCTCTTCAGGAAAATGTCTCACAAGGACTAGAAAGTAACATTATTAATTTGTCAGACTACACTCTTAGTGATGTAGAGAAATGTGTCCTATAGAAGGGCTTTTCTTTCATTCCTACTACAAAACATGATTCTTTTAAAACACATATAGAACTATACAAATTCTTCAGGAAACTTAAAACAAAAGGCTTTTGGCCACTGGACCTGATACAACTACAGATCGGTCTGTTATTAAGAAAAATTCCACTTCGGTTCCCCTCGATTGACACTTTTGAGAGGGTGGTTTTGGATTGCATCTGTTCACATGGACTTTACCTAATGGATTATGCAAAAATCAAACTGACTACTCTGTGGAACTCAACGATGGAAAAGCTCTATAACATCAACAAAGACAAAACCTGGAGCTAACTGTGGTACAGATGACCAACTACTAGTATGCAAACTCAAGCTAAAGTTGAAAAAGAGTAAGCCACTCATGCATGTAGCAAGATATGACCTTGAGAATATACCACTGGAATTTAAAGACTGCCTGCAAAATCGATTTGCTGTTTTAGATACAAATGACAGAGCTCCAGAAGAGTTATGGAATGACATCAAGAATGTTGTGTTGGAAGAAAGTAAGAAGTCTCTACAAAAGGTGAAAAGAAAAAATGGCCAAAATGGATGACCGAAGAAACTCTGAAAATTGCCCAGAAACTTAGAGAAACTAAAGCCAGAGGAAAAAGAGAGGCATTCACAGAACTCAACAGAGATTTCCAATGTGCAGCAAGACAGGACAAAAAAAGTACTACAATCACGCATGCAAGGAAATAGAAGCAGAAACTAGAGGAAGAACAAGATCGGCTTTCCTAAAGCTATGAGAGTTAAAGAAATTCCAGCCTTGAATTGGAATGTTATAAGATGCTCAAGGATCTATGTTGAATGATGCTGAGAAGATCAAGAAAAGGTGGAAAGAATATACAGAGTTTTAATATGATAAAAATCAAGTAAACCAACAGCCATTTCAACCCGTACCTTATGATCAGGAACCATTGGTGATGAAAGAAGTCGAAGCAGCATTGAAAGCTTTATCAAAGAACAAAGCACCAGGCAATGATGGCATTCCCATAGAAGTATTACAGCAATCTGATACAGCTGTTACCATACTTATAAGGCTCTGTCAGGAAATTTGGAAGACAATATCATGGCCAACTGACTGGAAAATATCTGTATTTATACCAGTACTGAAGAAAGGTGATCCAACTGACCGTGGAAATTATCACACAATCGCTCTGATCCCACATGCCAGCAAGATTCTACTGAAGATTATTCAACAGATTAAAATTAATAAAATACATGCTTGAATGCAAATGCTAGAAGTCTAAAAAATAAGATGGGAGAGTTAGAATATATAGCACTAAATGAGAAGTTACGAGGAGTGTCCGATATTAAAGGTATAGGTGGTAATCATACCAACGCCGCATGCGCATGCATGTATTTGTACTCGTAGTAGGAGAGTCTGTAGCATTGTTTTGTTAAACACTCAAATTACGAGTAGTTTTCGGGAAGCAAACAAACATGGCGTGTGTAATCGCAGAGTATTTGAAGTTTGGACTACTTCAAGCAACTTGACACACAACTGTAACGTGAAGGGATGTTCAAACTAGTGTCACACTGGGATAAATGTCGCAATGTTTACGGCGATTATGTGGAGAAGTAAACAAAAGTATGTAGTTTTTGATGCAATGTATTGAATAATTTCTTTAAATATAAATGTTAGTGTAATTTTGGCCTGTACCTTTAATTTCGGACACCCCTCAGAGACATGGTGGAAGGAGGACAACCAGTGGGACACTGTGATACCTGGGTACAAACCGTATCGTAATGAAACAGCTGATCAAATTGGTGGAGGGGTTGCACTCTATGTTAGAGATGGCATTGAGTCACAAAGGATTCAAGTTCTACAGGAAACAAAATTTGCTGTAGAATCTCTATGGATTGAAATTCCATGTAAAAAGGGGAAGGCGATGGCAGTGGGGGTGTACTATTGACCGCCTGGCCAGAATGAACAAATGGATGATGAAATGCTCAAAGAAATAAGGTAAGTTAACAAAAGTTACAGAACAGTAATAATAATGGGTAATTTCAATTACCACGGTATTGACTGGGTCAGTGTCATGGCAGGACATGCTAGGGAGATAAAGTTTCTAGATGCAATAAATGATTGCTTCTTGGAGCAGCTGGTTCATGAACCGACCAGAGGGGAAGCCATTTTGGACAGTCCTTAGTGGAACACCAGATCTGGTGCAAGAGAAAAGGGTGTTGGGACCACTTGGCAATAGTGATCATATCATGATTGTGTTTCATTTAATTAATGGAGGACGGATGGTAAGGAAATCCACATTACTATCTTTTAGCTTTCAAAACAGCAACTGAACCAGATATCCCCTCCAAGAAATAACCCAATCTAGAAATGCCCGCACACTGCAGTGTAGATAGATTATGTATATAGTTAACCCAGTTATCCAAGTTTGTACTCCTGTTCAATGTAAAACCTGACAGTTTGTCGTAATGGTCGTTTTGTTATGATGTAAACCGCGCTGATTCTAAATAGCGCGGTATATAAGAAACTGTAATAAATAAATAAATAAATAAAAGGGAGACTATGATAAAATGAGGAAAATATTTAAGAAAAAACTAAAAGGAGCAGTTGCAAAGATTAAAGACTTACATCAAGCTTGGGTGTTGTTTAAAAATACTATCTTGGAAGCCCAGACCAGCTGTATTCCATGCTTTAAGAAAAGTGGAAGGAAGTCCAAAAAACTGCCAGGATGGTTTAAAGGTTAGGTCAGACAGGCTGTTGTTGCCAAAAAAGCATCTTTCAGGAAATGGAAAAAATAGCACAAGCACTGGCAAGTTAAATGCAAGGTATTGATAAGGCAGGCAAAGAGAGAATTTGAGAAGAAACTTGCTGTGGAATCAAAAACGCATAATAAAGACTTGTTCAAGTACATTCATAGCAAAAAACCTGTGAGAGAGTCAGTTGGACCATTAGATGATAGAGGGGTAAAAGGAGCAGTAAGAGAGGACAAAGCTATAGCGGAGAGACTGAATGAATTCTTTGCTTTGGTCTTTACTGAGGAACATGTAGGGATGTTACCCATGACTGAAGTGGTATTTAAAGATGATACTGCGGAAGAAATTAAAGAAATATCGCTACACCGGGAAGATGTATTAAAACTATTTGATAAACTGAAGAGTAGAAAATCACCTGGACCGGATGGTATACATCCGAGGGTGTTGAAAGAACTGAAATATGAGATTGCAGATCTGCTATTAGTAATCTGTGAATTATTATTAAAATCATCTGTAATACCTGAAGATTGGAGGATCGCCAATTTTTAAAAAGGGTTCCAGGGGTGATCCGGGAAACTACAGATCAGTGAGCCTGACATCAGTACCGGGAAAAATAGTAGAAACCATCATAAAGAACAAAATTACTCAGCATGTAGATAGTCATGGCTTAATGGGAGACAGCCAACATGGCTTTAGACAAGGAAGATCTTGTCTTACTAATCTGTTATGTTTTTTTGAAGGTGTGAATAAACAGGTAGACAAAGGTGAGTCAGTTGATAGGGTGTATCTGGACTTTCAGAAAGCTTTTGACAAGGCTCCTCATCAGAGACTTTTGGCAAAACTAAAAAGTCATGGGATAGGAGGCAGTGTACTATTGTGGATCAGGAAATGGTTAAAAGATAGAAAGCAGAGGGTAGGGCTAAATGGCCAATTTTCCCAAAGGAAAAAGGTAAATAGTGGAGTACCCCATGGATCTGTGCTGGGTCCGCTGCTTTTTGACATATTCATAAATGACCTGGAAAAGGGAATAATGAGTGAGGTTATCAAATATGCAGATGACACAAAACTATTTAAAGTTGTTAAAACCCAAGAGGATTGTGGAAAATTGCAAGAGGATCTTGATAAATTGGAAGACTGGGCATCCAAATGGCAGATGAAATTTAATGTGGACAAGTGCAAAGTTATGCACCTAGGAAAGAACAACCCAAACTATGGTTACATGATGCAAGGTTCCATATTGGGAACCACCACCCAGGAAAAAGATTTAGGCGCCATCATGGATAACATGCTAAAACCCTCCACCCAGTCTGTATCGTTCCATGGTGTGACCGCACCTTGAATATTGTGTGCAATTCTGGTCACCATATCTTAAAAATGATACAGCATTATTAGAAAAGGTACAGAGAAGAGCCACCAAAATGATAAGGGGATGGAAGGATACTCCTATGAAGAGAGGTTAAAAAGGTTAGAGCTCTTCAACCTGGAAAAGAGACAGCTGAGGGGAGATATGATAGAGATCTATAAATTAATGAATGGAGTGGATCCATTGTTTACGTCATCAGAATATAAAAGGACCAGGGGACATGCAATGAAGCTACAGGGTAACCTATTTAAGACAAATAAGAGAAAATATTTTTTCACTCAAACTCTGGAATTTATTACCGGAGGATGTAGTAAGAGCTATTAGTGTAGCTGGTTTTAAAAAAGGTTTGGACAAGTTCCTGGAGGAAAGGTCCATAAACCATTATTTAAAAGGACCCGGGATATCACTGCTTGACCCAATACAAGCATTGAGGAACCTGTGTCTTTTGGGGAAACTGCTAGGTACTTATGACCTGGATTGGCTACTGTTGGAAACAGGATACTGGGCTTGATAGACCTTAGTCTGACCCAATATGGCATATCTTATGTTCTTATGACTACAATCATACCTGGACCAAGAACTACCTAAAGTGCAAGCAGGGTTCAGGAAAGGGCGAGGAACGAGAGACATCATGTGCATGTGAGGTGGATCCTTGAAAAGACTGTTGTTGTTGTTGTTAAGTGCCGTCAAGTCGGAGTCGACTCATGGTGACCCTCTGGATAGCTATCCTAAATTGTGTTCGGTCTTCAGTCAGGCGGCTCATTGTTGACAGACTGGTACCCGTAGCTGCTGTTATTGTATCGATCCATCTCATTGTTGGCCTTCCTCTTTTGCGTTGACCTTCTATCTTGCCAAGCATGATGTCTTTCTCTAATGATCTCTCTCTCCGCATGATGTGTCCAAAGTATCACTTGGTTTGCAGCTTGTCGTGCTGTGTGGGCTTGTGTGCATCAGTGATGCTGAGAGCTAAACTATCGGTAGTTTAACTACTGGCAGGGTCTCCCAAGATGGACAGGTCTCAGCTGAGATGCCAGACCAAGACAAACCACCCATCTGGGCAGCAGCAGAATGGGATAGTGTTGACGGCGGAGGATCACATTTCTGTGACAACGACAACAACACCAAACTTAAACTGCGTGGAAGAAAGGCCCGGCAATCTACTTCTGTATCTTGCCATGAAAACCCAATGGACAGTTACAACAAAACAAATTGTGCTGTAGTGCTGGAAGATGAGACCCCCAGGTTGGAAGGCACTCAACTAGCTACTGGGGAAGAGCTGAAGACTTTTCAGAGTAAAGCTAGCATTTATGATGTGGTTGGATCAAAGCCCTCGGGACATCTGACTGCTGATGTAGCTGTGCATGAAATGAGAGTCAGAAACTGTAAAGATGTCTTACACATTGGAACATGGAATGTACGAAGCAT
Source organism: Ichthyophis bannanicus (assembly GCA_033557465.1). Classification (NCBI taxonomy): domain Eukaryota; kingdom Metazoa; phylum Chordata; class Amphibia; order Gymnophiona; family Ichthyophiidae; genus Ichthyophis; species Ichthyophis bannanicus. The sequence goes on along the minus strand of JAWIIG010000036.1, from coordinate 1,589,912 downwards.
GAACCAAGGGAAGTTGGAGGTGGTCAAGAATGAAATGGAACGTGTACAACTTGATCTTTTGGGTGTCAGTGAACTGAAATGGACTGGCATCGGGCACTTTGCATCAGAAGATCACATGGTCTACTATGCTGGAAATGAAAGTCAAAGAAGAAATGGTGTTGCATTTATAATAAAGAAGAAACTTGCAATAACTGTAATGAAATACAATGCAGTCAGCGAACGCTTAATCTCTATTCGTCTATGAGGAATGCCTATCAACACAACTATAATTCAAGTATATGCCCCAACAACAGCTGCAGAAGAGAATGAAATTGAAGAGTTCTATGAACAAGTACAAACTGAAATTGACAGAACATGCAAACAGGATATCCTGATAGTCATGGGTGATTGGAACGCAAAGGTTGGCAACAAAGAAGAAGACAAAGTAGTTGGAAAATATGGACTTGGCAACAGAAATGAAGCTGGAGAAAGACTGATAGAATTCTGCAAGACCAACGATCTATTCATCTCGAACACCTTCTTCCAGCAACACAAGCGGCGACTGTACACATGGACTTCACCCAATGGATTGTATAAAAATCAAATTGACTACATCTGTGTAAGTCAACGATGGAAAAGCTCTATAACATCAACAAAGACAAAACCTGGAGCTGACTGTGGTACAGATCATCAACTACTAGTATGCAAACTCAAGCTAAAGCTGAAAAAGAGCAAACCACTCATGAATGCAGCAAAATATCACCTTGAGAATATACCACGGAAATTTAAAGACTGCCTGCAAAATCGATTTGCTGCTTTAGATACAAATGATAGAGTTCCAGAAGAGTTATGGAATGACATCAAGAAGGTTGTGTTGGAAGAAAGCGAGAAGTCTCTACAAAAGGTAAAAAAGAAAAAACGGCCAAAATGGATGACGGAAGAAACTCTGAAAATTGCCCAGAAATGCAGAGAAGCTAAAGCCAGAGGAGAAAGAAAGACAATCACAGAACTCAACAGAGATTTCCAACGTGCAGCAAGACAGGACAAGGAAAAGTACTACAATGACGCATGCAAGGAAATAGAAGCAGAAACTATTAGAGGAAGAACAAGATCAGCTTTCCTAAATCTACGAGAGTTAAAGAAAAGGTTCCAGCCTCAAATTGGAATGTTACAAGATGCTCAAGGTTTTATGTTGAATGATGCTGAGAAGATCAAGAAAAGATGGAAGGAATATACAGAGTTTTTATATGATAAAGATCAAGTGGACCAACAGCCGTTTCAACCTGTACCTTATGATCTGGAACCATTGGTGATGAAAGAAGAAGTTGAAGCAGCATTGAAAGCCTTATCAAAGAACAAAGCACCAGGCATTGATTGCATTCCCATAGAAGTATTACAGCAATCTGATGCAGCTGTTACCATACTTTGTGATCCTGCCCCTTGTCAGTACCCGTAGGTAGGGGTTAAGGAGTTTAAGTTCCTTCTTCAAACCAATGTTCTGCCACTTCCTGGAGCAGGGCTCGTAGGGAAATGTAGTTTATCACCAGTTCAAATGAAGAGTAGTGTGACTCAGAATGTTTTCAAGCAAAAAGGGATTTATTTCCCCTCCCGGGGTTGGACTCCACAAGGATAAAAAGGTAACACAAAATTATCTGCACTTTGGCAGAAAAGGACAAAAATAAGAATAGCTTCATTCAGCATCAAATAAACATTTCTTTCCAGCAGGTTATACTTCACCGCATTGTTTCATACAGCTCTGTTTTTCTCACAGCCAGCTTATATTTTCTCCACCATATGTTTCTAACACAAAGATATTATTTGTTCAGACAAGGTAATCGTGCAATCCATTTCCTCTGTGGGATAATTCATACAGGATGGCTCTGTGTCCATAAGTTCCACCTCTGAGGTAGGAATAGTCTGACCAGTTCTTTCTAGGGCCGCGCCCTTTTCTCCAATCCTGAGCTTTTCAATACATTCAGAATTTAAGTACTGTTTAAACCCAGTACCGTAGCCCCAACCTTCCAGGTCATTGAATTCACAAGGATTCCTGTAATCCCAGCCCTTGGGCTTACCTGGAGACCTGGCTGTGGAAGCTTTTCTCTGGGGTTTAAAAATACCGGTTGGTTCCCTGCTGAACCCGTGTGAGGCAGTTTCCAACTGCCTTCCTGGCTGCTTATAATCCCGAGTATGCTTCAGCTGGTCTGGTCTGCTCCTCCTATAGTTCTCAGCCGGAGCCTCTGACCTCCCTTCAGCTGGAAACTCCGTCCACCTTCTGACTGGACGTCCGTTTTCCTTCCTCTCTCTCCTCTCTTTGCCTGCTGGGGCTTCCTTATGAGACAGCTTTCCTGGGTAGGGCCTGGCTCCACCCCCTAGCAGGTGTTCAGACTTTCCCCGTGACTCTTTGCTAAGCTGATAGCAGGGGCGTGTTTCCTTCTCTCGTGCCTGGTTTCCCTGACAACTGGTAGCCATGTGCCTTTGTTTATCTTGCAGCCCTGCACTTTCTACCTGGTTTTTAAGCTTTTCTACCGGGCCAGAAGGACTTGCTATGTCACAGATCCCCCCACTTAAAATATTACAGGCTGCCGGAACCTGTGACGGACAGCACGTAATCCGAGAAAGAGCATCGGCATTACTGTGCAATCTACCCGCTCGGTGCTGCACCACAAAGTCATAAGCCTGCAACGCTAAATGCCACCGGGTTAACCTGGCGTTAGTGTTTCTTATTTGATGCAACCATTTTAAGGGCGCATGGTCTGTAATCAAATAAAATTTACGGCCTGTCAGATAAAACCGCAAGGACTCTATCGCCCACTTAATCGCGAGACACTCGCGTTCTACAGTAGAATACTTTTGTTCCGCTCTGGACAATTTCCTACTTAATTATGTCACCGGATGTTCCATACCCTCAAATATCTGGGACATTACAGCTCCTAATCCCGTTTCGGAAGCGTCTGTTTGTACCAGGAATGGCATGTCAAAGTTAACCCCCCTAAGGACCGGGGCTGTACATAACCTGTCTTTCAGCATCATAAACACCTCCTCAGCCTCCGGTGTCCACTTGAGGTTATTCGGGGCATTCTTCCTGAGCATGTCTGTTAGCAGGGCACTTTCCTCCGCAAATCTGGGAATAAATCGGCGGTAGTATCCCACCAGGCCCAGGAATCCCCACATTTGTCTTTTGTTCAGAGGGCGTGGAAAGTTCTTCACGCTTTCCACCTTGCTAGCTAAGGGCTCTACCACCCCTCCTCCCACCATGTGGCCTAAGTATTTCACTTTTGTGCCGGCGAAGAGACACTTCCCGGGATTTACAGTGAGACCCTCTTTCCTTAGTGTATTCAAGACTGCCTCTACTCTGGGCAAATGCTGGGCCCATGTGGTGCTATGGATGACAATATCGTCCATATATGCCCAGGCGTATTCATGGTGGGGCCGCAAGATGTGATCCACCAGTCTTTGACAGGTGGCCGCTGCCCCGTGAAGCCCAAAAGGCATACGCTTAAATTGAAACAACCCTATCGGGGTAGTAAAGGCTGTCTTAGGTTTGGAGGCCTGGGTGAGTGGTATTTGCCAGTAACCTTTCGTTAGGTCCAATGTGGTCAAATACTTAGCCTGGCCTAGTTTGTCTAATAGATCCTCAATTCGAGGCATGGGATAAGCATCGAAATCAGAGATATTATTTATTTGTCTAAAATCGATACAGAAGCGAAGACTTCCATCTGGTTTGGGCACTAACACGATAGGGCTGGACCAGGGGCTTCTGGATTCTTCGATAATGCCCATTCGGAGCATGTCCCTTACCTGCTCTATCATTTCCTTTTTCCGTGCCTCTGGTAAGCCTATAGGGGCGTTGCCTAATTATTTTTCCCGGTTCCGTAATAATTTCATGGGCAACGATTCTGGTTTCCCCTGGCAATGTCGTCAGGACATCGGAGAATCTATCTAACACCCTTCGAAGTTCCTGTTGCTGCTGCACTGATAACTCGTCCCCTATACGTGGCCCTGGAGTTTCCCTCCAATCGGCAGGCTGTGGACCAAAATCGTCCTCCTTTTGTTCTTCGGTGACAGCTGTCAGCCCTTTTAAGTCTCCCACCCCGGTAGACCCGAATCCTCTTTCTCCTCTCCCCGTGGGGGTTAATGAGGCTACTTCTACTACCTCCGGGAAACCTACGCGCTCGCATATCATTTGAGCGACCCTGTCACCTGCCTTCACCTGGAACTCTTCCTGACTGAAGTTGAACATTAGCACCTTTACCTCTCCACGAAAATCGGGGTCAATTACCCCAGCTCCTATGTCTATAAAATATTTGGCGGCTAGGCCTGACCTGGGCGCTATCCTCCCATAGCCTCCGGGCGGGATTTGGACCTTCACCCCTGTACTTATTAGGGCCTTCCCTCCCCTGGGTATCACCCTATCTTCTACACTAAACAGGTCGTATCCTGCGGCAGCTTCCGAAGCTCGCTGGGGACCCCTGGCCTGAACCGACACCTTACAATACTGAAGTATGAACCTTGGTTTTTCCGGAGTTATATTCTTTTCTTTGGCTGGGCATTGTGGGCTACTTTTCCCCGGTTTTCCGAACAGAGGGCAGGGGACTTTGGTCGCGATGGCCTCTAATCTAGGTAAATCCTGGGACTCCCTTTCTACTTCCCCCGAGGGATCTTCACAGGGAGTGGATATTACATTCTGTTCAGTGGTAAGACCTTCCTCGAGCCCCTGTCTAAAGGGAGGCCAATCCCTGCCCAGGATGACGCTCTGTGGAAGGCGGGGGACTACTGCCATCAATATCTTCCCCTCTGTTCCCAACTCGCTTATTCCTATTTCATATAAGGGGTAGTGGGAAGATGCCCCATGTATACATCTTATCTTAACCCTTCCCACGGCTTGACCTGGTGCTGACTGGGCTTGTATGGCCTCCCAGAGCCATTGGGAGACCATGCTCTGGTCAGCACCAGAGTCAAGCAGTGCCTGGGCCTCTATACCCTCCACCTGTACTGGGAGTAGAAACCCTGATTGGCCTTTCTTTCCAATACCAGCCATTAATGCCCTGCGTGAGTCACAGTCCCTTTGAAAATGCCCTATGCTCCCGCATTTGAAACATTTTCCCCTCACGTTGGAAAAATATACATTTTCATCAGGCAATTTACATGGTACATTTTTACTCGTATCACCAGCCTTTGCTGCACCTGGAGCGCTTGATTTTGGGGCTTTGGCAAACTCAGCCTCAAAATATCGCTCCGTCATACCAGCTGCTTCCTCTGCAGTTTTGCAGTCCTGCAGCATAAGGAAGGTTTTTATTTCCGCTGGTACTGCCTCTAAATATTGTTCTAAAATTAACTCATCCATTATGGACTCAACCGTTCTATGCTCCGGTTTTACCCATTTCCAGGCCAAGCCTTTCATTCTATAGTAAAGGGCCTTTGGAGTTTCTCCAGGCCTCAACTTGGCCTTCCTAAATTGGCGCCTATAGAATGAAGGGGTCAGCCCAAGCCTATCCCTCACCACATTTTTAATTGCCTCATAGTCAGTTGTTAATGCAACAGGCATTGACTTATAAGCTAATAAGGCTTCACCAGATAGGGACTTGGCAAACTTGAGAGCCCATTGCTCCCTAGGCAGCTTTATGGCCTCTGCCAGACGCTCAAAGGCGTCCACATAATCATCAATGTTATCTGTGGAAGACAACTGTCCCAGCCTAAAGACATCCCCACCAAACAGTCCTACCCCACGGGTATACTCGGGCAAGTCTTTTGTTGGCTCCTGTTGCTTCTTTACCAACAGTTCCATTAGCTCTTTCATCGGCTTCTGTTGTTCCATAATGGCAGCCATGGCTTGGTCCTGGACTCTGCGGGTCATTTCCAGCTGTTTGTCCCACTGTAGAGACATCCATCTTAACATCTCTTGGGGATCCATTTCAGCTGCTCAGGTACCTGGAAAACACACAAGAAGAAGACCCAAGTGCGGTCCACACAAAAAAGAATTTTCCTCTTTTTTGACCCTTGTGCACTACTGCTGTGCACTACTGCTGTGCACTACCTTTCTCTGTTTATCCCTCTACACTTATGCCTAGCCACAATTACCTGGGCTCAGTGCAGAGTCAAGCACTGAGAAAGTAGTTTCTTTGTCTGACCGGTAGTCAGTCGAGCATCGGCTCCTCCTGGGTATCAGCTGCTCCTTGCTGCTGGACTCTTGACCCTCCAGGTGTCCTTGAAATCCGAGTAAAATCCAAACTACTACGCCATTGTGATCCTGCCCCTTGTCAGTACCCGTAGGTAGGGGTTAAGGAGTTTAAGTTCCTTCTTCAAACTAATGTTCTGCCACTTCCTGGAGCAGGGCTCATAGGGAAATGTAGTTTATCACCAGTTCAAATGAAGAGTAGTGTGACTCAGAATGTTTTCAAGCAAAAAGGGATTTATTTCCCCTCCCGGGGTTGGACTCCACAAGGATAAAAAGGTAACACAAAATTATCTGCACTTTGGCAGAAAAGGACAAAAATAAGAATAGCTTCATTCAGCATCAAATAAACATTTCTTTCCAGCAGGTTATACTTCACCGCATTGTTTCATACAGCTAGCTTATATTTTCTCCACCATATGTTTCTAACACAAAGATATTATTTGTTCAGACAAGGTAATCGTGCAATCCATTTCCTCTATGGGATAATTCATACAGGATGGCTCTGTGTCCATAAGTTCCACCTCTGAGGTAGGAATAGTCTGACCAGTTCTTTCTAGGGCCGCGCCCTTTTCTCCAACCCTGAGCTTTTCAATACATTCAGGATTTAAGTACTGTTTAAACCCAGTACCGTAGCCCCAACCTTCCAGGTCATTGAATTCACAAGGATTCCTGTAATCCCAGCCCTTGGGCTTACCTGGAGACCTGGCTGTGGAAGCTTTTCTCTGGGTTTAAAAATACCGGTTGGTTCCCTGCTGAACCCGTGTGAGGCAGTTTCCAACTGCCTTCCTGGCTGCTTATAATCCCGAGTATACTTCAGCTGGTCTGGTCTGCTCCTCCTATAGTTCTCAGCCGGAGCCTCTGACCTCCCTTCAGCTGGAAACTCCGTCCACCTTCTGACTGGACGTCCGCTTTCCTTCCTCTCTCTCCTCTCTCTGCCTGCTGGGGCTTCCTTATGAGACAGCTTTCCTGGGTAGGGCCTGGCTCCACCCCCTAGCAGATGTTCAGACTTTCCCCGTGACTCTTTGCTAAGCTGATAGCAGGGGCGTGTTTCCTTCTCTCGTGCCTGGTTTCCCTGACAACTGGTAGCCATGTGCCTTTGTTTATCTTGCAGCCCTGCACTTTCTACCTGGTTTTTAAGCTTTTCTACCAGGCCAGAAGGACTTGCTATGTCACAACTTACAAGGCTCTGCCAAGAAATATGGAAGACAGCATCATGGCCAACTGACTGGAAAAGATCTGTGTTTATACCAATACTAAAGAAAATTTCCACAGTCAGTTGGATCACCTATCGCACAATCGCTCTGATCCCACATGCCAGCAAGATTCTACTGAAGATTATTCAAAAGAGAATACAATCATACCTGGAACAAGAACTACCTGAAGTGCAAGCAGGGTTCAGAAAAGGGCGAGGAACGAGAGACATCATTGCGGATGTGAGATGGATCCTTGAAAAGACTAAAGAATACCAAAAGGATATCTATTTGTGCTTTATCAACTATAGCAAAGCTTTTGACTGTGTAAACCATGAGAAACTCTGGGCCACAATAAGAAGCATGGGTATACCAGAACACCTGATTGTTCTCTTGCACAATCTGTACATTGATCAAGAAGCAACAGTTCGAACGGAACAAGGAGAAACAGTATGGTTTAAAATAAGCAATGGTGTAAGACAAGGCTGCATACTTTCCCCCTACCTGTTTAATTTATATGCAGAACAAATCATCAGAGAAGCAGGATTGTATGAAGACAACAGAGGTGTGAAGATTGGTGGAAGACTCATCAACAACCTTCGCTATGCTGATGATACCACATTACTGGCGGAAAGTGAAGATGATCTGAAACATTTGCTTCTCACAATCAAAAAACATGGGCCTGCACGTTAATGTAAAGAAGACAAAGATCATGACAACTGAAAAGACTAAAGAATACTAAAAGGATATCTATTTGTTCTTTATTGACTACAGCAAGGCTTTTGATTGTGTAAACCATGAGAAACTCTGGGTCACATTAAGAAGCATGAGTATAACAGAACACCTGATCATTCTCTTGCACAATCTGTACATTGTTCAAGAAGCAACAGTTCGAACGGAACAAGGAGAAACAGAATGGTTTAAAATCAGCAAAGGTGTATGACAAGGCTGCATACTTTCCCCCTACCTCTTTAATTTATATGCAGAACAAATCATCAGAGAAGCAGGATTGTATGAAGACAACAGAGGTGTGAAGATTGGTGGAAGACTTGTCAACAACCTTCGTTATGCTGATGATACTATATTACTGGCTGAAAGTGAAGATGATCTGAAAGATTTGCTTCTCAAGATCAAGGAACATAGTCTTAAAATGGGCCTGCACCTTAATGTAAAGAAGACAAAGATCATGACAACTGGCAAAATTAATACGGTCATCGTTGATGGAGAAGAAATTGAAATTGTGGATAATTGTTGCCCGTTCACACCAGGGGTCTCTCCCATCTTGATGCAACTGAACTGGCTCCCCATTTCCAGCCGGCTGACCTATAAAGCTCTTCTCACATTTAAGATTATGCTCAATTTATCTGCTTACTCCTTCTCAGCAATGGTTCAACTAACCCCAGACAATAGAACCCGAAGAGCTAACATGGTCAACACCCTGTTCACTCCTTCTAGTATAAGGACTTGCACTACAGCTGTCAAGCACCGAGCCTTTTCCTTATACGCTCCAACCCTCTGGAATGCTCTTCCTGCCTCAATCCGAGTTATCCGGGACCTTTCTACGTTCAGGAAGGCTTTAAAGACTCACCTTTTCCAACTGGCTTATGACCATTGTCACGCCCTCTTCTTGTATGTGTAGGCGGTCGCTTGGTAGAAGTGGACGTGACCACAAATTTATATCCCTTGGGTGTGCTGTTGTCTATGTTCCTTGTAGTTGTGAGCCAAGACGAATACAGCCAAGGTTTTTGGGGTAACAATAAGTTTATTGTTGCACAGGAATTAATATCTACTACCCCTTTAAACAGAAATAAATGGATGCTTCTCCAAACCAAAATGAAGTTACGTGGTATAACACAGTCCTCCTGATAACTCTGAGGCAAGTCCGTTCCAACAGAATAACCAAACTTCTTTCAGCCTCAAACATTAAATGCTTTTCCTGTTATCAACCGTGTCTTCATAAACAGCTTCATATAACAGATAACACAACCGTAGTGTACTCCTCTTTCACAGTTGCTTAATAGACTGAGTTTTACACTTTGGCAGCTCTCAGCCTCTCTCAGTGTAAAAGCTCCCTTGCAATCAGTCGGGCTTTGTCCAGTACTTCTCAACAGCACAACGTTACACAGCTCTCACTCTTTATGGCAATAAGCGCAATCTGTTTCCATGTCAGAGTATTCAGATCCTATCAAAGCTTCCTCCGTTTGCATAGGTTCCTCGTCTGACTCTGATATATCCTGCTTATTTACAGGGGCTTCCAGATCAACAGGCTTCCATTGCTCTAATAAAGTGCTAAGCTGTTTCCAGCTAAAGTTCTTCTTACTTGGAGGTAGGGTGAGGAATTTAAAATACCAGACTCCTTTAACACAGCTTTTAGGGAATCTAAAGGGCTCACCTTTTTCCTGGTACTTCTAGCTTTCACTGGCTGGGCATAAGGCAAACCTTTGTCCCCAAACTGCTTCACGGATTCCCTTGTGGCCAACTGCTCAGCAGCGTTTGTTTCCAACTCCTCTCTCTGCAGCACACAATCAGCTGACTGCTTCAAAGCACCTGTGCTCCTTTCAGAACTTGAGCTACAGATACGTTGCCTGCCTTGGGAATGTTTGGACAGCTTTTTAAACGGAACTCTGTTTCTGCCTAAGCTCCCACCTGTGTGCACAGCTTCAACGGAAGAGTCCTCAGAAGAACTTCTCTCTCTCCTAGATAAGGTTTCCAACCTTTCCCTTTGAGGTTTAAAGGTTCTTCTCTCCTCCTTCTCTCTGCTGCTTGTCCAGTGATAATTCCTCTCTCTCTCAAGATGCTTTCCCAGAGGTTTCTCCAAGCACCTCTCCTGGAACTTCTCCTTCCTGTTCCTGTTCTCGGACTCTCTCTCAGTCTCTCTGCTGTTCCCCAGCACCTCTTCCTTTGGAACTGTTACTTCCTGCTTAAGTGTTTGGGGCTGTCCTATGGGCTTTGACTCCGCCCCCTTGCCTCTCACGTCAGCTCCCTTGGTTGTCATGGAGCTGAGGTGTGGCTCTTTCTCTAACTTTCTAAGCATAGAGTTTCTCTGAATTGGAGGTTTAACCCTTTCCTTGCCTGTCCTGCTATCTGCTTCAGGGGAAAGAAACTGTTTCAACCTCCTGTTTCTAGTGCTTAACCCCTCTGCACCATCACATAACCCCCCACTTAAGATATTCCGGGCTGGCTGGCCATTTCCAGAACAGCACGGAATTCTATCTTGGGCATGGTAGCTAACAGAGTATCACTTTTTATAGCCAAAGGAGCTAGGGCTACTCGTTCATGCCACGGCCGTAAGACATTTATATGGAAAATTTGCTGTTTTCCCTTCCTAGTTTCTACAGCATACGTGGCTGGTCCTACTCGTTTGACAATCCGGCAGGGTCCTTTCCAGGTACTCTCAAACTTTGGGTTTTGACCCGGCACCATTATAATAACTTTTTCCCCTACCTCTAAATGACGGGGCCGGGTGCGACGGTCATAATATTTTTTTTGACGTGCTTGACTGGCTGTCATATTTTCCTCTACTACCTGGGACGTACGCTGCAAACATCCTCTTAAATCCTTTAAAAACTTGGGTACCTCTACCTCCTCCATAGTGGGTTCCACTCATTGATCCCGCAAGATGTCTAATACTCCTCTAGGTGCTCGCCCATACAGGAGTTCGTAGGGTGAGACGCCTAGGGAAGCCTGCTTCCTTTCCCGGCAGGCATATAATATAAAGGGGAGCATCATGTCCCACTTTTTTATTTATTTATTTATTTAACAGTATTTCTAAACCGCCTTATCATAATAATCAAGGTGGTATCACAGCAAACAATCTGGTAGTGTGAGTGTTGATACATGCAGTGAGGGTGGAAATTTCGTTGGGTGTGTGTTGTCTTGTTTGCTAGATTGGTGTGAGCTATGTACAATGTGGGCTATTTACAGTGGTGCTAAAATCATTTTATATACATCTAGTGTTAGGCGGTAACGTGTGCTGCTATACAGTTCCTTAGTGTATGTGATGTGTCCAAAGTGTTCTATGAACAGTATGGTTTTCAGCTGTTTTCTGAAGTCCTTGAGCTCTGTAGTTGCCCTCAAATCGTCCGGTAGTTTGTTCCATATTGTTGGAGCAGCCATGGAGAGTGCTCTGTCTGTTGTGTCCTTGCGTGTGTGTTTGTATTCACTTGGGGTGCTGACTCGGTTGTGTGTTTGTTTTCTTCTAGGACGTGTGCTGGTGTCTGGTTGTATGAGGGTGTGCAGGCTGTTGGCTGATGTTTGCTGTTTTATCTTAAATAGGTTTATAATAGTTTTGTATCTGATGCGTGCATCGATTGGTAGCCAGTGTAAGTCCTTTAAGGTGGGTGTGATGTGCTCCTGTCTTGCAGTTCCGGATATGATTCGTGCTGCGGTGTTTTGTGCCAGTTGGAGTGGTTTGATGGCTTGTTTCGGTAGTCATCTCCCCCTCTAGACTTTTCCTTAACATCCTCTTGATGGTCTGGTTCTGCCGTTCCACCAGACCGTTAGACTGAGGATGGTATGCAGCCGTTTTAATATGTCGAATGCCAAAGGCATCCCAGACCTGAGCGAGATAACGAGATAAAAAATTAGTGCCCCTGTCTGTTAGGATTTCTCGAGGAAATCCCACCTCGCAAAAAAGTTTCAGTAATTCGCCAGCAATAGTGCGTGCCGACGTATTCCTTAGGGGAATTGCCCAGGGAAATTGTGTGGCTTGATCCACAATAACTAAAATGTACTGAAACCCCCTGGGAGTTCGGATTAATGGTCCTACCATATCCATTGCTATTCGTTCTATCGGCCATGATATAAGGGGTAGGGGCATCAAAGGTACTTTCCCGGGCGGAAAGGGGGTGACCTTCTGACAAGAGGGACATGCTTCACAAAATTTTGCTGTCTCCCTGAAATCCCCCGGCCAATAAAAACGGTTAAAAATCTGATCCATTGTGCCCTGGACCCCTTTGTGTCCCCCTAGAGGATGGTCATGGGCCAACCTTAAGACCAAATTTTTGAAAGTATTAGGCACCACTAACTGTTTCCTGACATTACTGGAATAAGGATCCAAGCTCTCTCGATATAATACATTTCCCTCTAAGTAGAAATGGGACAACGATCCGGTTCCCTTGTTGGCATAGTCAAAGGCACGAGTCAACGCCGGATCTAGGAGCGCTTCAACCGGGATATTGTTAACTGTCACGGCTAGTAAAAATCCCTCCCAACCTCCTGGGATTGGGTGGTCACTAGCACTACTTTAGCTCTACAATCCCTCTTTATGTGACCTTTCTCTCCACATGAAAAACACTTTCGCTGTTCCCAACCCGTTCTCTGTAAGGGTCTTTTTTGTACAAATTCCCCTAACATTACCTTCTCTTTCTTTCCTGGGATTCCCAAGACTGCTGGACCCGAAACACCTACCTTCCTCTGGCTGATGGCCTCAGCCTCTATGAAGCGTTCAGCTAGGGAGATGGCATCTCTTGTGTTTCTGCAGTCTTGCAGAATCAGGAAAGACTGTAAGGCTCCTGGTACAGCATCTAGAAATTGTTCCAAAACAATATCATCCAAAATTGTATCAATACTTTTCCCTTCTGGAGTTAGCCACTTATATACTAGTGCTTTAATTCGGTGGCATAAGGCCTGTGGTGTTTCGCCTGGGCTTAATTTACACCTACGCAAAAGGCGGCGATAAACCACTGGAGTTAAACCCATCCGTTCTCTAATGGCTTTTTTCACTTCTTCATAATTGGTGGCCAGATCATTGGGCATAGCTCGGTAGGCTGCGAGAGCCTCTCCCGTGAGGGATGTTGCTAGCCTTATGACCCATTGGTCTTTTGGCCAACCACTTATGAGAGCGATGCGTTCAAATACCTCCAGATAGTCATCCACATCATCATCTTTCGACAATTGCCCCAAAGATAATACACCTTTGCCTAAGGCTCCCAGTCCCGATATAGTTCCTAGAGAACCTGACACAGTCCTCAATGCCTCTGCCGTCTGCTTCTGCTCGTCAATCCACGTGCCCAGCAGATCCATCAGTGGTTTTTGTTGGACCCTCAGCATCTCAGCCGTTCTCTCTTGGGCTTGGGCTGACATCTCCTGCTGTTGCTGGATTCTCTCCGCCATCCAGCTCAACAGCTGTGCTGGTTCCATCGCTGTTTAGCTGCAAGAAAACAGAAAGCAAAACCAAGTGTGGCTCACACACAATCACTCCCTCTCTCTGCCTCCAATCTAGTTCTGCAACACCCCCACCCCCTTGTAGCAGTATCTGAGTTAACCCCCTCTCATCTACGGGTTACCTGCTACAAATGGTGAATCTCGCTTATCAGCACTGCGGTACCACAGGAACACCGGGTCCGGTCCGCCTCCGCCGATACTCCACTCTGAGTTTAACTTTGCAGAACTGGGTAAGCTCTTCAGAGGTATCTGTATGAGTGTTGGTTTCTTTTCGCCAGAAGCTTCTATGGTGTCTCAGGATCAGCCTTTTTATCTCAGTGAGGTAGTAGCTTGATCCATAAAACTACGCCAGCTGTCACGCCCTCTTCTTGTATGTGTAGGCGGTCGCCTGGTAGAAGTGGACGTGACCACAAATTTATATCCCTTGGGTGTGCTGTTGTCTATGTTCCTTGTAGTTGTGAGCCAAGATGAATACAGCCAAGGTTTTTGGGGTAACAATAAGTTTATTGTTGCACAGGAATTAATATCTACTACCCCTTTAAACAGAAATAAATGGATGCTTCTCCATCCAAAATGAATTTACGTGATATAACACAGTCCTCCTGATAACTCTCAGGCAAGTCCGTTCCAACAGAATAACCAAACTTCTTTCAGCCTCAAACATTAAATGCTTTTCCTATTATCAACCGTGTCTTCATAAACAGCTTCATATAACAGATAACACAACCGTAGTGTACTCCTCTTTCACAGCTGCTTAATAGACTGAGTTTTACACTTTGGCAGATCTCAGCCTCTCTCAGTGTAAAAGCTCCCTTGCAATCAGTCGGGCTTTGTCCAGTACTTCTCAACAGCACAACGTTACACAGCTCTCACTCTTTATGGCAATAAGCGCAATCTGTTTCCATGTCAGAGTATTCAGATCCTATCAAAGCTTCCTCCGTTTGCATAGGTTCCTCGTCTGACTCTGATATATCCTGCTTATTTACAGGGGCTTCCAGATCAACAGGCTTCCATTGCTCTAATAAAGTGCTAAGCTGTTTCCAGCTAAAGTTCTTCTTACTTGGAGTTAGGGTGGAGGAATTTAAAATACCAGACTCCTTTAACATAGCTTTTAGAGAATCTAAAGGGCTCACCTTTTTCCTGGTACTTCTAGCTTTCACTGGCTGGGCATAAGGCAAACCTTTGTCCCCAAACTGCTTCACGGATTCCCTCGTGGCCAACTGCTCAGCAGGGTTTGTTTCCAACTCCTGTCTCTGCAGCACACAATCAGCTGACTGCTTCAAAGCACCTGTGCTCCTTTCAGAACTTGAGCTATAGATACGTTGCCTGCCTTGGGAATGTTTGGACAGCTTTTTAAACGGAACTCTGTTTCTGCCTAAGCTCCCACCTGTGTGCACAGCTTCAACGGAAGAGTCCTCAGAAGAACTTCTCTCTCTCCTAGATAAGGTTTCCAACCTTTCCCTTTGAGGTTTAAAGGTTCTTCTCTCCTCCTTCTCTCTGCTGCTTGTCCAGTGATAATTCCTCTCTCTCTCAAGATGCTTTCCCAGAGGTTTCTCCAAGCACCTCTCCTGGAACTTCTCCTTCCTGTTCCTGTTCTCGGACTCTCTCTCAGTCTCTCTGCTGTTCCCCAGCACCTCCTCCTTTGGAACTGTTACTTCCTGCTTAAGTGTTTGGGGCTGTCCTATGGGCTTTGACTCCACCCCCTTGCCTCTCACGTCAGCTCCCTTGGTTGTCATGGAGCTGAGGTGTGGCTCTCTCTCTAACTTTCTAAGCATAGAGTTTCTCTGAATTGGAGGTTTAACCCTTTCCTTGCCTGTCCTGCTGTCTGCTTCAGGGGAAAGAAACTGTTTCAACCTCCTGTTTCTAGTGCTTAACCCCTCTGCACCATCACACCATATAATATAATGTAGGTCTCTCATTTTGCTGCCTCTATAATTCAATGCAGGACTCTCATCATCGTGACTTAAGAACAAGAAGTTACTTAGTTCTCCTTACTCCCTCTCTTCCCCTGCCCCTACCCCACCCCTATCCCCCTTCCCTTGCCCCCCAGTTGGAGCATTTGCATGTTAATCAGCTCCCTGCCTTTGTTACCTAGAATTGCAGTTCATGCCTGTTAATGTACAGTTGCTTGTTTTGATGTTTCATGCTTGTTCTATGTTCTATGTAAAGTTGCTTGACTGTTAATGTTCCTTGTAAACCACTTTGATACTAAATAGAGCGGTATATAAAAGCTATAAATACATAAATAAATAAACTTTAACCTACTTGGATCAACTATCGATAAAGAAGCAACAAGCAGTCAAGAAATCCGACGACGCATTGCTCTTGGTAGAATGGCTATGAAGGACCTAGACAAAATTCTCATGAGCAGAGATGTCTCTCTTCATACAAAGATTGGACTCGTTCAAGCCATGGTATTTTCAATTAGCTATATATACCTATCCCCTATCAAAACCCCTGCTATTCACTCAGACTGCTATAATAAATTTTTGTCCAACTGTTTGCCTTGAGGGATAAATCACTCTTATAGCAAGAACCGTCCTTTTTATTCGTTTTAATGAGTAATTCTGAATTTCACCTTAAATCGTGAAAAACCAGGGAACTCCCACTCAATGAATCCCCAATTAGAACAACTAAAAATATGCCCACTTAGCTTATACGGCGAATTCACCACTTCATATAGTCATCTGGTCAAGAACAAAATTCTAGCTTTTTCATTATATCCTCTTATGTATAGCGATCATTCTGTTCATAAGGTATTTTCCAACCGTTGGTTAATTTTCCCTTCAAATGGCAAACAATTGACTGGCTAGCTTTGAAAAGCTGTTCCTGACCAGATGACTGGATATATGAAGTGGTGAATTCGCCGTATAAGCTAAGTGGGCGTATTTTTAGTTCTAATTGGGGATTCATTGAGTGGGAGTTCCCTGGTTTTTCACGATTTAAGGTGAAATTGAGAATTACTCATTAAAACGAGTAAAAAGGATGGTTCTTTCTACAAGAGTGATTTATCCCTCAAGGCAAACAGTCCGACAAAAATTTATTATAGTAGTCTGAGTGAATAGCAGGGGTTTTGATAGGGGATAGGTATATATAGCTAATAGTTTACATTCCCTAGGGTTTGGTTATGGCATTTTCAATAACATCATATGGATGAGAAAGTTGGAGAGTGAAGACAGGAAGAAAACTGATGCCTTTGAATTATGTTGCTGGTGGCAAATACTGAGTATACCATGGACTACCCGAAGAACAAACCATTCAGTACTAGAGGAAATCAAATCTAAACTTTCTTTACAAGCTCAGATGACAAGACTTCGACTTTCATACTTTGGACACATCATGTGAAGAGAGAGATCATTAGAGAAAGACATCATGCTTGGCAAGGTAGAAGGTCAGCGCAAAAGAGGAAGGCCAGCAATGAGATGGAACAAATACAATAACAGCAGCTACGGGTGTCAGTCTGTCAACAATGAGCTACCTAACTAAAGGCCGAACACAATTTAGGACAACTATCGAGAGGGTCGCCATGAGTCGACACCGACTCGACGGCACTTAACAACAGGGAACCTATACAAAAAAGAAAAGTGTACATATCATAATATCACCAGAACTGAAAGAACGGCTTTAATGGCCCTGAGAAACAATTTAGACATTGTATTAAAACCTGCAGAAAAAGGAGGTTCATTAGTCGTTTTGAACAGGAGAGACTATATTAAGGAAGTAGAATGACAACTTGGAGACAAGATGTTTTATGAGAGACAAGATATGGATCCCACAGCTCATTTAACAGTTAGTTTAGACAACTTCTGATTTGTGGACGTGACACTGGATATCTTACTCAAAAAGAGTTTGAGTTTTAACAGTTGCACATCCGGTCATTCCTATTATTTATATTTTACAGAAGATTCATAAATCATTAGAGAACCCCCCAAGACGTCCGATCATTTCAGCGATTGGTTCACTCTTTGAACCAGTCTCAAAGTTCTTGGACGTTTTCTTGAGACCCTTTGTGGCACTAGCACCCTCCTACGTGAGGGACTCTTCCCACAAGATTAATATATTAGATGAATTCACTGGATATCCCAAGGATTTGATTTTGATGATCCTGGATATTGTCTCACTCTATACCAATATACCACAGAAAAATGCACTGGACATTATAACAAATGTGCTACTAGGGAGACCTCGTCCTGTGTGGACACCGGCAGTGTATCTGGCACAATTGGCATCATTGGCTTTAACTGAAAATTAGTTTTGCTTTAGAGGTTTATTTTATAAACAAAGCAAAGGGGTGGCCATGGGGTCTTCCATGGCACCTGATGTGACCAACAGGGCCGGATTTACCTTGAGTGAGGCCCTACGCCAACAAAAATTGTGGGCCCCCAGCAGGGGCGGCCCAAGGGGGGTGCGGACCTCATTTGCATAAGGGGCCTCATTTGCATAAATATTTGCATAATGTTACCATATACTAACTTTTAGTAAACGTGCCTCTTAATGAGTGTATGGATAAAGAAAGACTAAAAGATTTCTACATTACTATAATCCAGTGCCAACTGCCAGACACATTAGGAACTACTACAAACACTGCCCATAGTAAACCCGCCGTATCCTAACAGCACTACCAGGACTCACAAAGCACCATACTCTACCAATCAAAAGGCAACACTGCAAATATTAAACCAATACATTTCAGAGAACAACAATACATGACCTACTGGGGAAAGAGAACAAGTGGCAATGTCAAATAGGAATTATATAAACAGAACACCTCAGCTCAGTTACACATGCAGAACATAGACCATCACCAAACAAGTAATCACAATTTAGAAATAGGAAGACAATAATTAAACTGGGAATCCCAAAAGCCAAACTTGGAATGTACAACACTGTAGAAATAAAACTATACATTAATTTGCTCTTGTACTAAACAAAGCACAGATGTTAATGATGCACATTTACCAGAGCTGACATATTCCAATTAATAAATTCAAAATAAAGAGATATTTTTCTACCTTTTGTGCATTTTTTTCAGCTGCAATTGCTCCAGCCACTTTCTTCTGGTTTCTTCGTGTCTTCTGCTAACTCTCCATCGTCTGCTGTCCATTTGTCCTTTCTTCTCTCTTCTAGATTTTTTTCCATTCTCTCTCTACATCTGCTTTAACATACTAATCTTTCTCCTTTTGCTCTTTCCTCATTCCTATTTCATCCACTCAAATTTTACCCCTCCATCCTCAATCCCCACTTACTCTCCCAATACCCGGCCAATTGTAGATTTTTTTATCCCTCCCACACAAAATATTTTTCCCTTCTCCATTTTACTCTTCCAGCCCCATCCCATTCTAATCCTCCCCCAACATCAGCTCCCTTCTAGTTCCAGCCTCACCCAGCATCCATTCCCTTCTAGTCCCTGCATCAGCCCATTTCCAGTCCTAGCCATCCATCAGCCCATTTCCAGTCCTAGCAACCCCCCAACCCAATACCAGTCCTAGCCCCCCCATCACCCCACTTACAGTCCTTAACCCCCATCACCCCATTTTCAGTCCTTAACCCCCCATCACCCCATTGTCAGTTTAAGCCCCCCCTATAACCCATTACCAGTCCTAACCCCCCATCAGCCCACTTCCAGTCCTAACCCCATCAACCCATTTCCAGTCAGCCCCCCATAGCCCATTGCCAGTCCTACCCCCCCCCATCAGCCCACAGCCCATTACCAGTCCTAACCCCATCATCCCACCTCCAGTTTTAACCCCCCAGCCCATTTCCAGTCCTAGCCCCCCATAGCCCATTACCAGACAACCCCCATCAGCCCACAGCCCATTACCAGTCTTAACCCCCCCAAAGCCCATTACCAGTTCTAACCCCCCCCAACAGCCCATTACCAGTCCTAACCCCATCAGCCCACCTCCAGTCTTAACCCCCCAGCCCATTTCCAGTCCTAGCCCCCCCCATAGCCCATTACCAGACAGCCCCCATCAGCCCACAGCCCATTACCAGTCTTAACCCCCCCCAAAGCCCATTGCCAGTTCTAAGCCCCCCCAACAGCCCACAGTCCATTACCAGTCCTAACCCCATCAGCCCACCTCTAGCCTTAACCCCCCCAGCCCAGCCCAGCCCAGCCCAGCCCATTTCCAGCCCCAGCCCCCCAATAGCCCATTACCAGCCCTACCCCCCCCAGTCCATTTCCAGCCCCAGCCCCCCCAATAGCCCATTACCAGTCCTACCCCCCCATAGCCCATTACCAGTCCTACCCCCCCCCATAGCCCCTTACCAGTCCTACCCCCCCCCCCATAGCCCATTACCAGTCCTACCCCCCCCCTAGCCCATTACCAGTCCTACCCCATTACCAGTCCTACCCCCCCCCCTAGCCCATTACCAGTCCTACCCCCCCCGGCCTAAAGTAAAATTAAATTTTAAAAAAAACCTGGTGGCTGCCGCCGCGGGGCCCCCTCTGCTGCCGCGGGGGCCCCGTCTACAAGCTGGTCGGGTCCGGTCCGGTCCGGTCGGGTCTCTCTCCCTCCCTCGCTGCAGGCTGCAGGCTGCGAGAGACGCGAAGGGAGAGCGTCTCCTCGCGTCTGTGTTAAGCCCGCAGGGGCTGATGGGAAATCCCATCAGCCCCTGCGGGCTTAACACAGACGCGAGGAGACGCTCTATCTTCGCGTCTCTCGCAGCCTGCAGCGAGGGAGGGAGGGAGAGAGACCCGACCGGACCCGACCAGCTTGTAGATGGGGCCCCCGCGGCAGCAGAGGGGGCCCCGCGGCGGCAGCCACCAGGTTTTTTTTTTTAAATGAGTTTAAAAAAAAGAAACTGGTTCTTTTTTTGTGGGCCCCTGCCGGCTGTGGGCCCTACGCCATGGCGTACATGGCGTATACGTAAATCTGGCCCTGGTGACCAACCTTTACATAACAGATTTTGAGAGAAGATTTTTAACATTTTTTTCCTTTCAAGACCCATATTAAGTTGTGGAAGAGATATATTGATGACATTTTTATAGTATGGGATGGTACAGAGGATGTTCTAGAACAATTTTTTGAGTGGTTGAATACATGTGATCCAAATTTACAGTTTCAGATCACATATAGCAAATAGCAGATATTTTATTTAGATATCCTAATCAAGAAGAGTACAGACAGGTTTGTTACAGATCAGATAGGAAACACAGATCAAAATCACTTGTTACACTATGAGAGCTTTCATAACAAATCTTTAAAACAGAATTTACCAACCAGTCAGTCCCTTAGATTGAAGAGAATATGTTCATCTGATGTTGATTTTAAGAAACATGCACAGGACATGGCAGGACGTTTTTGTGATCAGAAATACCCTATGAGTTGCATATGAAAGGGCTAAAAATTCTGATCCTCAGGAACCTTTGAAAATGGCACATCCATTCTACGGTCCCCTCACTATGTCACAATGGGTTTATGGTTGCTCACAAAAGAAACACCAACCTTGCTAATATCTTGGTCCCCTCGGCACTTTCAATCTCCAGACCTACACCTAAGGTGAGAGGTCATTTTCGATGTGGTAACTGTTTGGTATGTCCACATTCCCTGGACACCAGAGAATTTTTTAGTCATCCAATTTCACAAGAACAAATTCTGTTTTTGGCATTCTCAAACTGTGAGACACAAAGGGGCTTGTTTACAAAGCCGCGGTAGTGGTTCGCGGTCGTTATCGAAGCCGCGGCCCCATTGAAATCAATGGGGTCGCGGCTCCGATAACGATCGCGAACCGCTACCGCAGCTTTGTAAACAAGCCCTAAAATGTCCTACCTTGTGGTTTGTCCATGCAATTGGTTGTACAAAGGTAAAACTAAAGCACTAGGATTGTGGAGCACTGCAGTTGCATTAAGAGAAAGATTGAGGACAAACCATTGGTAGCTCATTGGATTGAGGCCCAACATGATATTCACGATTTGAAGTTCTTGGTGATCAGGGTTGTGAGACCGCACTGGCATGGGGGGTGACATTGACAGTTGTCACCAGCAGTGGCCGAACTGTGGCGTAAGCAGCCAGCCAGACTGCTGGGCCTGACCTTTCTTAATGAAAAGTGGTAGTTGTGAGTCAGAGTGGTCAGGTTTTTCAAATAGGATTTTTATTCCCCTCCCGGGGTTGGATTTTCAAAAATAGTATAATACAAAAGAACTCAGGATACAACCATTATTTTGGCACAACTGAAGAAAAACTTAAATACAGCGTCTTGCTTCAACCAAAAGTCATAAATCACAGTGAGCAGTTTTATCTAATATGCTAGCAGTCTCTTCTTAGCTTTTTCAGCTGTTACAAGGCACTCTTGCTTTAGCTTCAGCGCAAAGAAGAACAAATCATATCAGACATCAGTAAAGAGCAATCCATTTCCTCAACACATGGACTTATAATACTAGCCTCTGTAATCATAGGCTCATCAATTACAGTCTTTTCCCTAGGATAGAAAGTCTGTAGCTTTCTTAACTCTGTCTCTCTCTCAGAGTTCTCTGCACAGCCCTCTTCACAACAAGGCAGATAATTGTCATATAGCTTGTAGTAGCAGGAAGGGGAGACACCTCTATCTAAGCAAGCTTTCTCTTTAAAACTTTTGAACCTCCTGCCTTTTGTATTCGGCTGCAACTCATAGCACTGCTCTCTTCTGTTAAATGAAGACTTTTCTTGTGGAAGTCTTTTGTAGGGCTTTACTGGCATACATTCATCAGGATCAAACATACACACATCCTCAACAGGACTGCTTTCCCTCTCAAAGGCTTGTAACTGTTTTAAACAGCTCTGCTTCTCAAATACATACGGTTTGTTTCTAGCTGCCTCACGTTCCTTCAACTCAGCCAGGTGCCTGGGAAATTCACACTGCGTCAGAGGTAAGTGTTTCCTATAGCTGACCTCTCTGGGTGAAACTTTCTTTGTTTCCTTCTGGTAATTCCTCTGTGGCTTCCTGCTCAAAGTTTCAGGCAGTTCAAACTCTGTGTCTGAGTATTCTGAGCTTCCTTCCGAGTCCTGCAGGTTTCCCTTGTCTTGCCAAGCTCCTGAAGCTCTCATACCCTGCCAAGCTCCTGGATCTCTTGAATCTCCTAGATCTAACTCTGTTTGCCTTGAACATTTTTTATACAGCTTCATGGGCGTTCCCTTGCCCAGGTGAAAGCTGTTTTCCTCATCAGTTGGGGAATGCTTGCTAACTAGGCGTGACTGCAGACCTCGTGTCTGAGTTTGTTTTCGTTGCCTATGGTAACTGGGAATCGTTTTGCTTGCCTGCCTGTCAGAATCCAAGCTATACACAGCAGATTTCTGTGTTTCTGAGGCAGAGGGCAGATCTTCCGTGTTACACAGTACATTTTTAATTTGAGGACATTAATACCACAAGGTTTGAATTTGGATCAAGATTTTACTGTTTTTATATGAGGTCCGCTATGGTTTTTGTGTTTTCAGTTTTTATTCCTTTTTTATAATAGTTTCTTTCATTTTATTGTTTCTTAGTTTAATTTTATATATATTTTTAATCAGTCCCCCTCCCCTCCTATTGCCATTTCTTTCCTCCCGTCTCCCGTGGCTCTGATATTGCACGGAAGCTGCTACCGCTATTTAGTAAACATACCCCTAAGTCTTGATGCATCTCTTCCACAACTTCTTTGTTTGTCCACATCAGACCCCCATGATCATAAATGTTTTCATTCTCAGTTTTAGTTTGTTTTACTTTGGTTTTTACGTTTTAATTTTGATATTTTTAGTCCTCTGGAGCATTCAGTTTATTCATCATGAATTAACTGTACTTAGTTCCTCCTTAAGAAGTTTTGGCACCAAAGTTATATTCCTTTAAAGGACAGTCACATCTGGGTTCAGGTTTGTATTTCCTTGTGATCCCTTTTACACTTTTCTCTTTTTATCTTGCATCGAGGTATGATGATTTAAAGGAATTTTATCTTGTTTTTTAAGTTTGAACGCCAACTACAAGATACATTTTTAAACTGCCCTTACCTTCTGATGTCTAAGAGCATCTACCTGAGAATCTTTCCAGCTAGGTTTTGCACTTTTTAATTTATTTATTTACATTCTCTTATATACTGTGCTATTCTGCATCAGTGTGGTTTACATTGAACAAACTGAAATTACATTTAACAGGGCATTATAACTTGGAGATAACTATTTTACAGGGAACATGGGCTATGGACGGTTAAGTGGCTTGCCCAAGACCACAAGGAGCACCTGTGGGACTAGAAACCCCAGTCCTTCTGGCCCAAGGTTGCTGTCCTCTAGTGGGATTTAAACCCCTGACCTTCTAGCCTGAAGTACCTTGCCCCAACCACTAGGCCACTCCTCCACTCCACTTTTAATATAATACAGCCATCATTGCTATTTATATACTCACATTTGAACTACCCTTTTAGTTTAGCATTAGTATTTTTTAATCTGCATATGCACATTGATTTTAGACAGCATTTACCCCCCTACTAAGGTCTTGTTACTTTTGGTGATATTTTGAGCGGCTTTGTTGTTCCTCTCCAAGTTGCCTCTTCTCCTTTCACTTCCTTTTTAGGGTTTGTGGTGTATAATATATTAGTTTTTTAAGTTAACTAATGACCGTGGTGTCATGCTCTTTTTACAATAGTTTTTAAAATATACTTTTATA
The DNA here is from genome assembly GCA_033557465.1 of Ichthyophis bannanicus. Lineage (NCBI taxonomy): Eukaryota > Metazoa > Chordata > Amphibia > Gymnophiona > Ichthyophiidae > Ichthyophis > Ichthyophis bannanicus. The sequence goes on along the minus strand of JAWIIG010000036.1, from coordinate 1,565,792 downwards.
TGCCTCTCTTTACAACCATTATATAGTTTTATATATAAGATCCAGTTTTCTCATTTATTTGCACATAACATTTTATTTATTTATTTAAATTATTTTTATATACCATCCCTTCCGTCAATCAGGGGTGGTTTAACACTGAACAATAACTCCAAAAATTTGGTTACTGAGAACATATCAAAACTATGATACACCAAACTATTTACATGTTAGCTAAGCACCTATATAGAGGTATCGTGGTAGCTGAGTCTGAACTATTTACAGGATATAAAGACAGAAAAACAGGTTACAAGCAATGTTCCCTCTAATTTTCTGTAGGCTGTGTGCGCATAAAATATCAGCTGTGCAGCTTTTGAAGGAAGGTTAAATTTTTGTGCGCCACATAATGACACTCGGAATTATATACTTTAAAATTTGACTACACGTCAGAATACAGTATGTACACCACATTGATTTTAATCAAATTAAATGAAAATAGACAATTACTAAATGAAGCGTAAAATTTCTAGTAATTACAATCACAACTTTTAAATTTTAAGACATCTGTGTTGTTTTCTATCAGAATCAGAACCGTAATTTTTGTGCGCTCTGTTGTAAAGTATGTGCGCTCGCTCGGCGAGGTGTGTGCGCGCGCACATGCGCACAGCTTAGAGGGAACAGTGGTTACAAGGGTGTGTTCTTGCCAAGTGGGGGAGGGGGGTCATGGTGTGAGGTAGGGGAAGGTGGGATAGTAGAAGTAGTGGAATTATAATATTCAGTGAAAAGTAGAGTTTTTAATTCTTTGCGAAAAGTCTGTAGATCTTTAATTGATCTGATAGAGGCAGGGAGGGAGTTCCAAAGGGCAGGAGCTGAGTACCTAAAAGCTCTATAGCTGGTAGTTTGCTTGGTTTGTCGAATTGAGGGGGGTATGGCTAGGGGATCCTTTGTACTTTTTCTTCTAATTCTGACATTGGCTTGTGGATGTATCAGGGTGGATAGATAGGAGGGGGAGATGCTATTGTGTAATTTAAATGTTGTAACTATCATCTTGTATGTTACTCTGGAAGCAATGGGGAGCCAATGGAGGTTATAGAGTATTGGGGTGATGTGTTTGGTAAGGCTTCCTTTGGAGATGATCCTAGCAGTTACGTTTTGTGCAAGTTGAAGTTTGTGGAGTGTCTTATTAGGAAGGCCCTGTAAGAGACTGTTAAAGTAGTCAGTGAGGAGTAATCAAACCTTGGACTGCTGTTCTAAAGTTGTGTGTTTCCAGGATTGGCCTAAGGTGCTGTACCATTTTTAATTTAAAGAATATTGTTCTAGCGGTTTGTTTAACCTGTGCAGACATACCGAGGGCTCTGTCAATAATGACACCTAGGCGGCTCAGTTTGACTGGCAGATCAATATTATGAAGTTGGAAAGTTCTGGTTTCTTGTCATGAATAAGATTTCATGTTTTTTGAAACGTATTTGCATTTTGTTTGCGTTGAGCTATGATTCCACTTCAATTATGCATTCGATAATGCTGTTGTATTGAGAGTTTTTTACGTCAACTGGGGCATATACCATTATATCATCTGCATTAATGTGATATTTGATATTGTATTTATTGAAGATTGTGCAAATAGGTTGGAGGTATACATTAAACAGTAGTGCTGAAAGGGCTGAGCCTTGGGGAATACCCTGTCTTGGGGGAATGTAGTGGATGATTCTGGTTGATCTTTACAAATTGGTAGTGGTTGGATATGTATGATTTGAACCAATTTAAAGTTGTTCTGGCTATCCCTATTTATTTAACAGTTTTTCTATACTGCTTTATCATTTCAATCAAAGCGGTTTACATTGTAACTTAAACTTGGTAGACGTACATTAAACAGGGACATTAATAACTTGGATTTTTCCAAGCAATGGAGGGTTAAGTGACTTGCCCAAGGCCACAAGGAGTGCTAGTGGGAATTGAACCCCGGTCTCTTGGTTCCCAAGCCAGAGCTCTAACCACTAGGCTACTCCTCCACTATGTGTGCTAGTCTTGACAGGAGGATGCTGTGGTCAATTTGTCAAATGCGGATGAGCTATCCAGAAAGACCATGATGAAGGCCTGATTTGGGTTGTCTAGCCTACAGATGAGAGTATCAAATAAAACTAGGAGAAGGGTTTCAATGCCGTGAAAGGGACAGAAAATGTATTGGTGAGTATCGAGGGGCAAATTGAGGGCAATGAAATCTTGTAACTGTATTTGAACTACTTTTTCAATTATTTTTGCTAAAAATGGAATGCTGGCTATTGATGTAGGGTCATCCATGTTTTTTAAGTAAGAGGCGAATGATGGCATTTATTTATTTAACAGGTTTTATATACCGCATTATCATTTCAATCAAAGCAATTTACATTGAAACTTAAATTTGATAATATATATTGAACAGGGACATTGATAACTTGGATTTTTCTGAGGCAATGGAGGGTTAAGTGACATGCCCAAGGACACAAGGAGTGCTAGTGGGTAAGGGGTAAGGGATTGGTTGATGATGTTGAATATTACAGGTGCTAGTTCAGTTTTAGCTGCCTTTATCCAAGAGATCGGACATGGGTCAAGGTATGGGGTTGTAGGGTTAATTTTGGTTATAGTTTCTAGGAGTTGTTTTTTTTTATGAGTTGGAAAGCGGTCCATTTATTTGGGTGGGATTGGGAATCACTACAGATGGACAAAGTTGGATTGTTTTTGTGTTTTAATTTGGAAGCTAGATAGTCTGCTATAGCCTGAGGTTTAATGGGTGCGCTATTTGACGGGTTTGTGTGGAACTTGGTTAGATTTACTATTTCGAGTAGTTCTCTAGGGCAGCTGATGACCTTGTTTAGAATGGAAGAGTGATAATCCTTCTTTGCCCTGAGAATTGCCTCTATAAATATTTAGTGCTGAGTTGTAAAGTTCCTTATTTTCAAGGATTTTGGTAGACCTCCATTTTTTCTCAAGCATATGGAGCATTTTTTGAGGTTGCATAATTCCTGCGTATGCCATTGTTCCGAACATTTTTTGAAGGTTCTCTTATTGGGAAAGGTGGGCCTTACTGCTTTATTGATTATTGCAGCCCAGTTTTTTATAGTGTCATCCAGGTACTGCATAGGTATGATGAGTTGGGGGTAACCTCAGACAAGAAGGCATACTTGTCAAATTTTTTAAAGTGCGGGTTTTGATAGGCTGGGCATGAGGATTCTTTAGAGGAGATACATATTGGGAGGTTCATTCTTAAGATGTGATGGTCTGACCATGGGACCTGTGTGGAGGATGGGTAGGTGAAGTAGGGGTGCAAGACTAGAGACCTAGGTACAAAAATCAGATCTAGTATGTTACCTTTTGTATGGATAGGCTGGTTCATTATTTGGAGGAAGCCTATGTCTTCCATAAACTCTAGAAAGTCAGCTGATTGTTGTATAGAGAGGGATGCTAAGTTAAAGTCTCCAAGAATGATATGAGGTTTCTTCGTTGAAGATGTACAGGCTGATTCAAGTATGGTATTGAAGCGACACAGGTACACTATCAAAAAACTGCCTCCAGTTTTGCAACTGATTCCTATAGATTTTGGGGTGCTGAATCCAGGAAAAATAGCCAAAATGTTCCATCACGTCACGTTTTCTTGCAAAATTAGATTTCTTACCCATATAAGGAATGTTCACATAATTTCTTTTTAGCCGACTGCAGTTTATTTTCTTGGCCCAAAATAGAGGTTGTAATGGTTAACTAACTAGAAACACTCCCTCATGATATTTTAGAGTGTTTTGTATTCATTTTATACATTAACAGGACAATTGGGAGGCGGGGTGCTAAATCCAGTACTCGCGCTGGCGCATGTTCTTTCCTGTTCGCCACGCCTCGTTCGCTCGCTCAAACACGGTGGTTGCGACATGAACGTTCCTGTCAAATTTCAGTTTCTTGCAAGTTCATTATTACCTTTTGTTTGCTCAGTCGTAATCCAGCTTTATTCCGAAGTGGTTCACTACAGTTGTAGTTTGCAGTGCTGTGTATTTGTGATGGCTCACAGAGCCAGAGGTTGCGTCAACTCTCCGGACAGTTTTTGTTTTATTTGTGGGGAATATACCGTGAAAAAGCGGCAGAGGAACATTTCTGCATTTATTAAAAAAGTATATTTCGCCTATTTCGGTTTGAAGTTAGGCGATCAAGACAAACCGTGGGCTCCTCACAAAGTGTGCAAGACATGTGAGGAAGATCTACGCTTATGGATGAAAGGTAAAAAACAAGCATTTCGTTTCGGAATACCTATGATGTGGCGTGAACAAAGAGACCACAGCAGTGACTGCTATTTTTGCTCTTGCATTGTGAAGGGATACAACTTAAAAAATAAGAACATAATAAGTTACCCCAACCTTCCCTCAGCAATTAGGCCTATGCCTCATAGCAACGAAGTACCTGTGCCTGAACCACCAAAATCTTTGGATCATATTTGTGTGGACGGTTCTGATCATGATGAGACTCATCAGATGGCTTTTCCCGATGAGTCCAGTACTTCCGAGTTTGAAACTGAACCAGATCCGAAACCTGAACTTGTCTCTCAAGCTGAATTGAATGATTTAGTCCGGGATTTAGGACTCCCAAAAGATGCTGCCCAACTGCTAGGTTCTCGGCTTAAACAGAAAAATCTATTGTCACCAGGAACAACTTTTTATTGGTACTGCAACCGCGAGACACAATTTTTGAAGTATTTCAGCAAAGAGGAAGATTTGGTATTTTGCAACGATATATACGGAGTGATGGAAAAGTTTAAACTCAAGTATGATCCTGCTGAATGGCGGCTGTTCATTGATTCGTCAAAAGACAGCATAAAAGGTGTTCTTCTTCATAATGGCAACACATTCGCTTCAGTTCCTATTGCTCACTCTGTTATTCTCCAAGAAAAATATGAGAATTTGGCCCTAATTCTTCAGAAGATTCGTTATGATGAGCATAAGTGGATGATTTGTGGAGACTTTAAAATTCTATCCATGCTATTAGGGCAGCAATCCGGTTTCACCAAATATCCCTGCTTCCTTTGCTTGTGGGATAGCCGGGCCCGCGACCTACACTGGGGGAAAAAAAGACTGGCCAATTCGGGAGTATTTGAGACCCGGTGAGAAAAATGTTCTTCATGAGAGCTTGGTACCTCGTGATAAAATTCTATTACCACCTCTCCACATTAAGTTGGGTCTCATTAAGCAATTCATCAAGTCCCTTCCAAAAGATGGTGAGTGCTTTCGGTACCTTTGCTCAAAGTTCCCCCGACTTTCTGAAGCAAAGCTAAAGGAAGGAGTGTTTGTTGGCCCTGATATAAGGAAACTCATTTCAGATGGAGCATTCGCTGAAACGATGTCTGAGAAGGAAAAAGAAGCCTGGGATTCCTTCAAGGATGTTGTTCTCAAATTCTTGGGGAACAGGCGGGATGAGAACTATAAGGATATTGTTGCCAGGATGCTCAATGCCTTCAAAGAACAAGGCTGTAACATGAGCCTGAAAGTCCATTTCTTGTACTCCCATGTGAACTACTTTCCCGAAAACTTGGGGGCGTACAGTGAAGAACAAGGTGAAAGGTTTCACCAGGACATCAAGGACGCAGAGAGAAGGTACCAAGGAAGATGGAACACCACTATGATGGCTGATTTCTGCTGGTTGCTGCTGCGGGAAACCCCAGATGAAAAATACGCCAAGCAGCGCACCAAGAGAAGCATTCGGGGGAAGAAGAAACGGGCCCACCAGGAGATTGATTGACCCAAGAATGACTTTAAAATCTAAACTGTGTTGACAAATATCGTGTTTTTACTAAACTTTGAAATAAAAATTTGCTAGTTATTACCACAGTGTCGGATCTCATTTATTAGAATTTTATTTTCACACCATCGGGTGTTTGTCTTCATGTATTGCAATGGTGCGGTTTGCGTTTTCTATTCTTACATACATACCTGTACAACATTTTTTGTACATTTCTTTGCTTTGCTTTGTGTCTAACCTCGCTCTTATATGCTCAATGTTTGTGCACATGTATGTGGCTGTTTTAAGTGCAGACAATTTTGCTACCATCACAGTGTGTTTTGTTGACATTACTCTATTCTTATGTGCTGCCTTGTTACAATTTTCTTCTTTATTCTTATTTGAATAACTACTAAACAATTAGTATAAAGAATTCATCCAAGAAACTTTTATCTCGATCGCACTCAATCTGAAACGTTCACCTCAAACTGCTAACCCAATGTAGCAAAAAATCTGTACGTGATGGAGCAAATTGGTTACCAGATTTGGATTCAGCGCACCAAAAAACGTAAAAATCAATCGAAACATTAGAGGCAGTTTAAAAAAAAATTTTTTTAGTGTACCAAACCAAACCTCAATCCCTTCACCAGTTTATGCGCAAACTGTGATGGCATAGACTTGATAAAAATTCAAACAAAAATGTAGCAATATGCCTCCTTTACAGATTGACAACCAATAATTATAAAGGAGGCATATTGCTACATTTTTGTTTGAATTTTTATCAAGTCTATGCCATCACAGTTTGCGCATAAACTGGTGAAGGGATTGAGGTTTGGTTTGGCATGTATAAGTACTCCACCATCCCTTTTTGAGTCTCTGGGACAGTTGAACATGGAGTAACCACCTGTGTTTAATTGATTTGATAGAATAGAGTCATGATCAGTGAGCCAAGTCTCTGTGATACAGAGAAAGTCAGGGGATTCATTGGCGAGGATGTCTCTGATTGTTGTTGTTGTTAAGTGCCGTCGAGTCGGAGTCGACTCATGGCGACCCTCTGGATAGCTATCCTAAATTGTGTTCAGTCTTCAGTCAGGCGGCTCATTGTTGACAGACCTGTAGCTGCTGTTATTGTATCGATCCATCTCATTGCTGGCTTTCCTCTTTTGCGTTGACCTTCTATCTTGCCAAGCATGATGTCTTTCTCTAATGATCTCTCTCTTCTCATGATGTGTCCAAAGTATGAAAGTCGAAGTCTTGTCATCTGAGCTTCTAAAGAAAGCTTAGGTTTGATCTCCTCTAGTACCGACTGGTTTGTTCTTCGGGCAGTCCATGGTATACACAGTATTCGCCGCCAGCACCATAATTCAAAGGCATCAATTTTCTTCCTGTCTGTCTTTTTCACTATCCAGCTTTCACATCCATATGATATTATTGAAAATACCATGGCTTGAACAAGTTGAATCTTTGTATGGAGAGAGACATCTCTGCTCTTGAGAATCTTATCTAGGTCTTTCATAGCCATTCTGCCAAGAGCAATGTGTCGTTTGATTTCTTGACTGCTTGTTGCTTCTTTATTGATAGTTGATCCAAGTAGGTTAAAGTTGTTCACAATTTCAATTTCTTCTCCTTCAACGATGAACCTGTTGATTATGCCAGTTGTCATGGTCTTTGTCTTCTTTACATTAAGGTGCAGGCCCATTTTGAGACTATGTTCTTTGATTGTGAGAAGCAAATGTTTCAGATCATCTTCACTTTCAGCCAGTAATGTAGTATCATCAGCATAGCGAAGGTTGTTGATGAGTCTTCCACCAATCTTCACACCTCTGTTGTCTTCATACAATCCTGCTTCTCTGATGATTTGTTCTGCATATAAATTAAACAGGTAGGGGGAAAGTATGCAGCCTTGTCTTACACCTTTGCCTATTTTAAACCATACTGTTTCTCCTTGTTCCGTTCAAACTGTTGCTTCTTGATCAATGTACAGATTGCGCAAGAGAACGATCAGGTGTTCTGGTATACCCATGCTTCTTAATGTGGCCCAGAGTTTCTCATGGTTTACACAGTCAAAAGCCTTGCTTTAGTCGATAAAGCACAAATAGATATCCTTTTGGTATTCTTTAGTCTTTTCAAGGATCCATCTCACATCCGCAATTATGTCTCTTGTTCCTCGCCCTTTCCTGAACCCTGCTTTCACTTCAGGTAGTTCTTGTTCCAGGTATAGTTGTAGTCTCTTTTGAATAATCTTCAGTAGAATCTTACTGGCATGTGGGATCAGAGCGATTGTTCGATAATTTCCACAGTCAGTTGGATCACCTTTCTTTAGTATTGGTATAAACACAGATCTTTTCCAGTCAGTTGGCCATGATGTTGTCTTCCATATTTCTTGGCAGAGCCTTGTAAGTATGGTAACAGCTGCATCAGGTTGCTGCAATACTTCTATAGGAATGCCATCAATGCCTGGTGCTTTGTTCTTTGATAAGGCTTTCAATGCTGCTTCAACTTCTTCTTTCATCAACAATGGTTCCCGATCATAAGGTACAGGTTGAAACGGCTGTTGGTCCACTTGATCTTTATCATATAAAAACTCTGTATATTCCTTCCACCTTTTCTTGATCTTCTCAGCATCATTCAACATAGAACCTTGAGCATCTTGTAACATTCCAATTCGAGGCTGGAACTTTATCTTTAACTCTCGTAGCTTTAGGAAAGCCGATCTTGTTCTTCCTCTAATAGTTTCTGATTCTATTTCCTTGCATGCATCGTTGTAGTACTTTTCCTTGTCCTGTCTTGCTGCACGTTGGAAATCTCTGTTGAGTTCTGCGATTGTCTTTCTTTCTCCTCTGGCTTTAGCTTCTCTGCGTTTCTGGGCAATTTTCAGAGCTTCTTCCATCATCCATTTTGGCCGTTTTTGCTTTTTCACCTTTTCTAGAGACTTCTCGCTTTCTTCCAACACAACCTTCTTGATGTCATTCCATAACTCTTCCGGAGCTCTATCATTTGTATCTAAAGCAGAAAATCAATTTTGCAGGCAGTCTTTAAATTCCAGTGGTATATTCTCAAGGTCATATTTTGCTGCATCCATGAGTGGTTTGCTCTTTTTCAACTTTAGCTTGAGTTTGCATACTAATAGTTGATGATCTGTACCACAGTCAGCTCCAGGTTTTGTCTTTGTTGATGTTATAGAGCTTTTCCATCGTTGACTTCCACAGATGTAGTCAATTTGATTTTTATACAATCCATTGGGTGAAGTCCATGTGTACAGTCGCCACTTGTGTTGCTGGAAGAAGGTATTTGAGATGAATAGATCATTGGTCTTGCAGAATTCTATCAGTCTTTCTCCAGCTTCATTTCTGTTGCCAAGTTCATATTTTCCAACTACTTTGCCTTCTTCTTTGTTGCCAACTTTTGCATTCCAGTCACCCATGACTATCAGGATATCCTGTTTGCATGTTCTGTCAATTTCAGCTTGTACTTGTTCATAGAACTCTTCAATTTCATTCTCTTCTGCAGCTGTTGTTGGGGCATATACTTGAATTATAGTTGTGTTGATAGGCAATCCTCGTAGACGAATAGAGATTAAGTGTTCGCTGACTGCATTGTATTTCATTACAGTTCTTGCAAGTTTCTTCTTTATTATAAATGCAACACCATTTCTTCTTTGTCTTTCATTTCCAGCATAGTAGACCATGTGATCATCTGATGCAAAGTGCCCGATGCCAGTCCATTTCAGTTCGCTGACACCCAACAGATCAAGTTGTACACGTTCCATTTCATTCTTGACCACCTCCAACTTTCCTTGGTTCATGCTTCGTACATTCCATGTTCCAATGTGTAAGACATCTTTACAGCTTCTGACTCTCATTTCATGTGCAGCTGATTACTGGAATCTTATTTCTTATGGAACGTGCATTTATCAGTTGCCCATTTAGGATGGTGATTGATTCTGTTTGTGTTTGGGAATGGGTGGTAGTGGTCGTCTTAATGTGAATTAGTCTGTGGTGTTGCTCGTTTCTGTGTGAATGGGAGTCATATTTGTTTCCATTTTTGTTGGAAATTAAACATTGGTTGTAGAGCATATAAGGTTGAGCATGAGAGATGAGAAGGTAGAATGTAAGAGCCTGGTGGGCTAGGAGTGTGTTGGATGAGGCCAGAAGAGTTTCTAACATGTAAAGGGCATATAATGCTTTGTTAGTGACCTTCATCTTTAATGATGCTGTGAAGGGGGCTGGAGGTGGGGGTGAATATCGATTTGGGGAAGTATATTATGTGGGAAAATAGTTAGTGCAGAGGGTTAGACTGGTAAAAGATAATGAAGTCAAAAGGGAATGTGTAGGATTACAGGTGGACGGGGAGAGAGTAATGCTCTGGGAAGGGTTAATCGGACAGGCCGATTCACTAGGATATGAGCTGCTTCTCGAATGACTTAAATAATGCTGTGGGAACAGCTAGGAAGGGAACAAAATCAGATAGCCCACACCAGAGTCCATTTAGGTATAAAAGAAGAGAGGGAAGCATGAATTGTGAGTGCTGTAAAGGACCTGCTGAGAATATTCAAGCAGAAATAATTACAGTGCAACAATTACCAACGGAAGGTGGAGTAACAGTGTGGCATGGTGCAATTTACTAGTTGTTATAAAGTACAAAGAAGCATAATAGCAATTTCTCACTTTAGGTATAACAGCTAGACATAACATGAACGTGTAAGAATAGAGATTGCAATTTCTAGGAACAAAGCATTACAAAGGTTTTAAGCAGGCTGAATAAAAGATCGTTTGTACTTTTGGAACTAAGATCTGGGTCAGTGAGACTGAGGGTGCCAATAGTGGTTGCGATAATGTGCAGTGGGAAATAATCCTGCAAAGGCATCTGACGCGATAATGCTAGGTCAATATAACATGAACAATAGTAACATATATAGTAACATAGTTTATGACGGCAAATAAAGACCAGTATGGTCCATCTAGTCTGCCCAGCCAGGCAGTAAGAATAGGTGCCCCATATACAGTAACATGAACTGTGAGCCTGATGGAATTGTATCGATTAGCATGCTCTTAAGCACCGTTTCATGCGCTATTGTTAGTACAGTATCCAAGATAGTTACCAGTGGGAGCGGAGAGGAATATGATAAACGTTCCGAAGTTGACACAGGCAGAGCTTAAGGTTGTCCAATCATTGTTTATGGCATTGCCTTGCATTTCAGTGTGATATCACCTATGTTCCACACCTAAGGGCCCTCTGGCAAGGCCCTCAGGTGTGGGCGCGCCTAAAGGTGCCACAAATTTAAACGCAAGTCCAGCGTTCCTCTTCGGCCCGATTGGCCAGGTGGTGGGGAGCAGGGAGAGGCTTGCCTGCCTGCTCCCTTCCTTAGTGGCGATCGGGGCTGGAGGTGGATGTTCCCGCCGGCGCTACTGTTGTTCCCCACTGCTTTTCCTGTTCAGTCAGTTTTTTTGCATATTTTTATTTGTTTAGGTCACCTGTTCATATGCAGTTGTTTTTGAGGAGCTTATGCCTTCTGCTGGTCAAAAAGATTTATGGTTGTTCTTTTATGGTTATACATAATGATATGTGTCACATTTTAATTGGCATGTTTTTAGCTTTACACAGAGAAGCTTTTCTTGGCCATTCTGTTTTATGTTTACAACAACAGCTTCAGTTTAGTATTTTGGCCCCTGTTTTTTGTTTCCACAATTTTACTTGTAGTACTTGATACTCGTACAACAATGTTATGATGACATCACTATTATTTAATTTTTAGATTATTGCTAGACATTGTGTTTTTTTGGACATATACAGCTAAATTTCACTTCTGCTCAGTATGTCTCCTTTGATTATAACTGCTGGTGGATCATCTTCATTATGTTAAATTGATCAAGGTACTTGTTGGTTTGTTTCATTACATTTCTCTATGGGGTATGTTTACTAAGCAGTGGTAATGTCACATGTGAAACGTTAGTGCGTTTTAACATTACACGTGACATTACCGCGCGGTACAGGGCGCGTTAACGTTACACTTGGCGTTAAGCACACTATGGGCAGAGAGGGAGTGGAGAGAAGGGTTCAATGAGCGGGGAGTGGGCGGGAATCAAGCCCTGCTACATTAACGCTGTCATCTAAACACCAGGCACATTACCGCCATTCAAAACCAGGCGGTAAGGATGCACAGTGAGGACAGAGAGCATATTTAAACGTATGCAATGTGCTGCACAGACAGGTGAGCCCAAGAAAGTGATAGTAATGCACCTTTTTCAGCAACAGCACAATGCCCAGCTATGAAAGAGCACTGTTATGATGTTGCAAATGGTGCATAGTATGGTGCAGGTGGAACATGCAGTGGTTGCTGTGGTGGCACAGTGTGCACCAGGTGGCTGCCGAGGTGGCACATATCGACATAAGACCAGCAAATATGTAATACAGTGTCTGACCAAGGTACAAAATGCCCAGTATCCTGTGACCAGCACTGTATGAACTAAGGCACATGTGCCTCGTAGGTATTCCCCCCCCCCCCCTGTACAGTCACTGTATACAGAAGTAGAAGGTTGTGGGTTCGTGACCTGCTAGTAGATCTGGTTTTTAACCATGTCCCTGTGGTAACATGATGTGCCAAAGTGCAAAAATAACACCAACCTGTTTGGATCACATACTATTTTGCCACTTATTTATTTTATTTATTTACAGTTTCTTTTATACCGTGCTATTCGACATCAGTGCAGTTTACAATGAACATAAAAACCACACGTCTCAAATAATTGATCTGTGCTTACAATGAACAGGTAAAATAAAACTTGGGTATACATTAAACAGATTTCATGAACAGTGAAACAGTGAACATGGGAACTATGTACAAAGCAACTAAATGCAGCTATATGTAGAGTTACATGAAACTAGGTAAATTTTCTTGGTAAGAGGAGGTGTAAGGTGAGATTGCAGTTCTGCAGATTAAGACTGTGAGGTGCATGGGTTTAATGTGTTGGCCTGGAGTGTGGTGGTGGGTTGGTATGGGGGGGTGTCCGAAACATCGTAGTGCTGCAGAAACAGGTGATGCTTCAGTGCCTTCCTGAACTGGGAGAGGTCACTGATGGTTCTGATGCCTGATGGTAGGGCGTTCCAACATGATGGTGCAAAGTAGGAGAAGGCTCTGGATCTGGTGACTTGAGAGCATTTCGTGATTGCCTTCAGTAATACGAGAGAGTTGGAGGCGGTCAATCTCCTTGCTCGATTAGGGGGTGTAATTGATATCAGGTCAGTGATAGCAGACGCGGAGTAGTTATTGATCACTTTATGAGTCATAGTTAGGATCTTGAAAGAGATCCTAGATTGTATCGGCAGCCAATATAACTGTTTCAGTATTGGAGTGATGTGGGTTCTCTTGGAGGCTCCATGAAGGATTCTTGCAGCTGAGTTCATTGCCAGTTGTAAGGGGTTAATCGTGCTCTTTGGCAGGCCATGTAGAATCGCATTGGCGTAGTCAAGGTGAGGCATTATTAGGGCCTGAAAGACTGATCGGAAGTCATCTGGCTCTAGCAGCTGACGCAGATAACGAAGGGTCCGGATTTTATGATAGACAGATTTCACTATGTTGCTGATATGAGCCTTCATAATGAGTTGCTGATCGAGCGTAACCCCCAGGTATCTCACTGTAGTCTTGCAGAGGAGTTCTGCGTCACGCACCTTGATGGACGTTGGTGGGGTAAATGCAGGGTTCCTGGTGACGAAGAGGACTTCTGTCTTTTTAAAGTTTATCTTAAGCATTTGTGCATTTAGCCAGTCGGTGACTGCGTCAAAGCACTTGATTAGTGGGGAGAGGTCCAGGTGTTCTGTCGAGAATGGCATATACATCAAGACGTCATCAGCATAGACCAGGCAGTTGATGTTAAAAGAGTGGATAAGATCACAGATAGGCTGCATATAGACGTTGAACAGTAAGGCGGAAAGGGAGGAGCCTTGTGGCACACCTTTAGTTTGAGGGAAGGGGTCAGAAGTGGAAAGTCCAGAATGGACATGTTGCCAACGGTCTCTGAGGTATGAAGCGCACCAAGACAGAGCTGATCCGTGAACTCCCTTCTCTCTAAGTCGTGACAGGAGTATTTCATGATCGACAGTGTCAAAGGCAGCGGCAATGTCCATGAAGATTAAAGCAAAATCTTGTCTGATGTTGTCCAAGCCTATGGTTAGGGCATTAAACAGGAATGTCAGTAATGTTTCAACACCATGTGATTCACGAAATCCGTGCTGACAGGGATGCAAGGGTGAATTGGTATCTATATGATCTTGTAATTGGCGTTGGGTAATCTTTTCAATGATTTTCGATAGGAGAGGAATGCTGGAGATGGGTCTGTAGGATTCCATCAAGGAGGGGTCCAACCTGCTGTTTTTAGGAGAGGTCTGATGGAGGTCTGCTTCAGAGTGTGAGGGAAAGTCCCAGTAGAGAACGATACATCTATCATTTTAGCTAGAAATGGGCTGAGATCTGCCCATATTGACTTTATCCAGGAAGCTGGACAGGGGTCAGAAGGTGATGTTGTGGTGTTTATTTTTAAGATGGTGTCTTGAATGACTCTGTCAGTTGGGGTGGAGAAGGATGTGTGTTGAGTCTCACAAGAGAATAGTTTGTGCAAGACAAGATTTGCCAAGGCTCATCTGATGGAAAGCAGACAATTAGCAATCAGCTGACAATCAGCAATCAAACTGCTAAAACTAGCTTCTTTAAACTTAGGACCATTCAACAGCTCAGACCCCTCATAGACATAGACGATTTCAGGACTGTTGTCCAAGCGCTTATAACACCACACCTAGACTACTGCAACGGTATACTACAAGGCACAATCAAGAAAAAAAACTTACACATACTACAAATGGCCCAAAATGTCATTGCCCAGATTATTTTTAAAGCCAAACTATCTGACTACATCTCTCCCATTCTATACTCCCTTCACTGGCTCCCTGTTGCCAGAAGGATTCAATATAAATCCATAGTGACCACTTTCAAGCTCATCAACAAAATAGCCCCTTCTCTTCTCTCAACCTTAATCCAAACCCCGACCCTGAAAACAGATCAAGAAGGAGAATGAACCTTAACATGCTGCTAATCCCTGACTCTATATGTAAAACAAAGCAGATAACAAGAAATTCTGCTTTTTCATACTTTGCATCCAGTCTATAGAACAGTCTAACAACCAACCTAAGAGAAGTTAAAGACCTCCGAACCTTCAGAAAACAGCTGAAAACATACCTTTTCATCCAGCATTTCCATAATCTACAGCACACCTTTGATCAGGTATCACAAGAACATGCTGATCATCAATCCCAAGTTGACCCTACCTAATACACACTTCTCAATATCCCCCGTCTCCAGCCTAGTCATTTCCATAGTCCATACCACCTTAATCACACAGTGTACTGCAATCAAAGCTATAATATCCAAGCTGTAATATTGTTGTTAAGTGCTGTCGAGTCGGAGTCGACTCATGGCGACCCTCTGGATAGCTATCCTAAATTGTGTTCGATCTTCAGTCAGGCGGCTCATTGTTGACAGACTGGTACCCGTAGCTGCTGTTATTGTATCGATCCATCTCATTGCTGGTCTTCCTCTTTTGCGTTGACCTTCTATCTTGCCAAGCATGATGTCTTTCTCTAATGATCTCTCTTTCCGCATGATGTGTCCAAAGTATGAAAGTCGAAGTCTTGTCATCTGAGCTTCTAAAGAAAGCTTAGGTTTGATCTCCTCTAGTACAGACTGGTTTGTTCTTCGGGCAGTCGATGGTATACACAGTATTCGCCGCCAGCACCATAATTCAAAGGCATCAATTTTCTTCCTGTCTATACAAACCTGTAAATAACTGATATATTTCTGTTAGGTGTAAATAGTTATGTTTTCAAAGAACTATAGGCCTTTGCTATTCATTGTAAATAGTTAGTATGTTTCAAAATGTTCAATGTCATTATTATGTTTCTGTTCTCTGTAAACCGCCCCTGATCTCTGGAAGGGGTGGTATAGAAAAGCGTTCAAATAAAAATAAATAAATAAATAAATGTCTGTACCACTGTGGCAGCTCTGTGATGCACCCTGTACAGTTACTGTATACAGAAGTAGAAGGTTGTGAGTTTGTGTCCTGCCAGTAGACCTGTTTTTTAACCATGTCCCTGTGGTAACATGATGGGCCAAAGTGCACAAATAACACCAACCTGTTTAAATCACAAACTATTTTGCGACTTCCAGTGCACCATGTGCAAGACAAGTTCTGCCAAAGCTCATCTGATGGAAAGCATACAATCGCTCTGCTCGACCCTCAACAACACGGGTTCAGAATAGGACACAGAGTGGAAACCCTCCTCATGGCTTTAACAGACAAGCTCCTAAAGGGTATTGAAAAAGCTAATGTTGGATTTATATTAATATTCCTAGATATATCAGCGGCTTATGACTCCATAATGCATGACTATTTCACACACAGATTGCAACAAATTGGCCTCAAAGACGAAGTGCTATTATAGTTAAAAATCATACTTAACAAACTGAAGCATTCAAGTAAAAATGGGCAATAACATGTCAAACCCATTTTATCAAAGGACAGGCATACCCCAAGGATCTGCATTATCATCGCTCCTTTTCAACTTATACATCCAACCTATCTGCAGGATAATCAAGGATCACGACATATTATCACATGTACGCTGATGATATTATGTTATACACTCAATTCAACACTAAACAGCCATGCTTTCATAAAATCGAGGAACGTCTCAATAGTACCACCACCTGGTTGGCAGATCACAACCTCAAAATAAACCTAAAAAAACCAGAAATTCTAATAATTACAAAAGACAGCTCCTACACACCATCTGAATCAATAATGTTTAAAGAAATAAGCATCAAAGTTAAAAAAGAAGTGAGATACTTGAGCGTCACACTTGACCACCAGCTCAGCTTCAGCAAGAACGTGAGCAATATAAAAAGGGCCATATTCAATAAGCTAAAGATGCTGCAACATCTAAGACCTCGCCTCTCTACAAGGGACTTCAGAACAGCATTACAGGTAATGATCTTCCTGCACCTAAATTTCTGAAATGCCTTATTAATGGGTCTCCTAAAGAAAACAATCCGCCGACTACAGCGAGCTCAAAATACAGCAGCCAGAGTAATCTCTCAAGTACCAATCAAAGAACATATTTCACCAGCATTAAATCATCTTCATTGGCTGCCAATTGAGAGCAGAATAAAATATAAGGCTATCCACACTATATTTAAATCCCTCCAAGCTGATTCATCCACTTATCTGAAAACGCTAATATTATTCACACCGGAAAACAGACCAAGGAGAAGCATCAATAAAGACCTCCTTGTTGACCCGCTGAATTCAGGAACTGCAAATCTTCTACTTCAAAGACAGCATTCTCTTTATACGCACCACAATTATGGAATTCCCTTCCAGAATACTTAAAGAGTTACCAAGGACCCAGTAGCCTTCCGTAAACATTTAAAAACATATTTGTTCAATGAACACTTTGGCAAATTAATTACTTAAATAAAAATTCCACAGAAAGCACAGTTACTTACCTGTAACAGGTGATCTCTGGGAACATCAGGAATAAGTCTTCACATATGGGTATGTCGGTACCGACGGAGTCTGCGCGGGAACGCTCCCCAGCGTCCAATCAGAACGCTTTTGGAAGCATCCCAACACACCTGCGTGCTGCCTTCCCGTCTTTCCCAACTGCCTCTCCTCAGTTAAGTTTTAAAGCTGAGGCAAAGAGAGAGAGAGCAAGAAAGGGAAAGATGGAGATAGAGAAATGCAACTCCTAGGGGAGGTGGGTGGGTTGTGAAGACTTATTCCTGCTGTTCCCAGAGATCACCTGTTACAGGTAAGTAACTGTGCTATCTCCAGGAACAAGCAGGAATGAGTCTTCACATATGGGGACTCCCAAGCTAAGATGCCTGGAGGAGTCCCAGCATGTTGCGAGTTTGAGAGCCATGCTATCTTACCGAACCCCCAGGCATTTCAGAGATGGAAGGTAGGATTTGAGCTAAAAAGATGTGCTGTGGAACAGCTGGACCAAACAGGATGCCTAGATAGGCTCTGTGCAGGTGATATTTAGTGGTAATATTGAAGAGCAATAAACCAATATGGACCTCACGTGGTGGCATTGTAGAAAGGTATATGGAGGTTCATGAGGATTTGTGAATATGAACCAACAGAATATCCCCAGGGGGTACCTCAACATAAGAAGAGGTGAACAACTGTGCAAAAAACAGGCTGAGATAGAACCCTTAGGGTGAGAGAAACAATCCCAGTGGAACTGGGGTAGTTCAATGAGGTAGGACTTAGCGGAAAACGTGGAAGACTGCATTGGATAAAACTGAAAACTCCTTTGACCTTAAGAGACCTAGTTCCTATAGGAGAGGGAGTTTCAAAGATCTCCATATCCGATAACAAGAAGGATAGGAGTAATGAGGCATTATAGCCTCCCATTTTCTGAGGAAAGTGGAAAGGAAAGTATGAGGAGGGCTTCAGGTGTACCCAAACTGAAGGTCATGGTACAAAAACTCCTGAACTACCACAGGAAGTGGTTGATCATGGAGAAACCTAAGCATGCTGGGACAGCATGGAAAGGGATAGAAGGTATCTGTCAGTCTGTAGTGGAAGAAATATATGTATGTATGAGTATATATATCTAGGCAGACAGACAGAAAGAGTATATAGACATATACCTATCCACTATGATATATTGTGATAGATATCAATGCAAATGCAATGTGTGCCTTTGAGTCAGTCCTGACTCCTGGTGACCAGGAAGCTCCTGGGTTTTCTTGGCAGTGTCACCGGAAGTAGATTGCCAGGCCTTTCTTCTGAGGCAATGGAGGGTTAAGTGACTTGCCCAAGGCCACAAGGAGTGCTGGTGGGAATAGAGATAGGTAAATACAGATATATACATCAAATATGTATATATATTGTCACCAGCAGTGGCTGGACTGAGGCATAGGCAGCCAGTCACACTGCTGGGCCTGACCCTTCTATATGAAAAGGAGTAGTTGAGACGGAGTGGTCAGGTTGAAAAAAGGATTTTTATTCCCCTCCCGGGGTTTGGATTTTCAAAATAGTACAACACATAGGAACTTAAGAGGTAGCCATACTTCTGGCAAAACTGAGGGTGAAAAGAAACACAGCTTCTCGCTTGAACAGAAACAGGGATCATAACAAACAGAAACCAGGTAAAAATGCTGACAGTTTCCTCTGCACGTTTAGCTCTCTACAAGGCACTCTTGTCTTCAGCTAGCGCAGAGAGTTTATATCAGTCATTACCAAAGAGCAGTCCATGTCCTCAATATAAGGAGTGAAATTACTTGGCTCCGTGATCATGGGCTCTTCAACCACCTTACTGTCTTTAGGGCAGAGAGTTTGGAACTTCCTTAAATCAGTCCCTGAATTTTCTTCACAGCTCTCTCCACAATATGGCAGGTAATTACCAGATAGCTTATAAAACTGCCCTGTTCTGTTCCTAACAGACTTCTCTTTTTGCAGTCTTCTGCAGGGCTTTAAAGACACACATTCATCTTCTTCACTCATACAAATATCTTCAAATGCATTACTTTCCTTTTCCCAAGGTTGCAAGTATTTCAGGCAGTTCTGCCTTTCACTCATACATGGTTCCTTACCAGCTGCCTTCCGTCCCTTCCACTGAGCTCTGTGTCTGGGAAAATCTTCCTGCGTCAGAGGTGAGGGTTTCCTGTAGTTAATCCCTCTGCTGGCAGATAGCTTTCTTTCCCTTTTCAAATCCCTCCTGGGCTTTCTGCTCCAAGGCTCAAACAAAACAGAGTCAGCATGGGAGTATTCTGAACCTCTGTCTGAGACCTGCAAGTCTTCCCTTACTTGCCAAGCTTCTTGTTCCTCGTGAACTTCCTGCTTGCCTCGGTCTCTCTGATCCTCCAACTCTTCAAAACCCTCCAAACCTTCAGAACCTTCAAAACCTAACCCTGTTTGCTTCACACGGTTTTTTATACAGGTTTAGGGGCGTTTTCCTGCCCATGTGCGAACTGTTCTCCTGATTACTTGGGGAGTGTTTGTTAGCTAGGCGTGCCTTCAGACCTCGTGTCTCAGCCTGCTTTGGTTGCCCATGGTAACTGGGAAGCTTTTGATCTCCCTGCCTGTCAGAATCTGTGCTAAACTCAGCAGATTTCTGTGTTTTAAAGGCGTAGGACAGATCATCGGTGTCACAATATATATAGATATAGATATGGGCATAGACATGCAGATGTCCATATACATGTAACACATACATAAATATATATATATATATACATATATATATACATATATGTATACATACCCATGTCCACACATAGGGTATGTGGCGAAAGATTTATTTATTTATTTTATTTTATTTATTTAACATTTTTTATATACCGCACTATTTAACATCAACGCGCTTCACAAGTAACATAAATGTCCAGTGTGGGGGGTCTACATTGGACTTACAGTGAAACAAGGAATTTAAACTTGGAGAACAGGTAAATCTATGTACATTTATCTAACAACAAGAAGGGAGGTACCTGCTTGAGAAGATATTCAGAGAATCCCTACTTCCTGGTTAGGGGTAGGAAGTGCAGGGAGTTCTCGCATTGGCAAGAGAAATCTAGAGTCCTCTAAGAACTCTTGCCCATGAAAAACCAGGAATGGAGACCTACCTGGAAAATATAGAGGATGTTTTAAATCTGCAGACAGTGAGTCTGAGTCCTTCCATAACTCCAGGAGGTAGCTGGAGAAAAAGATGCCATAAAAATACCATATTTACCCTCAATGAGGGTAAAAAAGGGGTATGGTGCATTCCTGTGCTCAACATGGATCACGCCATGAAGAACTGAGGATGAAAGGAAAAACCCAGACAGGGATGGTCTGTACTGAAAGAAACAAACCATCTCTGGTGAAGGGTTCCCCTGGAGATGTGAAGCAAACCAGGGAATTGGATAATTCTTTAGGTCTTCTCTTAATCAAAGGCCTATGACCTTTATTTAAGAAGCCTTTAATGGAAATGGTAAGGGCAAGGAGAATCCAGTAAGCCTGATTAGGGAAAACCCTTCCTAACCATCTGACATTATGTGCTCTCTAACAAGGCCCCATAGTGTAGAGCTGCTCCATAGAGATGCAGAGAGCATGTTGCAGGTCAGTTAGAAGAAAACCTGATGTTCAAGAGCCCGCAGGCAGCATGAACTACTCCACTAAGCCCAAGAATTGGGGAGGCTAAGGAGAGAAGGTAAGGTCTGCAACAATAGCCAGTAAAGGTTATTGAAACCGTCTGGGAGTTAGTGGCTAGGCCAGAAACAAGTGAAATTGGCCTGGCTGCTTGGACATCAAGTTAGTGGTCTAAGCAGTAAAAGCCCCTGCAGTTCTGACTATTGATAGGGCAGCAGAAAGGTCCCAAGGTTGGGACAGAAATACAGATAGAAGTAGGAGAAGTAAGACTCCACTACTGTCTGAGAAGCTGCCCGGAAGAACTAAGAATGCAAGGGGGAGACAACTCTGAAAGAAACTTTTAGGGGCTTAAGGGAAAGCCCTTAGTAAAGTGGTATCACTCCTACAGTCTTGGAAAGAGTGGCAGAGTTGAAAAGAAGACTTATTATGGAGGAAATCCTTAATAAGTGGCAAGAGAGATGCTGATACAGGAGAAAAGTCAAAGGTAAGGGATGGTGACCTTACTGACAGTTGTTACTCCTCTGTGTAGTTCAGAGGACAAGGAGTAACTGTAGTACCTGTAAAGCATAATTATCTCAAGAAGCTCATTGAGCTAAGAGTTAGGATGTGCCCTTGAGAGGTGAAGAAAACTCCGTGATCTGGCCACAATACCATGGCTCTTTAGGTCTCTGGTCCTCAAGCAGTGAGAAACAGGCAGAGAGTAATACAGAACACAATCACACACACAAGTGCTACTTTCTTTGAGCTCAGAGGGAAAATGACAAGCGGTCTGTGAACACGCACAGTTCCACGCCTGACGAATTCAAATTCCTCCTCCTAAAAAGCTCCTTTTATTAGAGAAAAAGGGGAAGTAACAGTCATTTATTATAACCGTGAAATAACACAAGGTGTCGCCAAAGTTCTTTTTACAGAGTAAGATCTGATTACAGTGTATTAGATGAAATTTACTTGATTATGACAAAATTATTTATAATTGCAAAAGTTGCAAAAATTATGTTGTGTCAGCAGGGACTGTACAATGAACTATAGTTGCACAGTTCATAGCCTATGTTTACCCTTTATGCTTGCGTTAACAGTGTTCCAGACTATTTTAGAGACGGTTACACAGAACTCGTGATCATGACATCCTATTCTATTAAGAAGAAGTAGGTGAAAAGCTAAACTTCTAAACACATTCTGTATTAAGAAATTCATCCATCTTCAATTACATATTGGGGATTCTGGTATCCCTTTACCTGTCCATTTCTACAAGAGGGACATATGTAAATTTTTGAATGGAACCGGTGTAGATGCTTGTAGAGGTAAGAAGCAAACTACAGGATCTAAACCTCAACAGGAAAAAAGGATTCAGGGAAGAGTTTATCAGCAACCTTATGGCTGCTGGGTTTGCTGAACCCGTTGAGGTTGTGGTTTCCTGAGCCTGGCTGGGTGATTCCCCTGCCGAGAAATCTCTGTATGATGGGTAGAAGATGGATAAAACCTTCTCCCATTAGGGGAAGAAAGCTTAGTAGTAGATTTTCTACAAACTGGGATAGAGGAAGGCGTAGACAAGCCTCCGAAAGCAATAGTGTCAGTGGTAAACTGAGCAGCCTGGAGTAAAGTCTCCTTATTAAAGAGATTTTCTCCAGTGCAAGGAGCATTTCCCAGTCTATCATGTACAGATTTGTCCAAGTCTGAAGCTTGGAGCCAGGCCCTACGTCGTGCTCCTATGGCTATAGCAGAAGTTCTGCTAACAGACTCAAAAGAGTCTAGGGAAGCACAAGTAAGGAACTTAGAAATATTTTGAGCATGAATGACTAGCATAGAAAAATCTGCTCTTTTAGGCTCTTGGAGGAAAGGGGTTAAAAGTAATAAATCTTTTGTGACCTCCTCAAGAGATAATCCCATATAGAAAATATATGAAAGGATTCTTGCTGAAAGCATGGATGCCTGGAAAGTTTGACGTCCAAAGGCATCTAAAGTCTTAGCTTCACGACCTGGCGGATAAGAAGAGTGCTTTTTAGTACTCTTAGTACGCCTCATTGCTGATTCTACAACCAGAGAATGATGAGGAAGTTGAAGCTTCTGAAAACCTGGAGAAGGGGGCACCTTGTATAGAAGATCAGTTGCCCTAGAAGGTGGGGATACCATTAAAGGAGTTTCCCACGTTCTAAATAGGAGATCCTGCAAGGTCTGATGCAAAGGAAACATAATAACCTCCTTTGGATTGCAGGAGATCTGTATAGGTTGTGGATCCCCAGGTGCAGGAACTTGACCAGGTATAGACATGGCAAGTAACTTCGCCATATCAAGCAGGAAAGCTTGAAAAGAAATCTCCCCAGAGGGGAGTCCTCGAGGAAGAGGAGGAAGAACTAGATCTGTTGAAGAACTAGCTCTAGCAGCCACCTGCTCATTTAGATTCTGTGGAATAGCAGATCTGGAGGGGTGGAGCATCGGATTATCTTTGAAAGATAGTTGTGGGTACCGATGAAAACCGGTACCACAACTCGTCGGTAGCAAGTCTTCCATGCTGGGGATCGATTCCAAACTCGGTATGGAAGGAAGCGAGCCGGCTAGCATGGGAGGTACCGACACCGATGCTGATGTCGATACCAGTACCGGGATCGGTACCGTCGGTGACCCCGATATCTGAAGATCAGTCTGTAATGGCACAATTGGTACCATGGTAACCGAATGTGGCAAACCTTGATCATCGGTGGAATGTCTACGGTACCATCTGAAATCGGTACCAAGACGAGTCGGTACCCAGTCATCCAGACTAGAGATCGATTCTAGACTCGGTATCGAAAGAAGCGAGTCTATCGATGCATGTCGGGAGGGTACCGACGTGGATACCAGCATCGGTATCGGGACCGATGTGGGAAGATCGGTCTGTAGCGGCTCTAGCGGCACCGAAGATACTGAGCGCGCTCGACAGCGATCATCAGTGTGGAATGTTTCATCCAGCACCATTGCCGATGCTGGGGTACCAGCACTGCTCAAAGCGGATACCACCACCGGGCATGGCTCAGGAATGTTCACCGAGGGAAAAACCCCGGGAACAACCTGAAACCCCGTTGATGCTTTGGAGACAGAAGCCTCCCGCTGGGGTTTGAAAGCCAAAATGTCCTCGGGGGCAAGCCGAAAGGCATCTCTATGAAGGCCATGAGATCTACCACCCGAGGACTGGCTAGTCTTTACAGACTTTTGTTTGGTTACCTGATCCTGCGAAAAAGAAGATGGAGCTGGTACTCTCAGGACTGAGGGGAACGGCGTATCGAATTGAGCTTGATGCTGAAAACTTCTTGAAGTGCAGGAGAGACAGTCCAGCGGATTGTGTTCAGGTCCCAAACATGGAAGGCACCAATTATGGGTGTCTAAAAGTAATTTGGAGGTGCCACAGTTAAAACACTTTCTAGTGGCTAGAGTTTCCATGAGGGAAATGGAGAGGCCTAGCAGGCCGAAGCCTGTCAGGCACCAAATAGGAAAAAATTTTCTACAGAAGGAAATATATGTAAAAGAAAAGAAGAAGAAAACACCGGTGGTACCGGTGCATCGAGGGAAGGTAGACGCGACCACAAGAAAAAACAAAAATAAAGGAAGAATTTTCTGCGGTGACAGGACGACGTCCTGCCGGCTCCGCGGAAAAACGAAAACTGAGGAGAGGCAGTTGGGAAAGGTGGGAAGGCAGCATGCAGGCGTGTTGGGATGCTTCCAAAAGCGTTCTGATTGGACGCTGGGGAGCGTTCCTGCGCAGACTCCGTCGGTACCGACGTACCCATATGTGAAGACTCATTCCTGCTTGTTCCTGGAGATTAGTCATTACTTACAAATTATTTAATCAAACAATATTCACACTCCCACTACATGATGATTATTATGAACATTGTCTCTCCAATGAGCTTGTCGCACTCTTATAAATAATTACTAATGTAAATTAACAGTACTCCTAAGTTGTTTTTCCTTACCCTCTCTCACTCCATGTTAACAATAATTCACGTTGTTTTATGTATTATCCTGTTTATCCTGTTAATTCTGTCAGCACCGTTAAATGTAACTGTTACCTGTTTTGAGTTCTTTGTAAACCGCTTTGATTCACGAAAGGCGGTAAATAACCACTAATAAAAAATAAATTAGTATGGATGTCTGTGCCACTGTGGCAGCACAGAATACAGAAGTCGAAGGTTGTGGGTTCATGTCCTGGCATTGGATATTTCCCCATGGCTACATTTTATACCACAGTGCAGGAAGAATATCAGCATGTTTAAACAGCAAATGTTTGCCTAACAAGAGTACAGACACTAACACGACCAAGCAGCAGTATACACATCTACATCGTCACAGTGAGCAGCTGTCAACACAACACAACAGCACAGCACAGCACACAACCTGCTCCTACACCTGCAGTGGAACTGCTTCCCTGTGTCTCCCATACCATGGCAACACGCAGGGCCGGTTCGTCCATTGAGCGAGAATGTTTTTTGCACAGGGCCCCGCGTTTCAGGGGGCCCCGCGCAAAAAACATTCTGATTTAAAAGTAAAATTTAAAATAAAAAAAAGAAAAGCTGTCTGCTGCCGCTGCCGGGACTGCCGCGGCAGAATCGAGTGTGCCGCGGGGCCCCCCCTGCATGGCAGAGCCTGCCCTCCCCTGTATCAGCTCCCTCTTTCAGCTGCAGTCACACGCGCCGGCTTTCAGAGCGCAAGGGGAGAGCTTCTCCCTCGCTGCTCTGTTAAGCCCGCGGGGGCTGATGGGAAGTTCCCATCAGCCCCCGCGGGCTTAACAGAGCCGCGAAAGGGAAACTAGTCCCTTTGCGCTCTGAAAGCCGGCGCGTGTGACTGCAGCTGAAAGAGGGAGCTGATACAGGGGAGGGCAGGCTCTGCCATGCAGGGGGGGCCCCGCGGCACACTCAATTCTGCCGTGGCGGTCCCGGCAGCGGCAGCAGACAGCTGACAGCTTTTCTTTTTTTTATTTTAAATTTTCCCTGGGCTGGGCTGGGGGTTAGGAGTGTGATGGGCTATGGGGGAGCTAAGCCTGGATATGGGCTGATGGGATTAGGACTGGAAGTGGGCTGATGGGGGGTTAGGACTGTTCATGGGCTATGGGGGGCTTAAACTAAAAATTGGGTGATGGGGGGTTAGGACTAGAAATGGGCTGATGGGATTAGGACTGGGAGTGGGCTGATGGGGGCATAGGACTGTTAATAGGCTAGGGGGGGCTTAAACTAAAAATTGGGTGATGGGGGGTTAGGACTGGAAATGGGCTGGTGGGATTAGGACTGGGAGTGGGCTGATGGGGGCTTAGGACTGGTAATAGGCTATGGGGGGCTAGGACTGGTAATGGGTGGTTGGGAGGGGGGGCTAGGACTGGTAATGGGCTGAGTGGAAGGGAAGGCTTGAACTGCAAATAGCTGATGGGGAGGGGGGCTTGGAATGGAAATGGGCTGAGTGGAAGGGGGCTTGAAATGGAAATAGGCTGAGTGGAAGGGGGGCTTGGAATGGGCTCTTAGGGGAGGGAGCTAGGACAGGAAATGGGCTGATGGGCTAGGATAGGACTGGGAATTGGGTGTTGGGGGAGCTAAGATTGGAAATGGGCTGTGGTGGGGGCTTGGATTCAAATGGACTCATGGAGGGGCTAGAACTGGAAGTAGGCTTATGGGGGGCTTGGATTGGAAATGGGCTGAGTGGAGGGGAGCTAGGATTTGACATGGGCTGATGGTGGGGCTAGGAAAGGACTGGAAATGGGCTGATGCGGGGACTAGAAGGGAGCGAATACTGGGTGGGGCTGGAACTAGAAGGGAGCTGATGTTGGGGGAGATTAGAAGGGGATGGGGCTGGGAGAGTGAAATGGAGAGGGGAAAAATATTTTGTGTGGGAGTGAAGAAAAATCTACAATTGGCCGGGTATTGGGAGACTAAGTAGGAATGAGGAAAGAGCAAAAGGAGAAAGATTAGTATGTTAAAGCAGATGTAGTGTCGCAGGCCTTCAGGTGCACCTACCGGTGAGCACTAGGTATTGCACTAGGCCTCCGTGTGACTGGCCTCCTGGTAGTTGCTGCTGCCAGTCCACACACAAAATAGTTGTGACAACCGAATATAAGGTACAATAGGGCTTTATTTCCCTGCCCAATCAGGAATGTTCAAATATATACAGGAATACAAAACAAAACTCTTCTTGGATAGAACAGAAAGCAAAATGAACTCAAAACAGCTTTCTTTCAGCAAACCAAAAGGAATATCTTTTAACATGGGCTTGTAGCCCCAGTGAATATACTTTGCTATGCCTTAATAGGCTCC
Organism: Ichthyophis bannanicus; assembly: GCA_033557465.1. Taxonomy (NCBI): domain Eukaryota; kingdom Metazoa; phylum Chordata; class Amphibia; order Gymnophiona; family Ichthyophiidae; genus Ichthyophis; species Ichthyophis bannanicus. The sequence goes on along the minus strand of JAWIIG010000036.1, from coordinate 1,538,629 downwards.
TTGTTCTTTTTACCGTAGAGATGTGATATTATCTGCCACTGAAATGCTACAGTCCATTTCTTGCGTATCTTCCGCTACTGGCTCATCACATTGCATAGGCTGTATATCCTGCTCAAGTTCTTCTACACCTTGCTTTCGTGTAGGTATAGAGAATAGCCTGTCCTGGCTATGACGACGTTCTCTTTGATTAACTGAGAACGTTTGGAAATTACCACAGTCTCCCTGACTGTGGTAATAGGGACCTCCTGTTGGCTGACCTTTATGCCACTGCTTAAGGAACTGTCTTGCCCTGCTATTAGGGGAAACTGGCCTTGCTAGGAGCTCTGCCTTAGACAGGAAGGGATAATAGGCTGGGAGTCCTGGAAACAGCTTCTGAGAATCTTTAGGTCTCACATACCTTGTATAAGATCTCTCTTGCCCAGGTAAGGAACTTTTACTTCCCTTGGCTGTGTCACGTTGGCTACCCTTCTTAAACAAACACTCTTCAGACTCACACACGGGTCTCTCCAGGCTTCTACGGAGGTACTCTGCCACACCCTCCTCACAGCTCACTTCGTCCGGTAAACAGTTCTCTCCTTGTGTTTCTCTCCAATCCCAGTCCTGCCTCCTTGCCTTGCTCTGAGCTTTGCTCATGTACTGCTTCTGCACGGGCACAGTCCTTCTCTGGAATTTGGTCCCTTTCTCCTTCTGCTTCTCCATCCAAGCAAAGGAATCTTTCACTGCTTTCCCCGAAGCTGACGGAACTGAAACTGTTTGTGAGCTTGTAGCAGCAAAGCGCAGACAAACCAATGATACCAGGAGTCTGTTCAGAAGGTCCAAATCATTTATTTGTGCACAAGTCTCAAGCAAGGCAATTTCAAAATGGCTGAGCAAAGTTTTCAAGCATTACAACAACTTTTATAGACTTCTGTTCCATTCTAGGTATAGAAAAACATTTCATTGGTCCCGGTACTCTCCCGTACCTCCCGTACCTCTTCCATTGGTCCCGGTACTGATAAGTTTCTCCAATTATGTCCCTTCTGTGGGCATGACACCTGCCTGCCCCCCTTCTAGTCCCAATTACAATGGTCAGTTCATCAACTTGTTACTTTCACACTCTCAAGGTTATAGAACCAATTTGTACGTGCAGAGGAGCTGGGCTCTGCAACTCATCTGTCAGCACTCCTAATTATTTCTTTGCAGATGTACTTTTTCTTATCAGTAACTTTTAAACATGTCTTTTCTGTATTTTTCCATCTTTCAATACTGCAGTTCTGCTTACCTAAGCTAATTCAATACTTCTACTGGGTTCTATCTTACAATAGCAGCATATTGGGGGATGTGCAATCCTATATGCCTCTCCACAGGCCTCATTTACAGGTCAAGCTAGCCATGCTGGCCTGCTTATATCAGACACCGTGGGTCACAGGCCTGCACCTGCCACATTCCCCCCTTTGATTAATCTCACCCTATTACTTAATAAGGTGTGAGAATTAAATCACTTTTAGAAGAATCACATCTTGATTAAAGGATTCTTACTAGGGCTAGCTTTGTATAAAGCCATTATTTTAGTTGCGGTCTTCCGCTCTACTGTACTATCAATAGCACTATGAATGGAACGCATACAACATGGGATTAAACATGGTAGGCAGAGGATAACAGCAACAAGGATTAGTACTAAGATAATGAAAGTCTTAAATCCTCCCAGCCAAGAGAAAAGGTTAGCAAACCAGTTAGGAAATTTCAATGCGTGCCATGTCTGTACTGGCACATAAGCATGTCTTTGCATATCTTTAGCAATTTCTTCAACTACTTGACCTTTATCATCTATTTTCAAACAGCAATTAGTTAAATTCAGTTTACCACATACTCCTCCTTCAGCTGCTAGCAAATAATCAAGTGCTAAGCGATTCTGGTATATGGCAGTGCGCATCTGAGTACTTTGTCTAGCTAAGAGCGTGAGAGCATGACTAGTTTCATTGGTTATTATTTCAACTACTGCTTGTAAGCGAATAATACGATTAATCATATAAATTGGGGTACGATAACCATACATACCATCATCATTCCAAGTGGCAGGTCCATAATACTCAATAATTCTTTCTGGTGGCCAATCATCACCTTGCCACTTCTCCCACTTGCCTATCTGTAAAGCTTCTCTTTTCTGTCTTGATGCTCTATTGTGTTTGTGGGTAGTATATACAGGGTATCCTAATTGTTCTCCATGTTCAGTGTTTAAAAGAAAGAAAGAAGGTCTGATGGTTCCTAAGACACATGCTCCTCCCCATTGTGGCGGGAGTTGCGCATATGCTCGGTTTCCACAGATCCAATATAGGCCAGGTGGGGCTTGCCAGGCTTGGACTTTGGCAAGGTTAGTCCATAGACCTGCAAGTTCAGGAAATCTAGCTAATGGGTTAGGAGGTTCAGGATGTCTGATTCCTGACCACCATGCTGTCTTTTTGGTCGTGGCATTGTAGTATTTCTGGCTAAGACAGACCAGCTGTCCTACCTTTTGGGTGAACTGGGGTCCAGTTCTGGCAAAGCAAAGACGTCCAACGATTGAGTGCGCTAACACCCATTCACTGGTAGTCTTGTGTAATTCAGTCTGGTTGTAAATCATGGAATAATTCAATTCTTGGGCTTCCCAGGGCCATTGGTCTCCCATTTGGGTTCCGCCACAGAAATAACAATCTGTGATCTTAAGACTAGATACTACTGCTCCAGCTAATTCTAGAAATAAATTCTGTGAGGGGTGAGGGATCTCAAACTTATTTACATGCATGGCTTCATAAAAAGTATTATGAATATGATATTTAGATGACTTGTGGGCTTGGGTATTCAATCTGATATACACAATGGTCCCTGGATCTATTGCTCCTCCAGCAATACGTAAACCAAACTTATATCCTTGTTTCCATGCATGGGGATTATGTACACGCAAATGTAAGGGGTTGCAAGCATCTTTCTGACATTTATCATTTGTGGTTGGCTTGGTTAAAGTAGCCATTCGTTTATCTATTTTCTCATCAGTTATACCAGTGTTCCAGGTAGCATAAAAAACACATCCCCAATACGGGCAATAGTAATCTGCCGCTGTAGCAGTACTATAGCCTGATCCCGTTTTACCTGTACACTTCCACCAATTTGTGGCACCTTCTGGACACATATACTTATGGTCATTTCGATACGCTTTCTCCCATGTACCACAGGTGGAATAACTATCTCTATTAATAGCATTACATGCATCAAAATTCAAAACAGCAGGTTTAGTAATGTCCTTAAGTGGTGGTGTAGCAGCTAATATAGGTCCATCTGCATCCTTCCATCTTATTTCCAACGTGTAATAGGATGGATTCTGATGCGGATTATAGCATGCTTTGATTTTGCCATGAGTGCAAACATTTAGTTCAGTGGTGTTATAGATACACCGAGTTATTGTTCCCTTGCAGGTATAGTAAGAATGGTAAAGCAAAGTCTGAGTTACTTTCAGTCCAGTTCTAGTAGAGGTAATGCAAGCAGTGCATGGAGGTAGAGCATAAGTCAGTTCAAAACCTCCAAAGAAGGCAACCAAGGCAAAGCAGAAGCAAAGATACATGTTGATGTTGATTGGAGTTCTTCTGAATCCTCAGCTTGCTGATCTTGATCACGACGGTCTATTATTCTTCGTCCCGTTTGCTAATGAAGCAATTTAACGGGTGCTGAGTGTTGATTGAAGATCCTCAAGATGTCCAGTACACATTAACCAACTTAGCAATTCAGTTGGCTTGTGAAGTCTGGCTTAGTCAATGTAGTCTTCAAGTAGTGTGTCAAATCACACACAAATTGGGTTCGTTGAAACAAAACTGTTGCTGCATGGAAAACAGCAATCCTCTTCGAAAGACTTGGCTACTGCAAAGCACTTGTGATGAAGTGTCTATGCTGCTGGTTGCCGTCTCAAAGTAACTCGCAAGGGTACATCAGGGTGCTGCTCTGCTGTCCACCGCTCTGGTTCAGGATCGGCGGCGGGCTTGACTCTGCTGTGGTGGATCCAGGCGTCGATCTCGGCTACCTTTACTGCAGTTGGGGTAGACAGGATGACGGTGTACGGTCCCTTCCAATGGGGTTCCAACGGTATCTTCTTCCAATCTTTGATCCACACTGAAGTTCCAGGCTGGTAGGGATGCAAGGGTTCCGTCAGGTTGATAGGCAACTGGTCTTGGATCCACGTATGGAGAGTCTGCAGAACAAAACTAAGAGCTAGGAGTTCTTGTCTGGTTATTTCCGAACCAATTTGGGCTAGACTTCCTTTGATTCCCTGCACTATTGGTGGGGGTTTACCATACAAAACTTCAAAAGGGGAAAATCCTGTTGACTTTACAGGAGCTGAGCGTATTCTGAATAAAGCTATGGGGAGCACTTGGGGCCATTTCAAGTGTGTCTCCTGACAAAGCTTGGACATTTGGGCTTTCAAGGTACGATTCATTCGCTCAACTTTCCCTGAACTCTGGGGTCTGTATGCAGTGTGGAGCTTCCACTGTATCTGCAAAGCTTTTGCTAACTGCTGAGTAACTTGGGAGACAAATGAGGGTCCATTGTCTGACCCTATTACTGCTGGGATTCCAAATCTGGGGACAATCTCTCTCATTAAGGCTTTAGTAACTTCTCGGGCTTTCTCAGTTCTGGTTGGGAATGCTTCTACCCACCCAGAGAAAGTACAAACTAATACTAGTAGATAATGGTATCCATTGGCTTTTGGCATTTCGGTAAAATCAACTTGGAGGTTGTGCATGGGGGTGACACCTCCTGACTGAACTCGGGGTGCTGTAATAAGGCCTTGCTTGGCATTATTTTTGGCACAAGTTACACATTGACGTGCTACTGAGGCTGATATGGTTGTCATTAGAGGGATGTAGAAATGTGGTCTGAGTGCTTTCTCCATAGCACTCTTCCCATAGTGGGTGGCTTCGTGGAAAGCTTTGACAAAGGATGGTCCTAACAATTCAGGAATTACTATTCGTCCCGGAGGTTGACTGCCCTCCTCTGGTGGCAGCTCAATCCATCCATCTTTCAATACTCCATTTTCTTTGTCACAATAGTAATCTAATTCTTTGGTGGTATATCGTGGAGTCCATAGATTCAAGGGTACAGGAAACAATGCTGCTTGCATTGGCATAGCTTGTGGGGCAATCTGTCCTGTCATAGCTGCTTGTCGTGCTGAGGCATCTGCAAATCTATTTCCTCGGGCAACTTCTCCTTTTCCTGCTTGATGTCCTCTACAATGCATGACAGCTACACGTGTTGGGGCCCAGACTGCATCAAGTAACATCAATATCTCAGGACCATACTTGACTGATTTTCCTCCGGATGTGATGAGTCCTCTTTCTTTGTAGAGAGCTCCATGGGCATGCAAGGTAGTGAAGGCATATTTGGAATCTGTATATACATTTAGCACAAGTTTTTCTCCTAACAACAATGCTCTGGTGAGTGCTATCAATTCGGCTTTCTGGGCTGATGTGCCTGAGGCTAGAGCTGATGATTCAACTACTTCGTGTTGAGTGACGACTGCATATCCGGCACAGCGTCGTCCATCAAGGATGAGACTGCTCCCATCAACATAATAGATCTGGTCGGGATTGTCTATGGGCACATCTGTTAAGTCAGGTCGACTAGAGAACACAGTTTCCATGACTTCGATACAGTCATGTTCTGGGAGTTCTTCACTGATGGGTATCAAGGTAGCTGGATTCAGGGCATGGCTCACTTCGAGTTGTATCTGTGGGTTTTCACATAACATACTCTGGTACTTCAACATTCGGGAATTGGTGAGCCAATAATTTGCTTTCTGTTCCATAAGGGCAAGGACTGCATGTGGCACAGTGACTCGTATGTTCTGTCCTAATGTGAGTTTGTCTGCTTCACTCACTAGTAACGCTGTAGCTGCAACTGCTCTCAAGCAAGGTGGCCATCCTTTGGCCACAGGGTCCAATTGTTTCGATAGGTAGGCTACAGGTCGCTCCCAATTTCCCAATTTCTGAGTCAACATGCCTAAGGCATTTCCCTGTGCTTCATGTACAAACAAGTGGAAAGGTTTGTGGACATCTGGTAGTCCAAGTGCTGGTGATGACATTAATTCTTCTTTTAACGTCTTAAAGGCTGTATCCTGCTCAAGTCCCCACTCCAGTGGTGACTTCTCTTCTCCTTTTGTGGCTTCATACAGTGGTTTGGCAATTTGGGCAAAGTTGGGTATCCAGATTCGGCAATATCCTGCCGCTCCCAGAAAGGCTCTGACTTGCTTTCTGGTTGTTGGAGTTGGAATTCTGCATACTGCTTCTTTTCTTTCTCTGCCTAATCTTCTGCTTCCTTGGGTAATACGAAAACCCAAGTATTTCACTTCTTTTTGGCATAGCTGTGCTTTAGCTCTGGAAACTTTATATCCAGCTTCATCTAGTAACTGCAAGAGATCTTTGGTGGCTAATATACATTCACTTTCTGATACGGCAGCTATCAACAGATCATCCACGTATTGGAGAAGCACTCTCTTCCCCGGGGCTACTGGATAGCTTGAAAGGTCTTGATTTAGTGCAGCACTAAAGATGGTAGGTGAATTCTTGAATCCTTGGGGTAATCTTGTCCAGGTGAGTTGGCCCCCTCTTCCAGAGATGGGGTCCTGCCATTCGAATGCAAACAATATTTGGCTTACAGGGGCTAATCTTATGCAAAAGAATGCATCTTTTAAATCCACTACAGTGAAATGGGTAGCTTCAGCAGGTATCAGTCCTAGAAGAGTATAAGGATTGGGCACAACCGGATGTATAGTTTCAACTGCATCATTTACTCTTCTCAAATCTTGCACTGGGCGATAATCATCTGTCCCAGGTTTCTTTACTGGCAAAAGTGGAGTGTTCCATGGGGATTGACATACTTTTAGTAGGCCATACTCAAGCAATCTTTGTAGGTGGCGATGAATGCCTTCAATTGCGGCTCTTGGGAGAGGGTACTGTTTGACGTGCACTGGTGTAGCACTAGGCTTGAGGGTTACAATCACTGGAGCTATATGCTTGGCTAGGCCTGGGGGACTGCCTTCTGCCCATACTCCAGGTGGTGCATGAATGTTCTTTAAAGTTTGTTCAAAATAGGTATCTTGGATGGAGTCATCTATGTAGTACCTCCATTCTTCTTCTCGGGGTACTGTCAGCAGCATTACTCCTGCTGGTTTGGCTTGGGAATTTACTGTCATTTGCATTTCTCCTTGTTCAGAGAAAGATATCTGTGCTTGAAGCTTGGCTAGCATATCTCGTCCCAGTAGTGGCACTGGACATTCGGGCATGTAAAGGAATTGATGAGTTACTTGCTGTCCTCCTAGACTGCATATTCGGTTTTGAAGAAAAGACTTTGTGGCTTTGGCACCAGTTGCTCCTATAATGGTGACTGCTTTTTTTGTGAATGGGGCTATCTTTTTGTCTATTACTGAATGTTCTGCTCCAGTATCAACCATAAAGTTCATAATTTGGTCTCCTATTTGTATTCCGACCATAGGCTCCTGGAGACCTAAAGCAAACTTGGAGCCCGGTCTGTCCTAATCCACGTCATCCTCGTCATGGGCTGGTGTGGCCAATGCTTGAATGGCCCCTCCTCTCTCTCGCTGGAATTGTTCTCGATTGGCTCCTCCTCGGCTTCGGGGATAGCTTCGTCTTTCTTCTCGCCACTGATGGCTGCTGTCGTCATCATGCTGGGCGTCTTCGAGTTGCGGGCACGTATCTCTCCAATGTCCTTCCTCTCTGCAATAGGCGCATTGGTTCACGCCTAGTCTCTGGATCCGGCCTCCGCCTTGACCCCGCCCTCTTCCTCTGCTCCTTCGACTAGGGACACCTCCCCTTTTCTTTTCAACTATGGCCGCAGCCAAAAAATCAGCTTTCTTCTTCATCTTTCTATCACATTCTCTCTGTCTTTCAGTATCACGATTCACATACACTTTATGAGCGACTTCCAATAACTGTGTTGCATTCATGCCCGCAAACCCTTCTAGCTTCTGTAATTTACGTCTAATGTCTGGTTGAGACTGGTTTACAAAAGCAGAATTCACCATACATAAACTTCCTGGTGCCTCGGGATCATAGGGAGTATACATTCTGTAGGCTTCAGTTAATCTTTCATAATAATCTGCTGGGCTCTCATCTATTCCTTGGATAACTCCTGCGACTTTGGAAAGGTTCATAGCTTTTTGGCCCCCCCTTCTCAGGCCTTGTAAAAAGCCTTGGCGAAAGCGGGCTAGGGCTGTGGATCCTTCATCTGTATTTGGATCCCATTGGGGGTCTTCATTCGGGAATTCTCTCTGAGCTGCTTCTCTACGATCTATTATATTCTGCCCCTGCGCCGGAGCTGCAGGGTTTTCTGCCATCCATTCAATAGCTGCTTTCCTAATTCTCGCTCGTTCTTCTGTAGTGAATAGGGTGGTCAGGAGCTGACGGCAATCTGGCCAAGTGGGTTGGTGAGTTTCCATAATACTAGTTACTAATTCTGTCAGCTCCTGGGGCTTACTAGTATAGGAGGCATAATGCGACCTCCAATTTAATAAATCAGTTGTAGAGAAAGGGATATACACATAAGTTAAGGGTCCCGCTACCACTTCATCATTATCATTCTTTACAGGCACTCCCGGGACTTGCCTTAAGGGAAACAGTTTGGCTGTCCCAGGCGTTGTTTGGGATCTAAGGGTTATTGTCGTTGCCTTTGCAGGAGTCACTTTCTTTTTCTCAACAGGTTTTGCTTTGGGTTTCTCTTTCACTGGCGTGCTAGTGCTAGCGCTGGCTTTCTCGATTATTTGTACACTGTCCTCCTCCTCCTCCTCTGGGGAATTCTCTCTTTCTCCTTCTTCTATCTCCGCTTCTGACTCACTTTTTACGTCTTCCACTTCTCTTTCCACTAATTCTTCCTCTTTCTCTTCTCCAGGAGGAGGGGGGCCAGGGGTTGGGTCTCGCCTCGGCTCTCGCCGTCTCTGGGGTTCTGGGGCAGGACGACGCCGGCCTACTCTTACTGGACCTGGGGTTCTGGGCTGCCTGAGGACTACTTCTGGGGAATCAGGATCTGCCAGGATGGGTTTCTTCATGGCTTTCTTATCCTGCTCTTTCATTCTAGGCTGTTCCGTTTTCTGTCTAGAATCTGTTTTAGCTAACATTATTCTGCACTGTTCCTCATAACAGCGCTGCGCCCAGGAGGGCGGATCTTCACAAATACTTAACCAGGAATCTATATAGGGGTACTGATCGGGGTGCGCTACCCGCACTCTACGATGTATTGACTGGATAATCTCTACAGTGAACGTTCCCTCTCGGGGCCAGATGGGGTCTAGATCGGGCCACTCCCTAGTACACAAAATCTGCAAACGGGCTGCTGTCATTTTAATACCATAATCTCCTGAATATCCCTCTTTAAAATATGCGATCATACATTCTAATGGAGTGTTTCTAGTAGACCCTGCCCCTCCCATTTCGATGTGTGCGCGCAACAACAGACAGAAGGGAAAAGGAGAGCGGACCGTGGGTAAGGGGTCCTCACGGCCCTGGAAACGTATAGGGAATACAAATAACAAGACAAGACGACAATCGCTTCCCCCTTTTTGCGACCTGAACGCGGTCGCCCGGTCAGGAAATGCGCTACTCAGGGGTCCGCCTTCACTTGGTCCGTGCTGCCAGACCTCTCATTCACATATCGTTCACACAATCATGCTAGCAACGTATCCCAGAATGCATTCGTTTCTATCTGTTCTGACTAGTCTTTTTCCCAATTACAAAAAGGATGAGGGTTTCACCTAGCGAATTCCCATGCCAGGCTACTCGGCTCTTCCTTGAGAGTTGATCATGCTCTCTTACCAATTCCCAATATCTCGAGATTACAAATTCCAAATTCCAATGGCAGTACTGCTCTTTCTATTTCTGTCTAGACCCAAAATCAAAACTATACTCACCGGATCCGGTCCTCAAACTTCCCAAGCAGGCGCATGAGTTGGACCTCGGACTCCCCTCACTCGGGTTCGAGGCGTTGGCTCCAACCGGGCCCGGCACCCGCCGAGGTCCGACCAGCTCCCTCCGATACAAGGGACCGGTGGCGCCAGGGAGCGGCCCTCGTCGGAAGGGCGCGATCCCGGCAGGACCAAGCCTATAGAGGCGGAAAGTCGTGGTATATTGCCCTATATACACTTTGATTCCACAACTTCCCGGCCAACGCACAAAGGAATATGTAGCAGCAAAGCGCAGACAAACCAATGATACCAGGAGTCTGTTCAGAAGGTCCAAATCATTTATTTGTGCACAAGTCTCAAGCAAGGCAATTTCAAAATGGCTGAGCAAAGTTTTCAAGCATTACAACAACTTTTATAGACTTCTGTTCCATTCTAGGTATAGAAAAACATTTCATTGGTCCCGGTACTCTCCCGTACCTCCCGTACCTCTTCCATTGGTCCCGGTACTGATAAGTTTCTCCAATTATGTCCCTTCTGTGGGCATGACACCTGCCTGCCCCCCTTCTAGTCCCAATTACAATGGTCAGTTCATCAACTTGTTACTTTCACACTCTCAAGGTTATAGAACCAATTTGTACGTGCAGAGGAGCTGGGCTCTGCAACTCATCTGTCAGCACTCCTAATTATTTCTTTGCAGATGTACTTTTTCTTATCAGTAACTTTTAAACATGTCTTTTCTGTATTTTTCCATCTTTCAATACTGCAGTTCTGCTTACCTAAGCTAATTCAATACTTCTACTGGGTTCTATCTTACAATAGCAGCATATTGGGGGATGTGCAATCCTATATGCCTCTCCACAGGCCTCATTTACAGGTCAAGCTAGCCATGCTGGCCTGCTTATATCAGACACCGTGGGTCACAGGCCTGCACCTGCCACAAGCTAGGCTCATTTAGATGATTCCTAGCTGCACCACTCCCTAACTGATTGCAGTCAGGTGAAAATCCCCTGGCTTCAAGGGATTCCTCCAGGTCTGTGACCTCATCTGTTTACGTTGCCCCCGGCAACTTCCTTCCATGTGCTCTCTCAGCATGTCATTCATCTCTTGCACTGCACTATTTTCTACTTCCATAGGGGTCACTAATGAGTCAACACTGTGACAGATTCCCCCCCTTAAAACATTACGTGTTGCCGCACAACTACACGGAGAGCACGTAATGCAACTCTGAGTGCTCCTATACCGCTCTCTGGAAACCAAATTAGCCTGGGCTTCTCTCTCTCTCCAAGGCTTTAATACGTTCAGATGGTAGACCTGTTTTCATCCCTTGTCATTCGCTATCAAATAAGAAACAGGTCCCACCCTTTTCACCACTGTGCCCGGTCCCTTCCAGTGCGATTCAAATTTGGGACCCGGGTTTGCTACCTGAATGAGGACTCTTTCCCCGATGTCCAAGTGTCTGGGTTGTGTGCCCTTGTCATAGTAGCGCTTTTGACGCTGCTGGCTAGCTTTTAGGTTGTCCAAAGAGGCCTTAGATGTCTTTTCTAAGCGCGTTCTTAGATTATTTAAGAACTGGGGTACCCCTACCTCTGGTATCTCGGGTTCTACCCACTCTTCCTGTAAAATTTCTAAGATCCCTCTTGGGGCTCTACCAAACATTAATTCAAATGGGGATGCCCCCAAGGATGTTTGGATACGCTCCCTACACGCGTATAGTACGAATGGGAGTAAGGTGTCCCACTCTGCCATTTCTCCTGTTCTCAAACCTCTCCTTAGTAGATGTTTAATAGACTGGTTTGTCCGCTCCACCAATCCATTTGACTGGGGATGGTATGCCGCCGTCTTAATATGGCGAATGCCAAATGCCTCCCACACCTTTGCGAGATATCGCGATACAAAATTACTCCCCTGATCTGTTAAGATCTCCTGGGGAAATCCTACCTCACAGAATAATTTAACTAATTCTTGTCCTATTAGTTTTGCCGAAATATTCCTAAGGGGAATGGCCCACGGGAATCGCGTGGCATGATCTACGATCACTAGTATGTACTGATACCCCCTGGGTGTTTTTATTAAAGGCCCCACTATGTCCATCCCTAGACGTCTGATGGGCGTCGAGATGGTGGGCAAAGGCACCATCGGTATGGCCTTCGGTCGTGCTATCGAGACCCTCTGGCAGGTAGGGCAGGAGTCACAATATTGTTTGGTTTCTTTGTAGACTCCTGGCCAATAAAATCTCGCCAGTATTTGGTCAAGCGTTCCCTGCACGCCTTTGTGACTGCCCACCGGGTGGTCATGTGCTAAACGTAGGACGACCGCCTTGAAGGTCACTGGCACCACCAGTTGCTTCCTAATGGCGCCCGTATAGGGATCTATATTTTCCCGGTATAGAACATCCCTATCTAATATGAATCTGGGCAACCTGGATCTTTCCTCTTGCGCCCACTCAAATGCTCTTTTGAGCGCAGGGTCTGCCCTTTGCTCCTTAGGAAAGGAAGGGAATTTTTGAACTAGGGCTGCAGGTACCCACGGTAACCCCTCCCCGGCCTCTAATTCTGCTCTCCCTTTTGTCCTCTGACTTTTCTCCTGGCGTTTCCTAGCCCTGGGTTTTTTTCCTTCTTTACTAGGACTCTGGATTAGTTCATCATGAATAGGAAGGGTGCTAACCTCAACCTCTTCCTCTGGCTTTCTCTCAAGTGCTTTTAATTCTTCCTCCGGGTTTTCTTTAACTACCTCTAACTTATCTTCAGGCTTTTCCTCCCTTTTTGGTTCCTCTGTTTTTGCAACAGAAGGTTCCTGGGTCCCTGAGGTTCCAGCCTGCGATCTGGTTGAAACAAGGCTTACCCTTGTACTTAACCCTTGCACTAGCTCTTTTCTAAATGAAGGCCAATCATGTCCTAATATCAGATCTTGGGATAGCCCTGGGACTACTGCCACCTGGATCTCTTTTTCCATCCCCATCCCCTTAACCCGTACCTTATGCAGGGGATATGGAACACGCGCACCATGCACACACTCTATCTGCACTTGGTCTTTTTTTCGGACTGAGGCCGCAGAATGAGATGGCTTCACGGTCTCCCAAAACTTCAAAGAGACCATGCTCTGTTCTGCGCCTGAGTCCATCAGAGCTAAGGCATCTTCTCCATTAACCAGGACCTGGAGAAAAACGCCCTTTATGGCCGGTTTCTCAGCGCCAGCTATAAAGGCTGTTTTTACTTTACAGTTTCTTCGGTAGGGTCCTACCTTGCCACATTTATAACATGTTTTACCATCATTAACTTTATCCGCAATATCATCAGGGATACCATTTTTACAATTCATAATCCTATCGCCCTTTCTCACATTACCAGGATTTTCTCCGCCATAATTTTTTACTTCGCCCAATTCAGAGGCACCAGCTCTTTTGGCTTCATTATAAACTTCAGCCATATTAGCTGCGCTTTCAGGATCCCGGCAGTCCTGTAGTGTGAGGAAGGTCCTCAACTCTGGCGGTATAGCATACATGAATTGTTCCATTATGATGTCATCCATAATGGAATCCACAGATCTCTCTGCAGGGTTGAGCCACTTATAAGCAAGGCTTTTTAACCGTTGATATAAGGCTCTAGGTGTCTCCCTGTTTTGCATCTTAGCTTCTCTAAATAGGTGCTTATAAGGCCTGGGTGTCAGGCCTAACCTATCCTTGATGGCTTTTTTTATCTCTACATACTCTGTGGCTAAGGTAGCAGGCATACCCTTAAATGCGGCCAGAGCTTCTCCGGTCAAGGTCATCGCAAAGCGCATGGCCCACTGCTCTGACGGCCATTTGAGGGTCTCTGCAATCCGCTCAAATGATTCTATGTAATCATCTATGTCATCATTTGGAGTGAGCTGTCTCACAGACAAATTGGTACAATTGCCCAATGGTACTTGCGGCATGTCTGGCAAGCTCTTTGCTGCATTGTCCTGCGGCTTTTGGATCAGAACCGCTAACGCCTCAATTAAAGGTCGCTGCTGCTCCCTCATAGCGTCCAGGTGCTGTTCCTGTAACCGCTGCACAAGCGCTTCTTGCCGGTCCCATTGTGCTTGCATCCATTGTTGCACGTCTCGTGGATCCATCGCTCTGGAGCTGAACACCTGTAAAAATAAAACAAACACACCAAGTGCGGCACCACTTTTTGCCCACTTCTTGCCTAGGAATCAGCTCTTCCCCTTTCTCACTTATCCTCTACCTCTCCCCCACCCAGGTCACCGTTACCTGAGTTACAGGTAGACTCCAGCATGTGAGAAAGTCTTGGCTGTCTTTTCTTTTCTGGCCGACCTGCCAGCGAAATTCTTCCTAGGTAGTGTTTCAGCAAGGTCACCGGCTCCTTCAGTGATGATTTTTTTCTCTCTTCTTCTTTTTCCACAGAAGAAGTCACGTGGTATTTGAAAAATCCTAAAACACTACGCCATTATGTCGCAGGCCTTCAGGTGCACCTACCGGTGAGCACTAGGTATTGCACTAGGCCTCCGTGTGACTGGCCTCCTGGTAGTTGCTGCTGCCAGTCCACACACAAAATAGTTGTGACAACCGAATATAAGGTACAATAGGGCTTTATTTCCCTGCCCAATCAGGAATGTTCAAATATATACAGGAATACAAAACAAAACTCTTCTTGGATAGAACAGAAAGCAAAATGAACTCAAAACAGCTTTCTTTCAGCAAACCAAAAAGAATATCTTTTAACATGGGCTTGTAGCCCCAGTGAATATACTTTGCTATGCCTTAATAGGCTCCTTGTTCTTTTTACCGTAGAGATGTGATATTATCTGCCACTGAAATGCTACAGTCCATTTCTTGCGTATCTTCCGCTACTGGCTCATCACATTGCATAGGCTGTATATCCTGCTCAAGTTCTTCTACACCTTGCTTTCGTGTAGGTATAGAGAATAGCCTGTCCTGGCTATGACGACGTTCTCTTTGATTAACTGAGAACGTTTGGAAATTACCACAGTCTCCCTGACTGTGGTAATAGGGACCTCCTGTTGGCTGACCTTTATGCCACTGCTTAAGGAACTGTCTTGCCCTGCTATTAGGGGAAACTGGCCTTGCTAGGAGCTCTGCCTTAGACAGGAAGGGATAATAGGCTGGGAGTCCTGGAAACAGCTTCTGAGAATCTTTAGGTCTCACATACCTTGTATAAGATCTCTCTTGCCCAGGTAAGGAACTTTTACTTCCCTTGGCTGTGTCACGTTGGCTACCCTTCTTAAACAAACACTCTTCAGACTCACACACGGGTCTCTCCAGGCTTCTACGGAGGTACTCTGCCACACCCTCCTCACAGCTCACTTCGTCCGGTAAACAGTTCTCTCCTTGTGTTTCTCTCCAATCCCAGTCCTGCCTCCTTGCCTTGCTCTGAGCTTTGCTCATGTACTGCTTCTGCACGGGCACAGTCCTTCTCTGGAATTTGGTCCCTTTCTCCTTCTGCTTCTCCATCCAAGCAAAGGAATCTTTCACTGCTTTCCCCGAAGCTGACGGAACTGAAACTGTTTGTGAGCTAGGCTCATTTAGATGATTCCTAGCTGCACCACTCCCTAACTGATTGCAGTCAGGTGAAAATCCCCTGGCTTCCCTATTGGCTGAGGCATTTCCTCCAGGTCTGTGACCTCATCTGTTTACGTTGCCCCCCGGCAACTTCCTTCCATGTGCTCTCTCAGCACGTCATTCATCTCTTGCACTGCACTATTTTCTACTTCCATAGGGGTCACTAATGAGTCAACACTGTGACAGTAGAGAGAGAATGGAAAAGAACTAGAAGAGAGAAGAAAGGACAAATGGACAGCAGACGATGGAGAGTTAGCAGAAGACACAAATAAACCAGAAGAAAGTAGCTGGAACAATTGCAACTGAAAAAAAATGCACAAAAGGTACAAAGATATCTCTTTATTTTGAATTTATTAACTGGAATATGTCAGCTCTGGGAAATGTGCATCATTAACGTCTGTGCTTTGTTTAGTACAAGAGGAAATTAATTCATAGTTTTATTTCTAAATTGTTGTTGTAAATTCCAAGTTTGGCTTTTAGGGTTCCCAGTTTAATTATTGTCTTCCTGTTTTTAAATTGTGATTCTTTGTTTGGTGATGGTCTGTGTTCTGCATGTGTAACTGAGCTGAGGTATTCTGTTTATGTAATTCCTATTTGACATTGCCACTTGTTCTCTTTCCTCAGTAGGTCATGTATTGTTATTTTCTGAAATGTATTAGTTTAATATTTGCAGTGTTGCCTTTTGATAGGTAGGGTCTGGTGCTTTGTGAGTCCTGGTAGTGCTGTTAGGATATGGTGGGTTTGCTATGGGTTCTAAATGGGCAGTGTTTGTAGTAGTTCCTAATGTGTCTGGCAGTTGGCACTGGATTATAGTAATGTAGAAATCTTTTAGTCTTTCTTTATCCATACACTCATGAAGAGGCATGTTTACTAAAAGTTTGTGTATGGTAACATTATGCAAATATTTATGCAAATGAGGCCCCTTATGCAAATGAGGCCCCGCACCGAGTCTCCGCACATGGCCCCACACCCCCCCTTGGGCCGCCCCTGGCAACACGGTCCCGTGGCAAGGAGAAACCAGGATGGATGAACAAAGCCACATTTGCTGGTGTCCTGCTCACCTCCACCTGTAGAGTAGGGCCACGTAGCATCTGGGAATGTGGAATAGGTTGGTTTGCTGTGATGTACCATGTATTTGTAGCATGAATGAGGCACAGCAGCCACTCCACTATGCACCTCACTCCCACAGCAGTGTCACACAGTAGAATGTGATGCAAATGAAGGGAAGAGGATGCTGGGAACTACATGAAACAGCATCATGTCCACAGGATGCATATGTGGGAGAGGGAATGTACATGGAACATATGCTTGAACATGTCTGACCCATCAGCTTGACTAGGGTGCAGACACCAGAGAATGTTGATATGACACCATCACTATGAATGTGGTGTGACCCTGGATTAGCTATGCAACCACATTGTGTAATATACTGAATGAAACTGCAGTTGTCTGACAGTTCACATTTTGCACCTGTTGGCCCAGGTCAGTAAGAATGTCTATCACGGATAGGCTGTATAGCGCATGAGTAGTCTGTGTGCAACAACAGTCCTGTGGCATGCATGCAATATTCATATTCATTTATTTGATTGACCGCCCTTCATTAATAGGCAGAGCGGTTTACAATAAAAAAATTACAAACGAAAGGCACAAGGCCAGGAGTCAGAAAGGAAGTTACATATTGGATAGGAGAGAAGAGCGAGAACAATCACAGGAAGGATAGAGGAAGAGGCAAAAGGATCAAGGGTTGGGGGGGAGAAGGTCAAAGGCAATGGAGAACAAATGAGTCTTAAGGGAGCGCTTGAAGGTGGGGTAGTGAGGTTCGAGACGGAGAGGTGGGGGAAGGGAGTTCTATAGAGCAGGGCCAATAAAAAAGAAAGCTGAAGATCGAGTGGACTGTAGATGGGCGTGTGAGGGGGATGGCAGTACTAGTCGGTTGAGGTGGAAAGAGCGGGGGGCATGGCGGGGGGTGTGGAAACGGAGAAGATCAGCCAGGTATTGGGGGGTAGAGGTGTGGAGCGCCTTGTGAACTAGTGTGAGAAGTTTAAATTTGATGCGAAAGAAAATAGGGAGCCAATGAAGTTGGAGAAGAAGGGGAGTGACGTGATCCCGAGGAGAAGAGTGGGTGATAAGACGGGCGGCAGTGTTTTGGATGCGTTGGAGTCGTGAAAGTTGCAATTTAGAGATACCGGAGAGAATGGAATTGGAGAAATCAATGCGGGAGATAACAAGGGTCAGTAACAGAGTAGTTAAGGCAGAGGGAGAAAGGAAAGGACGGATAGCGTGAATCTGACGAAGGTGAAAGAAAGAGAGTCTGGAGACGTGAGAAACATGTGCTGAGAAGGAGAGATCGGAATCAAAAAGAATCCCAAGATAACGAAAAGTAGAAACTAATGAAATGGGTGCATTAGGGAAAGATGGAGCCAGGGAAGGGGGGTGGTGGCCATGGGAGAACCATATAGCTATAGTCTTTGAGAAGTTAAGGTGCAAGCAATTTTGTGTCAACCAGTCTGAAACGGCAGCTAGACAGGTATTAAGGGGAGCTAAGTCAGGGGAGACAGGGGAGGTGTGATGGAGGAGGAGTATATCATCGGCGTAAAAAAAAGCTGTGATTCCGAATTGTTGAATGAGCAAAGAGGAGTGAGAAAGAGATTGAAGAGAAGGGGGGCCAGCACAGAGCCTTGAGGGACACCACAAACAAGAGGAAATGGTTCAGAGGGGGAGTGCGACGAGGACGACGGCAGAACAGCGGCAGAGCGGGAGAAGAGGAAGGAATGAAACAATCGTAAAACAGTACTGCGAAGACCGGCATCGTGTAAGCGGGACAGAAGAAGGGAGTGGTCAACCGGATCAAAGGCAGCGGAGAGGTCAAGTGCAACCGCCACCGAAAAGTCGCCCCGATCGTGAGCAGTGTGTAAAGAGTCAGTCCTTGGGCATGATAATAAATGCTGGCTGTCGGCTGCACCTGTCTTTGGTAGGTGATAGTCCAAGCTGCAGTAATGGCAGTGAAATGAATGTGTAGCAGACCCATATAGCACATGGGCACTGATGTATGTGTCATCTGCTGCTGTGTGTGGCTGAACCATATCTATTCTACCTCATGTGGAGCTGCCACCTCTTGCTGACCATCCTTTTATGACAAGCCATACCATAATCAGAGCCTGCTGCTGGAACAGAGCTGTCCACACTGTCATATTTGCTATTGTCCAAAATCCTGGGGAAAAAGGGGGCAAATGGCAGAAAGAGCTGGATATGGTTGCATTACACACATGCAGCCCAATAGCTAGAATATAGATCTGTGACTAAACCAGAGGGGTAGGATACAGCACCACAGACTGTGTGGACCAGGTGTCCATTGACCCACTTCCCATTCATGGTGACCTCCGCAACAGCTACCTAATGGTCACTGATGTTGTATGTGTCCTGGAGGCCATGAGTACCTGTAAACCCCTGTCTTCATGTGAATGAACTGAGCCTCTGCTGGGTACGGAAGATATGTATACCGTAGGTTTGATTGCGCAATGCATCATGGGTCATGGTGGGATGAATGAATAAGTGAAGATAGGTCTACACCAATGGCACAAAGTATGGATGGGAGGACGGGGCCTGTCCCTAGAAACAGAAACATTAGCTAGGATGCTGGGAGATGGACGCATGGTACATCATGGAAGTCTAGGGTGGTGAGTGAATGACTACATGCTGTCCAAAGGCTGTCTGAGGGGCAAAGAGTGAAGATCGATGTGGGGAGGCACAGAGGTACTACCTGCCCCATTTGGCTATGTTGTCAATAAAACACACATGTAGTAAACACAAAACATAGTCCAGACACACAGACCCTAAATAAAAGGCAAAGGAGTGTAATGTGATGCTGTGATCACATCAGAATCCATGATCCTCTGTGTACTAGGTAGCTGTGTTAACAATTGAGGCAACCCAGCACACCATATATCAGCTATATACCTATACAGATACAGACATATAGATGTGCGTGGATCTAGAAAGTCAAATATAGATATGTGTATAGTGTCACCAGCAGTGGCTGGACTGAGGCGTAGGCAGCCAGTCACACTGCTGGGCCTGACCTTTCTTTATGAAAAGGAGTAGTTGAGACTGAGTGGTCAGGTTTAAGAAGGATTTTTATTCCCCTCCCGGGGTTTGGATTTTCAAAAACAGTACAAAACACAGGAACTCAAAATGTAGCCATGCTTCTGGCAAAACTGAAGGTGAAAACAAAACACAGCTTCTCGCTTGAACAAAAACAGGAATAATAATAAACAGAATCCAAATGAAAATGCTGACAGTCTCTTCTGTGCTTATTCAGCTCTCTACAAGGCACTCTTGTCTTTAGCTAGCACAGCGAACTTATATCAGCCATTAACAAAGAGCAATCCATGTCCTCAATACAGGGATTTAAGCTACTTGGCTCTGTAATCATTGGTTCTTCAACCACATTATTTTCTCTAGGGCAGAAAGTTTGAAACCTCCTCAATTCAGTCTCTGAACTCTCATCACAGCCCTCTCCACAATAAGGCAGGTAGTTATCAGACAGCTTGTAAAAGCAGGACGGAGAAACAGCTCTGTTTAAACCTGCTTTCTCTTTGTAGCTTTTCAATCTCCTACCTTTTGTGCCTGGCGTTAGCTCATAACACTGTCCTGTTCTGGTCCTGACAGACTTTTCTCTTGGAAGTCTTCTGCAGGGTTTTAGAGACATACATTCATCCTCATCACTCATACAAATATCTTCAACCAAATTACTTTCCCTCTCACAGGGTTGTAGGAATTTCAAGCAGCTCTGCTTTTCAATTATATATGGCTTCTTACCAGCTGCCTCACGTTCCTTCCACTGAGCTCTGTGCCTGGGAAAATCACCCTGCGTCAGAGGAGAGTGTTTCCTGTAACTAATCTCTCTTGTTGCAGGTAGCTTTGTTTCCCTTTGCAAATTCCTCCTTGGCTTTCTGCTCCAAGACTCAGGTAAATCAGAGTCAGCATAGGAGTATTCTGAACCTCCGTCTGAGACCTGCAAGTTTCCTCTTACTTGCCAAGCTTCTGCAGCTTCCTGTTCCTCGTGAACTTCCTGCTCTCCGAGATCTCCCTGATCTCTCTGGTCTCTCTGGTCTAACTCTGTTTGCTTTGGACATTCTTTATACAGCCTTCGGGGCGTTTTCTTGCCCATGTGAAAACTGTTTTCCTGATTAACTGGGGAGTGTTTGCTAGCTAGGCGTGCCTTCAGACCTCGTGTCTCAGCCTGTTTTGGTTGCCTATGGTAACTGGGAAGCTTTTGATCTCCCTGCCTGTCAGAATCTGAGCTAAACCCAGCAGATTTCTGTGTTTTAAAGGCACAGGGCAGGTCTTCCGTGTCACAATAGCTACACAGCTAGATAAGCAATGGAGTGTGTAGCTTAGTGGTTAGGAGTAGCAAGCACACATACAACACATACAAAACAAAACAAAATTTGCTGTAGAATCTCTATGGATTGAAATACCATGTAAAAAGGGGAAGGCAATGGCAGTGGGATTGTACCATCGACCACCTGGCCAGAATGAACAAATAGATGGTGAAATGTTCAAAGAAATTAGAAACATAGAAACATAGAAATATGACAACAGAAAAAGACCACATGGCCTATCTAGTCTGTCCTTCCATAACAACTACAACAGTCCCCTGATAGAAACATAGAAATATGACGACAGAAAAAGACGGCCTATCTAGTCTGTCCTTCCATAACAACTACAACAGTCCCCTTACAGAAACATTAGGGAAGTTAACAAAAGTTACAGAACAGTAATAATAATGGGTGATTTCAATTACCCCGGTATTGACTGGGTCAGTGTCACCGGCAGGATATGCTAGGGAGATAAAGTTTCTAGATGAAATAAATGACTACCTCTTGGAGCAGCTGGTTCATGAACCGACAAGAGGGGAAGCCATTTTGGACTTAGTCCTTAGTGGAACACCAGATCTGGTGCAAGAAATAAGGGTGTTGGGGCCACTTGGCAATAGTGATCATAGCATGATCGCATTTACTTATTTTATTTATTTATTTATCAATCATTTGTATATTGCTACTTCCAGCGATCAGGAGCGGATAACTTATAGGTTAAACATAACTATTTTACAACTACGTTGAAACAAATTTAACAATAGAATGGTAGGTGATATCATTAGATAACAGGTAATTAACATAAAGGTATAACAAATACAATATTGATCGGGGTAATTTAACAAATACAATATTGATCGGGGTAACTTATATACAATATTGGGTCATAGATATATATAATGTATGATGAATAAATATAAGTTTAAATGTGAAAGTCGAGTTTACATAAAAGTCGAGGCTGTGCTAATAGTGGTACAGGGCAGAGTGATGCATACTACTGATTGGGAGTGTTCATTATGTTTAAGTTGGATCGTATGCTTCAATGAATAAGTGTGTTTTTAGTTTTTTTCTGAAGTCTTTTAAGTCTTCAACTGACCTTACTTCTGCTGGTAGTTGATTCCATAAAGTTGGTGCTATGAACATAAGAACATAAGATATGCCATACTGGGTCAGACCAAGGTCCATCAAGCCCAGTATTCTGTTTCCAACAGTGGCCAATCTAGGTCATATGTACCTAACAGTTTCCCCAAGAGACACAAGTTCCACAATGCTTGTACTGGGTCAAGCATTGATATCTTCGGTCACTTCTTAATAATGGTTTATGGACCTTGTCCAAACCTTTCTTAAACCCAGCTACACTAACAGCATTTACTACATCCTCCGGTAACAAATTCCAGAGTTTGATTACACGTTGAGTGAAAAAATATTTTCTTTTATTAGTCTTAAATAGTTTACCCTGTAGCTTCATTTCATGTCCCCTAGTCTTTCTATATTCTGATAACGTAAACAATCGATCTACGTTTACCCGTTACACTCCGTTCATTAATTTATAGACTTCTATCATGTCTCCCCTCAGCCATCTCTTTTCCAGGTTAAAGAGCCCTAACCTTTTTAGCCTTTCTTCATAGGAGTATCCTTCCATCCCCTTTACCATTTTGGTGGCTCTTCTCTGAACCTTTTTTAAAATCGCTATATCCTTTTTAAGATACGGCGACCAGAATTGCACACAATATTCAAGGTGCGGTCTCACCATGGAACGATATAGAGGCATTATAATATCTTTTGTTTTATTTTCCATTCCTTTCCTTATCATACCTAGCATTCTATTTGCTTTCTTGGCCGCCGCTGCACACTGGGCCGAGGGTTTTAACATGGTATCCACAATGACGCCTAAATCTTTTTCCTGGGTGGTGGTTCCTAATGTGGAACCTTGCATCGTGTAACCATAGTTTGGGTTGTTCTTCCCTAGGTTCATAACCTTGCACTTGTCCACATTAAATTTCATCTGCCATTTTGATGCCCAGTCTTCCAATTTATCAAGATCCTCTTGCAATTTTTCACAATCCTCTTGGGTTTTAACAACTTTAAATAGTTTTGTGTCATCTGCAAATTTGATCACCACACTCGTTATTCCACTTTCCAGGTCATTTATGAATATGTCAAAAAGCAGCAGACCCAGCACAGATCCCTGGGGTACACCACTATTCACCTTTCTCCATTGGGAAAATTGGCCATTTAGCCCTACCCTCTGCTTTCTATCTTTTAACCAGTTCCTGATCCACAATAGTACACTGCCTCCTATCCCATGACTTTTTAGTTTTGCCAAAAGTCTCTGATGAGGGACCTTGTCAAAGGCTTTCTGAAAGTCCAGATACACAATATCAACCGACTCACCTTTGTCCACCTGTTTATTCACTCCTTCAAAAAAACATAACAGATTAGTAAGACAAGATCTTCCTTGTCTAAAGCCATGTTGGCTGTCTCCCATTAGGTTGTGACTATCTACATGCTGAGTAATTTTATTCTTATGATGGTTTCTACCATTTTTCCTGGTACTGACGTCAGGCTCACTGGTCTGTAGTTTCCTGGATCAACCCTGGAACCCTTTTTAAAAATTGGTGTTACATTGGCGATCCTCCAATCTTCCGGTATTAGAGATGATTTTAATGATAGTTCACAGATTACTGATAGCAGGTCTGCAATCTCATATTTCAGTTCTTTCAACACCCTTGGATGTATACCATCCAGCCCAGGTGATTTGCTACTCTTCAGTTTATCTAATAGTTGTAAGACATCTTCCCAATGTATCGATATTTCCTTCAATTCTTCCGCACCTTTAAATACCACTTCAGTCATGGGTAACATCCCTACATCTTCCTCAGTAAAGACCGAAGCAAAGAATTCATTCAGTCTCTCCGCTATCGCCTTGTCGCCTCTTAGTGCTCCTTTAACCCCTTTATCATCTAATGGACCAACTGACTCTCTCACAGGTTTTTTGATACGAATGTACTTGAAAAGGTCTTTATTTCGCGTTTTTGCTTCCGCAGCAAGCTTCTTCTCAAATTCTCTCTTTGCCTGCCTTATCAATGCCTTGCATTTGACTTGCCAGTCCTTGTGCTGTTTCCAGGTTTCGTCGTTTGGCTCTTTTTTCCATTTCCTGAAAGATGCTTTTTTGGCAACAACAGCCTCTCTGACCTCACCTTTAAACCATGCTGGCAGTTTTTTGGACTTCCTTCCACTTTTCTTAAAGCGTGGAATACAGCTGGTCTGGGCTTCCAAGATAGTATTTTTCAACACCACCCAAGCTTGATGTACGTCTTTAACCTTTGCAACTGCTCCTTTTAGTTTTTTCTTAACTGTTTTCCTCATTTTATCATAGTCTCCCTTTCGAAAGTTAAAAGGTAGTACTGTGGATTTCCTTACTATCCCTCCTCCACTAATTAAATCAAAGGCGATCATGCTATGATCACTATTGCCAAGTGGCCCCAACACCCTTATCTCTTGCACTAGATCTGGTGTTCCACTAAGGACTAGGTCTAATATGGCTTCCCCTCTGATCGGTTCATGAACCAGCTGCTTCAAGAAGCAGTCATTTATTTCATCTGGGAACTTTATCTCTCTAGCATGTCCTGACGTGACACTGACACTGACCCAGTCGATACCGGGGTAATTGAAATCACCCATTATTATTACTGCGCTGTAACTTTTGTTAGCTTCCTTGATTTCTTTGAGCATTTCATCATCCATTTGGTCATTCTGGCCAGGTGCTCGATAGTACACCCCCACTGCCATTGCCTTCCCCCTTTTATATGGAATTTCAATCCATATAGATTCTACAGCAAATTTTGTTTCCTGCAAAACTTTAATCCTTTCTGAGTCAATGCCCTCTCTAACATAGAGCGCAACCCCTCCACCAATTTGATCAGCTCTATCATTACGATATAGTTTGTACCCAGGTATCACAGTGTCCCACTGGTTGTCCTCCTTCCACCATGTCTCTGATATTCCAATCATATCTAACCTTTCATTTAGTGCTATATATTCTAACTCTCTCATCTTATTCTTTAGACTTCTAGCATTTGCATACAAGCATTTTAGAGAATGTATTTTATTCATGTTAATTTGGCTATTGTTAGACATGGGTAAATTGGGATCTTTAAGCTCTGTCTGCTCCATACTTGAGGGCATTTGGGCTACTTTACTCTTTTGTGGAACCTCTCTGCTTTTGGTAATATCCTTCAAGGATACATTCTTCTGAACCATCCGCTCTTGGGCGACTGTCGGCTTTCCCCTAATATCTAATTTAAAAGCTGCTCTATCTCCTTTTTAAAGGTTAATTCCAGCAGCCTGGTTCCATCCTGGTTAAGGTGAAGCCCATCCCTTCGGAAGAGCCCCTCCTTTCCCCAGAATGTTCCCCAGTTCCTAACAAATCCAAAACCCTCATCTCTGCACCATTGTCTCATCCACGCATTGAGACTCCAGAGCTCTGCCTGCCTTTTGGGTCCTGCGCGTGGAACAGGAAGCATTTTGGAGAACGCTACCATGGAAGTTCTGGATTTCAACTTCCTACCTAAAAGCCTAAATTTTGCCTCCACAACCTCCCTACCACATTTTCCTATGTCATTGGTACCGACATGTACCAAGACAGCAGACTCCTCCCCAACACTATCTAAGACCTTATCTAGGTGGCGCGTGAGGTCCGCTACCTTCGCACCAGGCAGGCATGTTACCAGGTGATCCTCACGTCCACCAGCCACCCAGCTATCTACATGCCTAATGAAAGTGAAGGCTCTTTTACTTGTGCAGGCTTTAGTCGTTCTGATATTGTTGGGTATGAGTAGGGTGTTTGTATTGCAGCTTCTTCTGTTTCTGGATGGGGGCTGATTGTTTATGAGATTGTTTAGATAGGATGGTGCTATGTTATGAAAGAGTTTGAAAATTGTAACTAGTAGTTTGTATTTTATATGGGCGGTTATAGGGAACCAGTGTAGGTCAGCTAATATTGGAGTGATGTGTTCAGAGATTTTCTTCTTCATAATCACTCTGGCGGAGACGTTTTGAACCATTTGAAGGATCTTTAAGTTTTTTTTAGGTAGACCTTGAAGGATGGAGTTGCAGTAATCGAAGTGTGGGATGAGTAGGGTTTGTGCCACAGTTCTGAAGTCTGAGTGTTCTAGGATGTTGCGTAGGGGTTGAATGACCTTTATTTTGTGGAAAATTGCTCTGTTGGTTAACCGGAGGTGTTTTTCCATTTTTAGATTTGTGTCAAGGGTTACTCCAAGATATTTTATTTCCTCTTTTACTGTGTAGGTGTTGTTGTTCATTGTTATCGTTGGGGGTGGTTTGAAATCTTGTTTTCGGGAGATGTACATTACGTCTGTCTTTTTATGGTTTATAGACATATTGTTTTGCATCAGCCAGATTTGCATCTCTTTTAGGCAACTTTCGAGATGATGGTAGTTTGGGTTTTCTGCGTCCAATTGTGTGTATAGCATAATATCATCAGCATATAAATGGAATTGTATCTTGTGCTTTCGAAATATTGTGCATACAGGCTTTATGTATAGGTTAAAAAGTAGGGAAGATAATGCTGATCCTTGCAGAATTCCTTGTGTTTGGGGAAATTGGTTTGCCTTTTCACCGTTGACTTGGACTTGTTGAAACCTCTTTGTTAGGTATGATGTGAACCACTTCAATGTGACTCCTGATATTCCTAATGATGCCAGTCTGTTAATGAATGTATTGTGGTGTACTTTATCAAAGGCAGCTGATAAATCAATAAATATTAATATATACATTTTCTTCCTGTCTTCAATACCTTTGAGTAGGTTATCCAAGAGTACCAGAAGTAGGGTTTCTACACCGTGGTGTGGTCAGAAACCATATTGTTGGTCGTCTAGTGCTTCTCTTGAGTCGATATGGTCTGGTAATTGTAATTGAACTGCTTTTTCAATGGTTTTGGCTAGGAACGGAATACTTGAAATTGGACGGTAGGAGGTTGGATCATCCTTGTTGAGAGCTTTGTTTTTCAATATTGGTCTTATGAGTGATTTTTTAAGGGGTGGTGGCATGACTCCTTGTTGTAGAGATTGGTTCACAATATGTGTGATGAATTGGGAAATTTCCAGTTTAGTTGTTTTGATCCAGGCTGTAGGACAGGGATATAATTGTGATGTTGTAGTATTTAGGTTCGAGATTAGGTTTACTATTTGTTTATCATCAGTTTTATGAAATGTGTCCCATGTTTCCATAGTGTTTAATGTTGCAGGTTGTTGAATTGAGCTGCGATTTTCTTGGTTTACAATGGGTATTGATGTTGTTGGGTTTAGCTTGCTTGCATTTGATTTAATTAATGGAGGAGGGATGGTAAGGAAATCCACAGTACTACCTTTTAACTTTCAAAAGGGAAACTATGATAAAATGAGGAAAATAGTTAAGAAAAAAACTAAAAGGAGCAGTTGGAGAGGTTAAAGAGTTACATCAAGCTTGGATGTTGTTTAAAAATACTATTTTGGAAGTCTAGACAGTTGTATTCCACGCTTTAAGAAAAGTGGAAGGAAGTCCAAAAAACTGCCAGCATAATTTAAAGGTGAGGTCAGAGAGGCTGTTGTTGCCAAAAAAGCATCTTTCAGGAAATGGATAAAAGAGCCAAATGACGAAAACGGGAAACAGCACAAGCACTGGCAAGTTAAATGCAAGGCATTGATAAGGCAGGCAAAGGGAGAATTTGAGAAGAAGCTTGCTGTGGAAATAAAAACGTGTAATAAAGACTTTTTCAAGTACTTTCGTAGCAAAAAACCTGTGAGAGAGTCAGTTGGACCATTAAATGATAGAGGGGTAAAAGGAGCAATAAGAGGGGACAAGACTATAGCGGAGAAATTGAATGAATTCTTTGCTTGGGTCTTTACTGAGGAAGATGTAGGGATGTTACCCATGACTGAAGTGGTATTTAAAGGTGATACTGCAGAAGAATTTAAAGAAATATCGATACACCAGGAAGAGGTATTACAACTATTTGATAAACTGAAGTGTAGCAAATCACCTGGACCGGATGGTATACATCCAAGGGTGTTGAAAGAACTGAAATATGAGATTGCAGAGCTGCTATTAGTAATCTGTAAACTATCATGAAAATCATCTGTAATACCTAAAAACTGGAGGATCGCCAATGTAATACGAATTTTTAAAAAGGGTTCCAGGGGTGATCCGGAAAACTACAGAACGGTGAACCTGACATCAGTACCGGGAAAAATGGTAGAAACCATCATAAAGAACAAAATTACTGAACATGTACAGTGGTGTGCAAAAGTCTGGAATCACTTGTAAATTTGACATTTTTTCAACTTTGTGACCTTATATCTTAATTTCGTTTTCCTCCCAGTGGCTTTTTCTGTGTATCTCATGATAAGTGATAGATTTGCCTATTAGGGCCAACTTTTAGTATTGGTTTGGCCCTTATTTTCTGAGTTTGTTCCCCATAGTTGTCCTGTTGATAGATTTTTCTGTGAAAATTGCGTAATGTACATCATTGGCCAACAATATATTACTGTAAGTATGCTTTAAAATATTATGGACACACGCCAGGTTTCCTTCAAATTAATGTATGTGGCCTTGAAAAAGGCCATTTTTGTGTGTCAGTGATGGCTCAGTATTTGATGGGCCACCCTTTGTTCTTGATCACCTGACTGCATCTTGTTGGCATTGAATGAACCAGTCTGACAAGGTGATCGTTGGTGAAAATGCGATTCCAAGCTGCAGTGAGTGACTCAATCAGCACACGCTTTGATGTCAGATGCCTCTTGGATATTTGCAAGGCCATCTTGTGCCACAGATTCTTGAATGGATTCAGATCTGGAGACTGGGTTGGCCAGTCTATTGACTTGATGTTGTTCCGCTGCTTCCAGCTGATCACTTGTCTGGAGCGATGGCAGGGTGCATTGTGTCACGCCCATAGCCCCTTACAGCAGTGTGGAGGGGCGTGCTTGTTATAGCAGATTATACCACTTCAGCAATGTACCTGACTGACTGACTTTGAAGTGCACCATGGGAAAGGTAGTCCAGTCAGGTTACACTTGACTTTTAGGCAGAAAAATACTCTTTTGTAGTTGGTCGAGAGTTAAGGCATTGACAGAATTTATTTATGAGGTAAACGCAAATAAGGTTCACAAATTGTCACCTATTGGATTTCTTCTCCAGGATTATATTTAGTACAACAGGATATAACTGAACTTAAGCACAAACAGCTTGTAATATCTTTCAATGCAAAGCAGAAAGTCCTTTCCACAGCCACTGAAAGCAAACGTGCCTAGCAGTGCTGTTTAAAACAAAAACAAAAATATCAGCTTCACATAAACAGCTCTCTTTTCTCTTCCAAAAGAAACTTCTTAAATCCATCGTGAGTATGGCATAAGCTCTGCACTGTACTGACTTCAGCTGGTCAATGAGCAAACAATTAAGCAGCTGCAGACATTCTCAGCACAAGTGTTTTCCTTTTCAAAGAGCGTTTTCACTTCACATACAGGCTGTCTAGGGTACTGGACTCTGGAAGGTTCCCTTATGATGTATTCCCTCCCAGGACTTCTTTGTGCTTGGCAGTTTGGCATAAAGAACAGTCCATGTCAGAATCATCCTCTTCCAGAACTAATTCCTGTTCTCCTAGCTGCATGGGTTCTAGTTCTGGCTCAGAGGGCTTAGCTGACTGCCTCCCATCAGGACAAGCGCTGTCTCCAGCAAATCTGTAATGCTCCCCATCAGACAGGCTTTCAAAACTCATACCTGGGTCAAGGCTTGGTTCAGTGATTCCTCCCTCATATTCTGGCCAGCATGTATCTGAGCTTCCCTGTCTTGTCCTCCAGCATGGGCTCTTGGTTCTCAGGGCTTCAGCTCCATTTCTCCTCCAGTAGGCATTCCTACTCCTTCTCCTCTCTGAATATTCTGTCCTAGCTTTTAACCTCCCAGACTCTAACCCTGCCCTTTCTCCTCTCAGGTGTTGCAAATCAGTCTGCCTCCTGGCAGCTGAGTAATTGGGAAAGTCAGTGATGTAAGGGTTCCTTACTCTGAGCTTGCTTTCCCCCTCCTTCTCACCACTAGGGACACTCTGCAACCTATTGCAGCCTGGTACAATCTGGTTTCTAGGTACAACTGAGGTTTTGTATCTCTGACCTGGCAATACAGGTCCTTTGATAAGGGTAAATTCCCCCTTTTTATCCTTGTTTCCTGGGCCCTGATAAGCTTCCTTATCACATACCCCCCTGCTTAAGTTATTACGGGCTGGCGGAGATTGCGAAGGTCCCTCCAAGCAGTCCGTAATTCGTGAGAGGGCATCAGCATTCTGGTGCAGTTTCCCTGCTCGGTGTTCCACTTTAA
This sequence comes from Ichthyophis bannanicus, assembly GCA_033557465.1. Taxonomy (NCBI): domain Eukaryota; kingdom Metazoa; phylum Chordata; class Amphibia; order Gymnophiona; family Ichthyophiidae; genus Ichthyophis; species Ichthyophis bannanicus. Next base: position 1,508,406 of record JAWIIG010000036.1, on the reverse strand, counting down.
AATCAAATGCCTGCAAGGCCATGTACCAACAGGTTAACCGTGCGTTATTATTTTTCATTTGTTGAAGCCATTTTAATGGGGCATGGTCTGTAACTAACAGGAATTTCCTTCCCGTAAGGTAAAACCGCAATGCTTCTATAGCCCATTTTATTGCGAGGCATTCTTTTTCTATGGTGGAATGCTTTTGCTCAGCGGGAGACAATTTCCTGCTGAGATACATCACTGGGTGTTCATTCCCTTCATGTTTTTGGGATAGAACAGCTCCCAGGCCTATGTCCGATGCATCCGTCTGCACCAGAAAGGGCTTCCTGAAATCCACGCCACGCAACACTGGACTGATGCATAGCCTTCCTTTTAAGAGTGTAAATGCTTTCTCGGCCTCGGGAGTCCACCGTAGCTGGTTTGGACAATTCTTCTTTAGCATGTCTGTAAACACTGCACTCTCTTCTGCAAAGCGCGGTATAAACCTGCGGTAATATCCAATGAGCCCCAGAAAACTTCTGAGGTGCTTCTTGGTGGTTGGTTGGGGAAAGTCCCTAATACTGGCTACCTTGTTGATTAACGGTTTAATCTTTCCCTTTCCCACCATATGTCCTAAATATTTCACCTCTCTTTTTGCAAAGGCACATTTCTTGGGATTTAAGGTAATACCGGCTTGTCTCATGGAGCGTAGTATAGCTCCGATTCTCACCAGATGCTCGGCCCAGCTGTTACTATGAATGACGACATCATCCATGTAAGCGGTCGGAGGACCTGGTCCACTAACCTCTGGCAGGTAGCTGCCGCTCCATGCAGTCCGAAAGGCATCCTCCTGAATTGAAATAATCCCATTGGGGTGCTAAATGCGGTTTTTGGCCTAGACTCCTTTGTTAATGGGATTTGCCAATATCCTTTGGTCATATCCAGGGTAGTCAAATATTGAGCTTGCCCCAATTGGTCTAATAGCTCTTCAATCCTTGGCATCGGGTAAGCATCAAAAACAGATATGGCGTTCACTTGCCGGAAATCTATACAAAATCTTAAGGTGCCATCCGGTTTTGACACCAGGACTATGGGACTATTCCAAGAACTCTTCGACTCCTCTATGATACCCATGTCCAACATGTCACGGACTTGTGCCGCTATCTCCTGTTTTTTTTGCTTCAGGCAACCAATAGGGCCTCTGCCTAACTTTCCTCCCTGGTGGCGTTATAATTTCATGCGCCACTAGGTGAGATTCTCCAGGAACCGGAGTTAACACATCTAGGAACTTTGCCAACAACTTTGCTAATTCCTCACGCTGTACCATCGACAGGTCTTCACCTATTCGCGGCTCGGAACTCTCCTTGCACTCTGTGACTTGAGGTCCCAGGTCTTCCTCTTCGTATACTTCCTTTTTTCCCTCGCAAGTGGCAGCAAGGCTTTTCATCCTCACCGCCTCCATTGAGCCGAATCCCCTGGTTCCCCGTTCGGTGTCGGACAAGGTTGTAACTTCCTCCAACGGGGGAAAACCCATTCTTTCACAGATCAGCTGGGCGATCCGATCCCCTGCCTTTACGGGAAAATCTTCCGGTCCAAAATTAAATAACAGCACTTTTACATTTCCCCTATAATCGGGATCAATAACTCCGGCTCCAACATCTAAGAAATGTTTAAGAGCTAACCCCGATCGAGGGGCTATTCGGCCATAGCAGCCTATGGGTATCTCCACTTGGAGTCCGGTGTCCACGAGGGCTTTTCCTCAGCTAGGTACTGTCACACGCTCCACACTACATAAATCAAACTCTGCAGCTTGCGGGGTTGCTCGCTTGAGGGTCTGGGCCTTCTTCGTGACCCTGCAGAACTTTAAGGTGAAAACCTGCTTACCAAGAGGTTTGGCTTCCGGGGGTTTCTTTTCTACTTTCTCAACGGGCTTCTGATAATTCTCAAAAAGGGGCCCGGGAACCACTACTGCCTGTCTCCCATCTTCCCAGGTATTGGCTCTATTCTGTGATGAGGTTGATACAAGGCCACTCTTCTGTTCTAGTCCTTCTGCTAAACCCTGTTTAAACTGAGGCCAGTCCCTACCTAAAATCAAATCATATGGGAGTTTTGGCACTATGGCTATTGGAATTTCTTTCTGGACTCCCAAACCCTTAACCGTTAGCTTATAGGTGGGATAAAATGAGGCAGCCCCATGAATGCATCTAATGCGTACATTACTTTCAGGCTTTCTAGGTACAGAATTGTCTTGGGCCTCTATTTTTTTCCAAAGTGTTTTGGAGAACATACTTTGGTCTACTCCGGAATCCAAAAGAGCACTGGTAGTAATTCCCTGTATCTCAATCATCAAAAGGAAACCTTCTCCGGTCCGCTTTAAACTGGTACCCATTAAATTAGTGCGAGACTTGCAACCTTTTTGCAAATGTCTCCACTTTCCACACTGGAAACATTTTTTCCTAGCCCACTTCATATCTTGTGTAGGCACATCACTTCCAAACACAGTATCTTTTCCATCCTTCTTTTCTGATACAGCAAAGCTTACCTCAGCACCTGTTTTCAGAGAGCTACCCGTTTTCTGATAAGCCAACTCGGCTTCCATAAAGCGTTCAGATAACAAGGTTGCCTCTCCCATGCTTTGGCAATTCTGCTTGATGAGAAAAGATTGTAAATCTTTTGGCACAGCTGACATAAATTGTTCTAGCATAATAGTGTCCAAAATCATCTCAACAGATTTTCCCTCAGGAGCTAGCCATTTTAGAGCTAGTCCCCTAATCCTCTGACTCAGAGCTTTTGGCGTTTCGCCCACTCTCAATACTGTGGCCCTAAACATGCGCCTATATACAGTAGGAGTTAGCCCTAACCGGTCCTTAATTGCACATTTAACAGCTTTATAGTTTAGAGCTTGGGCCGATGGCATGTCTCTATAGGCAGCAAGCGCCTCCCCAGTTAATGATGTAGCCAGCCTTACTGCCCACTGTGCCTCCGGCCAACCTAGAGCCAGTGCCACTCTCTCAAACGACTCGAGACAATCGTCTACGTTATCTTCAGGGGTGAGTTTCCCGAAACTAAAAGCCCCAACACCCTGAAACTGTCCCACATTGTCCATATGTGGATTAACAGGTATTGGTGCAGCTGATACCGCTCCTTCTCCTTGGCTCCGAAGTGCAATCAAGGCTTCAACCAAGTCAATAACTGGTTTCTGCTGTTCTCGCAAGGCGGTGATTGCAGCTTCCTGGGCCTGCTGTGCCATCTCCTGCTGACGTGCGAATTGGGCCGCCATCCAGCTTACCAGTTCCTTAGGATCCATAATAACACCTGCAAGAGATTAAAAAAAAGAACACAAAGGGCGGCACCCCACAAACAGCCTCCTTTCTTTTCTTTTTTTTTTTTTTTTAAATGCCTCTGCACAAACTTTTTCTATCCAGCACTGGTCATGACTAGGTACTTTTTACCTTATTCCAGTGTGGCCTCTCGCTTGTACAGCATCCTTTCGTCAGGAACTGCTCCTGGATCACCCCTTCTGCTCATCCATCAGGGAAAATTCCACTTTCACCTTGCTTGGCTTGAAAGTCTTGTGGCTGTGTGTCTTTATTGAACTTTTCTGGTATCCTTCAGTGTACAAGTATCCAACAACTACGCCACTGTCACGCCCATAGACCCTTACAGCAGTGTGGATGGGCATGCTTGTTATAGCAGATTCCACCACTTCAGCAATGTGCCTGACTGACTGACTTTGAAGTGTACCATGGGAAAGGTAGTCCAGTCAGGTTACACTTGACTTTTAGGCAGAAAAATACTCTTTTGTAGTTGGTCGAGAGTTAAGGCATTGACAGAATTTATTTATGAGGTAAACGCAAATAAGGTTCACAAATTGTCACCTATTGGATTTCTTCTCCAGGATTATATTTAGTACAACAGGATATAACTGAACTTAAGCACAAACAGCTTGTAATGTCTTTCAATGCAAAGCAGAAAGTCCTTTCCACAGCCACTGCTAGCAAACATGCCTAGCAGTGCTGTTTAAAACAAAAACAAAAATATCAGCTTCACATAAACAGCTCTCTTTTCTTTTCCAAAAGAAACTTCTTAAATCCACCGTGAGTACGGCATAAGCTCTGCACTGCACTGACTTCAGCTGGTCAATGAGCAATTAAGCAGCTGCAGACATTCTCAGCACAAGTGTTTTCCTTTTCAAAGAGCGTTTTCACTTCACATACAGGCTCTCTAGGGTACTGGACTCTGGAAGGTTCCCTTATGATGTATTCCCTCCCAGGACTTCTTTGTGCTTGGCAGTTTGGCATAAAGAACAGTCCATGTAAGAATCATTCTCTTCCAGAACTAATTCCTGTTCTCCTAGCTGCATGGGTTCTAGTTCTGGCTCAGAGGGCTTAGCTGACTGCCTCCCATCAGGACAAGCGCTGTCTCCAGCAAATCTATAATGCTCCCCATCAGACAGGCTTTCAAAACTCATACCTGGGTCAAGGCTTGGTTCAGTGATTCCTCCCTCATATTCTGGCCAGCATGTATCTGAGCTTCCCTGTCTTGTCCTCCAGCATGGGCTCTTGGTTCTCAGGGCTTCAGCTCCATTTCTCCTCCAGTAGGCATTCCTACTCCTTCTCCTCTCTGAATATTCTGTCCTAGCTTTAAACCTCCCAGGCTCTAACCCTGCCCTTTCTCCTCTCAGGTGTTGCAAATCAGTCTGCCTCCTGGCAGCTGAGTAATTGGGAAAGTCAGTGACGTAAGGGTTCCTTACTCTGAGCTTGCTTTCCCCCTCCTTCTCACCACTAGGGACACTCTGCAACCTATTGCAGCCTGGTACAATTTGGTTTCTTGGTACAACTGAGGTTTTGTATCTCTGATCTGGCAATACAGGTCCTTTGATAAGGGTAAATTCCCCCTCTTTATCCTTGTTTCCTGAGCCCTGATAAGCTTCCTTATCACATACCCCCCTGCTTAAGTTATTACGGGCTGGCGAAGGTTGCGAAGGTCCCTCCAAGCAGTCCGTAATTCGTGAGAGGGCATCAGCATTCTGGTGCAGTTTCCCTGCTCGGTGTTCCACTTTAAAATCAAATGCCTGCAAGGCCATGTACCAACAGGTTAACCGTGCGTTATTATTTTTGATTTGTTGAAGCCATTTTAACTGGCCAGGAAACAGCTAGTGTGCTGATGGCACCATGCACTTTTGCAGTATGGTGATGTACTTGGCCCCATTGACCATTCCATCGACGATGTGAAAACGTCCAACGCCACTGGCAGCCATGCAGCCCGAGACCATGACCTTCAAAAGATGTTTCACAGTGAGGTTGAGACACTCAGGCTTGAATTCCTCTCCAGGAAATCTCCTCACATAGGTGTGGGCCTGGTTACCAAGCAGGCAGAAGGTGCTTTCATCGCTGAATAGCACCTTTTCCGCATTTCAGTCGACCAGGTTGAGTGCTTTCTCACCCACACGATCCACTTGTGCCTTTGTATGTCAGTCATCAGTGGCTTATTCCGTGCTTTGCAGCCCCGGAGACCAAACTGCAGGTACCGGCGACGAACTGTTGATGAGCTGACACTGACCTCACTCTTGTCTGACCACTCTCGAAGTAGCTGAGGAGAGGTCAACTTGCGATTAGTCAGTGAAATGTGTCATAGTGTGCGGTCCTGTCGTGATGTTGATGCACGTGGATGACCTGAATGAGGCTTGTCCATCACTGAACCCGTTTCTTTCTTCTTCTGTACAATCTTAACAACAGCGCTCTGACTGCAGCCAACTTTCCTGGCTATCTGATGGCTTGAAAATCCTTCCTCGCTCATAAAGGACACACGAACACGCTCCTCCAACGTCAGGATCCGAGTCAACTTCATGATCGATCCAGAAAGCGCATGAAATTCAAAAATTACGCGTGTTTTTATAGCTGCACTGTTGGCTAGATATCTGCATTGTGATTGGTTAGTGAAACAGCCTCCTGATTGGTCAGAAATAATGTGTGCATACTGGATAATCTCGATCCAGTTTTGATGCAGGATCCACAAAAATCACAGTAGCTATCTCCCAGTGTCTATAAAGTATTTAAATTGGAAGCAAGGAATGCAAAAAAGTCAACTCTAATAGCCAAATGTACCCCTTTAATGGGGTAGAAAGATGAATATGATGGGCTAACACAAAATTTAAAAAAAAAAATGTTAGAAAGTACGAAAAACGCAAAACTCACAAGTGATTCCAGACTTTTGCACACCACTGTAAGATAGTCAAGGCTTAATGGGAGACAGCCAACATGGCTTTAGACAAGGAAGATCTTGTCTTACTAAGCTGTTATGTCTTTTTGAAGGTGTGAATAAACAGGTAGACAAAGGTGAGTTGGTTGATATAGTGTATTTGGATTTTCAGAAAGCCTTCTGGCAAGGTCCCTCATCAGAGACTTTTGGCAAAATTAAAGAATCATGGGATAGGAGGCAGTGTACTATTCTGGATCAGGAACTGGTTAAAAGATAGAAAGCAGAGGGTAGGGCTAAATGGCCAATTTTCCCAATGGAAAAATGTGAATAGTGGTGTACCCCAGGGATCTGTGCTGGGTCCGCTGCTTTTTGACATATTCATAAATGACCTGGAAAGTGGAATAACGAGTGAGGTTATCAAATTTGCAGATGACACAAAACTATTTAAAGTTGTCAAAACCCAAGAGGATTGTGGAAAATTGCAAGAGGATCTTGATAATGTCGTGCCCACGTTGCTGTGCACCTGTTGGTTAGGCAGGGTACTGCACTGGGGCTTCAACGTAACTGGCCTTCTGGTAGTTGTAGTTGTGCTGCCAGTTAAAAATCAGTCGTGGAACGATGGTAAGGTTATAAGGGCTTTATTTCCCTTTCCCAAAAGGACTTCTTATCATGGTACAAAACCAAAGAAAACATAACCCTTCCTGGGCATATAACAAAAGGAAAAACTGTAACAAAAATAGCTTCCTTTCAGCTTCTTAACCATAAACAAATGTATTTCAAAACAGTCTTGCACAAGCAGGAATAAGCCTTCCTTTCACAATGTCAGGCTTCAACAGCTTCTTATTTCTCTTTACCTTAATGAGGAAATGCCGTCTGCCATAGAAATTGTACAATCCATCTGTTCAATGCTATTCTCAGCTTCAGACGGTTCACATTGCATTGCTTCTTCACCAGGGTTTAATATATCTTTCCCTTCATCATGTGGGAGCTTTTCAAACAGTCTCTCTCGGTTATGACGTACTTTCCTTTTTCTGTCTGTGAGAGTAAACTGACTGCTATTACCACATTCACTGGAATTCTGTAGGTAAGAGCCTCTCCCCTGCTGGTGACTATTAGGTAAACTAAAATATTCTCCTGCACTTCTATTAGAAGGAGTTGGTTTACCTCTTGCCTCTGCTTGGCTCAGGACCCTATGGATAGCTGGAGTTTTGAACGGCAGTCTTTCTGAGACTCTGCTCCTTACGTTCCTTTCAGAGAGATTAACTTCTTCAGGTAAAAAGTATTTAACTTTCTCTTGCCTAGAATAAGGGTAGTGAAACTTCTCTGTTTCCCTTAAGCTGGCTTCATATGGCTTTTGTATATCAAGGAACTGTTTCCTATAGCCAAGCCCTGTGCTTCCCCTCTTAGGATAAGAATAAAACTCTTCAGCTTTTACCTTTCTCCTCCCGGCTCCGTTCCAACCTGAGCTGTTTCCAACACTCTCTGGGATTCTTTGATAAGTGAGGCTTTCTCTCCTGGCTTTTCTACTTCCTCGGTAGTTCTCTCCACAATAGCCGTTATACTCAATTTCACTCTCTGAGTCCAGCTGTCTTTGCCTCTCACTCAAGCACTCAGGGTAATCATTCAAACCTCCATTCAGGCTTCCATAGTGATAGTCAGACACGCTGTCTTCACAGCTATCTCTCCAGCTCTTCTCGTCCCGCCTTTTCTCTCTGCTCTCGTTCTCTCTGTTCACCCTGTTCCTTCTGTTCTGCCTAACTGCTTGTGAGCTGTGCTTATCTAGGTATCTCCGAGCAGCACCTCCCCCCAGCTGATTTGTATCAGGTGAGAATCTCCTAGCTTCCCTGCTGGCTGGGTGTGTCTCTCTGGCTCGTGACCTCACTTGTTTTCGTTGCTCATAGCAACTTTCTGACATGTGCTTTCCACAAACGTCAGTGTCTTCCTGATCTGCTACTCTTCCATCTATCTCCATAGGCTCCGCTGGTGAGTCTGCTCTGTGACAATAAATTGGAAGACTGGGCATCCAAATGGCAGATGAAATTTAATGTGGACAAGTGCAAAGTTATGCACCTAAGAAAGAACAACCCAAACTATGGTTACACGATGCAAGATTCCACATTGGGAACCACCACCCAGGAAAATGATTTAGGTGTCATCGTGGATAACATGTTAAAACCCTCTGCTCAGTGTGCAGCGGCAGCAAAGAGAGGAAATAGAATGCTAGGTATCTTAAGGAAAGGAATGGAAAATAAAACAAAGGATATTATAATGCCTCTGTATCGTTCCATGGTGCGACCGCACCTTGAATATTGTGTGCAATTCTGGTCGCCGTATCTTAAAAAAGATATAGCGTTATTAGAAAAGGTTCAGAGAAGAGCCACCAAAATGGTAAAGGGGATGAAGAGAGGCTAAAAAGGTTAGGACTCTTTAACCTGGAAAAGAGACGGCTGAGGGGAAATATGATAGAGGTCTATAAATTAATGAATGGAATGGAATGGGTAAACCTAGATTGATTGTTTACATCATCAGAATATAGAAAGACTAGGGGACATGCAATAAAGCTGCAGGGTAACCTATTTAAGACTAATAAGAGAAAAAGCGCATAGTTACTCACCTGTAGCAGGTGATCTCCGGGAACAGCAGAAATAAGTCTTCACATATGGGTATCGTCGGTACTGACGGAGCCTGCGCGGGAATGCTCCCCAGCGTCCAATAGGAAAGCTTTTGGGAGCATCCCACAGCACCTGCGTGCTGCCTTCCCGCCTTTCCAACTCTCCCTCTTCAGTTGAGTTTATAGCTGAGACCAAAGGAGAGAAAGAGAGAGATAGATAGAAACAACTCCTAGGAGAGGTGGATGGGTTGTGAAGACTTATTCCTGCTCTTCCCGGAGATCTTCTGTTACAAGTGAGTAACTACACTATCTCCAGGAACAAGCAGGAATGTAGTCTTCACATATGGGGACTCCCCAGCTAAGAGATGCCAGTGGGATGACCCCAGCAAGCTGTGGACCCCAGTTGAGATGGGTCATGCTTCCTCCCATGGATCTCTGGCATTGAAACCCGGGACGGCGGGTAGGAGTTGTACTATCTGAAAGAGATGCTGGAGAACAGCCTGGCCAAACAATGCATCCCGATGGGAGTCCTTGTCTAAGCAATAGTGGGCTGTAAAGGTGTGTACCGAAGCCCAAGTGGCTGCTCTACAGATGTCATCAATGGGCACAGAACAAAGATTAGCCATTGAGGCTGCCATTGCTCTCACATTGTGAGCCGTGACATGGACTTCCTCCGCTGCCATTGCTCTCACATTGTGAGCCGTGACATGGCCTTCAAGAGGAAGTCCCTTACTCTCATATGCAAAGGATATGCAATCTGCAATCCACCTAGAGAGAGTTCTTTTGGAAACTGGAAGTCCCAAATGACTAGAATTAAAAGCAACAAAAAGCTGGGAAGATTTCCTATGTTGCTTAGTTCTTTGAAGGTAAAAGGTCAGGGCTCTTTTACAATCTAAAGTATGAAGGTTCCTTTCTGCATTAGAGGCATGAGGCCTAGGGAAAAATACAGGAAGGTAAACCGCTTGGTTTAAATGAAAAGGCGAAACCACCTTTGGCATAAAGTGAGGATGAGTCCTAAGGACTACTTTACCATGGTGAAATCTGGTATAAGGAGGATCTGCCACTAAGGCTTGTAGCTCACTGATGTGTCTTGCAGAAGTGAGGACAACTAGGAAGATAACCTTCCATGAAAGAAACTTTAGAGCTGTAGTGGCTAAAGGTTCAAAGGGCGGTTTCATGAGCTGCCCGAGAACAAGATTCAGATCCCATGCAACCGGTGGTGGCTTAATGGGAGGTTTTGTTAACAGTAGACCTGTCATAAATCTTGCTACGAGTGGATGAGAGGAAATAGGTTGTCCTTCTAGAGGTTTACGAAAAGACGCAATGGCAGAAAGATGGACCCTTACTGAATTGGTTTTAAGACCAGAGTTTGATAAATGGAGGAGATACTCCAGTAGCAATTCCACAGGCAATGAAAGGGGGTTAAGTCCCTTTTGAGAACACCATACAGAGAACCTCTTCCACTTAAAAGTGTAGGATCGCCTTGTGGAAGGCTTTCTGAAAGCCACGAGGATATCCTTTACCTGTTGAGAAAGGTTGATATCTGGGAATCCTAGGCTCTTAGGAGCCATGCCCTGAGGTATAGAGACTGAGGATTCCGATGCAGTAGCGTCCCGTTGTCCTGGGAAAGCAGATCTGGAGCATATCCCAACTCCAGAGGTGTGGCTTGAGAGAGACGCAGAAGCAGAGAATACCACATTTGCCGTGGCCAACGTGGAGCTATGAGTATCATATGACCTCTGTCTCTCTGATGCTTGAACAAAGTTTTAGGAATGAGTGGGAAGGCATAGAGGAAGTCCTGACCCCAGTGAAGAAGGAAAGCATCCCTTGCCTGACAGTACTGAGCCAGAATTCTGGAACAGAATCGGGGAAGTTTGGCATTCTGCCGACTTGCAAAGAGGTCTATGTCTGGCGTTCCACAGATTCGAAACACTCGAGCAAGCTGGTCTGAATGGAGATACCATTTCTGTGGCAGCAGTATTCGACTGAGTTTGTATGCCCAAAGATTTTGAATGCCCAGAAGATACACGACTATAAGGTCGATTTGTAGCTCTCTGGCGAGGGCCCACAGTCGTTCATTGCAGAGTGACAGAGAGCCCGTTCTGCCCTGCTTGTTCACATAGAACATGGCTACTTGATTGTCAGTTTGGACCAGAACTGTCTTGTAGCTGAGATGGGCCTGAAATACTTGAATAGCAAGGAAAATGGCTCTCAGCTCTAGGAGGTTTATGTGAAGACAAGCCTCCTGTGGGGTCCAGAGACCCTGAGTTGAGAGATCGTGCAAGTGAGCCTCCCATCCCAACTTGGACGCATCTGTCATTAGGGTGGCCTGGCATAGAGGCTGCTGGAAAGGAGCGTTGACGAGAAGGTTTTCCAGTGATTGCCACCATTGCAGGGATGAAATGAGACATGGGGAATTTCTGATTTTGTCTGTTAGCCGACCCGAGGCCTGTGACCACTAAGAGGATAGGGTCCACTGGGCAGCTCGCATATGAAGGTGAGCATAGGGAACCACATGGATGGTGGATGCCATGTGCCCCAGAAGCTGGAGAATTTCCCGAGCAGTTGGGAAGGTCTTCATAGCTGCTTGGGAGGCCAGCTGTACTATATGAAGACAGCGTGGCTGTGGCAGGAAAGCCTTTGACTGCCTTGTGTCTAGACGAGCCCCTATGAGTTCTAGAGATTGAGAAGGGGTGAGATAAGATTTTGGGAAGTTTATGACCAGTCCCAAGTACCATAAAATTTGCATAGTGCGAGAAAGAGCGAAGCTGGCTTCTGGAGCTGTTGATGCTCGGATGAGCCAGTCGTCTAAGTAGGGGAAGACGAATATTCCTAGAGTCCTCAAAAAGACTCTTGGGGCAGAAGCCAGACCGAAGAGAAGAACCCTGTATTGAAAATGTCTTCCCTGGAAAAGGAATCAAAGGAATTTCCTGTGATCTATATGGATGAGAATATGGGTATATGCATCCTTTAGATCTAGAGAACATAGCCAGTCCTGGCTCTGAAGGTATGGCAGGAGTGTCCCGAGGGAAATCATCTTGAATTTTTCTCGGAAAAGATACCTGTTCAGTTCGCTGTGGTCCAGTATAGGCCTGTGTCCCCCTGTTTTCTTTGGAATGAGAAAATAGGGGGAGCAGAACACCGTACCCTGTTGGGATATGGGTACCTCTTCTATTGCTCCTTGAGCAAGAAGTGATGTGACCTCCTGACACAAGAGATCGGTGACAGGGCCTTGAGAATTGAATTGTCTTATGATTGTAGGAGGGGGCATACTGTGAAAGTGAAATCTGTACCCCTCTTGTACGATGGACAGAGTCCAGTTTTCTGATGTTACTTGTTGCCATCTTGTGGCAAAATGCATAATCTGCCCGGGGTGGTAAGGGGTTCTGGACCTTTCAGGGGCAGAACGACTAAGTTCTCTAGGAAGGAGTCAAAGCCCCTGAGGAGGCTGAGTCTGCTGAGCCGGTTGAGTTCTTGGAACCTGTGGCTTCCTCTGTTGTCTGGGCTTATGCTGCCCTCTTTAGGAAGCATGAGCTGGACAGTGGCCCTGATGGGTGTAAGATGGGTTAAAACTTCTTTTTCTTGTTGAAAAAGGGTTTCTTGAATGACTTTTTCTTTGTTGGGTTGGCTGTAGATTTTGATAGTCTGTTCAAGGTAATATTTTCAGATTCATTCTGATTGGCCTTGTCTTGCCAGTCCTTGCCAAAGAGGTTTTCTCCTGGGCAAGGAATGTTTCCCAGTTTATTTTACACTCATTGTTCTAAGTCTGATACCTGAAGCCAGGCAATACGATGTGCACCGATGGAAATAGCAGAAGTTCTGCTAATGCATTCAAAGCACTTAAAGGTTGCAGGGTTGACAAACTTAGAGACATCCTGGGCATGTTTGATCAGAGTGAGGAATTGCTCCCTATTTTCCTCAGGGAGAAGAGGGCTCATAAGCTCCAAGTCTCCTGCAACCTCCTTGAGAAACATTCCCATATAAAGAATGTAGGAGCTGATCCTGGCTACTAACATAGAGGATTGGAAGCATCGACGCCCCAAAGCATCGAGTGTCCTCGATTCACTGCCCGGAGGATTGGAAAAATGCGTTTTAGCACTCTTAATCCTACACATCGCCGATTCTACTTCCATGGAATGGTGTGGTAACTGAGTCTTTTGAAAACCAGGACAGCTTGGAACTCGGTACATGGTATCGAGTCGTCGAGAGTGTGGAGACAGCGTCAAAGGAGTTTCCCACATTCTTAGCATAAGATCATGCAAGATTCTGTGGATGGGCAGAGTAGCTGCCTCTTTAGGAGCCTTAGGGTATTGAAGAATTTCTAATTCTTCCCCTCTGGGTTCCTTCTCTGGAGTCACCGTGATTGCAAGTCCTTCAGCTAAATAACGTATGAAATCCTGGAAGGTCATGTCTTCTGGAGGAGACATTCTGCGTTGAGGAGGAGATGGATCCTCAGGCAGGATTTCTCTAGTACCGGCAGAGTCATCAGAATCATCGGAATCGGAAGATTCAAAGTATCTCTGCTCCGGGTGTTCTTGCAATGCCCGGTACCGGTACCGCTCAAAGTCGGTATCAGGGTGTCTCGGTACCGGTGCCCCGATACCCGAGATTGACTCAAGGCTAGGCATGGGGGAAGCACTGAAGCAATACCTGTGGAACCGTCTGTAGTGGTCTTAGCGGCATCGAAGCTTCTAAGAGGGCCCCGCTAGACTGCGTACAATAGTGAGGATTCTCTGATCCATCACTCCTGCCAATGCCTGGGTGTCGGTACCGGCGGAAGCGGGTATGACCCCAGAACATGGCACCAGTAGTTCAGCTGAGGTGGAAGCCTCTGGTACATCCTGGAACCCCGTTAATGCTTTCCTCGAGGGCAACGTCAGTGGCATCTTGATACTTGGAAGGAGATCTACCCTTTGAGGACCAGCCAGTCTTAGAAGACATGGGAGGAAGATGAAGCCCTGAAAGATGTCGATGCGACTGACATCGTATCTGCAGCAAACAGGGTACCGAGTTTTGCAGCTCTATTCTGCAGGCCCCTCTTAGTCATCTTTCTACAGGAGAGACACTCCACTGGAAAATGGCGCCTAGTACCGAATGGGGAAAGGCCCCCTCAAAGAAGAAATTGTCAGAAGCTAGTTTTTTTGGGGGGTTTTTTGTAAAAAGGAAGAAAAGAACACTGGCGGTACCATTAGGCGTCGAATGAAGGCAGACGCGACCACAAAAAAACAAAAAGAAATTTTCTGCGGTGACAGGGTATGCGTCCTGTCGGCTCCGTGGAAAACAAAGAACTGAAGAGGGAAAGTTGGAAAGGCGGGAAGGCAGCACACAGGTGCTGTGGGATGCTCCCAAAAGCTTTCCTATTGGACGCTGGGGAGCGTTCCCGCGCAGGCTCTGTCGATACCAACAATACCCATATGTGAAGACTACATTCCTACTTGTTCCTGGAGATTATTTTTTCACTCAACGTGTAATCAAACTCTGGAATTTGTTACCGGAGGATGTAGTAAAAGCTGTTAGTGTAGCTGGGTTTAAAAAAGATTTGGACAAGTTTCTGGAGGAAAGGTCCATAAACCATTATTAAAAGGGACCCAGGATATCACTGCTTTACCCAATACAAGCATTGAGGAACCTGTGTCTTTTGGGGAGACTGCTAGGTACTTATGACCTAGATTGGCCACTGTTGGAAACAGGATACTGGGCTTGATGGACCTTGATCTGACCCAGTATGGCATATCTTATGTTCTTATCATGTGTTCAATTCCCAATAACATGCAACCTGATGCAAAGTACATGAAATTTCCCCCCCCCCCTTGTACCCTGTCGCCCCCACCTGGCCGGGCAGATAACCTGGTACCAGGTAGGGTCGCCTTTTTACCTTTCAATAAGGTCTCCCTCAAAATGGCTGCCAGGAGGGCTGCTGGGAGTTGTAGTCTTATTTACTTAGGCAAAGGAGTTGTAGTCAAGTGGTCAGGCGCAAAACAGAGAAAATTTATTTGTTTGTAATCAGGGATTCCATCATACACAGGATATAAGTGGAAAACAAAAATACAGGGTTTTTACTCCAACGCAAAAGCTTTAACTTTTCAAAAGAAGCAGTCACAACGTTGCCTGTGTTCAGTAAATGCAGCTTATTCCAAAAACTTAAGCTTCACAAAAACTTCTCTTTTATAGGAACCTTATTTCTTGAAGCAAAACAGCTTTTAGAATGTCCTCTGATTATTCCCTTCAGCTTTCGGCTTCACAATATCATTTGAATATAACATTCAGCTGTTTTCCTTCTGCTGTGCCTTTCACACAAGTCAGGATTCTCTTATAGCATTCACACTTTAAAAGGCTCTACAGTTTAGCATTCTTCCAAGCTAGAGGCTTGGCAATAAGCACACTGCATTTCACATGAGTTATCTTCCATATCTCCTATTTCCATTTCTTCAACATTGTCCCTTTCACACTTATCCAAGGGTACCTGTAGGGAGAGCTGACTATTTTCTTTCTGGATCAAATCATTCAGCTTTTTGAGAAGGACTTGCTTCTGCCCTAACTCTTCTGCAAGGTGAGCCAAGTGATAGTCAATTAAATCTTCCCTCTTTATTCTGGGGTTTAGCTGGCAACTAGAATTAGCTTTTATCTCAGATGCTAATTCTCCTAAGCCTTTTATAGAGATGAACTGAGGAGGACACACTTGCCTTAAATCAGGAGTATTCAGCAATTCTCTTTGTCCTGTATGCAAGTCATGCTGTCTTCCGTCTGCAGAGAATTCCCTTGATTGAAACAGCCTTCCTTTCAGCTGGGACTGCCTTGGAACTTTTCCAATCAGTTTCCCCTGTTCTCTTGGAAGCTTAAACTCAGCAGCCTTTCTATCTCTCAAGGTTCCTTGCTGGCTTCCTCCCTGGCTGTAACACTTCTTAGAGCTGCCTTCTCTTAAAGGTTCAACAATACCTTCTTCAGCTCCACCTTTCCTTATTCTCTCAGGCGTTCTCTCCTCCCTTTTGGCTGTACTTGGCACGCTTCTGCCTGCTCCTGGGCTCTCCGTGCTTGTACTCGTTCTCCTCCCTGAGTTTCTAAAAGTCAGCTTTTTAAACTGCTCTTCTTCCTGTGCCACGCCTTGCTCCCAGCACATGTGAGCAGAGTCAGGCTTCTCTCTACCCCTGACGTGCTGCTGTGGGCGGGGCTTAAGGGTGACTATGTTGTGAGTCAGGGACTCCTGGTTACCAGGGAAACCCTGGATGCTTTCAGTTTTAAAGGTGCAGGGCTCCTTTCCCTGTGTATCCATAGCCTCAGTATTGCTTTCCTCACCACAACCCTCAGAAGACAAATGTAGATAGTCACATCTTTTGGATTGTACAACGCACCATGCACGCAATGCGCCGCCAACGCATAAGGCAGCAGTCAGAGCGCGTAAGGTGTACAGACCACGCAGGGCATACCATACGTGAGGCACGCTATGCACGTCGCACATGTGCTATGCGTCTTATGTTCCGCATTATGCAGATACATCGCACGATGGTGCATAAAACACCGTGTCATGTGTGGTGCGTCCACAGAAGGTCGGCATGTACAGCAACTAGGGCGTATGTGGCGCGTATGGCACCTAACCTCTTGCGTATTGAGCTGATGAAATGTGCGTCACCTCCATGACGTGTGCCATTTGTGACAACACGCATGACACAACATGCGACAATAATGGCGTTTGTCAGACGGCTGCCTGGGTGAGAATGTTCACAGTCTTGGCAAGTGCATATATCAATATGATTTGCAAGGGATTGTGGGAAATGCAGTCCATTCACACCAGACACAGCTGCTCACAATAATTAGTTGTGCTTGAGTGTAAAGCCAATAAGATATTTATTTATGGGGTTATTTCTCCCAACACAGATATGCTTGGTAGCACATAAAACAGGATACTTGCTTTCAGTGTTAAACTTGGAAAAAGAAAATCAGGAAAACAACAGTTGAACTTGTCAGGCAATCAAAGCAAAAGAATAAAGACCTGGTTGGTAACAAACTGGTCTTTTCTGTAGGCTTTAGCTAATATTTTCTTAGCAGTGTTTCAAACAACAAGCAAAACCCACAAAGAAGGGAAAAACTGTTCTTTTCAGGTTAACTTCTTATATCTTCACACATAGACTCAGAAGTGATTCCCTCATAGACTCAGAAGTGTTTCCCTCAGAGCTCACAAGCAATTAGGTAAGGCTCAATTGCTAGCAGTTATCCAGCTGAAACCCCTTAGCTGGCTTAATTTCTACTGCATGGCTCAAAATCCTATTCAGGAGCTTTTCTGAGTAGATTAAAGAACAAGTTTGTATTTCTTTGTGATGGTTGTTGTACTTTGTAACAGTAAATTACCAAAGGAGTTTAGACAGAGAGCAATCCATGTATTCACAGCCTGTATCAATAACCGCTCCCCCTTCTTCCACAATCATGGGTTCAATATCATGGATTGGCACAGAGGAATTTCTCAATGGAGCACTCTCTGGTGAATACTTGTTTCCTTGCTGTCTTTCAAGGTTATAGCTAGGGCATAGATCAGTGTTCATACCTGAGCTTCCATTGCTGTTAGAGTTCCTCTCTAAATAGCCTGGCCAGTATGTAGTCCAGTTCTTATGTTCAGCCTTCCAATCCAGATCCCTGGACACTGGATCTCTCTTCACATACCTTCTGGCACGGGTCCTAGGGTCCCTTCCAAGTGCAGCCGTCTCCCTCACAGGTACCATCTGGAGATTCCTAGCTCTGCAGCACCATTCCTCTGGCTTTCCCCAGTCCAATGGTGTATGCTGGCCTTTTGAATGTCTCCCAGTATACGTACTGCTCTGGACTCCTTTAGACCTCCCAAATGCTTTTCTCTTCTTTCTTCCAAAGGGTTTCTTGCCCTTTCTGTCCGTCCGCTCTGGCTTCTGCTTCTGATGATCCTCCAGATGATGAAGATGTCCAAGCTGAATCTGAGGATCTCCCAGATGAAACTGAGGATGAGGACAATTCTCTGTAGAATAAACTCTACCTTTATTCTGCTTTGATGAGTGCTCCACCCTAGCACAGCGCAGCTGTGCTGAATCAGGCCCTGCCCTTTGAGATGAGTGCTTGGGGATTACCTCATAGCCCTTCTGATTGAACACACGTTTCCCCACCAGCTCCTCTAATGGCTGTTGGAAACCTGGTGCATTCTGGGACTGGTAGTCTTTTATGGGAAAATTCTGTTTTCTTATTTCTACCAGAACTGACAGGTTGCTTGTTCAGAGTCACTTCACCTTTTCTATAGCTCCTTCCTGAGCTATGATAAGCTTCCTTATCACACGTTACGCGTGTTGTATCATGTGTGGTGCCATGCACTGCTCCTTGGTGCTGCGCAATGCGCCATGAATTAAAATACTGCACAGTGATGATAATTCACCATAAGGCACGTTATGGCTTTCCATGAGAACACTGTGTCATGACGTCCTTCACTAAAAATAACAGACAAAATGGCCGCTCGATCCAGAAGCCAGCATTTTCTCAGGGGGATGTGGAAATGCTGGGCCAAATGATCTGCTGCAGGCAGAGGCGCCTGTTCACCTCATCCTCTGTGCGCCAAAACCTTTACAAGGTGAAGTGTGCCTGGCACCGGCTGCAGAGGAGCTACAATGCCCGGGCAGACTACCCACGAGAGGTAAGTGCATGGGGGAAGGTACCACAAACCAAGGAGCCCAACATAGCAGGTCGTAAGCAACATACATCATCTACCGGTAACACCATGGACAAATAGTGTCTAGTCGTAGGTCTGTGAGGCGAGCATCGTTGCACAACAGTGTGCTGTGAATGCAGGTGAGGGGTAAATGTTACCTAAACTGGTATTGCCATAATAAAGGTGACAGTTTCAGGTGTAGTAACACCCACTACTATGACCCAGGAGGGGCGAGGTTCACATAGCTTTGTAAGTGCCGTAGATGCATGTTTGTGCATTGTAAGGTCAAATAATAGAATTGTGTATGCATGTGTAAATACAGGTGACCATCAACATCCAAGACGACTAAAGGAAGGGCTTCCATTTTCACAGTTTCTCAGATTCCGTAGAAACTGTTCGGATGTTGATGAATTTAAACGACAGGCTCAACATTTGAAGAGACAGTTTGTAAGTAGAGGCTATCCAGCTTCTATTGTCTCCAAAGCATACCGACGTGCACTGTATAATCACAGACATTTGCTGCTGTCAAGTAGATCGAGCAGTCAAGTTACACAGAATGATGATTCTGTGGTTAATTTGATCACTGGGTATTCGCCATTAAGTAATTCCATTCAACGAATCGTAGCAAGTCACAGTAAAGTTCTTCATGCGAGCCCAGAATTAACCAACAAGCGTATCAGATGTGTCTGGCAGCGGGGCCGCACACTGAAAGATAGATTAAGTAGATCTATTTCTGTTTCAAGACAGTCATCATTGATTGAGGGGGGCCACATGAAATGTGGACATTGTGAAATGTGAAATGTGGACATTGTGATGTATGCGCAGTCATGATTGAAACGAAGTATTTTGAATATGGCCAATTTCGATATACACTTCGTACAAACACTAATTGTGACTCTCAAGCAGTAGTCTATGGCATGCAATGCCCGTGCAACCTTTGGTATATAGGGAAAACAATACGACAGCTGCGGACACGTTTGCGTGAACATAGAAGCCGTTTGAAATGTGGCCGACTTGAAGCCCCTATAGTTGCACACAGTTTGGAGCACCAACACACATTTGATCAATTTCGGTGTTTGGCAATTGAGCAGGTGCAATGTGGAACTAGAGGGCGATCACTTGACCAAACATTGACACGTAAGGAGCAACAATGGATATTCAAACTTAACACAGTTATGCCGATGGGACTAAATGCGTCCATAGAATGGATGAGCTGTATGTAATAATGGTTACATTATTACTAGTAATTTCATCAGTAACGCATTAGTAACACTGAGTAGATGCAGCTCATGATATCTCTTGCTAATGTATTCTCTAGGCTAGTAGTGTCTAACCTACTCATTGGGTGATCGTGTCATGTGAACATTCCCTTGATCATTCAGGATGTTATAAAAACTTGTAAACCCGAGTAATCCACATGCGCGGCGCTTTGTCAACAGCTGATCAAGTTAGTAAGGAATCAAACCATATGAAGCCACGGAAGGCCGGCAGCATCGTTTTGCAGTGAGTACTATAAGAAAAAGAGCACTCTGATGTGTATGGACTGTGAAATAAGTGAGTTTGAGGTTTATAAAGGTTATGTATTGTTTTCTCAGCATGAATTGAAGGCAATGAGGTTCCCCTGATGAACCGCGGACAGTGAAACGCCGCAGTGGGACCCTAATGAGAGCGTCGGGAACTCAGTGAAATTGGCGTACAGACTTCAGCTTATGCAACACTCTTGATATAAATTAGTGTATGGATTCCAGCCTGTGCAATATTTTTGAGAGCTTGGACCACAGCAGCTCAGCAGCATAGTGCCAGTTAAGTGCTATTATTATGAATATATGATATATTTGAATGATCTGGCATATGCGCTTTTCAACACCAAGTCTATAAGTCTGGAACTAGCACTATTACTTTCCTTAGTGTGAGGCATGTTTTATAAAAAGAGGTTTCCATATAAAAGGTCGTTGATGTGATTGCTAGCTACAGCTGTGGAGATTCTAAAGAGCCCGGCTGGCTACAGACTGAGACCTTTGGAAATCTGAAGATCTGGTTGATTATTGTTTAATTAGCTGAGAAATATATAGACACATATAGTATTGTGTTATTTTTGAGCGCAACTTTGGACATTATAGAGCAGGTGATGGCACATACGTATGTAGCTGGCTGGTCCATCCAGTGTGCCCTTTGTTTCCAAATGTAGGTGCGAATGCTGATGTATGCAGGTCTGCCATATCCATGTGCAGCCTCAGGCCTATACACCGAGGTCTGTGGTTCAACAATTGGAGCAATGTAGGTGTGCCTGCTGATGTGTGCAGGTCTGTCCTACCCATGTGCGGCATCAGGCCTATACACAGAGGTCTGTGGTTCAACAATTCAACCAATGTAAGTGCGCCTGCTGATGTGTGCAGGTTTGCCCTACCCATGTGCGGCCTCAGGCCTATACACAGAGGTCTGTGGTTCAGCAATTGGACCAATGTACGTGTGCCTGCTGATGTGTGCAGGTCTGCCCTACCCATGTGCGGCCTCAGACCCATACACAGAGGTCTGTGGTTCAACAATTGGACTAATGTAGGTGCGCCTGTTGATGTGTGCAGGTATGCCCTATCCATTTGCGGCCTCAGGCCTATACACAGAGGAATGTGGTTCAACAATTGGACCAATGAAGGTACACCTGTTGATGTGTGCAGGTCTGCCCTACCCATGTGCGCCTCAGGCCTATACATAGAGGTCTGTGGTTCAGCAACTGGACCAATGTAGGTGTGCCTGCAGTGTGCAGGTCTGCCCTACCCATGTGCGGCCTCAGGCCTATACACAGAGGTCTGTGGTTCAACAATTGGACCAATGTAGGTGCACCTGCTGATGTGTGCAGTGCTAACCTACCCATGTGCGGCCTCAGGCCTATACACAGAGGCCTGTGGTTCCACAATTGGACCAATACAGGTGTGCCTGCTGATGTGTGCTGGTCTGCCCTATCCATGTGCGGCCTCAGGCCTATACATAGAGGTCTGTAGCTCATCAATTGGACCAATGTAGATGCGCCTGCTGATGTGTGCAGGTCTGCTCTACCCATGTGTGGCCTCAGGCCTATACACAGAGGTCTGTGGTTCAACAATTGAACCAATGTAGGTGCTCCTGCTGATGTGTGCAGGTCTGCCCTATCCATGTTCGGCCTCAGGCCTATACACAGAGGTCTGTGGTTCAACAATTGGACCAATGAGGTGCACCTGCTGATGTGTGCAGTTCTACCCTACCCATGTGCGGCCTCAGGTCTATACACAGAGGCCTGTGGTTCAACAATTGGACCAATAAAGGTGTGCCTGCTGATGTGTGCTGGTCTGCCCTATCCATGTGCGGCCTCAGGCCTATACACAGAGGTCTGTGGTTCAACAATTGGACCAATGTAGGTGCTCCTGCTGATGTGTGCAGGTCTGCCCTATCCATGTGCGGCCTCACGCCTATACACAGAGGTCTGTGGTTCATCAATTAGAGCAATGTAGATGTGCCTGCTGATGTGTGCAGGTCTGCCCTACCCATGTGTGGCCTCAGGCCTATACAAGAGGTCTGTGGTTGAACAATTGGACCAATGTAGGTGTGCCTGCTGATGTGTGCAGGTCTGCCCTATCCATGTGCGGCCTCAGGCCTATACACAGAGATCTATGGTTCAGCAATTGGACCAATGTAGGTGTGCCTGCTGATGTGTGCAGGTCTGCCCTACTCATGTGCGGCCTCAGGCCTATACACAGAGGTCTGTGGTTCAACAATTGGACCAATGTAGGTGTGCCTGCTGATGTGTGCCAGTCTGCCCTATCCATGTGCGGCCTCAGGCCTATACATAGAGGTCTGTAGTTCATCAACTGGACCAATGTAGATGCACCTGCTGATGTGTGCAGGTCTGCCCTAACCATGTGTGGACTCAGACCTATACACAGAGGTCTGTGGTTCAACAATTGGACCAATGTAGGTGCTCCTGCTGATGTGTGCAGGTCTGCCCTACCCATGTGCGGCCTCAGACCTATACACAAAGGTCTGTGGTTCAACAATTGGACCAATGTAGGTGCGCATGCTGATGTGTGCAGGTCTGCCTTACCCATGTGCGGCCTCAGGCCTATACAAGAGGTCTGTGGTTCAACAATTGGACCAATGTAGGTGTGCCTGCTGATGTGTGAAGGTCTGCCCTACCCATGTGCAGCCTCAGGCCTATACACAGAGATCTGTGGTTCAGCAATTGGACCAATGTAGGTGTACACGCCTGATGATGTGTGCAGGTCTGCCCTACTCATGTGCGGCCTCAGGCCTATACACAGAGGTCTGTGGTTCAACAATTGGACCAATGTAGGTGCACCTGCTGATGTGTGCAGTTCTACCCTACCCATGTGCGGCCTCAGGCCTGTACACAGAGGCCTGTGGTTCAACAACTGGACCAATATAGGTGTGCCTGCTGATGTGTACGTGTCTGCCCTACCCATGTGCGGCCTCAGGCCTCTACACAGAGGTCTGTGGTTCAACAATTGGACCAATGCAGGTGCTCCTGCTGATGTGTGCAGACCTGCCCTATCCATGGGCGGCCTCAGGCCTATACAGAGAGGTCTGTGGTTCATCAGTCAGAGCAATGTAGCTGCGCCTGCTGATGTGTGCAGATCTGCCCTACCCATTAGCGGCCTTAGGGGTGTACCCAGCCCATCATGTGGGTGGCCAAAACAGACCCAGAGAGAGGAGATGGCATTGTTATATTTCCAAACAGTCTGTGGGTAGACACTGGTGCACATGATGCAGACCTGACCCTGTTGGTTTGTTCAATTATGTACACACACAACATCCATTGTGAGGCCAGTCCAGTCTTTCCACACAGAGTTTGTGAGAATGAAGATGCATATGTTGTTGTATTTTACACCCATGCAGCTATATGACATATGCCACAGATTGAATGGTCACATGTCCTGGGAGGGTGTATGAATGCACATATGCATATACAGGAGATAGATGCCTCCATCAGTCCTATCTGGAACACCCTTTAGATATATTGCATGCCCCCAGTAGCACTGTCTCGTGATGAGATAAACAATCACAGTAGGTACTGTCACAGCCCCTCCTAGCGGCAACGTGCAGAAAGGAGAGGGCGGACACTTATTTTTGGTTGAAGGAGGAAAAAACTTTTCTAGACCAGGTGCATCATGGTCTTTGTAGTCCCACTTCATAAAGAAATAGTTGTGAGCCTTGTGCAAGGTTAAACTTAAATGGTTTTTATTCCCTTTGTTGCGCAAAGGTTCTCCAGGAAGATAAAAACAGAATGTACCTTACTTCAGGGTTTATGCCAAAATATTTACAAAGTCAGTAACTGTTACAGGCGCTTCACAGTTCTTTGCATTCAAACAGGTTTTCAACACCAAGAGGAAAAACAAATACAAAACTTCTTCTTTCAGCTTAGCAAAAGCAAAAAGATATGTTAAAGCATGTCCTGCCGGTTACAATTTTGTGAGACTATAGATTCTTGGAAACACAGAGTGAGCAGTCCATCGGGTGCTCTAACTGCAATGGCTCTGTCTCTATCACCTCTATTTGCATAGGTTCCTGTTCAGCCGTGTTGTCAGCTAGTCCTGAGCTTTCCCTGGATAAGGCAGGTTGTAGTTCAATAGATCTCTCCAATATTCCCCAGCCTTGCTGGTCTTGGTTTGGCAAATAACTGTTATGGCTTTTTACTATGCCTCTCTGTAAAGGTTTCCCAAGCCCTTCCCAGCTTTGTTTCCTATCAGTACGGTTCTCTGGGTTATAAGCTTTTCTAGGAGCTGGCTCACATCTTGGAAGGGAAATATAACAGTACCTTGGATCTTTGAGACGTGCTCTGCTGATATTTGCTCTACCCAGCAGTCTCCTTCTATCACCATCTTCCCTGAAGACTGGCTCCTGGAGCTTTCTGGAATGGGCTTGTCCTCCCTGGAACTTAGCTCTTCCTTGTAAGTACTCCAAGCTTCTCTGCCTTTCAGTATGTGAGGTTCCTCTTTCGGGTCCCCTCTCAGTTCCTCTCTGAACTTGTGTTCCTCTCCAAACTTGTGGTCCTCTCTGAGCTTGAGGTCCTCTCTCAGCTCGTAGTCCTCTCTCAGTTCCTCTCTCAGCTTGAGGTCCTCTCTGCTTTCTTCCTTCTGAGCACTGTTTATAAAGCCGTTTCTCCACTGAGCTTCCTGGCTCTCTACTCAGGTGTACCTGATTAGCTCCTGCATTCTCAAAACCTGGGTGTGTCAGCTTAGCTTCTGCAGCCTCGTGTCTGCTCCCTCTAGCTGCATGTTTAGGTAACTGCACCTTCTGTGAGTCAGTTGCTTTATAATAAACAGTGGGTTTTTTTCTAAGTCTATAGCTTCAATGGCTTCAGCTTCATCACAGTACATCAGTCCCACTCCACTCAGTCATACGTAGACCCACATCATATATCCCCACAGCAATATCATTTCTAGGGTGGGTAGCCCAATGCTTTGGTGCCCCATCTCATAGGGGTATCCCCCCATCCCTTCCATAATATCTTGTGTGTCCACTGTGTAATGCAATATGGTGTGTAACAGATGGTGGGCAGACTGTCACACAGTAGTCAAGATGTCACGTAACATTCCTTCCCTTAGCATATCAAGCACTCATGTCTCTCTCCTGGAAACGGTTGCACACTGGGGGTTGGGTTCCAATATGTCATCCACGATGACACTGAGATCCTTATCCTGGGTGGTGGCTCCTGATGTGAAACCCTGCATTGCATAAACAGATTTTGGGCCTCTCTGTCCTAGGTGCTCAGCGTTGCATGTTTCAATATCACATCTCACCTGCCATTTGGTTGCCCAGCCCTCTGAGTTTGCAGGATACACTTGTCAACACCAACAATCCTCATGTCCACCAACTCCGTTAATGAGTACTGTGCCATGTGCAGATGTGTGAACCTCATATGTTATTCACATGTTGTCGTCATATAGTAATATGTATCACAGATGTAGATAATGCACAGATTTTAGGGTACTCACTCTGGCACCTCTCTCCCTTGCCAATACTGCACACTGATCCCAACACCATGCATTACATCTTGTAATAGGTTCATGATCCACATCATTTTATTTATTTATTTACATTCTCTTATATACCGTGCTATTCTGCATCAGTGTGGTTTACATTGAACAAACTGAAATTACATTGAACAGGGCACTATAACTTGGAGATAACTATTTTACAGGGAACATGGGCTATGGAGGGTTAAGTGGCTTGCCCAAGACCACAAGGAGCACCTGTAGGACTATAAACCCCAGTCCTTCCGGCCCAAGGTTGCTGTCCTCTAGTGGGATTTGAACCCCTGACCTTCCGGCCTGAAGTACCTTGCCCCAACCACTAGGCCACTCCTCATATGCCATCATCACACTGCCTCATATGCCATGATGTGATCATTTGGACAGAGGTATCTCATGAGGTATCCTGGCAAGGCCTGTCTGATTTCCCACATACACTATATGAATGGACACACCTATGCCTAGCTGTAATCCCACACAGTCATACAAACATAGCAGATAGGTAAGATAGGAATGTCTGTGTCCAAAGTCATGTTGATGTACTCTCATGAAGACATGAATGGCGTTTGGCTTATATCAATATGGCGGTCCATACTATCATTCCTGTGCAGACGTCAGGCTCTCTGGTGTGTAGTTACATGCACGACCACTGGACCCCTGTTTTCCAACTGTTGTGTAACAACAGACATCCACCAATCCTCTTGGGTATCACAGATATTAGCCATTAGAGCACACAGGTGACCAGAAGCAGACCTCAATTCCATCTCTGAGGTGTACATCCATAGGCTTTGAGGTACACCATATTGTCCATGGCATTTACCACTAAACACCATATCTAACAGTTATAACAACTTGTCTGTGTGACATGATATGTCCGCCACTTCCCCCTCTATAGCACCTTTACAAACAACATCATTTGTGGCCAACATCCCGATATCTAACTCAGTAAATACACAAACAACAAAGTCATGAGTTACACCCACAATGTGCCTGTCCTCATGTATTGGGCCATGTATCCCCCTGGCATCCCTCATCTGTCATATCACCAATATATTGGTCTGTCCACCATCCTGTGACACATCACCAGGATGTGTAAGTCAATATGAGGCCCCCATGAGGCTATGTAGCATAGGGCTGAGTGATCACTGCACAATACCATTGGTCCCATGCAGGGTTATCAGAATGAGGCAGCAATGATAAGCCAGGTTGGATATGGAGAGCAGCAGAAGACAAATCTAGGGATTAGGATGAGCCTGCCAGGCCAATGTACCCATCTCCATGTCAGTCAACCACAGACAGTGATTATGTGCTTGCATGTGTAGATAGTCACACACAACACATTGCAAGAATGATCACCAGGTGTATCCATAGGCTGCACGTCAACACCTATGATCCCCAGCCCTGTCCACAATGGCAACAACATCTGACACATGTAGCTAGCATGTCTGTAATGTGAGCCTGTGTCCACATGCATATGCTGGCAGTGCACACATGCACCCACAATTGTTGGTATGTTCAGGCAGAGTGACACACATTGGTGTGAAACAGCACTGACTAGTCATCTAAGCAATGACAGCACATCGTGAGCACTCACACACCTCACCTGAACTGAGACACATGGCTAACCCAGGAAGTGGCCATGGATATATGGCACAGAACACATAAGGTTGTTCTGTGTGAACTGCACACACATGTGCACATAAGCCATTGTAAAGGTCGAGGGGGACATGGCTGAGTTGTTTGAGCACTGGTGTGGGTAATGTAGGCCACAGAACTGCTCCATTTGGCCACTCTGGGATAATTATGTGCCACATGTGACAGCCCCACAGTGCACAGTGACAGGACACCATGCAGTACAAAGGTAGGACCCCAGCTGGTGTGGGGATGTGGCATCCTGGGCATCTCCATCACATGACAGTGTGCTGACATGTAGACACAGTATAGCAGTCATAGGTGTGTGTCTGTGATGGTGTTGTGAATGCGCACACAGGAAGGGGCAGGCTAACTGCAGTGTACAACAGGAAAATTAGCACACTACACATAACCATGAGTGTTGTGCTGTAGATTAGGCACAGGCATGTATTGAACATAACAGCTGCCATATATCCTTGTTCCCCCAGGTGGAGGATCTGCGGAAGAAGGGCCGCGAGCTGAGGTGGTGGAAGTTTGCTTATCCTGGCAGGCAAAGTAGTGTGAGTGGTTAGGCGAAACAGAGAATATTTATTTGTTCTTGGGTTTTACACCTCGCATCAAAAGTAACAGGGCTGAACAGAAAAACTGGATACTTCTCCAAAACAAAGGAATAAAGTTCACAACAACGTATTCATAGGTTGGTCAGCTTCAGCAATGGCTAACTTGGACACCGGAACTAGCTTACCAAGCTCAGGCTGCTAACTTCCTTACAGGCAAGTTACTTTCAACAGAAGACTGTTTCCTCACAGTTTCCTTCCATACACAATTAGCTTCAAAATGTCCATTGAGTTTTCTTTCAGTTGTAAGCATTGAGGAGAAATAGCTTGGGTTAAAACTACCAACTATTTTCTCTGCTGTACCTTTCACTCAAATCAGCTTCCTTATCTTAAACATTCACTCATTCAGCTGTGCGTGGGGTTCAGCACACTTGCAGCTCATTTGTCCTACAATAAGCACATTGTATTTCTTCAGGACTATTCTCATAACCTTCACAGCAGCTTTCTATTTCCATTTCTTCCACAGAATCATTACAACACTCTTCAGCGGGTACCTGGCTGTAGAGCTTACTATGCTGCTTCTGCAGCAATTCGTTTAACTTTTCTAGTAATATTTTTTTCTGCTCTATTTCCTCATAGAGCCTCTGGTCAGGGAATGCAGACAAGCTATTCTCCCTATTTCTACCAGTTAGCTGGCTAGCTGAATTGGTCCCTCCAGTAGGAACTAACTCTTTCCATTTTCTCCTGTGCAGGGATTCTGGAACAATCACTTGCCTGAATTCTGGGCCTCTTAGTTGCTCCCCTCCTTCCTGCTCACAGCCATGCTGCCTTCTCTCTGGAGACGCTTGTTTCCCTTGTAGCACTTTTCCTCTTGGCTGTGTTTGCCTTGGATCTTCTCTTCCCAGATCCCACAGCTCGTCTCTGCTCTTGGGGCCAGCACTCCTCGTGCTTCCTTGAGCTCCTTGCTATTCCCTTGAGCTCCTCTCGTTCTCCTTCCTGCTGTGTTCCTCTCTGCTGTGCTTGTGCCTTGGCCCGTGCTTGTCCTCGAGCCCCTCTCTGCTGTGCTAGTCCTCGTGCCCCCTGCTGTGCTAACTGACTGTTCAAACTCAGCAGTTTTAAACTTATCTTTGTTAGGGACCACACCCTTCTCCCAGCACACGTGGGAGCTGCTAGGCTTCACTCTAGCCCTGACGTGCTGAAGTGGGCGGGGCTTGATGCTGGCTGTGCTCTGACTCAGAGGTTCTTGGTTGCCTGGGAAACCCTGAATGCTCTCATTTTTAAAGGACCAGGCTTCCCTTTTCTGCCATTTCCTTTCCTCTGAACTGCCTTCGTCATCACAGTACCTAGCAGTTTCCCCAAAAGACACAGGTTCCACAATGCTTGTACTGGGTCAAGCATTGATATCCTGGGTCCCTTCTTAATAATGGTTATGGACCTTTCCTCCAGGAACTTGTCCAAACCTTTTTTAAACCCAGCTACACTAACAGCCTTTACTACATCCTCTGGTAACAAATTCCAGAGTTTGATTACACGTTGAGTGAAAAAATATTTTCTTTTATTAGTCTTAAATAGTTTACCCTGTAGCTTCATTGCATGTCCCCTAGTCTTTCTATATTCTGATAACTGTTGCCGCGGGCGCCCCTACTGGCGTAGTAAAATAAGGGCGTCCGGGGACATTTAATTTGTATCAGAGAGTTTCAAGCCGAAGGACCAAAAGGATTGTGGTCCTTGTAGTATAGAACTCCCTGAAAAGAATAACTACGCCAAGTGTAGGGTAAATAAGGCTTTATTTCCCCGATTAATGCTCTAGGTTCAATGGGACATCAACATAAAGTGGAGGTAATGCTTTCCTCAAACAATAAAGTTCCACCATGGACTAAACTGTTAAAGGTTGTAAGCTTTACAATTGACTGTTTAGCTGGGTTAGGGGGATTTCCCAAAACAATAGAAAACAATATCAGAACAAAATGGTTATCAGCTTCACCATATGCAGACTTATTTCTTCGCTATACAATTAGCATGGCAAGCAAACTACTTCTTAAGAAAAAGTTACATTCCATAGGTTCGTTGTGAGGCCTGGGAACACTGGAGCTATAATCCAAGTCCATTGATTCTGGATCGC
This sequence comes from Ichthyophis bannanicus, assembly GCA_033557465.1. Classification (NCBI taxonomy): domain Eukaryota; kingdom Metazoa; phylum Chordata; class Amphibia; order Gymnophiona; family Ichthyophiidae; genus Ichthyophis; species Ichthyophis bannanicus. The sequence goes on along the minus strand of JAWIIG010000036.1, from coordinate 1,478,645 downwards.
TACCCTCTTCAGTGTTAAGAATATCTTCAGAGTCTCTTAATTCCTCACAGAAGTTCCTTGGCTTCTCATATAACTTTCTTAAAACACTTTTGGGAAGTGGCTTTAAATAGTTAGCTTTACTTCTTCTATGATACTGAGGTTTATCTACTTGCATAACACTTTCCTCATTTAGAGTTCCTTTTAGAATGAAAGGCTTTTCATACCTTAGCTTCCGAGGAGCGCCACGCCCAGGATTCAGCTTACAACGTAGCTTTTCCTGCTGACCAACTGTCTTGTGCACTGCTCCACAATCCAGGCTGCTAGGAAAACCAGACGTGGATTTCCACCTTTCAGGGTAAGAGGATCAATGTAAAAGGAATCTCCTTTCCTTGTGCCTTTCTGGTTTGGCCTAAAGGACTTACTTGGAGTTGGAGAACTTCTTTCAACAGGCAGGCTGCTTCTCTGGGCTTTATCCCATGGAGTATACCTCTTTTGGCTCCTGCCACCTAGAGCTGGCCGCAGCTGGAAACTATCCTGTTCCAGGCTTCTCTCAGAGCTTGTGCTGCCGGTCCTTCTGACCTTGCCCTTGGCACTTCCCCAGGACTGAGTCTTGCCCCTGTCTGTGTCCGTTCTTCTCCTTCCTTCTCCTGTTACTATTCCCGGTACCCTCGCTGGTACCCTTCCGGTTATTCTGTCGGCTACCCTCCTTGGTGCCTCTCTTCCGTGCCTTCCTGCATCCCGGTGCTCTTCCCGGTCCTGGTCACGGTGCTGGTCCTTTTGCTGGAGCCTGTCCCGGTCACGGTGCTGGTCTCGCTGGTGCTGGTCTCTGCTCATCTGATTTCCCTTATAAAGGGATTTCTGGCTTGCATGCTGTAAGTTTGAGGACAGGTGAAAGCACTTATCATTAAGGTGCTCAGTGCTTGAGCACGTTGCTTCAGGTACTGTGTAACTGTTCATGCGCCCTCTGGCTGAGCTACACTGGAACTGCGCTCTCTGCCTTTTCTGAGATTCATGCAAATCAGGAGTTTTTTTCAAGGCTGTTTCTTCCCTAGCTCCAGCCTCATGACATATCCCCCGAGTTAAAATATTACAAGCTGAGTGTTCAGTTTCACTACAGCTTGTAATTGCAGCTTCTTCAACTGCCTTACAAGGCTGCTCTTTGTCTCTAATCTCCTGGCTATGGCAACGTGGGTGCCATACCTTGTATTGATATCCTTTCCTGACTGATGTACACAGGTTAGGTATGTTGGAAGACTGTTTTAGACGGTTTCTTCTTAACCTTTCTAAGAATCGTGGTCTATCCATGTCGAGCTTCCACTCTGACTTGCTTCGTTGCGTCCAAGAATTCATTCTTCTCATTTGTATGACTTCTTGTCAGCCTTGTTTGACCAAGCTGACTACGTTTTTCAACATGATAAGAAGAACTCAACCCATTATACTTCATAGGTGCTATAAGGGTTTTAGACACCGGCCTTTTATACCAATTTGGCCTGGTCTGAATTCCTACCGGTAGTGAATGAGGAGCATTCACTGCATGGGGTCTGGACAGTGACACATCTTCTCTGATCCATCCCCTGGTGCGCCAGATTCTTGTAGATCTGGACCTAGGATTCCGAGGATATTCCTCTATATCATCCTTCAGGGATTGGTTGCGGTTCAGCCTTCCTTTATATTCTGGATCAAGAGATGGAAAGCCATCAGCTTCAAGCTTCTTGAGAGCCTCTCCAATCACTTTTCCTCCAGTTTCCTTAGGAAGTATCTCTTTTCTAGGCAGTATTTTACCTCTTCCAGAGTAAAAAGTGCTGCTATAGCTTTTAGAACCCGCATCCTTAGGTACGGTCTCATGATGGCCTCTTGGGAGATCATTAGCCGACCTTAGCCCTACAGACTTGAAGGTATTTGGAACTACTTGCTTCCACACTTCTTGGGTCCGTGGGTCTATGGCTTCCCCGTACTGTACTTTCGTTGAGGGCTCCCCTATTGAGTCATCATGGGAGCAAGAAGGCTTCTCTGAAGTTTCCGCCTGGGAATGCGTAGAGACAAAAACTTCCTGAGGACGTAATCCTTCCTTTAACGCTCTTTCAAAGTGAGGCCAGTCCCGGCCTAAGACTAAGTCTTGTGGTAGCCTAGGTACCACAGCTATCAACATTTTTTTAGTTGTTCCCAAACCTCTTACAGTTAGGTTATACACAGGATATAATGTTGCCGTGCAATGAACACATTTTATTTTTACTTGGCGTTCTGGTTGATCAGGTGCGGACTCTGCTCGCTCTTTGACTAAGGACCAAAGCTTGCGAGAGATCATTGTTTGATCCGCACCGGAATCAAGTAGTGCCTTGGTTGGAACTCCTTGCACAAACACATCCAAGACTAAACCCTCGCATGGCACTTCTCGGTTTTCTCCTAGGAGAACCATGCGTGCTTGGCATTCAGCTCGCATATGACCTGTTTTTCCACAAGCAAAACATCTTATATCAACATTCTTTGATAAATCATCTTTACACTTTATACTGTGTGGCTTAGAATGAGACAGAGCTCCTAAGGTCTGTTTGTAAGTACCCAAGGCCTTTTCAGATACATCTTTAGAATTTTGGGTAGCCAAATCTGCTTCCAAATATCTTTCCGTTAGGCTGATGGCCTGTGCCGTGGTACTACAATTTTGGAGAATTAGAAAGCTCTGCACATTGCGAGGCACTGCATGCATAAACTGTTCTAGGACTATTTCGTCCATAATTGATTCCACATTCTTACCAGCAGGTCTTAGCCATTTTTCCGCTAAGCTCTTAAGCCTGTGGCCTAATACTTTTGGAGTCTCACCCCTCTTAAGGTGAGCGGCTTGCAGCATGCGATTATATATGAGTGGGGTCAAGCCTAGGCGCTCGCGAATGGCTTTTACCACCTCGGTATAATCTGCAGTTGATGCAGTTGGCATCGCCCGATAGGCGGATAGCGCCTCCCCTGTAAGTGAAGCAGCTAGCCTAATTGACCATTGCTCTTTTGGCCACTTTATTGCACTCGCTATCCTTTCAAAGGAGTCAATAAAGTCGTCAACATCATCGGTGGGTGACAGTTTTCCTAAGCACAAAGGCGCCTGGCCCTAGTGACCAGTTGCCTAGTCCAGAAACCTGTTCCTGTTGGCCGGAGGCTCCCCCTGACATCTTCTGTTGCTGGGTGGCCCAAGCCTCCATTAGCTGAAGAATGGGTTTCTGCTGCTCCTGTAGCGCTAGGATAGCTTGTTGCTGTGTGTGAGCAGCAAGCTCCCTCTGCTTGTCAAACTGCATCATCATCCACTCCAGTAGCTCTTTCTGCTCCATGATGATGGACTTTACCTAGAAAAGATGGAGAAAGAAACAAAACCAAGTGTGGTTCTACAACACTTGGCCCTTTTCTCCCTTTACTGTGTTTTTTTTTCCACCCGTATCCAGACCAGTCTACCCCTCTACCTTTTACCTGGTAGCAGAGTAGATTCACGCTTCCAGTAAGAGGTTGCAGCAGCTCCTTGACGTAGCCTCTACGACTGCTGATCGCACTAGACGAACTCCTCTCCTGGTGTTGTCTTGGTCCTGGGTTTTTTTCTCTTGAACCCAATCAGGATTTTTTTTTTTCGCCTCCGGTCCGGATTCTCTCAGATTCCACTCCGGGTTTTCTCAGACTCCACTCCGGGTTTTCTCACCCAGTAATGGTGGTTTCTTACTTCGTCTTCCACTTTAGCGTCTTAGGGCGTTGTCCCAACATCCTGCCAACTACGCCATTATGTCGCCACGGGCGCCCCTACTGGCGTAGTAAAATAAGGGCGTCCGGGGACATTTAATTTGTATCAGAGAGTTTCAAGCCGAAGGACCAAAAGGATTGTGGTCCTTGTAGTATAGAACTCCCTGAAAAGAATAACTACGCCAAGTGTAGGGTAAATAAGGCTTTATTTCCCCGATTAATGCTCTAGGTTCAATGGGACATCAACATAAAGTGGAGGTAATGCTTTCCTCAAACAATAAAGTTCCACCATGGACTAAACTGTTAAAGGTTGTAAGCTTTACAATTGACTGTTTAGCTGGGTTAGGGGGATTTCCCAAAACAATAGAAAACAATATCAGAACAAAATGGTTATCAGCTTCACCATATGCAGACTTATTTCTTCGCTATACAATTAGCATGGCAAGCAAACTACTTCTTAAGAAAAAGTTACATTCCATAGGTTCGTTGTGAGGCCTGGGAACACTGGAGCTATAATCCAAGTCCATTGATTCTGGATCGCTACCCTCTTCAGTGTTAAGAATATCTTCAGAGTCTCTTAATTCCTCACAGAAGTTCCTTGGCTTCTCATATAACTTTCTTAAAACACTTTTGGGAAGTGGCTTTAAATAGTTAGCTTTACTTCTTCTATGATACTGAGGTTTATCTACTTGCATAAGACTTTCCTCATTTAGAGTTCCTTTTAGAATGAAAGGCTTTTCATACCTTAGCTTCCGAGGAGCGCCACGCCCAGGATTCAGCTTACAACGTAGCTTTTCCTGCTGACCAACTGTCTTGTGCACTGCTCCACAATCCAGGCTGCTAGGAAAACCAGACGTGGATTTCCACTCTCTATCTTTCAGGGTAAGAGGATCAATGTAAAAGGAATCTCCTTTCCTTGTGCCTTTCTGGTTTGGCCTAAAGGACTTACTTGGAGTTGGAGAACTTCTTTCAACAGGCAGGCTGCTTCTCTGGGCTTTATCCCATGGAGTATACCTCTTTTGGCTCCTGCCACCTAGAGCTGGCCACAGCTGGAAATTATCCTGTTCCAGGCTTCTCTCAGAACTTGTGCTGCCGGTCCTTCTGACCTTGCCCTTGGCACTTCCCCAGGACTGAGTCTTGCCCCTGTCTGTGTCCGTTCTTCTCCTTCCTTCTCCTGTTACTATTCCCGGTACCCTCGCTGGTACCCTTCCGGTTATTCTGTCGGCTACCCTCCTTGGTGCCTCTCTTCCGTGCCTTCCTGCGTCCCGGTGCTCTTCCCAGTCCTGGTCACGGTGCTGGTCCTTTTGCTGGAGCCTGTCCCAGTCACGGTGCTGGTCTCTGCTCATCTGATTTCCCTTATAAAGGGATTTCTGGCTTGCACGCTGTGAGTTTGAGGACAGGTGAAAGCACTTATTATCACTACAATTCAAACAACATACACTCACGTGCCTGAAGATTATATAAAGTATACAACCACACGCGACATATGATACAATTTGTATATAGTTACTATGTATATATGTTATAATAGTTTAATAATTCACTGTTTAAACTTTATACTGTTATCTGTACCTAGTTCATCTGTTCTATGTAAAATGACTTGGTATGATACTATCCATACCATATAACAAACTGTTCATTGTAAACCGCACTTGATACTTGTGAAAGAGCGGTATAGAAATAATTGTTAAATAAATAAATAAATAAAGGTGCTCAGTGCTTGAGCACGTTGCTTCAGGTACTGTGTAACTGTTCATGCGCCCTCTGGCTGAGCTACACTGGAACTGCGCTCTCTGCCTTTTCTGAGATTCATGCAAATCAGGAATTTTTTTCAAGGCTGTTTCTTCCCTAGCTCCAGCCTCATGACATAACGTAAACAATCGATCTACGTTTACCCGTTCCACTCCGTTCATTAATTTTACAGACATCTATCATATCTCCCCTCAGCTGTCTCTTTTCCAGGTTAAAGATCCCTAACCTTTTTAGCCTTTCTTCATAGGAGTATCCTTCCATCTCCTTTACTATTTTGGTGGCTCTTCTCTGAACCTTTTCTAAAATTGCTATATCCTTTTTAAGATACGGTGACCAGAATTGCACACAATATTCAAGGTGCGGTCTCACCATGGAACGATATAGAGGCATTATAATATCTTTTGTTTTATTCTCCATTCCTTTCCTTATGATACCTAGCATTCTATTTGCTCTCTTGGCCGCCGCTGCACACTGGGCCGAGGGTTTTAACATGGTATCCACAATGACACCTAAATCTTTTTCCTGGGTGGTGGTTCCTAATGTGGAACCTTGCATTGTGTAACCATAGTTTGGGTTGTTCTTCCCTAGGTGCATATCTTTGCACTTGTCCACATTAAATTTCATCTGCCATTTTGATGCCCAGTCTTCCAATTTATCAAGATCCTCTTGCAATTTTCCACAATCCTCTTGGGTTTTAACAACTTTAAATAGTTTTGTGTCATCTGCAAATTTGATAACCTCACTCGTTATTCCACTTTCCAGGTCATTTATGAATATGTCAAAAAGCAGCGGACCCAGCACAGATCCCTGGGGTACACCACTATTCACCTTTCTCCATTGGAAAAATTGGCCATTTAGCCCTACCCTCTGCTTTCTATCTTTTAACCAGTTCCTGATCCACAATACACAGCCTCCTATCCCGTGACTCTTTAGTTTTGACAAAAGTCTCTGATGAGGGACCTTGTCAAAGGCTTTCTGAAAGTCCAGATACACTATATCAACCGATTCACCTTTGTCCACCTGTTTATTCACACCTTCAAAAAAAACATAACAGATTAATAAGACAAGATCTTCCTTGTCTAAAGCCACGTCCACACCATCCTGGCCCCCTCCCACCCCTTGCTGCTGTTGCCACCTTGCAAACCTGGCCTCCATCACATCTGTCTGCTGGTTGATTGCTGCCACCATGGCCCGAATGGTGTTGGCCAGTGATTCGGTCCCCTGGGCCCTTGCATGGTTCAGGTCCAGCTCCTGGGCCATGTCCTGACAGAGACCCTGGAGCTCCTGCTGGATGCCTGTGTGAAATTAGTTGAGAATAGTGATGCACAGTTCATGCACAAGGCATGATAACACATGCTACTGGGGTCTCAGGGATGACATAGACATGACATCAGCACAATGGAAAGTAACAGTATTGAGCGAACATCACATGTTTGCACATGTCAGAACTGTAGCATGTGTACACTGTGCTGACCCGGGTTTGGGGGGCCAATCTGCTGTACAGGCAGCTGTTGCCACCTGCGCTACCCTGCAAGAGGGGAAAAAAATCATTGCATACGTCAACATCCACAGTGAGGCCGTTACACATCCTCCCAATAAAACACATCTCATGCTGATCATACTCGTACCTCGTAAACAATTCTCCATCATTTCCCTCATCACAAACCCGCCCTCAGCTACATCCTATAACACAGGCATGTCCAACTTCGAACAGGTTGTGATCTACTTTTTCCGGCCAAAAGTGCCGGTGATCTACCACCATCAAAATTAAGTTTCAAATTAGTTTCAAATTAAATTTTAACCCAATAAAGTTGGAGGATTCCCCCCCCTCCCATTTTTAATGAACCTTCTGTCATTTACTTGGATGTGATCAGCTGTTAAGCAAATTAAGCAAAAACAAAACAGAGAGACGAAGATCCAGTAAGAACTGCGAGGGGAAATGGAAAGTACATTTTTCTTAAAGTTTTATTGAGTAATAACTTTCTTTAACTGTCTTAATAACTTTCTTTAACTTTTATTGAGTAATTTGTGTTAAATTTAGGTCGAGTATTGATCCAGGCTGATCTTGCACAATCTTGCTCATTAGTGAGAGTTCTGAGCCTGCATTTCATCCACCAGCTTTTTGAAGTTGTGTGAATATTGCGTGAGGGCCAGTCTCAGGGAATCCCGGAGCTGTTTATCTGTCATGTTGGAATGTTGTATACTCTGTCATTTTCAGATGGGAAAACGCAGATTCACACAAATAAGTTGAACTGAAACAGGAGTGTACAGCTTCACTGCATCTTCTCAAGTTGGGAAATTTGTCTCTAGGCACTAGCTTCCAAAACGATTCTTGCTCAGCATGGGTCTTGAGAAAAATGTCATTTTTAAGGGTTAATATTTCGTTTTCAAGAGATGGCTTGTTCTATGAGTAATTTTTACTGATAGCAGCTGCAGTTTCTTTGTACACATCTACTTTGAATGGGTATGACAAGTACTCCACAACTGTTCCAATTTTTTGGAAGTCACAGAATCTATTTTCAAATTCCTGGATAAGAGAACAAATTTCTATCATATACTTCTCGTTCTGAAAAACAAAATTTGGATATTGTCCCAGATGGTCCTGCGTATTAGGAAAATGATCAAAAATGTTGTTTGCAAGGTCAGTCATCATTAGCTCAAATTTGCTCTTGTAGGATGAAACTGTACTCATCATCTCACCAATGCATTTGTTTTTACCATGTAATTCAAGGTTCATATCACTTAGTTTGCCTGTAAAGTCAGCGAGAAATGCCAGATCACATAACCACTCCTCATCTTCCAACTCTGCTTGGTCATCTCCCCTCTCCTTCAAAAAACTTCTTATTTCATTCAGCAAATCACAAAATCTTTGCAGAAATTTGTGCCTACTTAGCCACCTTACATCTGTATGCAAAATGATTTCTGCTGCCCCTTCATCAAGAGTAAGATTGAAAAGCCGTCTTTGAAGTGATCTTCCATGAACTGAATTTACAATTTTGAAAGTGATGTCCATGACAGTCTTTTTATTGAGTCTCTTGCTTGCCAAAACTTGCTGGTGAATGATGCAATGGTAAGAAAGGAAATCTGGGAAGTTGCTGTCTACAGAGGGCTATGAAACCGTTAACCTCACCTGTCATTGCTCTTGCTCCATCAGTAGTGATGGAAACAAGTCTATGCAATGGAAGATTACACTTTGTCACAAAAGAATGGAAAGAACTGAATATTTCCTGACCGGTAGTTCTCCCTTTTAAAGAAATCATTCCAAGTAGTTCTTCTTTAACACTGAAGTCTTCAAAAAGCATCCGGATAAAGACCAGTAATTGGTTATATCTCTTATGTCTGTAGATTCATCCAGTTGGAGTAAGAAAGCAACACAATTTGAGCCATCCTCCAACAATTGTTCAGTTGTGTCTCCACACATCTTTTCTATTTGCCGCACGACGGTGTTTCTTGACAATTGTACATCTTGAATAGCAGCTATGATCTCTTTCTTATTTTTAAATCCTTCAAAAAGATTGTCAGCTGCTTCAAGAAAACAATCTTTTACAAATTCCCCTTCAGTGAAAGGTTTGCATTTCTTTGCGATCAGGTTGCTGACCTTGAAGGATGCTATGGTTGCATTGACCGAATGTGACCTTGGCCTTGCCATCAACTGCAAAATACACACAAGCCATCAATGCAAAATACACACAAGCCAGGTAAATGCTGGAAAGCAATGAGCACAAATGCTCGAAGCTTAGCCAAAAAAATTCCAGACCTGGAAGCCCTAATGGTGGAAACGGATTTGGACATCGTGGCCGTTACAGAAACATGGTTTAATGAATCGCATGATTGGGATATAGCCATAGCTGGCTATAATCTATTCAGAAGAGACAGAGAAAATGGAAAAGGAGGAGGAGTAGCCTTGTATGTCAAAAGCAGTATTAAAGCTACTGAAATGCAGGGAACATGGGGAAAAGAAGAAGCGCTCTGGATTGCGTTGGAAAGAGGAGATGGCACTGTCATCCATATTGCTATAGTCTACAGACCTCCGACTCAAATTGAAGAGAGAGATAACGAATTGATTATAGATATTGCCAAGATAGCAGCAAAGGGGGAAGCGATCATATTAGGTGACTTTAATCTACCTGATGTGGATTGGATTACTCCTTCTGCACATCTGGAAAGAAGCAAAAAAATTGTGGATGCTCTCCAAGATGCATTACTTAGACAAATGGTGATGGAACCAACCAGGGAAAGCTCAACGCTGGATGTAGTGCTTACCAACAGTGATAACGTGTCGAATGTCTGCGTGAGTGCCCCTGTGAGCAATAGCGACCATCACACGGTGTGGTTTGAGATAAAAGCCATGGTACAGGTCAATCAAAGCAAGCTCAAAGTCCTAAACTTCAAAAACACTGACTTCAATAAAATGGCCGAGTACTTAAAGGAGGAGATGACGGGGTGGAAGAAGATAAGGGAAGTGGAATTGCAATGGACTAAACTAAAGGCAGCAATAAAAGGGGCAACAGATAAATATGTAAGAAAAATAAATAAAAATAAGAGGAGAAGGAAACCTATTTGGTTTTCCAAAGAGGTGGCTGCGCAAATAAAGGCAAAAACCACAGCTTTTTCAAAATTCAAAAGCTTGCAAACTTCTGTTTGCAGAAATGAATACAGGATCCAACTCAAAGAGTCTAAAAGAGTAATAAGGATAGCAAAATCAAAGGCAGAAGAAAAAATGGCTAAAGATGTTAAGGGTGGCAACAAAACTTTCTTCAGGTATATTCAGGAAAGGAAGAAGATCAGAGTTGGAATTGCAGGACTCAGAAGTGCTGGGAAAGGACTCGTGGAAAGTGACACTGAAAAAGCGAAATTGCTAAACAAATACTTCTGCTCTGTTTTTACTAAAGAAGATCCTGGAGATGGACCAGCTGTGACTCCCAAATATAAAAATAGGACTGAAGTAGATACCACACCATTCACAGAAGATGAGGTGTTAGAACAACTTGCTAAACTGAAAGTGGACAAAGCCATGGGACCAGAAGGGATACATCCCAGGATACTGAAAGAGCTCAGAGAGGTTCTTGCAGGACCGTTAAAGGATGTCTTCAACAGATCCTTGGAAACAGGAGTGGTTCCTCAGGACTGGAGAATGGCTAATGTTGTACCTCTACACAAAAGTGGTGACAGGGAAGAAGTGTCAAATTACAGGCCCGTGAGCCTTACCTCGGTGGCAGGAAAAGTAATGGAGGCGCTCCTGAAAGAGCGAATAGTGAACTTTCTCAAAACCAACAGGTTGCAAGATCCCAGGAAACATGGTTTTACTGAAGGACGGTCTTGCCAAACAAATCTGATTGAGTTTTTTGATTGGGTGACCAAGGAACTAGATCTGGGGCATGCAATGGATGTCATCTATCTGGATTTCAGCAAAGCCTTTGATACTGTTCCTCATAGGAGGCTTGTCAATAAACTCAGTAGCTTGGGGATGGGTCCCAAGATAGTAAACTGGATTAGAAATTGGTTGACTGACAGACAACAGAGTACATGGTACATGGAGCTCACTCGGATGAGAGGAAGGTGATTAGCGGGGTGCCTCAGGGTTCGGTCCTGGGCCCGGCACTGTTCAATATATTTGTGAGTGATATTGCTGAAGGACTGAATGGAAAAGTCTGTCTTTTTGCAGATGACACAAAAATTTGCAACAGAGTGGACTCCCCAGAGGGAGTGGATAACATGAGGAAAGATCTACAAAAGCTGGAAGACTGGTCTAATGCTTGGCAACTACGATTTAATGTGAAAAAGTGCAGTGTCATGCACTTGGGTAGCAGAAATCCAAGGAAAAGTACACAATAGGAGGTGAGAGGTTGGTATGCACGGTTCAGGAGAAAGACCTTGGTGTGATTATCTCTGATGATCTCAAGGTGGCAAAACAGTGCGACAAGGCGGTGGCAAAAGCCAGGAGGATGTTGGGCTGCATTCAAAGAGGGATTACCAGCAGAAAGGAAGAGGTACTTATGCCACTGTACAAGTCACTGGTGAGGCCTCACTTGGAATACTGTGTTCAGTTTTGGAGGCCATATCTTGCAAAAGATGTAAAAAGACTGGAAACTGTTCAGAGAAAGGCGACCAAAATGATTTGGAGCCTGCGTCAGAAGCCTTATGAGAAGAGACTTGAAGACCTAAATATGTACACTTTGGAGGAGAGGAGGGACAGGGGAGATATTGTCAGACGGCTGCCTAGGGTGAGAACTTACACAATCTTGACGATGCATATATTCATATGATTCTTGCAAGGTATTGTGGGTATTGTAGTTCATTCACTCCCAAACACAGCTGATGACAATAATTTGAGTTGTGAAACCAAGTGGTAAGATCAATAAAATACTTCTTTTATTGATGGGGTTTAATTCACCCAGCACATGTATGCTTGATAGCACTATAAATGAGGTTACTTGCTTGCAGTGTTTAAATGGATAACAAAAAGTCACAAAGTAAACCAGAAAACAACCTTCAGCTTGTCAGGCAATTAGCTAATGTTTTCTTAGCAAGTAATTACCAAATACAAAGGCACAAAGTAAAGAATAAACTTTGCTGGTTAGGTTAACTTCTGCTTATTTTCCACGCTGATCTCAGCAGTGATTCTCCCTTGCTCACACACACAATCAGGTGCAGCCCTAATTACTATCAATGGACCAGCTGAAAGCCTTTAGCTGGCTGGCTGCTACTGTGTGAACCCAAATCCTGCTTTAAGAGCTGTTTGCAGTGGAAATAAAGAACAAAGTTAGGTTTCTTTGTGATGGCTGATGTGTTTGCTCATAGAAAACTAGCAATAGCATTTAGATAAAGAACAGTCCATGTAAATAGTTTCATCTGCTGTATTTCCCCCTGCATCAACAATCATAGGGTCAATATCATACATTGGCACAGATGAGTCTTTCATTAAGGCACTATCATGAGAATGCTTATTCCCTTGCTGCCATTCTCTATTATAGATAGGGTCTGGATCAGTGTTCATACCTGAGCCTCTCCTGCTATCATTATTCCTCTCTGTATAGCCTGGCCAATATGTAATCCAATTCTGATGTCCAGCCTTCCAATCTTGATCCCTGGACACTGGATCTTCTCTCACATACCTTCTGGCCTTGGTCTGAAAGTCCCTTCCACATGCAGTCTTCTCTCTTCCAGGTAGCCACTGGTGATTCCTATCTCTGCCACTCCATTCCTCTGGCTGAATCCAGTCCAATGGACTCTGCTGGCCTTTGGAATACCTCCCAGTATGAGTACTGCCTTGGAATCTCCCAGACCTTCCAATGGCCTTTCTTCTCTTCCTTCCAGAGAGTTTCCTTCTCTCTCTATCTGCTTGGCTTGGCTTCTGTTTCTCCAGGTGATACTGGTGCTTGAGCTTATAGCCGTTGCCGTCTCTGTATCTCTTCCTGAAACTGGGCTGGAGCTTGTAGCCCTTGCTGAAGCTCTCCCTGAAGCTCTTATCTGAAGAATAAGCTCTATTCTTATTCTTTCCTAATGTGTGCTGCTCCCTAACACAGCGCAGCTGTGTTGAATCAGGCCCTGCCCTTTGAGATGAGTGCTTAGGGATTACCTCATAGCTCTCTTGATTGCACACACATTCTCTCACTTCAGCCTCCCTCATGGCTGCTGGAAACCTGGTGCATTCTGGGACTGGTAGTCTTTTATGTGAAAACTCTGTTTTCTTGCTTCTACCAGAACTGACAGGTTGCTTGTTCAGAGTCACATCATCTTTTCTATAGCTCCTACCTGAGCTATGATAAGCTTCCTTATCACATACCCCCCTGCTTAAGTTATTACGGACTGGTTTTACTGGTGACACTGCTTCTCTACAGTCCGTAATACCTACGAGAGTGTTATCTTCTTGAAGCTCACTTACTTCCTGACTGGGTTCAAGGTCATTATCTACAGGCCTCTCCCTCCAAGACTTAAGTACATTAATATGGTAGGTCTGCCTACGCCCTCTGGCATTTTCTACCATATAAGACACTGGGCTTACTTGTTTAACAACCTCCCATGGCCCTTTCCACTGTACCTCAAATTTTGGAGCAGTTCCTGCTACTTGAACCAAAACCTTTTCACCAATGCTTAATTGGCGGCTTTTGGCCTTTCTATCATACCACCCTTTCTGGCGAACTTGACTGTCCTGCAGGTTCCTCTCAGCAACCTGCGACGTCCTTTTCAAACGTGCTCTCAAGTCACGTAGAAACAGTGGCACCTCCTGACTTCCGGGTTCAGGATCAATCCATTGTTCCCTCAAAATATCCAACAAACCCCGGGGAGCCCTACCATACATCAACTCATAAGGAGTTACACCTAGGGACACTTGAATTCTTTCCCTGCAGGCATATAAGGCAAAGGGTAATAACATATCCCATTCTTTTACCTCTCCTGCTAACCCCCTTCTCAACATTTGTTTGAGAGTTTGGTTGAATCTCTCCACCAAACCATTTGATTGTGGATGGTAGGCTGAGGTTTTCACGTGACGAATGCCAAAGGCATCCCAGACCTGGGCCAAATATTTGGATACAAAATTGGACCCTCGGTCAGTCAACACCTCTCTTGGGAATCCCACTTCACAAAACAATTTTACTAGCTCTAAAGCTATTGTTTTTGCAGAAACATTCCTCAATGGTATGGCCCAGGGAAACCTTGTTTCCTGATCTACCATAACTAGGATGTATTGGAAACCTCGGGGCGTTTTAACTAATGGGCCTACAATATCCATGGCAATGCGACCAATTGGGTCTGTGATGATTGGCATGGGGATCAATGGCACCACCGGTGGGTGAGCCGCTGTAACTCGCTGACACGTTGGACATGCAGCACAAAACTGGGCAGTTTCTTTGAATATACCTGGCCAGTAAAAACGCACAAGTATTTGATCCAGCGTTCCTTGCATACCTTTATGACCTCCCACTGGATGATCATGTGCTAGTCTAAGTACTAGCCCTTTGAAAGTTGTGGGTACCACCAATTGTTTACGTATGGCACCATTTCTGGGGTCCTGACTCTCTCTATATAATATGTCATTATCTAGTCTGAATCTGGGCAATTCCTCCCTGACCTCCTGAGCATACTTAAAAGCTCGGGTGAGAGCTTGATCAGCTCGCTGTTCTTGTGGAAAGTTAGGAAACTTTGCCACCAACTCAGCTGGCACCCAGGGTAAACTTTGACCAGCTAACATCTCAGCCCTACCCTGTGCTCTGCAAAGTCTCTCACGCCTCTTTTGTGCTTTCAACTTTCTTACTTTACCAGATGATGGGGTTATTAAATCATCATGAGAGGGTAAATCTCCTAATAACTCTGCCTGCTCCCCCTCCTCCTTCTGCTGGCTCTCTAACTTAGCCTGCGAGCGGGTGGATACAAGGCCCCTCTTATTACCCATAGTTTGGCCTTCTGGAAGCTTAACCATCTTTTTAGCTAGGGACTGAGGACTTCCAAAGAAAGGCCCGGGAGCTATTTCCATTATTAAACCTTCTCCCTCCTTCTTTCCTAGCCCTTTCACTAGTTCCTGCTTAAATCTTGGCCAGTCCTTTCCTAGGACCAAATCAAAGGGTAGCCTAGGCACCACTGCTAATAGGACTTCCTCTTGTTCCCCCAGGCACTTAACCTTAAACCTATAGGTGGGATATGATGTTGCAGCACCATGAATGCATCTGATGTGAACTTGGCTTTCAGGGGTTCTAGGCACAAATCTTTCTTGGGCCTCTATCCTCTTCCAAAGCCTTTTTGACATCATACTCTGGTCTGCCCCAGAGTCTAATAATGCATTTGTGGTAATTCCTTGCACATCAACCATCAAAAGAAATCCTTCCTTGGGCTGTTTTAAATCCAGACCCATTAAACTAGTGTGTGTCTGGCATCTCTTCTCTAAGTGTCCCACTTTTCCACACTTGAAACATTTCTTTCTATTCCACTGTGTCATCTGGTTTGATACAGTACATTCATTTTCAGAAACATTCTTAATTATTCTTTTTTCTGATACAGCACATCTAGCCTCAGCATCCATCTTTAGAGGGCCACCCATTTTATGGCAAGCCCACGTGGCTTCCAAGAATCTCTCTGCTAGCATGGTTGCCTCTGCAAGATTTTGGCAATTTTGCTGTATAAGAAAAACATTCAAATCTTTAGGTACCCCAAGCATAAATTGTTCCAGCATTATACTATCTAATAACATTTCTACTGTCTTTTGCTCAGGCTCCAACCATTTTAACAGCTAAACTTCTGATTCTATGACTCAGAGCCCTGGGTGTCTCACCCACTTTCAATGTAACAGCTCTAAACATTCGCCTATACTCTGAAATAGACAACCCTAGGCGATCTCTAATAGCTGCCTTTACATCCTTATAAATCAAAGCCTGGGCTGCTGGCATTGCTCTGTAAGCTGCTAGTGCCTCACCAGTTAATGAGGCTGCCAGCCTTACTGCCCACTGGGTCTCTGGCCATGCTAAAGCCTGTGCCACTCTTTCAAAAGACTCTAGAAAATCATCAACATTATCTTCTGGAGTTAATTTCCCAAAATTAAATGCCCCAATCCCTTGATTGAGTCCCACATTGTTCACATGTGGTGCACCAGTACTAACTGCTGGTCTTGCATCTGTTCCACTTTGGCTCTGCAGCTGAACTAGAGCTTGCACCAGATCAAGCACTGGTTTCTGCTGTTCCATTAAGGCCTTCATAGCAGTGTCCTGGGCCTGCTGTGATAGCTCCTGCTGCTTGCTGAATTGGGCTGCCATCCACTGAGCCATCTCCGTCGGATCCATCTTGACCCCTGCAAGAAAAGAGAAAAAAAAAACCAAAGAGCAGCACCTTCCAACCAGGTGTGTTTTTTTTTTTTTTTTCAACTTTTTTTTTTTCAATTACCCCCTGTGCTTACACACATCCACCACTAGACATGCCCAGGTACATATTACCTTGTCTCAGTGATGAATCCAGCTTTGCACAGGGTCTTTTCCTCTGGGATAGCTTCCTGGAACAACCACTTTTCCTCCAAAGTGCAGACGAGGGAAAAAATCTTCTTACAGCTTTAAACTTGACTTTTATTTGTAATCCACAACAAGTAAATCCTCTTGGTGCAAGAGCAATCCGAAAAACTACGCCATTTGTCAGACGGCTGCCTAGGGTGAGAACTTACACAATCTTGACGATGCATATATTCATATGATTCTTGCAAGGTATTGTGGGTATTGTAGTTCATTCACTCCCAAACACAGCTGATGACAATAATTTGAGTTGTGAAACCAAGTGGTAAGATCAATAAAATACTTCTTTTATTGATGGGGTTTAATTCACCCAGCACATGTATGCTTGATAGCACTATAAATGAGGTTACTTGCTTGCAGTGTTTAAATGGATAACAAAAAGTCACAAAGTAAACCAGAAAACAACCTTCAGCTTGTCAGGCAATTAGCTAATGTTTTCTTAGCAAGTAATTACCAAATACAAAGGCACAAAGTAAAGAATAAACTTTGCTGGTTAGGTTAACTTCTGCTTATTTTCCACGCTGATCTCAGCAGTGATTCTCCCTTGCTCACACACACAATCAGGTGCAGCCCTAATTACTATCAATGGACCAGCTGAAAGCCTTTAGCTGGCTGGCTGCTACTGTGTGAACCCAAATCCTGCTTTAAGAGCTGTTTGCAGTGGAAATAAAGAACAAAGTTAGGTTTCTTTGTGATGGCTGATGTGTTTGCTCATAGAAAACTAGCAATAGCATTTAGATAAAGAACAGTCCATGTAAATAGTTTCATCTGCTGTATTTCCCCCTGCATCAACAATCATAGGGTCAATATCATACATTGGCACAGATGAGTCTTTCATTAAGGCACTATCATGAGAATGCTTATTCCCTTGCTGCCATTCTCTATTATAGATAGGGTCTGGATCAGTGTTCATACCTGAGCCTCTCCTGCTATCATTATTCCTCTCTGTATAGCCTGGCCAATATGTAATCCAATTCTGATGTCCAGCCTTCCAATCTTGATCCCTGGACACTGGATCTTCTCTCACATACCTTCTGGCCTTGGTCTGAAAGTCCCTTCCACATGCAGTCTTCTCTCTTCCAGGTAGCCACTGGTGATTCCTATCTCTGCCACTCCATTCCTCTGGCTGAATCCAGTCCAATGGACTCTGCTGGCCTTTGGAATACCTCCCAGTATGAGTACTGCCTTGGAATCTCCCAGACCTTCCAATGGCCTTTCTTCTCTTCCTTCCAGAGAGTTTCCTTCTCTCTCTATCTGCTTGGCTTGGCTTCTGTTTCTCCAGGTGATACTGGTGCTTGAGCTTATAGCCGTTGCCGTCTCTGTATCTCTTCCTGAAACTGGGCTGGAGCTTGTAGCCCTTGCTGAAGCTCTCCCTGAAGCTCTTATCTGAAGAATAAGCTCTATTCTTATTCTTTCCTAATGTGTGCTGCTCCCTAACACAGCGCAGCTGTGTTGAATCAGGCCCTGCCCTTTGAGATGAGTGCTTAGGGATTACCTCATAGCTCTCTTGATTGCACACACATTCTCTCACTTCAGCCTCCCTCATGGCTGCTGGAAACCTGGTGCATTCTGGGACTGGTAGTCTTTTATGTGAAAACTCTGTTTTCTTGCTTCTACCAGAACTGACAGGTTGCTTGTTCAGAGTCACATCATCTTTTCTATAGCTCCTACCTGAGCTATGATAAGCTTCCTTATCACAATATGATTCAGACCTTTAAATACTTAAAGAGAAATGATGAACAAACAAACCTCTTCCAAAGACGGGGAAGCTGTAAAACTAGAGGGCATAACATGAAGCTGCAAGGTGGTAAATTGAAAGGCAATGTCAGGAAATATTTCTTCACTGAAAGGGTGGTGGATGCTTGGAATGCCCTCCCGATGGAAGTGGTGAGGGCAAACACGGTGATGGAATTCAAAACGGCATGGGACAAACACAGTGGATCCCTTTACAGCAACAGGATAAAAGCAAAATAAACAGTACCATCTAACTTCTGAACTATCTAGCATCTGAACAAATAAGGGTGTCCTACATGGAGGGGCGGGTTCACCCCTAAACAGAAACAAAAACATGGGGAGGGGTGGCCTGCACAGAGCGACAGGTGCACCTACTCTTGCCATCTTGCTGGGCAGACTAGATGGACCATGCTGGTCTTTATCTGCCGTCACTTACTATGTTACTATGTAACTGTTGCTGAGTAGCCAATTTCGATTAAGTTCTTTGAGCTTCAGTTTACGAATTTCACTTTTGGGTGGAAAATCAGCATCAAACTTATTGCTATGCAGAGCCTTATAATGACGTTCCAGATTACCCTTTTTGGGCAAGGATACTGGGGTGTTACAAATTAGACAACACTTGTCTTTCACCATGATGAAGAAGTATTCTGTTTCCCATTCATCATGAAAGTGGTAGGTTTTGCTCTTCTTTGGAACACTCATCTTCGTTATACTGGGGTGGCTGGATGTAAGAAGGCCAAATCTGTTAAGTTAGTATGAACACTGGCTGAATCTGGTCCAAAACTGTCATTGCCCCAAAATATTAAAGAGCAACAGGAACTGAAGACCTCTGGATGATGTGCAATACAAGGACTGGAGATGCCAAAACCACACATGCAGTTCTAAAAGTAAAAATAAGAATTCATCATACTGGCACCAATAATCAAATACCACCAAACAATCATCAAAAAAACTCAAACATCTGTCCAGCAAACCATATAAAATCAAATATTGCCAAACAAGTTCAAATACCACCACACACGATTTAATAAATTCTGCACACAGTATAGAATCAACGCAAAGGCAAGGTGAAATAAAATTGCAGTGTAGAATCCATGAAAAGGCTAGGCAAAATAAAATTGCAGAGGCAAGCAAAAGCCACAGTGGTTTGAACCAATTCGAATGCAAGGAGCCAAGTGGGGCTGGCGATCTACCTCTGACCCCTCCGTGATCTACAGGTAGATCGCGATCTACCTGTTGGACATGCCTGCTATAACACATCAGCAGGCATATATTTGACCAGGTGAGCAGCCTATACACGGACCTGGGGACTTCACACACCCTCCTCTCACAAGTGTACAGCTCTGAATTAGGTATGGGGTCTCTTGCCCATCAACAGATCACAGCACAGTGAAAGAGAGGGATTGATGGCCCGAAATACTGTCAAACATCAACTATGGGAAAACATTCACACACCACAAGGAATTAGGGGCATACCCACTCACTTCTTAGATGACATGCAGTGGGAAATTGCAAACCACCTTCAACAGAGATTTGTGGTGTCCATTCCCAATGTTTGACATTATCTGTCCTGTCATATCAATATCATTTCTACCTTTGTCCCTCCATTTAATGACATTGCTTTTGATATGTGCCATTGTGATTCTCTCTTTCACTATGTCCTTTGTCATGTCATATCTGCAGTTCCATTCCTGCTGATATGTTGACCTTTATGAGCATGTGTGGCAGCATGTGTGCAGGCCCCTGTCAGATGTTTCCCCTTTTAGCTGTCCCTTTACCAATATATTCAACATCACACCTGGAGGTCTTTACATCCCTTATTTACATTTTATTTATTTATTTAAACGTATTTCTATACCGCCTTATCCTGCAATCAAGGTGGTCTGAACAGCAATCAATAAGATACAGTGTATAGTGTGTACATGCAGTGAGTAGTGTATGTATGTGAGTGTGTCTGGATGTTGATTCTTGTGGTGCTATTTACAGCGTGCGCTATTTACAATGCTATGGGTATCAGTTTCTTGCTTAATTACAATTATAGTGACATGTGGGGGGAATTGAGGTGTCTGTTGCATGGTTTAAGTAATGTCACTGTAGTGTTCTATGAAGAGGGTTGTCTTCAGTAGTTTCCTGAACTCCTTAAGGTCTGTTGTTGAACGCAGTTCGTCGGGGAGGGCGTTCCAGATTGTTGGTGCCGCCTTTAATAAGGCTCGTTTTTCGGTGTCCTTGCGTACCCTGTTGATATCTTTAGGTGTGTTGACATGGTTGGATGTGCCTCTTCTTCTCGGTCTTGTGCTGTTGTCTGGTTGTATGAGTGGGTGTAGGCTGAAAGCTGATGATTGATTTTTGATTTTGAAAATGTTTATGATTGTCTTGTATCTAATGCGGGCATTGATAGGCAGCCAGTGGAGCTCTTTTAGGGTGGGTGTGATGTTTTCTTGTCTTGTGGTGCCAGCAATTATGCGTGCTGCAGTGTTTTGTGCCAGTTGCAATGGTCTTAGTGTCTGTTTCATTAGACCTAGATAGATTGGGTTGCAGAAGTCTAGGATTGGGATTATTAGTGCTTGACAAACTGTGCGGAAGTGTTCCTGAGTGAGGAGGGGCTTGAAGTGTCGTATTAGTCTCATCCTGTGGTATGCATTTTTGGTGGTTCTGCTGATGTGGGTTAAGTTCTTTGTCCATTGTCACTCCGAGGTATTTCACTTCTGATTGTATGGGTATGGTTGTGGTGCCTATCTTGATGTCGCGGGGGGGGGAGGGGGGAATGAAGTTGGAGTTTCGTGTGATGATTAGCATCTCGGTCTTGCTGTAGTTTATGGTCATGTTGTTGTCTTGAAACCAGGTGTTCATATGTGTGAGACAGTCTGTTATCTTGGTGTGGTCTGGGTTGTCGAGGGTGATTGGTGTGTATATCATTATGTCGTCTGCATAGATTGTGTATTTTATCCCGTGCTCTTTTATGATGTTGCATATTGGTTGGATGTAGATGTTGAATAAGAGAGCTGATAGTGTGGATCCTTGGGGTACGCCTTGCATGACGTTTATGGGTCGGGATGTGTTGGGCCCAATCTTGACCTGTATCTGTCTGTCCGTTAGGTAAGAGTGGAACCACCTCAGGGGGGCGCTAGTGAGCCCGTGAAGGAATGGCCGCAAATTAAACTAGCTCCGCTCTGGGATCTCCCCATCAATAGCTATCAAGTGCATCTACACTGTGAATCTCCCTGTTCCTGCTTATTTTGTAATCGTGGTGATTACCGGACCCGGTGAATCAAACGTGGAGCCGGATCGGAGGTCCCCTGGGTGTCTGGGAGCTTGCGGCGAGCATTGCTGTGGCTGATGTCATTCTCTCTGTGCTGCTTCTACTCTCCCGCCGCCGAAAGTGATCCGTGTGCCGATCTTGTCTTAGCGATCGGTGTTGGAGTGCCTTAGCTGAGACCGGTCTGGTGGATTGGAGAACAAATAGCGACTTGAGGGCTGTGTGCCGAAGATCGGCTCCCTACTCTTGTTATCGGGCACGGGGAAGGCCGGTGAGATCGGGTCCACGCTGAACTTTGCAATTCCACATTGTTTAGCCGCTGGAGGTGAGAGCGGCGAGAGATCCTTCGGGGCACAATCGAACGTGCGCCCAGAACCTGGCAGTGAGGGGCAGCGGTCATTGCCATGCGGCCTTGGAACACAAGAGACTGTCTGCGTTCCAAGCCGTTCTGGCAGGAAAACGTCACAGGTGCTGCTGACGGCGTGTCTGGAGACTGTGCCTTGCATCTTTCTGTACTGGAGCTTGCTGATTTAGCTGCTGGATCATTATTTTTGTTCCTTTGAGTCTGAGTTGGGCTGGCTGCTCTATCTCCTATGTGCAGTCGGGTCCTTTACCACTGAAGATGTTTTTGAGCTCCTATTTGACTGCTGGACATAACACTTTGCTGTGAGTTTGGAGTGCCATCTGCTGCTTCGGTGTGGGACTTTTTTTTATCTCTCCACTAACAGCCCTGTATTCACTGCTGATGGATCTCTTTGATATAGGCTTGGTCAGTGGGGTCCTGAACTTCCTCCTTGCTAACCGAGGGCTGATTGTGAGCAAGTTTGATTGTTGGAGGTGCCCTACATTTCTTTGCCAGCTGCGCCGGAGGGGGAGTTTGGTGTCCAATGGCTACCAAAGCCAAGGGGCCTGATGTCAAGGAAAAGTTGCGGGCCTCTCAGCGTCTGCTGGGTAAAAGTGGCTCCCAGGGCAGCCCGCCCCAGAGACAGCCGTCAGATGGGTCCGGCGATGAGACTCTGAGTGAGCTGGAGCAGGACTCAGCGGTGCCCTCTGCACGTGCTCTTTTGCAGCGGGAGTTACGAAGGGGCTTTGAGGAGTCAGCCTGTGAATTTCGGTCCATGCGGGAGGAAGTGATGAATACGATTGCAGAACTTAGAGGTGACATAAAAGACCTCGGTACTCGTGTGGAAGAGGTCGAGACAAGAATAGAAGATCATGATGGTGCTCTGGTGGACTTGCAGTGCGCTACAGACCGACAGAAGTCGCAAGCTCTGGAATTGACTTACAAAATTGATGATATTTAAAACAGGTCCCGCCGTAACAATGTGCGCTTCCGAGGCATTCCAGAGGCTGTGGGGGGTTCTGAAGATCTGGTGGTGGTGCTCAGGACCCTGATAGCTGAACTACTCACGGCAGAGGAATACACAGCCAGTGGGGCTGGGATGGAGATTGAGCGGGTGCACCGTGCCCTGGGAAAACCTCCTGGCAATCAGCCTCGGGATGTTATTGCCAGATTTTTGTGGTATGCTGATGCAGAGCTTCTTTTGCGAAGGGGTTGGGAGAAAAAAGCAATCCAGTACCAAGAGGCGGCAGTATCCGTCTATCAGGACCTTTCGGTTTTCACTTTGGCAAGTCGGAGGGAGATGAAGCCAATTATAGCGGTGCTGAATAACAAAGGGATTCGCTACTCCTGGTCCTTTCCCTTTCGGATGAATTTTCTTTTGGGAAATAAAAAAATTTCAGCAAAAGACCATACGGAAGCATGGAGAGCGCTGCGTCAGGCGGGCCTGGTGGAGGACAATACGTTGCCAGGGGCTTCGGCCCCCAAGCCACAACACTTGAAGTGGACTCGGGTGGGAAAATCGGTGTAAGTTAATTGGGACTTTGAGTCTTGATCTGGGGGAGCTCATAGGGTATGTTATGTCAGGAACTCTGCTTTTTTCTTGTTGCATTATCTACGTTTTTCTTGTTACATTATCTAAGCTTTGTAACTACTTATTTTGAGATTTCTATACTAAATGTAATTCGCAATTTTGGGGATTATGCTGAATGTTGCTTACTTTATGCAGGGTGGGTGGGGGGAATGTTTGGGGCAGTGGCTTCATGATTTGCTATTTACGGGGGTGAACTGATGCTAAATGTTGTTGTGATACCTAGTCTGCAGGGGGCCTGGTTGGAGCTGGACCTGGGATCAGTTTTACCGTGCCCCGCCGTACGTGTGGGCTGGTGGTACTGATGGGTTGGGGGGGAGGGATATGGGTAGTGGGGGAGGGGTGGGGAGAGGAGGGGATTAGGGGGGGAGGGCTTATATTAATTTAAGGAGTGAGGTGCAGTCGAAAATTAGGAGTGCTTATATGAATGACCCATGGGGGAGGTTGGGTAGGAGGCTACTGTTGGTTTTTTACCCTGCGAAGATGCGAGTTTTGGGGGGGACCAGGACCATCCAGAGAGGGGGAGAGCGCAGGGCAGTGGGGGTAGGGTAGTTATCTATCAATGCTGAAAGTGGTATCTTTTAATGTGAAGGGTCTCAATTCCCCGGGAAAGCGTTCCTTGCTGTATACTGAGCTACGCTCCCTGAAAGGGGACATTGTGTTTCTGCAGGAGACTCATCTCCGGAGTAGCAATCAGGGTTGGTTATAAAGAAAGCCGTACTCTGAGGTGTGGGTGGCGTCTGACTCACAGGGCCGGAAAAAACGTGGGGTGGCAATGCTGTTCCACCTGGGGTTATCTTTGCGGGTGGAGGATGTTAAGAGGGATGCTTTGGGGAGGTGGCTTTTTATGAATGTTCGCTTGGAAGGCCGTCTCATAACGTTAGCCAACATTTATGCCCCCAATACTGGCCAAGGGAACTTTTTTGCTCGGTTAAAGGGTCTGTTAGCTGAGTTTGCGAAGGGCCCTATTGTCTTGGGCGGTGACTGTAATGCACATATGGTACCCCATCTGGATTCGACGGGTCGGGCTGGACCGGCGACTAGTGGAACTAGCCGAGCGTTACGGAGGCTTATGATTGATCTGGGCTTGCGTGATATTTGGAGAGATACGCATATTGGGGATAAGAATTATACCTATTACTCCCATGTTCATGGGGTACATACCCGTATAGATTATTTTTTGCTAGACCAACGATTGATGGAGGGGAGGGTGGAGGCTGGGCATGGGACACTGACCTGGTCCGATCACGCCCCCTGCTGGATTACTCTCCCTGCGGGGGTTTGTGGGGAACGATGCCAGCAGTGGCGTTTAGATAGCCACTTTTTTCGGCGACAACACGCTGTTCAGGACCATGGCCATTTTATCAGCGATTTCTTTGCTATAAATGATAATGGGGAGGTCCCGTTGTCCACGGTCTGGGATGCATTTAAAGCGACGGCTCGTGGCCGCTTGATTGCTGAGGCAGCTTGCACTCGGAGGGCCTGGACATGGGAATCCCATCACCTTATGGAGTAAAGTAGGCGTCTTCAATTGGACCACGCCCGGACAGGTTCTAAGAGGGTTTGGCGTCAATGGTGAGAGGTGCGGGCCAAACTGGATGCGTGTGCGCAACAAGACCTGGAACATATGCGTAGGAAGCTGCGGCAAACTTCTTATGAGCAGGGGAACAAGGTCGGGCGCTACCTTGCTTTGCGACTTCGTCAACAGCACACCTCAAGGGTGGTACGTGAGCTTAGAGACTCCGGGGGCCGTCTGCGGGTGGTTTCTCGGGAGATTCGCGAGTTATTTGCTACTTTCTTTGAACAGTTATATAAAGCTGAGTCTTTTGACTTGCCCAGTGCCCGGGCCTACCTTCGTGCTCTTACTTTACCACGGTTGGCGGAATCTGTTAGAGATCAATTGGATGCGGAACTTACAGTGGAAGAGGTGGACATGGCCATTCGACGTTTAAAGGCGGGGAAGGCGCCGGGCGCGGACGGGTTCCCGATGGAATATTATAAAAAATATAGCGCCCAACTGGCCCCAACCCTGGTGATGCTTTTCAATGAGGTCTTGCGGGGGGGGGGGGGGAGCCTCTGTCTCCTTCCCAATGCGAGGCCCTTATCGCGGTTATTCCTAAGCCGGGCAAGCCCCTGCAGGAAGCAGCTTCGTATCGTCCTATCTCCCTGCTGAATGCCGACGTGAAAATATTGGCATCGGCGCTGGTGGCACGACTAAACCGTGCACTTCCGACTTTGGTGCATCCAGACCAGGTTGGGTTTGTTCCGGGCCGCCTGGCGGCCGATAACATTAGGCGAATGTTGCAGGTGATTCACGTGGCCCGGCAGGATCCTCAACCTGCCTGGGAATTGATGCTGAAAAGGCCTTTGACCGGGTCAGTTGGGGTTTTCTCTGGTGTGTGTTACAGGAGATGGGGTTTGGGCCCAATTTTGTGTGTTGGGTTCGCTGTCTTTACCACGGCCCTACCGCATCCGTCCGGGTTAATGGGGGTCAATCTGGATGGTTTGCGCTGGAAAGGGGAACCCGGCAGGGATGCCCGTTGTCCCCATTGCTGTTTGCGCTGGTGATGGAGCCCCTGGCACAGAGCTTTCGTGAGCATCCTGATATTCACGGCGTCCGGGTGGGTACCTCTGAGTATAGAATAGCGCTTTTTGTGGATGATATCATTCTGTCACTGGTTACCTCTCTCCCGACTGCAATGCGGATTTTTGATGCTTTTTCGCAGGTCTCTGGGTTCAAAATCAATTATACGAAATCAGAGATTTTGAATGTCGGGGTTCCCGAGGAGGTTTGCCAACAATTGAAGGCTTCTTACCCTTTTCGCTGGGTATCAGGCGCTCTCCGCTATTTGGGTGTCAACTTGACGATTGATAGGGGTGCACTATTTAAAGCCTTTTATGGGCCTTTTATTCAACAGATGAAGCGTGACTTGGAATCCTGGGCCAAACTATTGATCTCCTGGTTTGGGCGTATTGCGGTGGTAAAGATGGTGGTTGCCCCACGGTTTTTGTACCTTTTCCAGGTTCTTCCTATACCTTTAACTCGTGGGGTCTTGGCCACCTGGCAGGCCATGCTCATGAAATTTATATGGCGTTTTCGGCGCCCACGCATTGCGTGCCAGATTCTTTTTGCACACACACGTCACGGAGGTATGGGGGCGCCCAACCTTCAGTGGTACTATGCGGCGGCACAGTGTCGCGCGGGGGTGGAGTGGATGGACACTGCTAGTACTAAACGTTGGGTACAAATGGAAATGCAGCTTTCGGGGGGTGTGGGATTGGGGGACCGATTGTGGCTTGGCCCCAAGCTCCGGGGGGTTTCGCGTTCAAGTAACCCCTATATCTTTCATACTCTCTGTTGTTGGGACCATTACTTGGGACCCCGCGGGGTGCTTATGACCCCCCTGGCGCCTATTGTGGGTAATCTTTCTTTCCCCCCCAGGATGACTGATCCAGCCTTTTGGTTGTGGGGCCATAAGGGCCTTAGTCGTGTCGCTCAACTCTTTGAGGACGGTACGATGCGTTCTTTTCACTCGCTTCGAGGTGAGTTTGAGCTTCCCGCCGGTCACTTTTATCAGTATACGCAGGTAACTCATTGGGTGCAGGATCGCGTGATTCAGTCGCAGGTTGCCCGCGAGCTGTCCGATATTGAACGCTTTTGTGAGGCATGTACTACTACAAAGGGCCTTACTGCTGCCCTGTATACACATCTTCAAACCCAGCAGACGCGACCAGGTACACATTGAGAACAGTGGAATCGCGAGCTGCAGTTAAATTACACTGAGCAACAGTGGGAGCAGCTTGAGGGTCGACTCTGGAAAAGTGCAGTGGTTGTTAATGCTCGTGAAACCAATTATAAACTGCTTTATCGCTGGTATATGACGCCGGTGCGGGTTGCCCGGGCTTATCCCGGAGCATCGGGTCTGAGTTGGTGGAATTGTGGCGGGAACAGTAACATGGCTCATGTCTGGTGGCTTTGCCCGCGTATACAGACATATTGGAGGGGGATCCAGTACTGCCTACAGCAACTGGTGGGGTTGACTATCCCCTGGGACCCGGGTATTTTCCTTTTTGGTGCTAATGTTCCTGGTGCACGGACTCCCCAGTTAGCGTTGATCCGTCATGGTCTACATGCAGCCCGCCTGGCCTTGGCAGCTGTTTGGAAGCAAACCTTGCCCCCAGCCCTTGCTAGTTGGCTGGAGCGGATGTGGGAGACTTATACTATGGAGCGGGGGGTGGCAGCTGGAAAATCACGAGTGCCACAATTTGAGCAAGTGTGGGAGCCTTTTGTTCTGAAGTATGGTTCACGCTCTTAAGATAATCTCTGCTTCTTTTTGTTATTGGTGATATGGGCCCAACGATTTTTCCCTTTTTTGCTGCGGAGTCTCTGGCTCTCTCTCCCTCCCATGCGTAGCCTGTTGCGGTGGTGCCTCACA
Source organism: Ichthyophis bannanicus (assembly GCA_033557465.1). Classification (NCBI taxonomy): domain Eukaryota; kingdom Metazoa; phylum Chordata; class Amphibia; order Gymnophiona; family Ichthyophiidae; genus Ichthyophis; species Ichthyophis bannanicus. Next base: position 1,450,855 of record JAWIIG010000036.1, on the reverse strand, counting down.
CACTCCTTGTGGGTAACATGGATACTTTTGGGGTTGTTAGAAGCAGGGGGTGGCGGTAGGGGATGGGGGGGTAGATGGGTTCTGAGAGGGGTCCTGAGGGGGGAGGGGAGGGGGGTTGGAGGGTGGAGGGAACAGGACAGGAGTTTTTATTTAATTCGGAGTCTTGTGGGTAATAGGAGTGGGAGGGGAGGGGTGTAAGGGGGATAATGAGAACAAAGGGGGGGGGGAGAAGAAAAAAAAATGAGGCCCTGTTCATTTCATTATTGATTCAATGCAGATGTTCTTTTGTATATGTATGCTGTATGCAGCCGATTTGGTTGTTATTTGTTGTACTTGTTTGCTGCCTTCTAATAAAAAATAAAAAAAAGAGTGGAACCACTTCAGTGTGGCTCCGTGTAGTCCGATGTTCTGTAGTCTTCCTAGTAGTGTTCCATGGTCGACTGTGTCAAACGCTGATGAGAGGTCAATGAAGATCATGAGTATTCCGTTCTTGCTGTTGTCTATGAGGTGTAGTATGTCGTTAAAGAGGTATAGCAGGAGTGTTTCAACTCCATGGTTGGGGGGGGAAACCGTGTTGGTTGTGGTCGAGTTGTGTGTGGTTGTCGATGTGGTCTTGTAGTTGATGTTGTACCACTTTCTCAATAATCTTAGCCAGTAGGGGGATGCTTGAGATGGGTCTGTAGGCTGCTGGGTTGTTTTTGTCGAGTGCTGATTTCTTCGGGATTGGTCTTATTGTGGCAAGTTTTAGCTGGTCTGGCATGATACCTTGTGTTAGAGAACTTTTCACCATGTTGTGTATGGTGTGGATGAAGTTTGACTTTGTCGTTTTGACCCACGTGACTGGGCATGGGTCTGTTGGGGCCGTGCTTGTGTTGAGGGCAGTGATGATGTGTGAGAGCTGCTCTGTGGATGGGTTGCTGAATTTGTCCCAAGTTTTTCTTGGGGTGGTGGTTGGTTTGGTGCTTGTGTTAGTATTCCTTCGTGGAGCTGAGTGGAATTTGTCTTGGATGTGGTCTGCGAATGTTTGTGGATCTATTTGCACTTTCCTGTCGGATTTGTTCTCCTTGGTGAGTGTTTTCACAATTTTGAAGAGCTCGCTTGGTTTGTTGTTTGATTTGAGTATGAGGTTGGTGTGGTATTCTCTCTTTGTTTGGTTGATGAGATCGTTGTACTCTTTTTGTTTTGCTAAATATAGAGTCTGTTTGTTGGGAGACTTGGTGTGTCTCCATTGCCGTTCTAACTTCCTCAGCTCTTTTTTTGATCCGTATGTTTTTTGAGTACCAGGGTGTGTGATGTGCCCTAGTGCAGTGATCTTTCTTGGGTCTGTGTTCGGTGGCTTTGGAGGCTTGTGATAAGGAAGCTTATCATAGCTCAGGAAGGAGCTATAGAAAAGGTGAAGTGACTCTGAACAAGCAACCTGTCAGTTCTGGTAGAAATAAGAAAACAGAATTTTGCCATAAAAGACTACCAGTCCCAGAATGCACCAGGTTTCCAACAGCCATTAGAGGAGCTGAAGTGGGGAAACGTGTGTTCAATCAGGAGGGCTATGAGGTAATCCCTAAGCACTCATCTCAAAGGCAGGGCCTGATTCAGCACAGCTGCGCATCTAAGCAGAATAAGAGTAGAGTTTATTCTACAGAGGACCATCTTCATGATCACCTTGGATATCCAGAGAATTGTCCTCAGTATCCTGAGAATCAGCTTGAGTTTGATCATCAGTTTCATCTGAAGGATCATCAGAAGCAGAAGCCAAACTGGACGGACAGAGACGGAAAGAGACCCTTTGGAAGAAGGAAGAGAAAAGCCTTTGAGAGGTCTAGAAGAGTCCAAAGCAGTACGTATACTGGGAGGTATTCCAAGGGCCAGCATACACCATTGGACTGGGGAAAGCCAGAGGAATGTTGCTGCAGAGCTAGGAATCACCAGAGGCTACCTGTGAGGGAGACGGCTGCACGTGAAAGGGACCCTAAGACCCGTGCCAGAAGGTATGTGAAGAGAGATCCAATGTCCAGGGATCTGGATTGGAAGGCTGGACATAAGAACTGGACTACATACTGGCCAGGCTATATAGAGGGGAACTCTAGCAGCAATGGAAGCTCAGGTATGAACACTGATCTATGCCCTAGCTATAACCTTGAAAGACAGCAGGGAAACAAGTATTCTCCTGAAAATGCTCCAATGAAAGATTCATCTGTGCCAATCCATGATATTGAACCCATGCTTGTTGAACAAGGGGGAATAATAGCAGATGAGGATCCTATTTATATGGACTGCTCTCTATCTAAACTCCGTTGGTAACTTTCTGTTATAAAGTACAGCAACCATTATAAAGAAATACAAATTTGTTCTTTAATCTACTCAGAAAAGCTCCTGAAGCATGATTTGACCCACACAGTGGAAGGCAAGCCAGCTAAGAGGTTTCAGCTGGTGACTGTTAGCAATTAAGCCTTACCTAATTGCTTGTGAGCTAGGAGAGCATCATTTCTGTATCTATGTGGGAAGTAATCAGAAGTTAACCTGAAAAGAACAGTTTGTTTCTTGCTTTGTGACTTTTCATTTGTTGTTTTCCTGATTTTGACTTTGTTTTTTCAAGTTAACACTGAAAGCAAGTTACCTAATTTATGTGCTACCAAGCATATCTGTGTTGGGAGAAATAACCCCATAAATAAATATCTTATTGGCTTTACCCAAGAGCACAACTAAATTATTGTCAGCAGCTGTGTTTGGTGTGAATGAACTACATTGCCCACAATACCTTGCAAATCATATAGAAATATGCACTTGCCAAGAGTGTGAAGATTCTCACCCAGGCAGCCGTCTGACAGGCTACATTAATGATGCTGTTCCATTTTCTGATTTGATCGTCTAAATCCTCTTCTTCCATATTCAGGTGTGGTATTGTGTCCTTGAGAAATTGGTCCTTTTTGAAGCTTTTAAATCTTCTTTGTGCTGTTGGTTTGTCTAGGTTTTTGTCATGGTTTTGTCCTTGTGGCATGACCTTTGTTTTGATGATGTGATGGTCTGACCATGGCATGGGGGTGACATCTGGTGTAGATATGTTACCATTGTCCGTTAGAAAATTGGATGCGAATATGAGGTCTGGTGATGATCCGTGTTTGTGTGTTGATCATTTGGGTGTATTGTAAGGATCCCATAGCTTGTAGGAAGGCTTCTGTGTCCTTTGTGTTGGAGGATTTTAGGTTGAAGTCTCCTAGTAGTAGCAGGGGTTTGTTGCTGGTGTTGAAGGCACAGACCTCCTCTAGAGTGGATGCTAGTTCGTCTGGTGGTGCATTCGGGGCTCTGTAGGTGAGGCAAAGTGCCATCTGTTTGTTTTCCACAGTGATGGTGTTGCATTGTTTGGTGTTTGATGAGCTTCGTGACTTGAATCTTAGGCTGTTCCTTGCGAGGATCAGGACCCCATCTCCTCTTCGTTGTGTGCGTGGGCAGTTGAATGCTGTGTATGTGGTTGGTACTAGCTGATTAAGTAGCACATTATCGGTGGGGGTGAGCCATGTTTCAGTAATGCACAGTATGTCAGGTTGATGCTCTTCTATGTGGTCTGCTATTGTGTTAATTTTGTTTCTTATGGATCTGGTGTTGATGAGCTCGATTGTGATCATAGTCGGGGTGCTTAGTTGAATCTGTGCTTTGTTTGGGTTTGTTTGTGTGTTGGGTTTGTGTCTGTTTTGCCTCCTGTGCTTGGGGGTCTTGATTGTGTTCCAGTGTGTGTACTGTGGGTGTGTGAAGAGTTGTGCTGGCTGCCATGGAGTGCTTGTTAGTAGGGTGTGGTTGGTTGCCTGGTGTGGTAAGAGATGGGTGAGGAGGAGGCTGATGGGCAGAATCCATGTTGTGTACATTCTTATGCGGTCAGAGTTTGGTAGATGTTGCACTTACTTTGCTCTGCTGGTGTTGTCTTTCTTGTCTTCGATGTCTGAGTTTGGTTGCTGGTTGTGGCTCTTGCAGCACTGGGTTGTGGTTGTTTCTGTGGCTGCACTGGGGTGCCACGCCTAAGGGCCCTCAGGTTCAGTTCTGTCAGGGGTGGGTGGATTCTGCTGGGCTGGTGATTTTCGAAGGTGCTCCCACTGCCATGATTGGGCAGGAGCTTCTAAGTGGGGTGGCTTCCTGCTGAGTCATTCCACCCCAATCAGGGGGGCTGGATGTACTGTTTGGTGCTGTTGTTTGTTTCAGCCTTTGTGCCGCACCTAAGGGCCATGCCAAAGGGTCCTCTGGTGAGGCCCACAGGTGCGGGCCCGCAGAGCACGGGCGCGCTCGTCGGAGCTGACTTTTAACCCCGCTCTGCTGTAGCTCCTCCCACTGCCCCGATTGGGCAGGAGCCTCTGCTGTTGTAGCTCCTCCCACTGCCCCGATTGGGCAGGAGCCTCTGCTGTTGTAGCTCCTCCCACTGCCCCGACTGGGCAGGAGCATCTGCTGTTGTAGCTCCTCCCACTGCCCCGATTGGGCAGGAGCCTCTGCTGTTGTAGCTCCTCCCACTGCCCCGATTGGGCAGGAGCCTCTGCTGTTGTAGCTCCTGACATGACAGCAAACATATATATCTGCATTATTGGTCCCCTTATCAGCTGACATTTTCCACACTAGGCCTTATTGGGCCCCATGCCAAACTGCCAGACACATGCTCATGTTACTTTCTGTCTGCTGTGCTCTACTAATACTACTACTGGTACTACCACTACTGAGCATCGATATGGCACTACAGGTCTTCTGCAGCACTACACAGACATGTCAGAGATAGTCCATGCCCATCAGAGCCTACAATCTGGTCACAACAGACTGCACATTTAGGTATAGACAGGGATAAAACAATGGTGAAAGGTATTGAAATAGGGGGATCAGGTGAGTTAGGATCCCAAGTCAGCAGCAAAGAGGTGAGTTCTCAGCCTGTATCTGACAACGGTCAGGGAAGGTGCCTGGCGTATAGACACATGTTTGTATGTGCCGTATGTTGCAGCAGGATAAAGGGAGCGAGGTCTGCACAGAGCAATAGGAGAGTAGGCCATAGATGTTTGCCAGAAGAACAGCGTTCCCAAGGGGGGTGGGTAAGGGGTGATATGAGAAGAAAGGTAATGGGGAGATGCTGAGTGAATGCATTTATAGGTCAGCAGGAGAGGCTTGTACTGTATGACACAACAGATAAGGAACCAATAATGTGACATGAGACAAAGGATATTCTGTGCATGATGAGGCTGGCGGAAGATTCGATGCGCAGCAGTGTTTGACAGATTGCTATGGAAAGAGATGATAGAAAGTGAAAGCAGCTAGGTGTAGGTAACATTTGTCATGATGGGAGGTGCCTAAAGTGTGGGTAGGCAACATAGTCGTGTGTTGAGAATATAGTGGGCGGATTTTGTTGATGTCACAGAGGAAGACACAGCATATCCAAACTATCAGATGAATGTGTGCAGAGATGGAAAGTAAGGAGTCTATGACTACCCCAACATTGTGAGGCGAGGAAAGAGGATGGTGTAGAAAGATGTCCACAGAGACTGAGAGCAGAGGGGGTGTAGAGGAGGTTCCATGGGGAAAGATGAGAGGTGTGGTGTTGGCCATATTCACTTTCAGACGCTGGGGTGACATCAGTAATGTCTGAAGGTGGCCACCAATTGGGGTATGGATTGGTGTGGAGATGTCAGGCATGGAGAGGTAGATCTGGGAGTCAACAGCACACAGATGTTACTGTAAGCCATGGAAAGAGATGAGCGCAACAAGGGACCAGGTATAGAGAGTGATACTGAGCGGAGCCAAGACAGATCCTTGGCCTACACCAACTGGGAGAAGGATGGCAAAGGAGGAGGTGTGGCCATAAATAACAGTGAAAAAGCAATGAGGGAGATAGGAGGTGAAACAGAACAGTACCACTACCTTATACCCATGCGAGGACAGGGTATGGTAGAGAGGGCTGCGGTGAACTGTGTCTAATGTGCCAGAGGGGCAGGAAAGATGTAAACAGGGCACTGGCTCATGGGATTTGCAGGGTATATGTCACTGGAGACATTGCCAAGACCAGTGTCAGTAGTATGTGACAGATGAAAGACAGACTGTGAACGATCCAGGAGGGCATGAGAGGAGAGGAGGTTGAGATAGCAGTGCTGAACCATCCATTCATGTACCCTATAAACAAAGGGATGGAGGGGGATGGTGTGGCACTCAAAAGGACAGGTTCAGTAAGTGAAGGGTTTCTGGAGGGGAGGTGTAACCACAGCATGCTTTTAGAGTGCAGGAACGGTTGCAGTGGACAGGGATAGGATGACAATATGAGAGCTGGACAGCACTATAGTGGAGGAGATGGGGCCTTGAGGATAGGTGGGGATAGGATCAGGGGAGCAGGTGTTGCGTTTGGGGTATGAGAGGTGTGCTGTTTCCTCCTCAGAGATCACAGGAATGGAGGTGAGGTTAGCCAAGGTGGAGGATGGGTAATTTGTGAGTGATAGGGGTGATTTGTAGAAGTACCTGAGGTTGTGGGGTATTTGAGGCTGATCCTGTGTATGTAGTGATGAAAATAGTCAGTCAGGGTTTTGGCAGAGAGTGGATGGGAGGTATCAGAGGTGGAGGCACTTTGAGGTGAGGTGAGAGTAGTACAGAGACAGCGAGTGTCAGGGGTAAGAGAGTTAGTCTGGTGAACATAATAGTCCTGTTTGGCAAATGTTATGGCTGACTGTAAGGAGACAGGTCTGTCAATAGTTGTGACTTTTCTCACATTTCTTCCATCAGATGTCACCTCATACCCTGCTATCCGATGGCGCACATGCATTACAAATGCAATCAAGTTGGACACATGTTAGCTGTTCTTGACCACACATTAATCCCCACCAACAGTGAGTGTACCCTATCACACCATGTGCAACAGCTTGCGACATTATGGTCCGTCACCCACCTGCATGGGTTGTGTCGGTATAGTGATGGAACTCCTGCATCATCTCCCTCATCATGTGTTGTGAACTGCCAGGCTCAGATGGGCATGGGACAGGGCATGGTGGTATTTCAGGCTCTGTTTGTGTGTTCTGGATGTTTGGGGCCTCATCAGTGCTGCTGCTTGTGAGGTAGAGGTGTATGTTGTCCTCACCCTCCTCACACACATCTCTCACTCTGTTTCCTCTTCTGCAGCAGATGCAGCCACCTCTGCCCCTGTGTCAGCATCCTGTGGTGTTGGCACATGGGTGCCATCACCCCGTGTTGGTATGTCGGTTTGGCACACCTCCACCGAGGCACCATCATCCTTCTTCTCAACCTGCAAGGGCTGTGTGTCACCTGGGGAAAGACAAAGTACACTGAGTACATTTCACGTTCTGGTACTTAGGCATATCAAGACAGTTTCACATTGTATGGTACCATGCTGTCCCAGGGGTCACACAGGACAGGTCATAAACCAGGTGGAAGTACATTGTTTGATGTTGCGGAAGCTGCACAGGTCCATGCATGCAGCATACAGGCCATGGGGCCACACATGTAGCTACATGCATACATGGTATATGTGTGGCCATATTGCCATCCATTTCTACAGGATGTGTCTGTTGCTTGCAAAGGACAACATGTGTGCTTGATTAACAGGGTTGCATTTGCAACATGGGTCACAGGTGTTTGATAATCTTTGTTGTCATGTTTCCTGTGCTGTATCCATGCTGCGTCATCACTACACCAGGACAATGAGCATTATACAATGGGTGACTTGGCAAACAACACTGTAGTGACTGCCATAAAATATCTGATAGGGGAGCAGAAGTACAGGCTACAGGCAACATGTTATGAGGGGGAATGGCACGTGCATTTATCAACTAGGTAGATGTTGGGAAATCACAAATTTCAAACTTATCAGCATGTGGGTGGGCTGTGTCTAGCTCTGGGGGCAGTCCATGCATGTAGATGGGCCCCAGTCTCTCTGCCAACTGTTGTTCAAGGGCAGAAAGCTGTGCCCCACTGGGTCCACCACCACCTGTGCCCATTGCATGCCGTCGCTCTGCTGTGAGGTGTGCTCAGACACCATGTTTGATGTCATTGTACCTCTTTCTGAGGCTTTCAATGTCCCTGGGTCGTCCACCAGCCTCACCAACAGCCTTCCGTATCTCCTCCCACACCATGTTTCTAGTGCTCTGAGGTGTCTTTGTGCTGAGGCGCCCATATAGCACATCATAGTGTTCCAGAACATTGGCCAGGAGGATATCATTTCCCTGCTGGCTGAACCGCAGTGCCCTCTTGTGCACCTCTACAGGGACATGCTTCCTTTTTCTTTTGCAGGTAGAGGTTTGTCAGGCTGATCCTCTGTTTGTTGGGACACCCCTGATGGACCAGCGTCTTCCTCTTCTGGGTCCTGGACCCCAGACTGCTCATGGGACTGCTCTTCAGGTGTTTTGGCACCTTGGTCAATTGGTATCTCCTCTCGCTGCATGTTTCCCGTAGTTCACAGCAATATCAAGTCTCCGGACTGAACACTGACTTGCACCACGTCACACCTACACTATACCCTACACCATCTGCGCATGTGCATCACGCCTCGTGCACATGAAGGGCGCAATGTGGATTTGCAGCACCCAGTGCACATGTGCAGGGCGTGGTGTGGACGTGCAGCATGAAGTGCACATGCGCAGGGCACGGTGCAGACATACAGTGTGTGGTGCACATGCGCATCACACCCTGCCTTGTGCCCTTGCTCTGCGTGCTGTACATGCGCAGGCCACCCTACATGTGCGTTATACGCACTGCACATGCGCAAAGTGCATTCCACATGCAGGACACGCTATGCACATCGGCATACACAATTCAGCGCACTCAACGTGTGACACGTCGTGCATAGAGTAGCCATGTCAGCACACGTGCCAGTTGTCTGAACTACCAAATATATGCTGCGTAAGGTTTAAATTAATGGTAGGCCCATGATGTGTCGCCCATGATTGTGTCTGTGCATAGCATGGTCCGCATGTGCAAGGTGCCTTGTGTACATGCAGTGTACCTTGCCAACGTACAGGGTGCACTATTCCAACAGTTTGAGAGTGGACAATATGAGGGCTGTGTCCTGCTGGATGGGTATTTTTCCTGTCTACTATGCACATGCTGTTAGGGTGATCTGGGGTGTATGACCACTATCACAGATGGGCCAAGGTCACAGGTGGTTTTTTTGTGATACATTTTTGTCTGCATATCTCATGCCGCACACAACACATGCCCTACTGCAGGAACACTGCAGTTTTCTAGAACATTCTACACACTGGTGTTTCTGCAGTGGCATATCACAGCACAGCCATTGCATCAGTGGCTGGGTAGCATTTGCACATGGTACCCCCTTCTTCCCTTATTTAGGTTTTGGTGGTGGAAAACTAAAATCTCTGGTACCTGTGACTACTATCTCACCATGTCACTATCTCCAGACTGATGTTCACATCCCCTTTGGTGTTTCAAAGGTGACATCTGTCTGGCATTTGTGTTGAGTATGTCTTTTGTGTAACCATACAGCCATGAGGTTTATATTGCTATTCCAAACTGCTGCTCTATTTTACAGTAATTTTATCCTATGCAGATATCTGCACATATGATGTGATCATCATGTGCTAATCTGCAACATGTTGTCAGCAGCACCTCTGCTAGTTAGACCTCTCATTACCTGGATACCCACATGTACTTCTGCCAGCCTTGGTGGTGTATCCCTAATTGAGTCTCTTGCCAATCACTGTGTGTACAGTGACTTGGGGAGGTAGAACTTCATTTCATAGGTGTTTGTTGCATGGTTCTGTATATGTGGGCCATTCACCTCTCAGCATTTTTCCCTAGTTTCATTGTTCTCTTTCAGTTTGCACATTCAGATACACAATTATATTTTTGGTTGATGGACTGTGATTATCATGTTTAACAGACCGGAGATGGAGAGGTCACGTGATGTGGTAGCTTGGTGAGGACGTGCTTCACTGAGCTCCGAGCCCCGTAGCTCCCCACCGGCTATATAGCGCCCCTTTTTTGAGGGGGTGATACCGGCAAACTCCACCTCACCCTGCACCGGAGCTTGCCAAGACTGTTTGGTCGTGATCGGAGGGGATGGCCGCTGCAGCGAGAGGTACAAGGAGGGAGAAGGACCGCGTGCTGGGAGCCCCGAAAATGGCGGAATCGCCACCGCATGTAGCGGCCTCACAGCCTCCAGCAGCAGCACTTTCCGTCGAGGAGATTTCTGCGGCGGTCACGGGGGCCCTTACCGTGCAGTTTGATGCCCTGCAGAGTAGGTTAGACACACTGCAGACCACGGTGGATGCTTTCAATACCCGCATGCAGGAGGCGGAGGGCCGTATCGCGCACACAGAGGGAGATGTGGAGAAGCTCTCAAAAGAACTGCAGCAGGTGCGGGAGACGCTCTGGGCCCAGGATGAGAAGCTGGATGACCTCGAGAATCGCTCGAGGCGCAACAATCTAAGGTACCTGGGCATTCCTGATTCGGTGGGGGACAGAGACCTGCGGCAATACGTGGCGGCCCTATCGGAGTCCTTGCTAGGGGTGTCCGGGGATCCCACCCAGGTGGTGATTGTTGAGCGGGCTCACAGAGTGGGCCCGAAGATCCCGAAAGACCCCCGCCCTAGGATAGTGCTGGCCAAATACCTGAATTTCCAGCAAAAAGAGTCGGTCCTGTGGGAAGCCCGTAAGAGGGGTACTGTGGAACACGAAAATGCCAGGATTAGAATCGCCCACGACTTTTCCACGGTGGTGAGCAAGCGGCGCCGGGCATATGCTCCGCTGTGTCAAAAACTGATTGGGGCCAACATCAAATTTTCTGTTCAATATCCCGCTCGGCTCCACGTGCTGCAGGAGAACGGGCGCAGGGTCTTTGAATCCGCGGAGGAAGCTGCCACCTACATTGAACAACTTGTGAGCGCCCCTTCCCCCTCGCGCCAGGGGCCTGTTTGAGAGACTGGCTGGGCGAGTAGCCCTTACTTGTTGCTGGTGGCTGGAGAAGTGGGCTCACAGTGGACTACATCTGAACTGGTCTGGGCCTGTCTGGTGCTACCTGCGGGACGCTCTGCCTAGTACTTCAGAACGGTGTCTGGTTGTTGGGGCGGATAGCCCTGCGGGCACGATATCGCTTAGGCTGGCCTGCTGCTCTGGCTCTTAATTTAAGGCCGCTGATGTAAGTCTTCCTGAGCAGCTTTCGGGCCGGGCCGATCGGACGACAGAGCGCCCGGACAATTAGGGTTATGCCTTTGATAGAAACCAGCACCCCTGAGTCCACCAGGGCGGGGTGGGTTCTTTTTCCCGGGCCCTATAGGGTTTCTGGTGTGGTCACTGTGGGGAACCTTTTGGGATATGGAGGGTGGGCAGATTTGGAATTATGCCATTCTGAGGTTTCATTTGTGTAACATAAAAACGAAAACCTATCAAAAAAAACAAAAACAAAAAAAAAAACAAGAATGACACCTCACTCTCTGGCCTTCCCCCTCGGGGTAGCGTTGGGCTGGTGTTTCTTGGGCTTATATTGCCCGGGTGGACTTGGCGGGTCTGCTGGTTGTGGGTTTTATGTATTAATATACCCTGTTTTGTAACTGGTTTAGTGGGGCTATCTTCTGGAGGTTGGAGTTGTGTTTTGATTAAAGGGGGGCTGCGGGGCTGGGTCACGTTGATAGTGGCCACGATTAGGGGGGGTTTACTGAGCTTAGGGGGTTTTGGTGGGGGGGGAGGATGGGGAGTCCGGGGGGGGGTGTGGTGGGAGGGGGGGGTAGGGGAGGGGTGGAAGGGGGGAGGGGGTACTAATGTGTGGTTGTTTGTAGGTTCCAGGGTTGGAGGGAGGGAGGTGGGGGGGGAGTGGGGGCAGGGGAAGGGGCGGATTGGGGGAGGGGAGGGCATGGGGGGACATGGTCACACTTATGGATGGGATCGTGTGTCTGAGCGTTACCACCCTCGATGGCATTGGGGGGGGGGGCTCCAGGCTGGGAGGGCCCCTTCTCACAATACACTGATTCTTACGTTGGCACAGAACCTTTTTCCTTTCCAGGTGCATTGAAGATCATCTCGTGGAATGTCTGTGGTCTTGGCTGCCCCATTAAACGTTTTAAGGTGTTACAGGCCCTTGCGCGGCAAAAAGCGGATATAGCTCTGCTTCAAGAGACCCACCAGACTACGGTGGAGCATGCTAAACTAGCCAGGCAGTGGGTGGGGCAGGTGTATGGATCCCCAGCACAAGGTAAGAAGGGAGGAGTGGCCATTTTAGTTCATAAGCGGGTGCGCTTTGAGGTTGAGAAAGAAGTGGCCGATTCCTCAGGAAGATTTGTTCTTCTCTATGGGTCCCTCGAGGGACGGTCGCTGGTCATTGGGAACATCTACTCCCCCAATGTTCTAGATAAGAGCTTGTACACTCGTTTGGCTGCCAATATTGAGAGATTGCCGGAAGTGCCTGTGATTTTAGGAGGTGACTTCAATGCGGTTATGGATGTGGCGTTAGATACGTCCGGGGTTGGGGGTTCGCAAGAGCGACGACGGAGTACGCGGGCGCTGTTGGCCCTTCGAGACCGGCTGGGACTAGTCGACCCTTGGAGATTATTGCATGTTTCCGAAAAGGATTTTACTCATCAATCGCGAGCCCATGGGTCGTCTGCGCGCCTGGATTATTTGTTGATCTCAGGGGGGCTATTTGCTGCAGTGCAAGATGCGTAGATCGGACCGGGGGAGATTTCAGACCATTTATTTGGTTAGACTTTCAGTGGGGAGGGGCGCCCCGTCCTCCACGGATTTGGCGCTTCCCCTTAGCGCTTTACACGGATCCCCACTTTCGTTTTTTTTTGCGGCGCCGTTGGCAGGAGTTTGAACAGGATCATTTAGGCCATCAGGGCGACCCTGAATTGATCTGGGAGACTGCCAAAGTGGTATTGCGTGGCGATATTTTGGGATACCAGGCCCGACGACGGAGGTTGTTGTCGGAACGCATCATTCGCTTAGAACAGGAGGTGACTAAGCTACGCAGGCTATGTGCCGGAAACCCCACCGTCCATCTAAAAAAAAACTTTATGGGAGACTCAAACGATCTTAAATGAAGCTCTGCATCAGCGAGCAAAAAAATCTATCCAATATTACCGCTATCACCTGTACAGGCATGGGGATAGGCCCGGAAAGTTGCTAGCTCGATGTCTGCGGGGGCCCCGGAGCTCCCGGTTAATCACTGCGATACGAGATGATCGCGGGGTGCTTCACCGGGAAAGTTCACAGATTGCCGCCGTGTTCCGTGCATTTTTCCAAACGCTTTATGCGGCGGAGCCTGACTTCCCGATACAGATGGGGGATTATCTTGCCGATTTGAAACTTCCTCAATTGACAGTTGCACAGAGAGAACTTCTTGATCAACCGGTTACCCTGCAGGAGGTGCAGACTGTCATAGCTAATGCATGTTGTTACAAGTCCCCCGGCCCGGATGGGCTAGGAGCGGAATTCTACAAGATTTTGAACAACTTGATCTCCCCGACCCTGCGGGAGGTATATAACCGTAGGACTGAGCAGGGCTTCTTTAGATGGGGTAGTAATCAGGCTCACATTACCCTTATTCCTAAACCGGGGAAGGACCCGCTTACGGCAGCCTCTTATCGTCCCATATCACTCCTGAATTTTGATCTCAAAGTGCTGGCTAAGGTACTGGCGGAACGTTTGGCGGGCGTTCTCGGCCATTTAGTCCATGAGTCCCAGGTTGGCTTTGTGAAGTCCCGCTATGCCGTGCGTAATTTAAGGAAAATTGTTGCCTCATTGGAAGGGGTGCACCGAAGGGCTCAGATGTCTTTGCTGATAAGCTTTGATGCTGAAAAAGCTTTTGACAGGGTCAGTTGGGGTTACTTGCATGCTTTGCTTCCGAGATACGGCTTGGGTGATTCCTTTTGTAGGGCGGTGAGGGGTTTGTATGCTGACCCGACGGAGGCGATAGCCTGCAATGGGCTGCTTTCGGAGGCCTTCCCGCTTTGTAGGGGGACACGACAGGGCTGCCCCCTTTCCCCATTGCTCTTTGCCTTGTCATTGGACCCCTTGATTCGTAAAATCGAACAGTCCCGTGAAATACGGGGTAGTGATATCGGGCGGCACAGTTTCAAGATCTCCGCTTTTGCGGATGACCTTTTGGTTCATTTATTGGACCCCCAGACGTCGTTACCAGCTTTGCTCGACGAATTTCAGGCCTTTGGAGCCTTCGCGGGTTTCCGCATTAATCGGGACAAATCTGAGGCGTTGGATGTTGGGGGCCAGGCGCGGTCGAGTTGGCGGGGCGTCTTTCCCCTTCGGTGGGCCACTGATCACTTTACGTACTTGGGTATCTTACTTACTTCCCGACCGGCGCACCTGTATCAGGCTAATTTGAACCGTGTGATGTCTAAGTTACGAACTCAGCTACACACATGGGGGTCGCTTCCATTATCTTTGTAGGGGCGGATCGCTGCCATTAAGATGGTTGTCCTCCCTAGGATCTTATACTGGCTGCAGACCCTTCTGGTGTGGGTCCTGCGTCGCGACCTCACTCGGATGGAGGGGGAGATTAAAAAATTTTTATGGCAGGGGGCGAGAGCGCGTATTGCGTATCAGAGACTGCTGGGGGGCTGGCGTGAGGGAGGTATGGGACTCCCGGATTTGGAGGCATACGCACTGGCCTGCCAGGCGCGCCACTTGGGGGACTGGTTGGGGGGCACGGAGGTGTTTACCCCACGGGCGTTGGAGGAGGCCTTTGCTGCCCCGCACTCTTTACTAGCCGTTCTCCACCAGGAGAACCGGCTGCTTCCCGCCTATATTACGGACAGTGTGTTCCTGGGCGCCGTTCGACGCGTTTGGCGCCGGCTCAATGCGTTTTGGCGGCAGAATTGGGCACTCGGCCTGGCTTCCCTTTCAGGGTAATCTTAACTTTGTCCCGGGAACCGACACTGTGGTTTTGCGCCGATGGGCGGCGCGGGGCATATGCAATGTCGGGCATGTTGTAGACTCTGCAGGTCAATGTAAATCTTTTTCAGTCTTGCAAGGGGAATATGCTTTAGATCCGCATCATATGTTTTTTTACTTACAACTCTCGCATTATGTGTCTTCGTTGCCGGCGGCGAAACTCCAGATAAACCGGTCTGCGCAAATTCTGGAATTTTTTGATTTGGGTGAGGATTCCCCTCCCTCGGTGCGGGTCCTGCGGGCTAGATTGGCTCAGTACCGCTCTTTGCCAGACTATCACTTGGTGGAAGCGGCGTGGGCTAGAGAACTGGCATGTGCAGTTCCCCCCGGTGTCATTCTACGGGGTCTCAGACGGGTGCCCACTCTTGCGGAGGGTGTGCGGTTAAGAGAGATTCAGTTTAAATCCCTGACTCGGGTACACTTCTCTCTGCGGAGGGCCTTCCGTTGTCATTTAGAGACGGATGGCGGCTGCCCGCGGTGCTCCGCCCCTATGGCAACTCTACTCCATATGTGGTGGGGTTGCCGGCTTATCCGGCCGTATCGGGCTAAAATTTCCTCATATATGCAGGGACTTGTGGGGCAGGTGGTGCGTTGGGATGCCCTCTTTGTTACCTTGGACTGCCTGGGACGTACGTGTCCCAAGGGAAGATGGGGACGGCTGCTCCTGCGTAAGGCTTGCCTGGTGGCAAAGGGGCCAGTACTTCGCCGATGGCGGGAAACTTGTCCGCCATCTTTTTGGGAATGGCACAATGCGTTTCATCAGGTGATGTTGGCAGAGTGTCGGAGTGCCCGGGGTAGTCCTCGTCGTTGGTCCACCTTTCAAATGCTGTGGGATCCATACATTCAGCAATTGAGCCCGCGTAGCCGTAATGAGGTGCTACAATGGGCTGCAGCCGAGACCACTACAACTATGAGATATCACCGGGGTGGTACAGTTTGAGGTGGTGTGTTGCAATAATGTGGCTTGGTTGAGGATGGACCATGTCTCTGGGGCGGGGGGTGGGGTCTTTTTCTGGTTGGGGTAAAACTATAAATCAAATGTAACACCGGTATCTATTTTTGGTTCTCTGTCGTGGGGATAAGAGTCTCTCCTCACGCGGGGGTTACCTGTTTGATATGCTTGTACTTGTTTTTACTGGTGTTCAAAATAAAGTTTTGAAAAAAAAACAGACCGGAGATGGCCTCATCATGTTAATGTGACAGTGGCACTTGTTCTATCTCAATAGTGTTTGGGCTTAGAATGTTTTCAGACAGCTGTATATTTCAGATTGTCAAAGATGTGTTGTGCTAGGTATGCTTGAGTCCTTCATAACTGCTGTTAGTGCATTTTGTGTATGGCAGGTTAATAACATGTTTGAGATGGACATGGATAATGTGTGTTGGCATCATTACTTTTCATCAGTGTTATGTCTCACATTTTTCTGAGAGGTGGCGGATAAGGGACACATGCCATCAAAAGCTTATATCTGTGCCATTATTGAATATGTTTGTTGTTACAGCTACATATTTGTGTGTGTGTGGCGTGGGTAACGGTAAACTGCAATGGAGAGGTACCAGCATGTACATCCAGACATTGTGTGTAAACATCTGCTACTTGTTGACATTTCCACATTTCTTTCTGCAGGTGATGCTGGATATGGGTGTTGAGACTGGTTGCTGACCCCTGTTCATTTTCCATGGTCACCTTCAGAGATGAGGTACAATGAGGCCCATCCCTCCAGTCGCTCAGTCATTGAACGCACCTTTGGCATGTTAGAGTCGCTTCAGGTGTCTGGATAAGACCGGCAGGGCCTTACAAGATGATCCTGCTTGTCCTCCTGTACATAGCCGTGGAAACACACGTGTGGGCACAGCAATCAGGCAACATCTGATTGAGGAGCTCTTCTCATGTAAGTACTGTGTACGTGGGGAGATGAATATGTGTACAAATGTGCATGCTACCATGTGTAGCTCAGCACTACATCCTAACATATGTGTCTTTCGTGTGTTTGTGACTATACAGAATATGCTTGCCAGGCTGCCTGCTGGTGTGGTGAGGTAACTACTTTGGCCATGTGGATTGACCTGCAGCCAACTGTGCTAACAATACATACAGATGACACCATGGCAGTTACATGTGACTTGGGCAACATACACAGTCTCATCAGAGGTATGCATTTAATATAGTGGAGGAGTGGCCTAGTGGTTGGGGCAAGGTACTTCAGGCCGGAAGGTCGGGGGTTCAAATCCCACTAGAGGACAGCAACCTTGGGCCGGAAGGACTGGGGTTTCTAGTCCCACAGGTGCTCCTTGTGGTCTTGGGCAAGCCACTTAACCCTCCATAGCCCATGTTCCCTGTAAAATAGTTCTCTGTGTGCTGTGCTTTCCTGTCTAATCAATGTGTTTATACCTCAAAAATTTCCTGTCATGATTTGACAATTTCCAATCTGTAATCAAACCGCTGCTGATCGCTGGAAGTAGCGGTATACAAATGTATACTAAAATAAATAAATAAATATAACATACAGGCATAATTTCCACAAACATAAATGCCATCTGTGCTGATGCTGTTTGTGCCACTTGTCATGCATACACTGTCAGCACAGGACAACATTGGACATGTGTGATGTTACCTTGTATTACCACCTATATTGGGCTACACCTATATGGCATGCAGACATATACCCCATATCTATGGATTATCATCGATATGGCCATCTTTATTTCAGCAGCTGTTAATTTTACACCATCGTGTTGCAAACCTTACCAACTAAGATGTGGGTGTGCACAGCTGATAGGAGTTGTAGTGTTGTTTTCATTACATTGTGGAGGCAGCCAACATCAGTGTAGGCTGATGCCATTGCTTCCACTAACCTCACTTTAGAGACAGACAGGGAGAATGCTATCACATGCACGTGCATTTTACATTACAGTGTGTGTGCATTGTGAGTCACATTGTACTGATACACTATGTAGTCATATGTGCAGTATTTGTTGCTGGGATGAGGCTGATCAGCCCTTTACAAATGACCACAGTGCTTTTGGTACATTTCAAATGCTGCCCTGTGATTAATGTGATCATGTGTTCTGCGTTGATAAATGACATAGGCTTTGTCTGATGGAAAACCTGAATGTGTCAGCATTCATGTTTGACACATGATGGTATACTTTTGACAAGAGGCAATGATGGTTGCACATGCACACAGACTACTGCAACACCTTTCAAAAACAACGTCTGTGTGTGGGATAACAGCTTGGACACAATAACATCTTCAGACAGTCCCTGTCAGACACATGCACCACACAGAAAATGGGGTACAAATTTGATTATGTGTGATTAACATCATCATATATCATTTCTGTGATTTGCTGGTTTGTTACTCAGGGTTCATTGAGAGGTCAGTATCTGGCAGCACTGATGTGCTGCCAGATGTGGACCTATGACACACCTGTAACACATGCCCATGGACATGTCTGTGTGCAGATGTAAACATACTCTGTAGTGATAGTTGTTAATGTCCTCCAGCTTCAATGTGAGCTGTGTTATGGAAAAGACCCAGCCGCGAATTAACGCGGCTGGGCACAGGCACCCAATGGCAGGCCGAGGGCTAGGGGGGCGGGGAGGGTGGGGGGACGGCGAAGGCGGGCCGAGGATAAAAAGCGTGTGCGGCGCTGGCCCGGCCTCTTTCGCCGCTCCCCCCCCCACTTCCTAGAGGAGGACGGACACAGCAGCCTTCGGGGACGGACTCAGGATTTAGAGCAGCGGCCTTCCTTGAGTTGAGCAGCAGCCTGCATACCGTGCAGAAGAACAAAAACCGGGCAAGTAATTGAATTTAAAAAAAAAAAAACAGAGCGATTGCGGATGCCTCTGAGCTCCGAAAGTTTAAGGCCCTGATGAGGGGTCGATTAGTGGGCCGGTATGGAGGGGGAGCAAAGGGCATTTCTGGATATAAAAGGCACTTTTTTGTGTTTGTGGGGGAACGTGAGAGCATGGTACCTGCAAATAGAAGGAGAAGCCTGAGGATCCCAAGTGTGCGGTTCATGTGCGTGCCGTATAAACTCCGAGCACATGGGAACCCGGTGCTCATTGAGGACTACAGGACGTGCCTCCTGCACATGAGTGCATCACAAAAGGGAGATTGCAGTTAAAGCGACAGTGGCAACGGAGGGTTTATAAAAAAAAAAAAAAGGGGGGGGGGAAATCAGGAGGGGTAGTCAAGTATATATATATATATATATATATAAAAAAAAAACGTAATGGTACGAAATGGGATTAAAGTAATGGGACAAAGAAAAGGAGGGCAGAAGAAAAAAGGTGTAATGCTGCCATCTAGTGGTCAGAGAGCATATAGACAGGCTGTTTTACAAATGAAGTAACTCAATATAGGATGTTAAAGAATAAACGTGATAAGTGATGGTGTGTGGTCAATGACAAATTGATAAGAGAAGTATTGGATTGCTAGATGTGAAACTGTTTAAATATATCATGAAGAAGGAAGGGATTAAAGGGGGAGAAAAGATAGGGAATAAATAACCTTGCATGAATAGGTGCTAGGTGAATGTTAACAAAAAACCCCCCCAAAAAACCTAGAGTGCACGGGCTTAAGAATTTACTGTTGGGACAGATACTAATTAGTCTTCTCCACCCCCCCCCCCCCCGACATAGTAATTTTATCCCAGGGTAGAGATGCCGCGAAAGGAAAACAAAAGGGCCCCCAGGACACGCAGTGCCCAGCAGTCAAGTGGTAGAGCTCCATCGAAGAAAGCACCCGTGGCAAAAGCAGGGGCAGTTAGCGGTCCAGCCAGGAGGAGAACGGCTGCAAGTAGCAGAGAAACAACAGGTGCAGCAGCTAAGCCCAGGCGCAGTAATAGGGGAACGGCATCACAGCAACTGGCGACCACACCTACTACACCGGGACAAGAGCTGGATGAGCTTCTGCAGATGGTGCGTGAACAAGTTACACAGCACGGCCTGACCTCAGTTAAACAGAGGCTGGGGATGCCAGGCTTAAGGAGTGAACAGCAGCTGACAGCAAGCAGTAGCACATCACTACCTAGCGTTGAAAATGTTAAGTTGGGGAGCAAAAGGGGGGCGCCAGAATTGTTAGCCTCATCATCTGAGGACTCTTGTTCTGATAGTGACGGAGACCTAGCATTAGCAGATGTAATTCAGAATGCATTAAAAAAATTAAAAAGCAGAAAAAGCCAAAACAAGTAAATCCTATAATGCAGGCGTGGGCTGGACAGAGTCAGAGGGGCGACAACCGAGAAAACAGGGTAGAAGAAGCGGCCCAAGGTATACAGGTCCAGTGGCGCGATACCAGCCAGGATCCACGCTGCGGCGTGAGTTCACTGGCCAGTTCACTGTCAAAAAAGATAAAAAAGCGTATTTGGAGGCGGGAATACATAGACTTATTCTCGATCTTGCTCAGGGATCAGGAAGATGAGTCAAGTAGCACAAAAGATAGAGAAAAAAGGGGGGAAAGGGACAAGGACAGGAAGTCAAAGATTACTAAGTCCATTAATAATTGGGTAACAGCCTTCCACATCTTTATGAGTGTGGTGATGGAAAAAGAACCGGAATCGGGCCCATATTTAACCAGGTATCTGGACACAATTACCCGAGCACACAAACAATATGGGGGATGGGCCTGGCTGAACTACGATGTGAAGTTCAGAAGAAGCATGGCAAAGGATCCCATATTAGCGTGGCATCACAGGATACTGGACCTGTGGACGGAAGAAATGGGGCCCAATAGGCCATGGTGCCAGGATGGGCTGCAGCAGCCTTTTCAGGGCATGCAATGGCAGCAGCCCTTTCAGAGCACGCAATGGCAACGTGCGTGCTGCCAGTACAACGCAGGGATTTGTACATGGCAGCCTTGTAAATACAAACATTCCTGTTCGGTATGTGGAAGCGGACACCCAGCTTTCACATGC
Source organism: Ichthyophis bannanicus (assembly GCA_033557465.1). NCBI lineage: Eukaryota > Metazoa > Chordata > Amphibia > Gymnophiona > Ichthyophiidae > Ichthyophis > Ichthyophis bannanicus. Next base: position 1,430,056 of record JAWIIG010000036.1, on the reverse strand, counting down.
AGAGCATCAAGGGAGGCTAAGCTTTTCAGAACGGTGCAGCAACGCTCAAACGAGGGACTTGGCCCCAACACCCATCAGGCTTGAGCATATGCGCCCGTGGCTGAGAGCCTACCCAAAGCGTGATATAGCTAGCAACATTGAAAATGGCTTCTCGTCTGGTTTCCGCATCCCATCCCTGATATCAATAAAAGCACAAGCATGCGTCAAAAACAACCCCCCATCAGTCCGTAAACATAACTCAATAGCACACAACAAGATAGCAAAAGAAATAGGTATGGGGAGAGTAGCGGGGCCTTTCAAGTCACCGCCATTCAAGAACATTGTACTCTCTCCATTGGGTGTGATACCAAAAAAAGAACCAGGACAATTCCGGTTAATTCACAACCTATCATACCCGGAAGGGAAGTCAGTTAATGATTATATAGATCCTGCTTTATGTTCTGTTAAATATGCAACCATCGATCAGGCAGTTATGCTCATACGGAGCAAAGGGTAGCAGGCTCAGCTGGCAAAAGCGGATATAGAATCCGCTTTCAGGCTATTGCCGATGCACCCGGAGTCCTTTCCATTGTTGGGTTTCACTTTCAATAGAGAATTCTTTTATGATAAATGTTTGCCCATGGGATGTGCGGTATCATGTGCATATTTTGAACAACTTAGTTCATTCATCCACTAAGTGATTGAGGACTTGGCGGGCCCCAACACAGTGGTGCACTACCTGGACGATTTTCTATTCATAGGAAAGGATTATGACGACTGCAAAAGGATATTAGATATCTTTGAGCAGGTGGCACAGTCATTTGGAATTCCGTTAGCGACGGAAAAGACAGATGGACCGAAAGGGATTATCACATTCCTAGGCATACAGCTAGATGTGCCGGCGCATAGGTCACGTTTGCCAGCTGATAAGGTGCTGAAGCTGAAAAGAGATATTCAACAAATTCACGGTCAACGAAAAGCTACATTGGAGCAATTTCAGTCAATACTGGGCCTGATGTGTTTTGCATGCAGGGAGATACCAATGGGACGGGTTTTTTGCCGCCGTATGGCATGGGCAACGAGAGGAATCAAGAAAAAACATCATCGCATCCGTGTCACTAGGGAAATACAAGAAGACCTGCAGGTCTGGTTGCAATTCCTGCACACATTCAATGGACTTGCCTTCTGGCAAGCGCTTCCAGTGTCGAATGCCAACCTAGAATTCTTCACCGATGCCGCGGGAGGAATTGGTTTTGTCATTTACTTCAAAGGGGCGTGGTGTTCTGAGGCATGGCCCGAGAAATGGCACGTGGAAGGAGCCACCAAGGACATCACTTTCTTGGAACTTTTCCCGCTAATGGTAGCCCTATCTATCTGGGCATCTGAGCTATCCAACAGAGCTATCACCTTCCATACCGGCAACCTAGCGGTGGTTTGGGCGGTGAACAGAATGCGAGCCAGGACGACAAGGGTAGTGGCACTGTTAAGAAGAATTGTGTTACTATGCCTGGTGCACAACATAACCATTAGAGCTGAGCACATTACGGGTGTAAATAATAACATTGCTGATGCTCTTTCTCATTGTAAGATCAAGCTCTTTCACCAACTCGCCCCCGAGGCAGACGAGGTCAAGACAGCAGTACCCGCCCCTGTCTGGGAGTATGGTCCACTGAGATATGGGAGCTCCTGTTTGGCTCCTTAGCAGAGCAGACAAGGCGAAAATACGTTGCAGCATGGGAACAGTACCAAAAATTTTGCAGAGAGGCCAGAATCCAAAACGAAGACAGACTTAAGGTAGGGACCATACTGAAATGGATTTTGCATTGCAAGGGCAATGGGTGCACAAAAGCGGCAGTGCAAGCCCGCTTAGCAGCGGTAGCATTTTTTGCAAAGGCAATAGGGGAGAGGAGCCCTAAGTTGGACTTCATCATTAAGAGGGTAATGAGAGGTTGGTCTGTAGGGCAGCCCCATAAAGTAGACCAACGACACCCGATCACTCATCAAATGCTGCAACAACTGATGGTGACAACAAACCAAGTATGTTTCGATGAGTATGAGACTAGGCTGTTCCGATGTGCCTTTTCGTGGGCATTCTATGGAGCATTCCGGATAGGGGAGCTAGTGGCCTCATCTAGGCACAGGACAGCCTATGGCGGTATAGAAAACCGTGATGTAAAAATACACGGAGGGGCCGTAGTGCTTCACTTGCGCAGATCCAAAACCGACACGGTGGGGAAAGGTGCGCGAGTGGTGTTGTCGGCATTGCCCAACGACCCTTCATGCCTGGTAAAAAACGCCATAGCATATCAACAGTTATGAGCGGACACAGGAAATCAGTGGTTCGTGCATGTGAACAGCGCCCCCCTATCACGTTTTCAATTTACCAAGGTACTCAAGCCGGTTATAGAACGTGCGGGACGGGAAGCGCGCTTTCATGGCTCGCATTCCTTTCGCATTTGGGCTGCTTCAACAGCAGCCAACATCGGGATGTCAAGAGAACAGATCATGAATATAGGCAGATGGCGCTCGGACAGATACAAACCAGATGGGCTTATATTAAAAAAAAAAAAATCCTAACAAACATATAGAGGGGCAGGCAATTTGGTATTTGCAATGTTTAGGGGCATCCAATTTTTGTGGCAATGTTATGGCAATCAAAGTTTGTGGCACTTGTGTTAACTGTGCAATAATTGTATCTTTCTGATTGTGATCCAATGTAGGTGTGAGTCACCACCTTGGGCCTCGTGAAGCTTGAATATTGTGACATAGTGAGTCCTTCTAGCCCTGTAGAAACTCCCAAAAACCAGGTAAAAAGTGCAGGGCTGCAATATAAACAAAAGCACATGGCTACTGGTTGTCAGGGAAACGAAGCCCGAGAGAAAGAAACACGCCCCTGCTACCAGTTTAACAGAGAGTTACAAAGTAATTCAGAACACCTGCCAGGGGGCGGAGTCAGGCCCTACCCGAGAAAGCTGACTCATAAAGAGGTCCCAGTAGGTAGAGAAGAGAGAGAAGAGAGAGAGGAGGAAAGCCAGAGTGAAAGAGAGAGTGAACAAGAGGAGAGACGAGCAGAGTCCCCTTGGAGGAAGAAAAGCCAGCTTCCAGTAAGGAGGTGGACTGAGTCTCTAGCTGAGGAAAGGTCAGAGGCTCTGAGTCAAAGATACAGCAGGAGCAGACCAAGGCAGCTGAAATACTCTCTGGATTATAAACAGAAGGAAAAGCCAGGAAGGCAGTTGAACTCTGTTTTGCACGTCAGGTTGGGAACCAACAGCTATCTGTAAGCCACGGAGAAAACCTTCCACAGCCAGGTTCCAAGGTAAGCCTAAGGGCTGGAATCATAATAATTGTGAGTTTGGTGACCTGGAAGGTTGGGACTATGGTGAAAAGGACTATAATGGGAGTGCTTGTTTCAAATAGTACTTAAACCCCGAGTTTACCATAAAGCCTAGGGTTGGAGAAAAGGGCGCGGCTCCAGAGGGAGCGTGGCAAACAATTCCTGCCCCAGAGGTAGAATTTATGGAAACAGAGCCATCCTGTGTAAATACTCCTACGGAAGAAATGGACTGTACGATTTCACTGGCTGAGGAGATAATATCTCTATGTTAAAATTGTGCTGTGAAGAAAATACAGACTTACTGTGAGAAGGGAACAGAGCTGTAGGAAACAGTACTGTGGTGTTTAATCTGCTGGAAGAAAAATGTTTAACGCTGACTGAAGCTATTTAAGTTGGATATCTTATTTTGTCCTTTTTCTGCCAAAGTGCAAGATATTTGTGTTACCTTTATTCCTTGTGAAATCCACCCCGGGAGGGGAAATAAATCCTTTTGCTTGAAACACTTGAGTCATACTACCCTTCATTGAACTCTTAAAGAAACTACATTTCCCTACAAGCACTGCTTCAGGAAATAGTGAAACTTTGGTTCAGGAAGGAACTTAACCTCCTTAAACCCTACATACCTACAGGTATCAGCAAGGGGGGAGGATCACAATTGCGTAGTAGTACGGATTTTACCTGGATTGAAGGACACCTGGAGGGACAAGAGTCCAGCAGCAGCGAGTGGCTGATATCCAGGAACAGGAGGTTCCGGCGCTCGACTGACTACCGATCAGAAAAGGAGCTACTTTTCTCAGTGCCTGACTCTGCACTGAGCTCAGGTAATTGTAGCTGGGCATAAGTGCGGAGGGATAACCAGAGAAAAGGTAGTGCACAGTAGTAGTGCACAGGGTGGGGAAAAAAAAAAAAAAAAAAGGGAGAAAATTTTTTTTTTGTTTTTGGGCCACACTTGGGTCTTGTTTTTGTGTGTTTTTCCCAGGTACCTGAAGAGCTAAAATGGAGCCACAGGAAATGCTAAGATGGATGTCTCTGCAGTGGGACAAACAATTGGAGATGACTCGTCGAGTCCACGACCAAGCCATGGCTGCCATTCAGGAACAGCAGAAGCCAATGAGGGAGCTCATGGAACTGTTAGTAAAGCAGCAGCAAGAGCCAGCAAGAGACTTACCTGAGTATACCCGTGGGGTAGGACTACCTGGTAGAGATATCTTTATGCTGGGACAGCTGTCCCCTACAGATAATGTTGACGACTATGTGGACGCCTTTGAACGTCTTGCAGAGGCCATAAAGCTGCCTAAGGAGCAGTGGGCCATAAGGTTTGCCATGTCTCTATCCGGCCAAGCCTTGTCAGCCTATAAGTCAATGCCTGCTACCTTAACAACTGATTATGATGCTATTAAAAATGTTGTGAGGGATAGGCTCGGGCTGACCCCTTCATTCTATAGGCGCCAATTTAGGGAGGCCAAGTTGAGGCCCGGAGAAACCCCTAAAGCCCTATACTATAGAATGAAAGGTTTAGCCTGGAAGTGGGTAAAACCAGAGCAGAGAACTGTTGAATCCATAATGGATGAGCTGATACTAGAACAGTATTTAGAAGCTGTGCCAGCAGAAATAAAAACCTTCCTCATGTTACAAGATTGTAAAACCTCAGAAGAAGCGGCTAGCATGACGGAGCGATATTTTGAGGCCGAGTTTGCCAAAGCCCCAAAATCAAGCATTCCGGGTGCAGCAAAGGCTGGTAATAAGGATAAAAATGTACAAAGTAAACTGCCTTATGAGAATGTGGGTTTTTCCAATATGAGAGGAAAATGTTTTAAATGCGGGAGCATAGAGCATTTTCAAAGGGACTGTAGTTTACGTAAAGCATTGATGGCCGGTATAGGAAAGAAAGTCCGGTCAGGGTTTTTGCTCCCAGTACAAGTGGAGGGTGTAGAGGCCCAAGCACTGCTTGACTCTGGTGCTGACCAGAGCATGGTCTCCCAACGGCTCTGGGAGGCCATACAAGCCCAGTCAGCGCCAGGTCAAGCAGTAGGACAAGTAAGAGTGCAGTGCGTGCACGGGTCTGCCTCCTATTATCCTGTATATAACCTTACCATAGAAGGGTTGGCATCACAAAAGAAAGTGAAGGTGGCAGTCGTTCCCCAGCTATTATATGATGTCATTCTAGGTAATGATTGGCCCCTATTTTCTCAGGGAATGGGAAGGGGTGTGGGAGAAAGGACAGGGTATGTCTCCACCCGATCCCAGGTAAGAACCCCTCAGGATAATAAGGACCCTGACGAAGAAGTAGCGGGTCCATCCCGAGATAGGGAGAATTCCCCTGAGCCCGAAAGGGAGAAAGGAGAGGAAATGACAGACCCATTGCCCACACAGACGGACCTTTTTGGCGCCCCATCTCAGAGGGTGAGGAAAGGAAAAGCAACAAGAAAACAGGAAAGGCACCGCAGAACCCATGGAAGGGCAGGGTTGGAAGCCGGGGAGGGGCTACCCTGGGTTCCCGCGGAATTAGTGAGGAAATTCCCTTCCTTCCCGGGGGAACAGAAAGCGGATCCCGCTTTAAAACGGGCCTTTGCCTATGCTCTGGAAAAAAGAGATACACTGCCCCGATTCCTCTTGGATAATGGTGTTTTATATAGGGAGAGCAACAACCCACTTACAGGGGAGGTAAGGAAGCAACTGGTAGTACCGACTACGTTCAAGGCCATCGTAATGCGACTTGCCCATGACCACCCAGTGGAAGCCCACAAGGGAATTCAAGGGACATTGGACCAGGTCCTGGCCCGATTTTACTGGCCGGGGGTCTTCAGGGAAACTTCCCGCTATTGCGAAGCCTGCCCCGCTTGCCAACGGGTTAGTGCGTCCAAACCTAAAGTAGTGCCAATGATAGCCACACCGGCCATATCCACACCAATACGTAGAATGGCAATGGATATTATAGGGCCACTCGATAGGACTCCCCGGGGCTTTCAGTACGTGTTGGTGATCATGGATCAGGCAACACGCTTCCCATGGGCCATTCCTCTCAGGAACACCTCGGCCAGAACAATAGCCCTGGAACTCATTAAACTGTTCTGTGAGGTTGGCTTCCCACAGGAGATGATAACTGACCAAGGAAGCAATTTTATGTCGAGGTACCTAGCCACCGTGTGGGATGCCTTCGGCATCCACCATGTACGTACCACCCCCAGGCCAATGGCATGGTCGAGAGAATGAATCAAATCATTAAGCGAATGCTTAGGCGGGGTTTAGACGGGCAGACATCCAAATGGGATACGCTCTTACCTTTTGTAATGTATGCCTGTAGAGAACACGTACAGGCGTCTCTAGGGGCGTCCCCCTATGAACTGCTATTCGGTAGGGCCCCCAGAGGAGTTCTCGACATATTGCGAGAGCAATGGGTAGAGCCCGACAGGGAAGAGATAGAGGTACCCCAGTTCCTGAGAAACCTTAGGAGTCGTTTGGAAAGAACGTCTCAAATTTCCCTGGAGAATTTACAGGCCAGCCAGAGGAAGCAAAAGAAATATTATGATAGGGGGACAAAGCCTCACCAATTGGCAGAGGGAGATAGAGTAGTCATTATGGTAGCCGAGGTAGGACCCAAATTCGACGCAAGATGGAAGGGACCATGCACAGTAGTGAAGAGGGTCGGTCCTGTATCATACCTCGTAGAAAACAGTAAGGGTCGGCGCCAAACCTACCATATAAATGTTTTAAAACCCTGGAAAGAAAGGGCGGTTACCGTAGAGTTGGCCAGTACAGAACATCACAAGAGCCCAGTAAAAGACGAGGCAAAAAGTGAACAAATGGATGGACCGCTTCATGGAGGCAATGGGAGGTTACAGCATCAGGCACAACCTCATCGAAGAAAGTTGTCTGGGATTGTATCGCGCAGATGGACTACACTTGTCTGACATAGGGATGGACGTGTTCCTGTGCGCCATACAAGACACGGTTGAACGATTATGGAAGAAGCAGGTGTTGGCCACAGCGGCGTGTTAACAGGGTGGGGCCCCGTCAGCAAGCGAGGATTTGCTGCTGTCGGGGTTGGCAGAAAAAACAGCCCCAATGAGAGGGAACACAGCCCAGGCTTTGAGTAAAGGGGGAGAGTTGCAGGAGAGAAACATGGACCTTCTCCCAGAGAGATTGACAAGGCAGCAAGAACACCGCTCAGATGGCCCCTGTCTCGCTTTGATGGCATGCAGGGGGGAAAGAAGGGGAGAAGGGTTGCTAAGTCAGCTTGAACGGCAGGCGCAACATCTTTTCTCACGAAGGATAAGGAGAGGACTAAGGACAGAGGGAAAAGCTTTTACGGCGAATTTTCCTCCACCCACTTACAGGGCCTGTGGGATATTGGCTGTGTCTCTCGAGGGGGCAGAAAAGGCAGGTGGTGCTGGAAATAATAATAAGCAAATGTGTTGTTGAAAGAAACGCGTGGTGAAATGTTTGACCAAATGGGGGGGGGGAGGGATGGGGTGAGGATGGGATGAACCCGAGGCCGTCATGCCAGTTGTGCGGCTGTGTTATGTTTGAATGTCTGATATTTCATACTTTAGATATTGATGCTGCACTCCTTAGGATGTCACCTCATGATGTGTGAGGTATATCCTAAATAACTTTCTATTCCTTTTTCCACAGAGCATGGGCCACAGACAAGACACGTGAACTACACTGCATCTGCGGTCACCATCACCCATATATTGGAGGACACAGCAACAACATGACATGATTCCTGAGAAGAGGTGCCATACAGTGATGGAACTTTGATCGTGGAGTACATGCCTATGCTGGACATTGGCATTCATGTGGGGGATTGGTGCATGCAGAGGATGCACAATAACCTGTTGATACAATCCACTGCCTGGGTTGCGTGACTTGTAGCCATAAACACGTTTTCCCATTCACTTACTATGGAGTCTACCATCATTATAAGATGTCACACCTCGATGTGCACACATATGGATTCATTAACAGACTTTGAGAGAGATGTGATGATGCACACACCATTTGAGCTGTGGAGATGGTGTACTGATAGCTACATGTCCAGCAGGGGAAACAATATCCACTGAGTCCTGCCACTCCAGACTGTCATTGTCCTTTTGGTAGTTTTACGATATCAGTGACATGCCTTTATGGATGACCTCAAATGTTGGTGCCCAACAGAGAATCAAGCTGTGTGTGTAGCAGCAGAGTGACATTGTATAGGTGTTGTGTAATTTCCTTGTCACCCTTGCACTTGGCCATGACACGCTGTTGCACATCCTCACAAGATGCACGACAAAAACATCTTTGCTTTGTGTTTGGCCATGAGCAGGAGTGATACTGTGCATATGGTAAATCACTGTGTCATGTTGTGACTTACACTGTGCATATGCATGTGAATAAATATGTTATAACACACTGACATGTGATTATGTGCATTTTGTGATGCTTACTGCACCATAGTTGTCATGTTTTTAGACCTCCACAAACATCTTTATCTGTTTTGGTCCAATAAAGATGTGTCATTATTGATTGACTTACAACTTACACAGTCGCATGTGTGTTCTGTCCTATGTTTCTCAAGACATTGTGCCACACACATTGCAGGGCCAACTTTCTGATGTAGCAATCTGTATGTTCACATATAGCTGGATTTGTGCATTGCATGTACATTCTCGTACCTATACAGCTCATGGACATACAGCTAACGTCATGCATTCTGCTGCCTCTGTACCTGTGCAAAACAATTTTTTTGGACTACTGTGCCAACATGTGCTTCTCTTACCTAACTCCATGTCCTCATTGTAGATTGTGTCCGTGATTTTTAAGGGCTACAGTAAAATGGCCTAGTTACCTGTGTACATTACTTCTGGTTGTTTTCCACACAGCACATACTGATGTGCAGGCCATCTACACTGCTGTTTAACACACTAACATGCACATATGCTACATCACTGCGATCAGGTGTGTTGGGGGCCTTGTGTGGTAGGGCATAAGGACATATCATTATTGGCATGTTTCAGTGTTTTGCTATGCACTACACCTAGTCATCTGTGCATGGCAGCTTGGCAGTAATTTTCAACATTTCTCTTTCACACATTATATCTTGGTGGTTCTGAGGTTCATCTTGGCCTACCTGCCTAGATCATGCTCCCTGTCAATTCTGTTGGCAGACACATATGTCAAGGCTGACCCACATTTGATCACAGCACTGACATGCGCATTAGACAGTTGCTGGTCATAGAACACAACAATACATCAATTTGGCCCACCTAGATTACAATCCTTGAAACAAACATTTATGAAAATGACATCTATACATGTGCAAACATTCCAGGCAGGTATGTTGGAACATCAGCTATGTGCCATCTGCAATATTGGAATTCCAGTGCTGATGTTGGACACTTCATTGCATGCCGTCATGCTCAATCACCACACTGACACCCCCAGATCAACAATGTGATCATTGCCCAGTGTGGAGCTATTTGTTACGGAGGTTTGTGTGAGCAGCAGAGTTGAACAAATATGTTATCCATGTGTCACTCATTTGTGTGACAGAACATGTATATAAAGATGCACACCCCTGATGTCCAGACGTGTGCGCAATGTGTTTGTTCAGGGAGTCCTAGGGATTGGGGAGGTGCACCATTTATCTTTTACTTTGTCCTTTCTCAGAGGTAACTGTGAGGTGCATATACACACACACACATCATACACCTACATAGCCTCATAAAATGTTTTATGATGTGTGGGTCACACAGAGATTCCTGCTAGAATGTAACTGTTGGGAGCTAGGTAACTCGGTGTCTGTGGCATAAATGGCATGTGTACGTTCTGTTGAGATGTAGCTGAGCCACCTATTTGTTGCACAGGATCCATAGACTGTGAGATTGTCAGCGGCACCCCTGGTGCACATTGCCAACACCTATACTGGAAACCTAGGTTTACATATACATTTGACTATTGCATCATATCTCCAGGAACAAGCAGGAATGAGTCCTCACATATGGGTATGTCGGTACCGACGGAGCCTGCGCGGGAACGCTCCCCAGCTTCCCAAAAAGGAAAGCTTTTGGGAGCATCCCACAGCGCCTGCGCGCTGCCTTCCCGCCTTTCCTAACCAACTCTCCTCAGTTCTTCTTTTCCGCGGAGCCAGCAGGTCGTGTTCCTGTCACCGCTGAAGAAGTTCTTTATTTTAATTTATTGCTTTGGTCGCGTGTCTGCCTTCCCCGATGCCGGACCGGTACCGCCGGTCTTTTCTTTAAAAAAAAAAAAAAAAAAATCTTTTTCCCCACTTGGTGTATTTTTCTTCTTAGGCCTCCAGGCTCACAAGAAATTTTTCCCTTATGGAAAAACAAGCCTCCGGGTTCAAAAAATGCACTAAGTGTAGCGGTACAATTTCTGTTACAGACACCCATGAATGGTGTCTTAAATGTTTGGGGCCTGAACACTCCATCCCGGATTGCCAGTCCTGCTCTCTAATGTCTAAACGAGGGTTACAGAACAGAGCAGCCAAGCTCCATGTGCTGTTTCCCACGGATGCACCGGCGGTGGCATCGACATCTTCCAGGTCTTCCTCTCCTGATGGATCTCAGGTAACCAAACATACTGTTAGCAGGTTCTCGAAGGGCAAATCTCCCTCTAAGCATTGAGATGCCTCCGGGCTTGCCCTCGAGGATCCTTCCCCAGCCAAACAACCCCGGCGGGAAGCTCCGGCTTCCAAAGCTCCTCCTATGGGGTTACAGGTTGACATTGATGGCACGGCCTCGACCGATCACCTGTTAGACTGCTCTGGGGTACCGGCACAATCTCCCGGTACCGACATCCAGGCAGTCGTGGCGTCCATGGATCACACTGTTCAATCCATGCAGCAGGCTATAATGGCTTTCATTAAGGCTGCGACGCCAGCGGTACCGCAACAAGTTTCGTTGTCGGTACCGGCGCCGGTACCGGTACCAACTCCGATACCGGTACCGACTGCATCGACATCGGCCAGGATACCGATTCCGGCTCCCTGTCCAGGGCCCTTTCTCGGTACCGATCCGGTACCGGGGACGCCCGATGTCGGTACCGATCGATACGCCTATCGATCGTTGGAATCGAACAGACGATACTTCGATTCCTCTGATGATTCTGATTCATCGGATGACTCTCCTGAAGTATCCATCACCCTTCCTGAGGAGCCCACTTCTCCAAAGAGAAGAATGTCTCCCCCAGAGGATTTGTCCTTTCAGGACTTCATAATAGAAGTGGCTAAAGGACTCTCTATTTCAGTAACCTCTGAAACAGAGCCTAGAGCAAAAAAATTAGATATTTTGGGATACTCTAAGGTTCCCAGAGAGGCAGTCACCTTGCCAATTCATGAAATCCTTCAGGAACACATGATTGACTTATGGGAGACTCCTCTCACCCTTTCTCCACATTCTCGCCGATTGGACACTATGTACCGTGTCCCTCCTTCTCCTGGATTTCAAAAAACTCAGCTTCCTCACCACTCTCCATTGTGGTGCAGTCAGCTATGAAAAGGATAAAGAGTACCAAAAGACACTCTTCTACTCCTCCAGGAAGAGAATGCAGGACCTTGGATGCTTTTGGTAGGAAAATCTTCCAAGCCAGCATGCTTATTGCCAGAATCAATTCATATAGCCTTTATATGGGTATGTTTCTGAAGGAAGTTGCACAGAAACTGCGCAACTTTCTCCCTTTTATGCTAGAGGATAAAAGGGATGAGTTCCTTCTTTGGCTTAAGCATACTCAAGACATTTCAAAGTTTTCCAACAGGGCAGCCTTTGACTCTTTTGAAGGTGCCAGCAGAGCCTCAGGCATTGCTATAGCTGCTCGCAGAATTGCTTGGCTCCAGGCTTCTGATCTAGAACCCTGGGTTCAGGATGGCTTAGGAAATCTGCCCTGTACAGGTGAGAATCTATTTGGCAAGGAGTGGCAAATTAAAGCCACTCAAATGGATGCAGAAAATGCTGCTCTGGATAGACTTTCCAAGTCTACCTCCATTCTAGCCAAGAAAAAATCTTTCAAAAAGACTTTTTACAAAAAGAGCAGATTTCCTTCCACTTCTGGCCAACAATCTTCTACAGGTCGCTTTGCTACTAAGCGTCAGCAACCTAAACAGGCCAGGCCTAAACCTGCAGGGGCTGCTACAACCCAGCAGTCCCAGCCCCCTCAGGGTTTTTGACTTGATACTAGAGAACTTAACCTTTCTGGCTCTACAACAACCAGAGCCTCTCACCATTTCAGGAAGGTTAGCTCATTTTGCTCCCAGATGGGAGCAAATCACATCAGAGCAGTGGACCCTCTCCATCATAAGAGAGGGCTACAAACTTCATTTCTCTGACCTTCCTCCCTACACCATGGTGAGACACTTCAATTCTCCCACATCCCTCCTCGACCTTCTGGATCAGGAGGTGACTACCCTTCTGGCCCAGAGGGCCATAGAAGAAGTTCCTCTTCTTCAACAGGGGTCAGGGTTTTACTCCCCCTATTTTCTCATTCCAAAGAAAACAGGGGGATACAGACCCATTTTAGATCTCAGGGAATTGAACAAATTCCTATGCAAGGAGAAGTTCAAGATGCTTTTTCTAGGCACTCTCCTTCCATACCTGCAGAGTGTGATGAGGAAGTTCCATTCTCCACCTTAAAAACACAGGATTCACTGCATTCTAGTCCTGAAACTGACAGGCAGGCAGGCCATGTGAGCAGCTGTTGTCAGGGACAACAAAAACAAACTCAGCCATGAGGTTTGAAAACACGCTCAGCTGAGAAACATTCTCCAGTTCCTAATAGCTTGCACCTGGAAAGGTGAAGAGCTTACAGCCATTATAAGGGCTATGCAGGAAATACAGAGTTAGAGCGAGGAGAACTGAGAGAACCGGCTAAGCTAGGAGAACAGGCTGTCTTACCTGAACCAGCTGACCTAGAGGAGGAAGGAGGAGTTTCAGACTCCGACCCAGGACGTGAGTCAGAGGCAGAACCAGGAAGAGTTCACTGCAGAAACTACCCAGAGTCCTACAAGAGGAAACAGCTAGTGAGGGCAGAGAACAGGTGTGAATGTTCTACTGATTGCAAACCCTTTGGAGCTCAGAGGCAACGTTCCAACCGGAGTGACTGGAAGCCTAAAGACAAACTGTATGTATCAGAAAGCTGTAGCCTGAAGAATGATTCTGGTGGGAAGCTAAAGTTTGTGGATAATAGAAATACCTACAGGGTTAATGCTGAGAAGCCTCGTGTAGGAAATCCTAGGTGGGGGAAGGGCTTTAACACCCAGCCGAGGGATTTAAGCACAGAGCTGAACAGAGAGCATTTAACACCTCCAGAGAGAGAAAGGTATTTCCCCGAGGATGTGTGCATGTCTGAGGATGATTTCCTAGAAGTTCCTAAGCCTCAAAGAAAACCCCGTAGGCTGAAACCTGGTGTTAGGAGGGGAGAAGAACATTATCTATCAAAGCCTGAAGATAGAACCAGTAAGCTCTCCAGGGGTAGAACCTCCTACAAGAAGTGGGATTATAAGAACCCTGAATGGTGGCTTCCCTCTCTCCCAGACACAAGACAATACGATAGCTGTTATTCCAGCCATAGAGGGAGTGCTGCAGAGAGACACTGTGACGGCACGTTGCAGGGGAACTTGCAAAGGTATTGTGATAAAGAGAATCCTGAATGCATACAAGAGCCTATGATCATTGACACACTCAGTGAGTGTTCATTTAATGGTGACCCAATGGACTGCACATTGATTTTATCAGATAAAGTAACATCTCTGTGTTAGTCAAGGCTGTGCTTAGTGCGTAAGGAAAACACTATAACGGAAGATTGCTGGTTTGCACGTAGTGAAACTATGTGCTGAGTTTAAATGTTTAACTTTGACCATTTACTTTGAAGCAAGAAGAAATTGTTCTACGTTCCTTTATGTTTTGCCAGAAAGCATGGCTTATTTATTTTGAATATTGTGTTGTGTTATTTGAATAATCCGACCCCGGGAGGGGAAATAAATCCTTTTGCCTTCAACCACTCGTGTCGCGCAACTACTTCATTCCATCAGACGCAGACCTGCTAGCCAGGAGGCAGTCTGCCCACCTGGTGGTGACAAGAGTCAGGATTGGCTTTGTTCTCTAGATCTCAAGGATGCGTACACACATATACTCATCCATCCATCTCACAGAAAATTCCTACGTTTTCTGTTCCAGGGAAAACATTACCAATACAGAGTGCTTCCTTTCGGTCTAGCCTCTGCTCCAAGAGTGTTCACCAAATGCATGGCAATAGTTGCTGCATTTCTACGCACTCTGGGAATATTTGTTTTCCCATAACTGGACGACTGGCTCATCCGAGCTCCATCTCAGTCAGAAGCCCAGATTTCCCTGGACCGCACAAGGCGCATTCTGCAGTATCTGGGACTTGTGGTAAACCTCCCAAAGTCTCAGCTCACCCCTATTCAGTCCCTAGAATTCATAGGGGCCTGGTTGGATACCACTACTGCAAGGGCCTACCTTCCTCAGGCCCGTTGTCAACGTCTAGTACAGTTGGCCTCCCAGATTCAGTCAAAGAGTCACTTAACTGCCCGGGAGATGCTACAACTACTAGGCCACATGGCTTCCACAGTACATGTGGTACCCTATGCTCGCCTACACATGAGAGCAGCTCAATGGACTTTGTCCACACAGTGGACTCAAGCATCAGGAGCTCTCTCAGACCAAATAGCAACCTCCAAACGTCTCTTTTGGTCTCTCCAATGGTGGATGTCCACTCAAAATCTGTTGCTGGGGTCCCCCTTCCAACAGTTGTTGCCCCAAGCAACCCTCAAAACAGATGCCTCCCAAACAGGTTGGGGAGCTCATCTACAAGACCTCTCCACCCAAGGCACTTGGTCCCTACAGGAGGCCTCTCTTCATATCAACCACTTGGAACTTCGAGCAGTGTTCCTAGCTCTCAAGGTCTTTCATAACCTCCTCAGCTACAAGACAGTCCTCATTCATACGGACAATCAAGTAGCCATGTTTTACATAAACCAGCAAGGAGGAACTGGCTCTCTTTCACTTTGCAACGAAGCTCTAAGATTATGGGCCTTCGCCAGAGAGCATCAAATCTATCTCCTGGCAGTATACCTCCCAGGAATCCAAAACTCTTGGGCAGACAGACTCAGTCAGGTTCTGCTTCCACACGAATGGTCCCTGCACATGGATCAGGTACTCAGAATCTTCCAGGAATGGGGAACCCCGGACATAAACCTCTTTGCAAGTCTGTGGAATGCCAAACTTCCCCGGTTCTGTTCCAGAATTCCGTGTCAGGGAGCTCTGGCCAAGGATGCCTTCCTCCTCCATTGGGGTCAGGGCTTCCTGTATGCCTTTCCACCCATTCCTTTGATTCCCAAGACTCTGTTCAAACTTCAGAGGGATCAAGGATCTATGATCCTTATAGCTCCACGCTGGCCACGCCAAGTGTGGTACCCTCTACTTCTGCATCTCTCCCAAGCCCCCTCCCTGGACTTGGGAGCTGCTCCAGACCTTCTGTCTCAGGAGGAGGGGACTTTGTGGCACCCAAACCCCAAGTCCCTTCACCTCAGAGCTTGGTTACTAAAGGCCTAGACCTTCAAGACTTCAATCTTTCTCAGCAAGTGAAGGATATCCTCCATGCTTCCAGAAAACCTTCCACTAGGCGTTCCTATGCTTTTAAGTGGAAAAGATTTTCCATTTGGTGTGCTCAAAAGGGTCTTGACCCTCTAGCACTACCTTTGAATTCTCTATTGGAATACCTCCTGCATCTCTCCAATGCAGGCCTCAAAACGAATTCAGTAAGAGTCCATTTGAGTGCTATTGCAGCATCCCTTAAGCCTCTCAATGGACAACCTATTTCCTCTCATCCTCTTATTGCAAGATTCATGAGAGGCCTAACTTTAACTAAACCTCCCATTCGACCTCCTCCGGTGGCATGGGACTTAAACTTGGTTCTTGGTCAGCTTATGAAGCCACCTTTTGAACCCTTAGCCACTACCTCCTTGAAATTTCTTTCCTGGAAGGTTATTTTCCTTATTGCAATCACTTCTGCTCGCCGCATCAGTGAACTGCAGGCCTTAGTGGCTAACCCACCTTATACAAGGTTCCATCATGATAAGGTAGTCCTTAGGACAAATCCTCACTTTATGCCTAAAGTGGTCTCACCTTTTCATCTTAATCAAGAGGTATATTTACCTGTCTTTTTTCCAGCTCCTCATGCATCCAGTGCAGAGAGGAACCTTCATACTCTAGATTGTAAAAGAGCTCTTGCTTTTTACTTACACAGGACACAGCAACATAGAAAGTCTTCTCAGCTTTTTGTTGCTTTTGATCCTTCTCATTTAGGACTTCCAGTCTCTAAAAGAACACTGTCCAATTGGATTGCTCAGTGTATTTCTTTTGCTTACCAGAGTAAGAACCTTTCTCTGGAAGGCCATGTCACAGCTCACAATGTGAAGGCCATGGCCACCTCTATGGCTCATCTTCATTCTGTGTCCATCGATCAGATCTGTCGAGCAGCCACCTGGGCCTCGGTTCATACCTTCACAGCCCATTACTGTTTGGACAAGGACTCCCGCCGGGATGCCTTGTTTGGTCAGGCTGTCCTCAGACACCTGTTCCATTCTTGAACAACTCCTGCCCTCCTTCCCTGAATGGATGCCTGAGATCCATAGGAAGACGAGGAACCCTTCAGGGTCTCATACCCTTGGGGATCTCCCAGGCATCTTAGCTAGGGAGTCCCCATATGTGAGGACTCATTCCTGCTTGTTCCTGGAGATAGCACAGTTACTTACCTGTAACAGGTGATCTCTGGGAACAGCAGGAATTAGTCCTCACAACCCTCCCACCTCCCCTAGGAGTTGTATCTCTCTCTCTCTTTCCTTTCCTCTCTCTCTCTATTGTCTCAGCTTTAAACTCGAACTGAGGAGAGTTGGTTAGGAAAGGCGGGAAGGCAGCGTACAGGCGCTGTGGGATGCTCCCAAAAGCTTTCCTTTTTGGGAAGCTGGGGAGCGTTCCCGCGCAGGCTCCGTCGGTACCGACGTACCCATATGTGAGGACTAATTCCTGCTGTTCCCAGAGATCACCTGTTACAGGTAAGTAACTGTGCTATACTAGATATCATACAGGACCAATGTTGGCCTATTCTACATGTTTGGTTAACAACATCACTGCATTGATTTGAGGTTCATACTGCCCTCACATTGTGTAGGACACACACATAGCAACTTGGTGCATGTTACTCACCAAGACCCTCTACAGCTACTCTTCTTCATAACATACTGCAAACGGTGCAATAGTGACACCGGAGGTGTACATTGTGTTTACATGTACATATTGCGCCTCATAAATGCTACGTGCATTCCAATGGCGCAATGTTTATGATGTCCACATCAGGCACACTAACAGCTGATGCAGCAGGACCCCATATTGTCAGGGGATGTACATACATATATTCCCTTTAGTGGAACATATCTCCACTACATATGCATACATACATTCCCTTTAGTGGAACATATTTCCATTGCAGTTACTGTGGAGGGTTAGCATAGTGGTTACAGACATGTGTTTGGGCGTTTTTTTTTTGCACCTTGAAGGTTGGGTTTCTCAAGAGCCCTGGTGAATGTGAGTGCACAGTTCAGCCGCAAGCTAAAAGATCGTGCTGTTAAAATTTAAACTCCCCTGAAGAAGAAATACGAAACGCAAACAGCGGTACCCACTTGATGGCGTCGGGGACACGTATCAGCAATGTTAAGATAAGCTGAGTACAATTTTGACAACAAAACGTGTCGATTTAAGGATTAGAGCACAATCTTATACACAAGACAACTTATTGAATTATAATGTTTAAAAACTCCAGAAAAATCTGATGTATGGAAATGAAACAAGTATCTATGGCATAGTAGAGATGAAATTTTAGGAGAAGGAGAAAATCCAGTGATAATCCGTGGTCATTGATGCAATTAGGCGTACTGCTCTAGATAAATCTGAGCGTTGCCGCTGTAAGTCTGAGACCTTTTTTTCACTGGTATCTCCATGTTTAGAAGCCTGTATACACGATTATAAATAGTACAGTGCAAAAACCATCAGTATTTTTCTGAGTATTGGTAGAGGGCTTCATTTTTTTGTTGTTTGTCAGTGGGCACATTAGGGAGCAAGTTGCTTTCCATTTTTTTTCTTGTGTTCTGCTGAAAATACCATACAAAGGGCTGCAGCTTTAGCACTGCACCAAACATCTCTTCAGTATGCACTACCTTGTGCACTCCATCCAGGCTACTCGTCACATACTGAGTGCAAACTCAGATGTGGTGCATTGGTGTGTGTTGGTAAGGTGAATGTAGCAGATGCATGACCCACACAGTGCACAGTCTTGGGAGACTGAGCCCTGAGTGTGTGTGTCTGTGTGGGACTCCATCACAGAGATATCTCATCCACAGGTACACCCTACAGGGGTGATGTGATTCTATTAACCTCTTTCTACATTGTTATCAGATACATAGGGACCCTTTCTATGTAGTTTCTAGAAGAGCAGTTGGCTTGCAGTGCTAGCATAGCTTTTCGTGCACTGTGTTTGGACAACACAGAGTGCCAGTTTGATTCACACATGTTCTTTCTTCATTTTTTTTTCATTATGCCCTGGTGCATATACCATCCCAAAGAGTTCAGTCCAGACCTGGGCATCCTTACATAAATTGCATGCAAGCTATTTTATGCATGCTGTTTTCAATGCAGACAATTTAATGATGTGTGTGCATGACCTTGGCTATGGCTCACATCCCACTTATGGACTACAATATCAGCTGCCAAAGATCTATCACCTAACACCTGCAAATCCATCAATCTTGGGGCACCATATGTCTACGTCCCTCAGGGCGTCTTAGGTTGCAGCCCTTGTAGACCTTTGGTGTGCTGATGCTTGTTGTCGGCTGTCACGTTACCGCGCGGTATGTGGCCATGGCGCCTTGTTCTGCACAGTACTTGGCCAAGGCGCCATGTGCCATGCGGTAAATGGCCCATGGCTACCTTAACATCACACTGCCCACATCCTTATATGGTATCGGTAACATTAGCGCTGCACTTACCACTGGTGACGTTAACGCCACTTAGTAAACATACCCTATATGTCTTTTTCTCTCATGTTCTCTTTTAACACATTTTTTAATATAATTCAGTGCATCTAGGATCAATGCTTTTTATCATTTGTGTTCATATTTATATTGTTTTTAAGCATTGTTTTATTTATTAATTCATTATGATCTTTTATTTTGACATACAGGCTCATTCCATCTGGGATGTACACCTCCTCTGTACATCCGGTTTGTCCGGACTTACAGAGGGGGTTGCAATTCTGATCCCGCAGGGCATGTCTAGCCCCGCGGAATGAGAATCGCAATCAGTCATGTACGTGCAGGCTGGGACTGTGATTCAGCCCAGCCTGCAAGAAAATGACAAGCCCTTAGCTCTATTTAAAAGCCACGATGCCGGCTGCCAGAAAAAAAAAGACTTGTTCCCCGCAGCCCGACCCCCAATCTGACCTCCTAAGGCCAGAGTCGGGCTGTGGGGAATGCCCCCGGCCCCCCCTGCCCCATCCGCGCCCCAGGCAGAAAAAAAATGTCCAGGGAAGTTATTCCACCTCAGAGGTGGAATAACTTCCTCACACAAATCGCTGGCCCTGGACATACAGGGCGACATTAGAATCAGCCCTGTATGTCCAGGGCTGGCAACCGCCTATCACCTGCCCAGACCCTGCCCCTTCCCCATCTAACTTCCCCACACATCCGGTTGGGAGGTTAGACACCGACAGGGGAAGGCACAAATAGCACAGAATCGGGCCCATAATGTTTTCCAATATGCATGTCTTATATTAATTTTATATTTCATGATTATTTATTTATGTTTTGAGGTTTACCCCCTGATGAATGCTTATGCCAAAACGTGACCGTGTTGGGGTCGCTGTTTGCAAATAAAAAGGACTTTTTCAGTTACGTCTGTGTTCTCCCATAACTTTACATTAGAAATATTCTTATTTTCCCTCACAGTCTGAGCAAAAGGCTCCATAACTAACACAAATAAAATGGGATAAAGGACATCCCTGTTTAGTGCTTTTTTTTCAAAGGAAAACTGTAGGAGTACAGGCTATTTCACCTTTATTCTAGCTTCTGGGGTTGCATATAGCCTCTAACTCCTGAATAAATCGAGGGCCAGTTCATATTTCATTTAAAATCTGGTACATGAAGGGCCAACAAACCCTATCAAAGACCGTTTCAGCATTTATAGCTAATAACACCATTGGATCCTTTTTTCTCTCTTGCTACAGGAACTAAATGTAACACTCTCATAATGCTATCAGCTCTTCTTCCAGGGACAAAACCAGATTGGTCCTTGTCTTTTATATCAAGCAATAGGAGAGGCAATCTATTTGCTGAAAGCTTTGCATAAAGTTTTACATCAGCATTCAAAAGAGATGTGGAGCCGCACATGGTGGCGTCCTTGCCTGGTTTTGGCAGGATCGTTATTCCTGCTTCTCTCATTGATTTGGGTAGCAAACCCTCTTTCATGACAACAGAGTTAAAAAACTTAGAACTGGCGCTATTTTAGTATCAAAAGTCATATATAATCTGTCCGTCAAACTGTCTAATCCTGTGGCTGTCTCCTGGTATTTGATTTATATTTTGGAATGCTGCAACAGTGTAACTTCCACATCCAATCCTTCCCCTTTCTCCTGAAAAATCTTTAATAGATGAGTTTTCTCTAGGTATGTAACAAATGATTCTTTATTTTCCTCACCCTCTGTAGTATATAATATTTTATAAAATTCTACAAATAGCTTTTGTATTTCCCCTTCATAATACACTTCGGCCAGCATTCTGTCACATGAATAGTGGGGTTGGATATGCAGGCAGCACGTCCAGCCCATGCTCAGATGCTGGCCCTGATTCTGTTGCCAGCATTTCCAGCACATAAAGAGCAATTGTACGGGGAGCCTGAATGTGGGTGGGAGGGGGCAGTACTGGGACAGAATGGTGGAGTGGCCAGCTGCCGGGACATCAGAGACCATTCAGGTTGGGCCTCTGTACATCCCCCAGCACTGAGATGGATGCCTGCCTTATTACACCCCGATGGTGGAATAAGTGCTGGGCACTGCAGAGTTTGCATGCTGCAGCCCCCCTACCCCATCATGCTGCCATGGGAGAGCTTACACCACCCGACCCAGGCCCCCACCTTTTGTGCTGTTTTTCCAATTGCGCTACCATTTTTATTAACGCCTTTTCTTTAAGACGCCAGTTTTTTCTTTTGAGCTCCCCACGAAATCAGCCGCCCCTTAATAATTACTTGTAAGACAGCCCATAGTGTGTTAAGATTTATGGCATTTTTATTGATAACACAGGTACACTATCAAAAAACTGCCTCCAGTTTTGCAACTGATTCCTATAGATTTTGGGGTGCTGAATCCAGGAAAAATAGCCAAAATGTTCCATCACGTCACATTTTCTTGCAAAATTAGATTTCTTACCCATATAAGGAATGTTCACATAATTTCTTTTTAGCCGACTGCAGTTTATTTTCTTGGCCCAAAATAGAGGTTGTAATGGTTAACTAACTAGAAACACTCCCTCATGATATTTTAGAGTGTTTTGTATTCATTTTATACATTAACAGGACAATTGGGAGGCGGGGGGCTAAATCCAGTACTCGCGCTGGCGCATGTTCTTTCCTGTTCGCCTCGCCTCGTTCGCTCGCTCAAACACGGTGGTTGCGACATGAACGTTCCTGTCAAATTTCAGTTTCTTGCAAGTTCATTATTACCTTTTGTTTGCTCAGTCGTAATCCAGCTTTATTCCGAAGTGGTTCACTACAGTTGTAGTTTGCAGTGCTGTGTATTTGTGATGGCTCACAGAGCCAGAGGTTGCGTCAACTCTCCGGACAGTTTTTGTTTTATTTGTGGGGAATATACCGTGAAAAAGCGGCAGAGGAACATTTCTGCATTTATTAAAAAAGTATATTTCGCCTATTTCGGTTTGAAGTTAGGCGATCAAGACAAACCGTGGGCTCCTCACAAAGTGTGCAAGACATGTGAGGAAGATCTACGCTTATGGATGAAAGGTAAAAAACAAGCATTTCGTTTCGGAATACCTATGATGTGGCGTGAACAAAGAGACCACAGCAGTGACTGCTATTTTTGCTCTTGCATTGTGAAGGGATACAACTTAAAAAATAAGAACGTAATAAGTTACCCCAACCTTCCCTCAGCAATTAGGCCTATACCTCATAGCAACGAAGTACCTGTGCCTGAACCACCAAAATCTTTGGATCATATTTGTGTGGACGGTTCTGGTCATGATGAGACTCATCAGATGGCTTTTCCCGATGAGTCCAGTACTTCCGAGTTTGAAACTGAACCAGATCCGAAACCTGAACTTTTCTCAAGCTGAATTGAATGATTTAGTCCGGGATTTAGGACTCCCAAAAGATGCTGCCCAACTGCTAGGTTCTCGGCTTAAACAGAAAAATCTATTGTCACCAGGAACAACTTTTTATTGGTACCGCAACCGCGAGACACAATTTTTGAAGTATTTCAGCAAAGAGGAAGATTTGGTATTTTGCAACGATATATACGGAGTGATGGAAAAGTTTAAACTCAAGTATGATCCTGCTGAATGGCGGCTGTTCATTGATTCGTCAAAAGACAGCATAAAAGGTGTTCTTCATAATGGCAACACATTCGCTTCAGTTCCTATTGCTCACTCTGTTATTCTCCAAGAAAAATACGAGAATTTGGCCCTGATTCTTCAGAAGATTCGTTATGATGAGCATAAGTGGATGATTTGTGGAGACTTTAAAATTCTATCCATGCTATTAGGGCAGCAATCCGGTTTCACCAAATATCCCTGCTTCCTTTGCTTGTGGGATAGCCGGGCCCGCGACCTACAGTGGGGGAAAAAAGACTGGCCAATTCGGGAGTATTTGAGACCCGGTGAGAAAAATGTTCTTCATGAGAGCTTGGTACCTCGTGATAAAATTCTATTACCACCTCTCCACATTAAGTTGGGTCTAATTAAGCAATTCATCAAGTCCCTTCCAAAAGATGGTGAGTGCTTTCGGTACCTTTGCTCAAAGTTCCCCCGACTTTCTGAAGCAAAGCTAAAGGAAGGAGTGTTTGTTGGCCCTGATATAAGGAAACTCATTTCAGATGGAGCATTCGCTGAAACGATGTCTGAGAAGGAAAAAGAAGCCTGGGATTCCTTCAAGGATGTTGTTCTCAAATTCTTGGGGAACAGGCGGGATGAGAACTATAAGGATATTGTTGCCAGGATGCTCAATGCCTTCAAAGAACAAGGCTGTAACATGAGCCTGAAAGTCCATTTCTTGCACTCCCATGTGAACTACTTTCCCGAAAACTTGGGGGCGTACAGTGAAGAACAAGGTGAAAGGTTTCACCAGGACATCAAGGACGCAGAGAGAAGGTACCAAGGAAGATGGAACACCACTATGATGGCTGATTTCTGCTGGTTGCTGCTGCGGGAAACCCCAGATGAAAAATATACCAAGCAGCGCACCAAGAGAAGCATTCGGGGGAAGAAGAAGAAACGGGCCCACCAGGAGATTGATTGACCCAAGAATGACTTTAAAATCTAAACTGTGTTGACAAATATCGTGTTTTTACTAAACTTTGAAATAAAAATTTGCTAGTTATTACCACAGTGTCGGATCTCATTTATTAGAATTTTATTTTCACACCATCGGGTGTTTGTCTTCATGTATTGCAATGGTGCGGTTTGCGTTTTCTATTCTTACATACATACCTGTACAACATTTTTTGCACATTTCTTTGCTTTGCTTTGTGTCTAACCTCGCTCTTATATGCTCAATGTTTGTGCACATGTATGTGGCTGTTTTAAGTGCAGACAATTTTGCTACCATCACAGTGTGTTTTGTTGACATTACTCTATTCTTATGTGCTGCCTTGTTACAATTTTCTTTATTCTTATTTGAATAACTACTAAACAATTAGTATAAAGAATTCATCCAAGAAACTTTTATCTCGATCGCACTCAATCTGAAACGTTCACCTCAAACTGCTAACCCAATATAGCAAAAAATCTGTACGTGATGGAGCAAATTGGTTACCAGATTTGGATTCAGCGCACCAAAAAACGTAAAAATCAATCGAAACATTAGAGGCAGTTAAAAAATTTTTTTTTTAGTGTACCTGTGAATCAAATATTTCTCTATTGCTTTATTAACATTCTAAACCACCCCATTATCCCTCATTCAATCTCCAAAAAGTTCTACCTTCCCTTCTGACCCCCAAACTCACTTCATACTAGATCGATACATGATCAGATCAGTGATACATTCAATAAAAGCTCGAACCCCGCTATTCATTCCACCAACTCCAGATCTATTCTCAAATAATTATCATGAGGATGGGAGAAAAATAGATAGTTCTTACTCTTGGCATATAATTCTCTCCAGACATCAGCCAAGCCATTAGCCTGCATCCATTCCCTGATTAATCCTTGAGTTTTTTTATAACCTATCCTTCTCATCTTATCTCATCTTTTAAACAATGCCCCATTGAAAACAATGTTAAAATCTGGTCCCCTCCAGTATTATGCTGCCCTTTTTCCTTTTATCAACTTCCTCTAATGCTTGCTCCCAAAATTTAGACCTACATTCATTGGACCCATATATATTGCACCTAGGGGAATTCTGCACAAATAAATTACAATTCTATGCAAACATTTATAAAATTCTGTGTGCAGTATTTTAAAATTCAGCAAAATTATGCATGCTATATTAGTACAGTTGTGGTCAACATTATTGGCACACTTGCATTTTAGGTATGTTGTATACAATATCTTGAAAAAGAATTGGAAATATTCCAACTGTATGTAATCATAATATTTTAATAGTATGTTCAAAAGTATACAACACAAAAAAAGATGTCTGTGCAACTTAGACGTAGTAATTTCTGAGAAATAAAACAAAATATGACCTGGACAGGATTAATGGCACCCTTCACTAATATTTGGTTGTACAATACTTGGCAATGATGACAGCTTCCAAACATTTCTTGTAGCCATCTATAAGTTTCTTACATCTGTCTGCTGGTAGTTTCTCCCACTCCTCAACTGCCAGTATATCCTGTGACATAGTGGGTCCTTCCAGCCAGGTAGAAGAGGCTAAAAAGCCAGGAACAGGAGTAGGGCTGAGTTGTAAACAAAAGCACATGGCTCCTGGTTACCTTAGAAACCAAGCACAGAGGCAAGAGAAACCCTGAGTCAGGAGCTAATGCAGGACACCTGCTAAGGGGTGGAGTTGAGCACTGTCCTAGAATTCACCCTGATAAAGAGAGTTCAGTTGAGCTTATGGAGTTAGAAGAAGAAGGAGAAGTGGATGAGGTATGTGTGCTGGATAAGGAAGCTAATGAGAGCTACGGTGAAGACAGCAGTGCCAGGAAACAGCCAGAGTCTCTGTGGAAGCGTGAGACAGAGTCTTTCTTCAGGAAAAGAAAAGAAACCCCAAGGGAAAGATATAATAAGGGCAGAGTGGATTACCTGCAGTATCCAGGGGAACACAGAAGTGAAAGGAAGCCAGGAAGGCAAGTGAAATCTTCTGTGCAAGGCTTAGGTTGGGAACCTACAGCCAGCCCAAAGCCACAAAGAAAATCTCCACCAGCTAGGCTAAAAGGTAAGCCAAAAGGCTGGTATAAAAACACTTACAGTGACTGTATTTACCCAGAGGGTTGGAGCTGGGAAGAGAATACCTGTGCTGATAACGTTTGCAAAAGCCAGTATTTAACTCAGGAATATCAGGTGAAGCCTGAAGCAGTTAGAAAGGGCGTGGCATCAGGAGTGTCGTTACAAACATTTCCTTCTAGCCAGGAAGAGTTAATGGACTTTGAACCTGAGTGTGTGAATATTGATGAAGATATCATGGACTGTACGATATCGCTTGCTAATGAAATAATCTCATTACGCTGAAGGCATGTTTTGAAAGAGAAAGTACAGCACTACTAGCATTGAGAAGCAGAGAGCTGTGAAGAAACAGCATTGTTACGTTGGAATGCTAGATATCAACCTGTTTATTGCTGAAGTAAGCTTTTTCTGTTAAAGAACCTTTGATTTGTCCTTATGCCAGTAAATACCTGGTTTGTGTTACTTTGTTCATGGTGAAATCCACCCCGGGAGGGGAAATAAAATCCTTTGGTTGCTTAAACCACTTTTCCACAACTGCTCCTCATTGATTCGGTGAAGGGACTACATTTCCCAAAAAGCCTAGCTTCAGGATTTGTAAGGTAGCTGCTTCAGTGGGGAAGAACCACTCACTTAACCTCTACCCACTTATACACGGGGGTTTAAGGAGAGCTGGTGACAATCCTTAAAGCTGCATTTTTCCAATGCCAACCATGTCTCCTCCACGCTATCCACTTCACACCTGTATTTCCTGATGTCAAAAGGAGGACTGTTGGGTACAATCACTTCTACTTCATCTTCTTATAAGAACGCTGTCTCTTCTCTATATTTTCTTCTTTTTTGCAACATTAGAACCAACAAGCCACTGAAGATTTCTACCTTGTTATTCTTCCAGTAGGGCATAGCAATTTTAGGGGTAGATTTTTATTTTTACAAACTTTACAAACTACTAGTGACCAAACAGAGTAGTTACTCACCTGTAACAGGTGTTCTCCAGGAGCAGCAGGAATCAGTCCTCACATATGGGTGACGTCGGCGCCGACGGAGCCCCTGTGCGGAGCATTTCCCCAGCTTTCAAAGAAAGCCTTTGGGAATTGCAGTGCGCATGCGCGGTCCCCTTCCCGCCCAAGGGTGCCATCTTGCTCAGTCTGATGACATAGCTAAAAGACAGCAAAAATAGCAAAAAATTAAATCATGTGACTGCAACTCCAAGGGGAGGAGGGAGGGTTGTGAGGACTGATTCCTGCTGCTCCTGGAGAACACCTGTTACAGGTGAGTAACTACTCTTTCTCCAGGACCAAGCAGGAAGTCAGTCCTCACATATGGGACTCCCCAGCTTAAGGCTACCGGAGACCCCAAGCTGAAAAAATGAGCTCCCTCGTAAGGAAGGAATCTTCTCTGAGAACGCCCCCGACCGGTAGCCCAACATCAGGGCCGGAGGGAAGGAACTGCCTAAACCCCAAAGAGATTATGGAGTACTGCCTGTCCGAAAGCACTGTCCCTGCGGGACTCCCTCTCAAGGCAGTAATGGGCCGCAAACGTCTGGCTTGAAGACCAAGTAGCGGCCCGGCAGATGTCTGCCAATTGAACAGAGCGTCCGCGTCCTGCAAGGTATCCTGCTTCACGACTATAAAATTGAAGCGCCTGCGGAGCTCGTCGCCGCGGTGCGCGACGTGGGCGTGCACCTGAGCACGACGTGCTCCTTAAGAGCGCTCCTTGGGGCCGCTCCGGCAGCGCAGGCCTAGCTATCTTCACGATGTTCCCACTTCTTCTTTTCATTCTTTGCACCTCTGCGCCGTCCGGGACAGATTCCTCATTTACCTTGCCCCGACCTTCTTCTCTCCCGACAAGCGTTTCATCCTTTGCCCCTGTTGCTTCTCTTTTTTCTTACTTCTGTCCTATGTCTCTTATTCCTGTGTTTTGGGGCAGACGTCCGGCCAAGCTGCCTGGTACACGCTTTCGATGTCCCTCCAATCTCCTCCCTTGCCCGATCTCTTCTTCCCCTTGGTCTCCCGTAACATCTGCTACTCCTCAATCCTCCCTCTCCATTGGCCTGGTTAATTGCCGGTCTCTACGGAATAAAACTCTCCTCATCCAAGACCTTGTTCTTCAGTCTTCTTTTGACCTTGCTCTCTTAACTGAAACCTGGCTAAGGGACGGTGAGGACGCTCTTTTGGCCCGCTGCCTCCCCCCTGGTTTCTCTGCTATCTCCACTCCCTGCCTTGGCCGATCAGGTGGTGGCGTGGCGGCCCTGATCCGTTCATCTCTTCCCTATACTCAGCTCACTCCTTCGGCCTTACGTTACCCTGAATCCCTTCTACTTCAGCTTCATACCTCCCCTCCTACACAGGTGCTTCTTATCTACTCTCCCCCTGCTCTACGACCCGAGCTATGGGATTCTCTTCTTTTGACCATCACTGATCTGTCCTTGGCTTTCCCTCACTTGCTTATTGCTGGGGATTTTAATCTTCATGTGGATTCTCCCTCTTCGTCTCGGGATCACTCCTTCGTCTCTCTGCTACACGATCTATCTCTTATACAGCATGTTACCTTTCCTACCCATCAGGCTGGCCACACTCTTGACCTGTTTCTGACATCCTCCTCTTCCTCTCTCTTGGTACATAATCTCTCCTCTCTACCTCTCCCGTGGACGGACCATGTCTGTCTATCAGTTTCCTGTTCTCATCCTCTAAGGCCCTCCTCCCCCGCTTCTCCTTTTTTATCTTCTGTAGTGCCCCCTCCCCCGCGGCTTTCTCATGCTATCTCGTCCCTCACCCGTCAGCAATTTCCTACCGCTACTGAGCTTCTTCCCTTAAACTTTTCCCTTCTTTCTCCTACCTCCCAAGCTGCGCTTTGGTCATCTTCCCTCTCAGCTGCCCTGGACCGTATCGCCCCTTTACGGCCTCGGATACCCTGCCATCGGCCCATGCATCCTTGGTACCATGCGGGTCTGCGGCTCTGCTTCATAGGACAGAGCGAAAATAGCGTAAGGACCCCACTCCGTCCACCTTAGCTTTCTTTAAGTCCAATTACTCCCACTATCGTGCTAGTGTTCACTATGCCAAGTGCACCTACTTTTCAACTGCAATCTTGAAGGCTCCAAACCAGACCTGGCACCGTTATTCTACTCTTCAATCCTTATCATCCCTTCAACCCTCTGCGTCAGCTGCTCATATCCATCCTGTTCCACCTCCCTCTCTCTTAGCTTCTTTCTTCAGTGACAAGATTTCCTCCTAAGAACATTGTTACCTTCCTGTCCCCCCCCCAATTCACTCTCCTCCTCCTTTTGCCTCTCCCCCTCCCGCTTCTCAACTTTCCCATTCCTGGGCTTCTTTTTCCTTGATCATTCCCCCGGAACTTCACCACCTTATTTCTTCTTCCAAGAAGACATCCTGTCCTCTTGATCCTATTCCCTCCTCCTGGCTTCTAGATTCTTCTTTGGCTTTTTTACCTCACATTCTTACTATGTTTAACTCCAGTCTATCCACAGGGATTTTTCCCTCCTCTTGGAAGCATGCCTTAATTCGCCCTATCCTTAAAAATCCCTCACTTGATCCCCTGGTTCCTGCTCACTACTGTCCTGTCTCTAATCTTCCTTTCCTCTCTAAACTTTTAGAGAAGTTTGTCTTTGCACAACTCTCCCATCACCTGGATTCCATCAACTTTCTTCACCCTCGCCAATCTGGGTTTCGTCAGGGTCACAGTGTCGACACTATTCTTCTTGCTTTTACTAACGCTTTACATGTGGCTCACGACCGTGGTGACATTTCTGTGGCGGTTGCTCTTGACCTCTCAGCGGCTTTTGATCTGGTTGACCACTCCCTCCTCCTTCACCGCCTGCGAGAGGCAGGCCTATGTAGTACTGTTCACCACTGGTTTCATTCTTTCCTCTCTTCTCGATCCTGTGCGGTTCTCTCCCCCTCCCCGTCCACCCCCTCTTCAGATTCCTTTCCTCTCCCCTGTGGGGTTCCCCAGGGCTCTGTTTTAGCTCCTCTTCTTTTCAACCTCTTTCTGGCTCCCCTTGCTCTTTTAATTCAACAGTCTGGAGTTTCCTCTTATCTTTATGCTGATGATATCGTGTTACTTCATCATACTTCCCCCTCTTGTCCTGACCTTTCTGTACTCAATTCCTGTCTTGCTGAAATGGCTAATTGGTTGACCCTTAACTGTCTTCACCTTAATCTCACTAAAACTGTTGCTATTTGGTTCTCTCATGGTTGTCCACCCCCCTTCTGGGCCCTTCATTTTCTGGCTCCCCTGTCCCTTTGGTCTCCACTTTTCGTTACCTTGGTATTCACTTCAATTCTGATCTATCCTTTCAGGCCCACCTCTCCCACATCACTAAATCGTCTTTCTTTTTCCTCCATCAAATTTGGGCGGTGCGTCCTTTTTTATCCCCTTCGGCCCTTTCCACCCTGTTGTCCCTGGTTATGTCTCGTGTGGATTTCGCTAACTCTGCTCTCATTGGACTCCCTAAGTCTCGGTTATCTCGGCTGCAACGGATACAGAATACTGCTGCTCGCCTTGTCTGTCACGCTTCTCCTCGGGACCACATTACACCTCTGCTTTTCCGTCTTCACTGGTTGCCCTTCCCTTACCGTTCTCAATTCAAGCTACTCACCTTGGTTCACAAAGCTCTCCATACAGGCTCCCCTCAATATCTCTCCGACCTCCTTTCCTTTCACTCTCCCTGGTATACTCCTCGCTCTTTCCATCTCAACCGCCTCACTCTTCCTTCCCCTTCTCGTGCTCACCTTCAATCCACCCGTGCTTCTGCTTTCTTCTTTGTTGGTCCCGCCCTCTGGAATTCCCTCCCCTCTTCCCTTCACTTAGAACCTCACCATACCACCTTTAAACAAAATCTGAAAAGCCACCTTTTCTCCCTGGCTTTCGATGTGACCTCTCCTTTTGTGTAACTCCCATTCTCCCTGCCCTTTGCCTACCCTCTTGTTTCTTTCCCCACCCCTTACTGTTTCTCCTGTCTGCACTATCTTTTATGACGCAATTGTAACTTTCTTTTTCCTTTTCAATGGCTTCGGCCTTTTTAAACTTGATTTTAATTGTACACCACTTTGATTATTGGAGAAAGGCGGTTTTATCAAAAGACAATAAACATAAACATAAACATGAGCCACTGACGCAGCCTTCGCCCTGACACAATGAGCCGTGACTCGACCCTCCAACGAGAGGCCAGCTGCCCCATAAGCCCAGGTGATACAGTCAGCGACCCATATGGACAAAGTACGCTTGGAGACAGGTAACCCCAACTTATTGGGGTCAAAAGAAACGAAAGGCTGAACAGCCCTCTGGTGCTCCCG
The DNA here is from genome assembly GCA_033557465.1 of Ichthyophis bannanicus. Lineage (NCBI taxonomy): Eukaryota > Metazoa > Chordata > Amphibia > Gymnophiona > Ichthyophiidae > Ichthyophis > Ichthyophis bannanicus. The sequence goes on along the minus strand of JAWIIG010000036.1, from coordinate 1,398,747 downwards.
CGTACGGTCAAGGTAGAAGGATAACGCCCTCATACAGTCCAGGGTATGCAGGACCATCTCAGCCCGGCTGGCATGCGGCCTGGGAAAGAAAGTCGGAAGAACCACCTCCTGATTAAGGCGGAAAGAGGAGACAACCTTAGGGAGAAACTTAGGGTGAGTCCGTAAGACTACCCTATTCCTGTAGAACCTAGTGTAAGGGGGATCAGACACTAGCGCCTGAAGTTCACTTACTCGCCTAGCAGAGGTAAGAGCTACCAGAAACAAAGTTTTCCGGAGAGAAAACGGAGAGGACAGGTAGCCATAGGTTCAAATGGCAGACAAGTAATCTGCTGTAAGACCACATTTAAATCCCACTCAGGTGCCGATGGGCGTAGAGGAGGCTTAAGCAGGAGGAGGCCTCTGAGGAAACGAGCCACCAAAGGGTGGTTGGAAAGAGGCCTCCCGTCCTCCGGCGAGTGGTGCGCTGAGAGAGCACTGAGGTGAACTCTGACAGAATTGGACTTAAGGCCGAGATCGGAGAGGTAAAGCAAATATTGCAATACTACCGCTACCAAGCACCTCCCCTTTCCCCCCCTTCTTCCCCCCCTCCCTGTTTTAGTAGAAAGTATATGTGCTGGTTTGTATTGTAAAAGTTATATTGTGGCCTTTAGAATAAATATACACTTTTGTTTCACCATCAATAGGGTAGTGAATTTATGACGTCAAATTTTCTACGTCAGTATCATGAAGCCATAAACACACCCCTAAGCGAGAGCGCATGTGTCGGCGTTTTTCTAAGATTTGATTTTGTGGCAGCCACGTTGTTTGGATGGTGGGAAAGCTGTAAGTGTTTTCTTTTTTGCGGTTTCATAGCAATGTTTGTTGTGCACAACCCTTGTTTTGCTTTGAAGAAACCTAATCGGGATATTAATTGCAGTTAGATAAAAGAAATTCCCAACATGGTATACACGTACTCAAAGGCTTGGCGACATGACATTTTACTTATACGTCAGTATCGTGAAGCTATAAACACACCTTTAAGCGAGAGCGCATGTGTTGGCATTTTTCTAAGACTTGACTTGGTAGCAGCCACATTGCTTGGATGGAGTGAAAGCTGTAAGTGTTTTCTTTCTTGCGGTTTCATAGCACTACTCGTCGTTCATAACCTTTGTTTCGTTTTGAGGAAACCTAATCGGGACAATAATTGTGGCTAGATAGAAGAAATTTCCAACATGGTATACACTTAGTCAAAGGCTTGGCGACATGATATTTTATTTTTTCGGGATTTGTATTCATATTTGTATTTTTTAGCATTTATGATTATATTCCTTTATAATATTTCCTTAGGGCATATATTGATTTTGAAAGTTTAGATTATTGGCCGAATCGATTGGGTAGTGAATTCATAACGCCAAACTCTCTACATCAGCAATATATATTTATAAACACACCTCTTTTTTAGAGTGCATGCGTCGGCGTCTTTTTAAGTTTGGATTTTGTAGTAGCCATATTGCTTTGACGGTGTGAAAGCTGCCAGTATTCTTTCAAAGTTTTTTTGGCGGTTTTGTAGTAAGGCTCATTGTGCACTTTTCTTTACTTTATGAAATCTGATTGAGATATAAGTTGTAGTTTGATAGAAAAAACCTTCACCATGGTATACACATAGTTAGAAGCTTGATGCCATGACTTTTATTTTCTTCGGAATGTGCATTTATATTTATTCATTTTAAGTATTTATTATTATTATATTCTTTTATAATTTATTTAGGGTATTTATTGGGAGATTAAAGGTGGCAAGTCAGCGGGTTAACAAAGGATGGGGTGCCCGTTTGTCGATTTAAGTGTTTAGGCACAAATATGATTTAGTAACTATTTTTATGGCTTTTTAGTGCAGACGCCGGTGGTTTCTCAGTGAGGTTCCAATTTGCTGTATAGTGTATAGGAGTTGGCTCCTATTTCACACGCGTTGGAAAAAAAAAAAAACAAAGGTAAAAACTTATGAATTGATCTTTATTTTATTTTATTTTTTTTGTTGCACCGGCGAACACACACACATTTTTTTCTTGTGTGTACTCCACTGATACACTTCCCTTTCTTTTTCTTATTATACTTGGTCTTTTTTATGTGTGCTTGTTATCTGTCAATTTTCAATGGATAATTATTTAAACGTATTCCCTGTTTATTTCCATGTTAATTTTCCTGTTACTTGTAATAGGTCTGTTATATCTGACCAATTGTTGTATTGTTTCAATGTAAACCGCACGATGACAAATAGCGCGGTATATAAGAAAATTAAATAAATAAATATCTGATTTATACATGTTCTCTTCCTCTCCCAGAAAAGGTGTAGTATTAAACATATTTTCAATGATTAAAGCAGGTATGTGTTACTTTTAACTTCAATGGCTCTTTTTAATTCCTTTTTTAATTTATTTATAATAACTTTATATGTTATTTATAATGACTCTTATGGTTTTATATAAGTTTCTGTATATACAACCTATTTTTTAAGCCTGTATGTTGACTTTTTATATGTAATTTAATTATTAATGTGTATGTTATTTACATATTTAGTATCATTCTAAGGCTTATGCAATTTTAATGTTTATTGGTGTTATTAATATGTTTATTTATGTATTTTTTAGCTTTTAAGTCCACTTTAAGCCCCTGAAGAAGGCAGCGAAACACGGCCTGTGTCGGGCCAGTGGCATATGGTTTCTTAATAAAATTTGCTTTATCCTTCTGAGTACTCCACGTCTTTGTACTGATTCTGTTCCCTTTGATGTGGGTTCGTACCTGAGTGTTGGACTGTGGGAGGAAACGCATACAGTAGGCCTTTGGACCACGGGAGCAGAAACGCATCCGCTGCTACTCAGAGGATGCGGTTGTCTGGAACAGAATCTCGGGAGTTGCCGGTTCAGAGGACTGGCGAAAAGATCCATGGTGGGGAGGCCCCACCTCAGAAAGATCTGTTGAACCACCAATGGATTCAATCTCCATTCGTGTGGTTGCAGGATCCTGCTCAATGTGTCCGCCAGATAATTGTCTTGACCTGGGAGGTAGACTGCTTTGAGAAGGATTCCGTGATTGACAGCCCAGGAGCACAGCCGTTGTGCTTCCTGACATAGAAGGAAGGAGCCTGTGCCTCCTTGCTTGTTCACGTAAAACATGGCAACTTGATTGTCCGTCTGGACCAGTACAGACTGGTGAGACGTGAGATGGGAGAAGGCCCTCAGAGCTAAGCGTATCGCGCGCAGCTCCAGGAAATTTATCTGCTGTGCAGCCTTCCAAGGGGTTCAGAGACCCTGAGTACATGCCCCTTGGCAATGCGCTCCCCAACCTTGAAGAGAAGCATCGGTTGTCAGCACTTGAGAGTGTGGAGGGGTTTGAAAAAACACTCCGAGCACCAGATTCGGAAGATGAGGCCACCATTGCAGAGAGGAGGCAAGCAGTGTGGATATTCTTACTGAGTCTGCAAGGCTCCCTGTGGCCTGATGCCACTGAGTTCGAAGACTCCACTGAGCAGGCCGCATATGCAGGCGGGCATTGGGGGTTACATGAACCGTGGAAGCCATATGGCTGAGAAGTCTCAGGAATTGCCTGGCGGAGACCAGGGAATTGCTGTGAAACTGCCTGGCTAGATCCATTAATCTGTGGGCTCTGTCCACGGGCAGAAAAGCCTTCGCCTGAAGGGTGTCCAGCCTTGCTCCTATGAACTCCATGTTCTGGGACAGGAGCAAAGTGGACTTTGCGAAGTTTATGACAAACCCCAAGTGCTGAAGCAGAGCCACAGTGCGAAGGGTGGCTTGACTGGCCTCCTGTGAAGACTGGCCCCTTATCAGCCAGTCGTCCAGGTATGGGAACACAAAAAGACCTTGAAGCCTTAGGTAGGCCGCCACCACCGCCAGGCACTTGGTGAACACCCTGGGGGCGGAGTTTAGGCCAAAGGGTAGTACTCTGTACTGATAGTGGTTTCCTCCCACAACAAATCTGAGATATTGTCTGTGGTCTGGATGAATAAGGATGTGAGTATAAGCATCCTTTAGATCTAAGGAGCATAGCCAATCTCCCTGCTGGAGGTAGGGCAGCAGGATTCCAAGGGTAAGCATCTTGAACTTTTCCCTCTCCAGGAATTTGTTGAGGTTTCGCAAGTCTAGGATGGGTCTGAGGCCTCCTGTTCTTTTTGGTACCAGAAAGTACCTGGAATAAAAGCCGTGACCTCTCAGGTGGTGGGGCACCGGTTCCACAGCCTGTTCCTTTAGCAGACTTGCTAACTCCTGTAGGAGGAGGTCCCTGTGCAGAGGGGGTCTTGGAGGCTCCCCTGGAAAAAAGGAGGGAGGTACCTGGTGAAAATGAAGACGATAGCCCTTTTGGACTATATGGAGCACCCAGGTATCTGATGTGACAGCTGACCACCTGTGGGCAAAAAGGGCCAGCCAGCTCCTGTGCTGATGTGAGCCAGCTGAGGAGGAGAGGCTATGCTTTCTGAGTCAAAAACCCCCGCCCTGCTGTGCAGGAGCCGGTGTTGGTGGCTTGGGGGCCTTCTGCCTACGGGGCCCATGACCCTGCCCCTTGGCCTGCTGACCCTGTTGGGGAGCTGTAGAGGCCTGATAATGAGGGTATTGTTTATAGGCAGATGTCTTCCTCGGGTAAAAGGTCTTTTTTCCTGAGCCCTTCTTCTTTTGAGAAGGGGCAGAGGTTTTTCTGGACAGCCTAGTCCTGGTCAGAGTCTCGGTCTCGAGTTCAGCAGCCTTTACAGCCATGGGTTTGCCAAAAATGTTTTCACCTTGGCAGGTGACATCGACCAACTTGTCCTGTACCCATGGCTCGAGGTCGGATGACTGTAGCCAAGCCTGTTGGCGGGCACCGATGCCGGCCCCGGCTACTCGGGCCGAAGCCTCGAAGCCATCGTAGGCTGCTCGAGAGATAAACTTCGAGCACTCTCGAATACCAGTGGACAAGGCCTGGAACCTCTGCAAAGGTTCCTCGGAGAGACCAGCAAAGAACCCATCAATCTCCTTTGCCAGGTCTCAAAGGTACATGCCCATGTATTTATTTATTTTATTATTTTATTTAACTGCATTTATATCCCGCTTTTCACCGGGTCAAAGCGGTGGAACACGTAACATAGGACGGGGTAATTTGTTTTTGGGTGGGGCCATCACCAAGGTCAACAATTAATGATTTGGGTAGACATAGACATAATTTACTCCTGTTGAATCTAAGTATTAGGTCCTGGTGGTAGAAAGATGTTCACGGAATAGGATTGTCTTCAGCTGTTTCCTAAATGATGTGATGTTAGCGTTGTTCTTGATGTGATTTGGTAGAGAGTTCCAGAGGGATGGAGCATAAAGTTCGAATGCTCTGTTGCAGGTCCGTTGTGTGGATTTGGTTCTTTTGTGGGGGACAACGATAGAGTTATTGGAGGAATGTCTGGTTGATCTGTTGTGGGATGGTCGAGGCAGTAAGGGGTGTAGTGAGGTGTTCTGTGTGTGGTGGATTGTTTTGTGGATGAGTAAGATAGCTTTGTACTTGATTCTTGCTTGCACTGGAAGGAGGTGAAGGTCTCTTAGGATTGGGGTGATGTGGTCCCGTTTTTTTTGCATTTTGAATAATCCTTGCTGTAATGTTCAAGGCTGTACGGAGGGAGTTGGTGTGCGAGGCAGGAAGTCCATGATAGATTATGTTGCAGAAGTCCAGGTGAGGGAGTGTCACTGCTTGCATTACTGTCCTGAAGTCGTGATGTTCTAGGAGGGGCCGGAGGCGTTGAATAGTTTTGGCTTTGTGGAATATCATCCCGGCGGTTTTGTTGATTTGTTGTTTTAGGGTGAGAGCTTGGTCAATGATGACGCCTAGATATCTTATTTGAGGCTGGATTTGTATTTGTGTGGTACCCATGTTGAGGTGGGTAGGTGGTTTGAAGTCCGGTTCTTTTGTTACTATTAGGGCTTCGGTTTTCTTTATGTTGATGGATAGATTGTTCTCCTGTAGCCAGTTGGCCACGTCGTTGAAGCAGGCTGATAGCTGTTCGTTTTTTGGGTTGGTGGTTGTAATTGGTGCATAGAGCATTATGTCGTCCGCGTAGATGTGGAAGTTGATGTTGTGGGTGCGTATGATTGAGCATAGTGGACGGAGATAGATGTTGAACAACATGGCAGATAGGGTGGATCCTTGGGGTACTCCTTGTAGTTGTTGATAGGGGGACGAAGTTGCAGAGAGGGTGCGGATCCGTTGCTGTCTGTTAGTTAAGTAGGATTTGAACCATTGGAGTACAGTGTCTTTGATTCCAATTGTTTGTAGTCTGTGTATGAGGATTTCGTGTGAGATTGTGTCAAAGGCCGCTGATATGTCTAGGAAGATCAGGATGTATCCCGAATCTTTTTCTTGAGTTCCGATGATGAGTGTGTTCATTAGGATGGTCATGAGGGTCTCAACTCCATGTAGTGGTCGGAAACCGTGTTGCTGTGGGTCGAGTATGTCGTTGGTGTCTAGATGATCTTGAAGCTGGTGTTGGACTATCTTTTCTATTATTTTGGTGGTGAGGGGGAGGCTTGCCACTGGTCTGTAGGAGGTGGGGTCCATGGGGTCCAGGTTGTTCTTCTTTATGGTTGGTCGGATGATTGATGTTTTGATGTAGAGCTGGTATGTCTGGACACGGCAAGCAAGCATAGAGCCCTGGAAGCACTTCTTACCGAGGGCATCCAGGTTCCGGGCCTCCCGGCCGGGAGGCACCAAGGAGTGCATCTTCTGACTTTTCAGTCGATGCATGGCCGATTCCACAACCATGGAGCGGTATGGTAATTGTGCCTTGTGGAACCCGGGGCTCTTGCGGACTCGATAGATGGAATCGACCCGCTTGCTTAACACCGGCGTCGAGGCTGGGGTCTCCCACATGCGGAAGAGCAGCCGCTCCAGCATCGGAGGAACCGGAACAGTAAAGGCCTCCTTCGGGGGAGAGTCATACTGGAGGGCCTCGAGCTCTTCGGCTCCTCCTCGGGATCCGTGGGGAATGCCAAGGCCTTGGCCATATCCCGCACGAAGTCCGAGAACCAGGTATCCTCCGGCGGGGATCGTCTCCGAGGTTCGGACTTCGGTGAGTCCGATGGGACACACTGAGTCTGAAAGGTGTCGGGTGACTCTTCATCCTCCATCTCCCAGCCCGACTCCTCGGAGGAGGAATCGAGCAGTTCCGGTTGGGCAGGCACCGATGCCCTCCGCCCCGATGCCAAGGGAACCGGCGTCGACGACCTCGGTCCCGAACGGAAGGCCGAGGGAGACCGTGGCCGAGGATCGACTCGAGCTCGCATGGACTCGAGGATCGGCTCGGCCTCCGGGGTCGACTTGGGCGTCGATGTCCCGGTGGTCGGGGCAACTGCACCGGTGAGACCGGCGATCAGTGCCCGCTGCTGCTCCATGAAGGCAGCCAAGCTGCTCTCCAAGGCCGTCAACCTGAGTCCGAGCTCAGGAGACTCAGCAACCCCCGACTCGGGCCCCGACGGCGTCGGGCCCGACGTTGGCTCCCCTGGAGGAGAGTCCACGAGGACTACAGTACTCACGTGCCCAGGAGACTCCATCTCGAGACGAGGTTGTTTGGCAGGCCTCTCCGACTCCGAAGACCCGGGACGGCGGTCGGGGCTATGCGACCTGGCCCTCGAGGAACCAGATGCGTCCACCGACGCCACCCTCGTGGGTTTTTTCTTCCTGCGCTGCTCCCGCGAAGGAGACCCCCGCTCAGAGGAACCCCGACACTGCTCGGGGCCGGAGTCCCGAGACGTTGAGGCCTCTGATGAGGTCCAGGCCCGTCCGGACGCGGAGTCAGAGAAGATTCTGTCCTTTAGGTGCTGCCGACATTTTGCCACACGGACCACAGATCATCGGGTCATGATCGGGTCCGAGGCAGCGGAGGCAGCAGTCATGTGTGTCGGTAAGAGACATAAGTTTCTTACACCGATCACACTTTTTAAACCCGCTGGCAGCCATCGGGGGAAAAAGGGCCCCTGCGAGGTCGAAAGACAGGGCTGCCAGTGAAAAAGAAAAATGGCGCGAATGCTAGTCACGAAGAACAAAAAACGAAAAAAGAGAGAATGGGCTCGATACCGGCGTATCGGGCTCAGGCGGGAAAAGGATCCGGCGCCGAACCGAAGAAGGAAGACAAAAAACAGGGTAATCAACTTTTTCCTCGGCGAAAAACGAACTACGTCCATCGGGCTCCGCGGAAAAAAGAAGACTAAGCAAGATGGCACCCTTGGGCGGGAAGGGGACCGCGCATGTGCGCTGCAATTCCCAAAGGCTTTCTTTGAAAGCTGGGGAAATGCTCCGCATGGGGGCTCCATCGGTGCCGACGTCACCCATATGTGTGGACTGACTTCCTGCTTGGTCCTGGAGAATATGAAGTTTTCCATGCTGAATCTAAAGCTATCTTCAGAAAATGCTTAAAGTGAGTCTTACCTACATCAAATCACAGTTGAAATATATGGAAATTAAGCAGTATTTATTTGAACGTACCAATAGCCTGAACAACACTTGTAGCCACATAATTGTCTTTAAAATGCCATGTATGCAATTAATTTAATGTTATTTAACAAAATCCAACAAAGAAGCCATATCTTGTTTGCTTCTGTTTTGGCTCATGAGCTCCCTGCTGACCATTTGATCCCTAATATAATATTCCCTCCTCGCCTGATTGTACATATAACCAGCAGCCTCAGTTGTCATTTTTACACACCTTTCAATGGACTGGGTGTGTCATGGTGAGTCTGGAACCACCATGGGCTTGCTCAGAAATGCCTTGATCTCTGCTGTTGTCATGGTACAGGTAAGAGGAGGCTCAGAGACTCCAGAGCTCCAGTCAAATTGGGTGAGTGTAGTTGCCTCAATGTTGATGAATGGTGTTTTCCTGAGTCTCACACTGCTGTCTCCAAGCTGAATCTTCTCATCTCTGTCACCTCTGCTCTTCAATATCTTCTCTGCGCCTTGGGCAAATCACTTAACCCTCCACTGCCTTGGAAGAAAGGCCTGTAAAGTAATACCCCCCAAAAAGTGATACTGACTCAAAATAGTAAATATATAAGAATCACTTGAAATAGCCCCTATGAATTAAACAAAACAGTAATTTTTATATAATTTTTGTCGGAGCTGAGCCGTAGGAGGGATGTGAGTGATCACAATCCCCCACCAGACTGCTAGCTTCTTTTATTATTAAAGGTCCTTAACCTGTTGTATCATTTCAGTGCTTTAAAAAGGATTTTCAGTCACTTATCTCAATATTTTTTCTTCGATATCGTCGCAACAATCGCTCCTCTTCAGAAAAATGAACAGCACGACGTGCACGTTTCGGGAAAAGAACCCCTGTGTCAAGTGCTTCTTAAACTTCCATTTAAATAGGCGAATAGAACAGAACACCGCCGTCTTCGCGGCTGAGGCAAAACTGTGTTTATAAGGGCCGTTGAAAATTTAACTTGCATATATAAGAGGGACCTTCCAATAGAAGGCAGGGTAATTCCCACCACCTAGGGAATCCCTGTCTCTATTGGCTAAGGAGACATGAGGTCATAGAATACTGCGCCACTCAATCTCCTGATTTAGCCCATTGGGCTCAACTGAGGATAGCCGAAAAATCCATTGTTGTTCCAATAGTTGTAATCTTTTCAATCGATCCCCTCCTCGGGGATCCGCCGGGACTTGATCAATGACAGTCCATTTGATATCAGCAAAAACATGATCTTTTTCAAGACAGTGAGAAACAACGGGAGCAGTAAGTATCTTGCAGCGTAGACGCGATGCATGTTCAAATAAACGAGTCTTCACCGGACGAATCGTACGGCCTATGTATATTAATGCACATGGGCATACAAGCATGTATACCACATAGGTGGACCGACATGAAGTGTCCCAGAGCAGTTTATAAGAGCGAAAGGTTTGTGGATGAGTCCAATCTACCCCAGTCAAGGTAGTTGTACAAAAAGGACAAGATCCACACGAAAAGTGACCTTTAGGCTCTGGAGGGCGGTTAGAGCGATCGATGGCTAGAGAGGTCTTCATCAATAGATCCCCCAAATTTTTTCCCCGCGAAAAAGCAATGCGTAGAGGCTTATTAAAACAATCTAAAAGCTGTAACATGGGCCAATGGGTGCGTAAGATATGTAAAGCCCAGTACCCTATGAACCCCTGGGAACTAGGTCCTACCTGAAAAACTATAGCAAGGTTAAGGCTGCCCAGATCTGCTCCCCCGCTGCCAGCGGGTAGCCGGAATCGCAGACATCAGAGACATGGAACTGCAGTCTGGGGCTCCCAGAGCTATTACAATTGTCTCTTACCGCATAAATATCCAAGAAGCAGGCTCTGCCCCTTAAATGCACCGACTTAGTGGTGCCGGAGAAAACGGAGGATTCCCTTTTTTTTTTTTTTTTTAAGAAAGACAAAAAACAAACGGAAGGCTGCCGCGCTGATTAGCCCTGCTACAGCCCTTCAGTCAGCGTACATAACTCTGAATCCTCCGATGAGATTTAAAATATATAGAAATACAGCCTTTTTGTTAAAGTACCATCCGGTTCCTACTAGTCCCTCCGGAGCCTGTCAGCTAAACAACTCGCTCAGCTGCTGAGGACTGAAAGACTGACTGACTCTCTCTGACACCAGGGGGAGCTACTGCGCCTGTCAGCAAAGAGTTTTCAGTTCTTTTCAGCCCTCAGCTGCTAGAGGAGGTTGATTACCCTACTTTCCTGGACTGGCCCGGAGAGACGAATAGGAATATACTTTTTCACATTTAATTTAAAACCTAACAATACCCGAGACTGGCATCAAACTGATCTGAAAACCCTCTGTGAGGTGCTTGCCACAGTATATAAAATCCCTTTTAACTTTTAATTTTGTATATGCAGTCAAAACCAAATATATGTACCAGAGATAAAAATTCAAGCTGGATTACCCTTTTTATTCAGAGCTCTTAACCTCTACTTTGAAGGTCAAAGGAAAACAGAAACAGTTTCCTTAGTTTCATGCCTTGTTTGTTTGATCTAGCATCCAGGGGCACTTGGCAATGAACAGCCAGCAATGAAAGAAAAACAATATTTACTGTAGATTAAAACATTTAAACACAAGACTATTAGTCTTTTAAGTATAGCAGCTAGCAGCCTATCTGATTGGAATAAGGAGGTTTTCTTGATAAATTTCACTAAACCCTCCCCCTTGGGTAGTTCTGAAAAGCAACAGCTAGTTCTCACACATGAGCTTTGCCCCACAGATATTCCCCACCCCATACATCTTTGCTAATAGTAATTTGACCAGCCTTTGTTTGATCCCAGCCTTACACAATCAAGATGCTGGTCAGACATCTGAGGATGCTCAAAGGAGATACCCCCCATGGTTTTTAGAAGCTTAAAACTCTACAATTAAAATTGATGACAAGAGGATTGTTTGGAGGCTAGGTGAGGCTAGGTGAATTGGGGGTTTTTTTGTCCTCTTTAATGGGTTTCCATTTGTTTGCTAGGAGAAAGACTCCTAGGTGATTTGTCCTTTTGTCCTCTCTAATGGGCCTCCATTCATCTGCTAGAAGAAGAAACTCCTCCCTGATCTTCCAGTATCTTTCTATAGCTATGCAAACAATTTCAATGGTTTCTATCCTAACATAAGAACATAAGATATGCCATACTGGGTCAGTCTAAGGTCCATCAAGCCCAGTATTCTGTTTCCAACAGTGGCCAATCTAGGTCATATGTACCTAACAGTTTCCCCAAGAGACACAAGTTCCACAATGCTTGTACTGGGTCAAGCATTGATATCTTCGGTCACTTCTTAATAATGGTTTATGGACCTTTCCTCCAGGAACTTGTCCAAACCTTTTTTAAACCCAGCTACACTAACAGCCTTTACTACATCCTCCGGTAACAAATTCCAGAGTTTGATTACACGTTGAGTGAAAAAATATTTTCTTTTATTAGTCTTAAATAGTTTACTCTGTAGCTTCATTGCATGTCCCCTAGTCTTTCTATATTCTGATAAGGTAAACAATTGATCTACGTTTACCCGTTCTACTCCGTTCATTAATTTATAGACTTCTATCATATTTCCCCTCAGTCGTCTCTTTTCCAGGTTAAAGAGCCCTAACCTTTTTAGCCTTTCTTCATAGGAGTATCCTTCCATCCCCTTTACCATTTTGGTGGCTCTTCTCTGTACCTTTTCTAAAATCGCTATATCCTTTTTAAGATACGGCGACCAGAATTGCACACAATATTCAAGGTGCGGTCTCACCATGGAACGATATAGAGGCATTATAATATCTTTTGTTTTATTTTCCATTCCTTTCATTATCATACCTAGCATTCTATTTGCTCTCTTGGCCGCCGCTGCACACTGGGCCGAGGGTTTTAACATGGTATCCACAATGACACGTAAATCTTTTTCCTGGGTGGTGGTTCCTAATGTGGAACCTTGCATCGTGTAACCATAGTTTGGGTTGTTCTTCCCTAGGTGCATAACCTTGCACTTGTCTACATTAAATTTCATCTGCCATTTTGATGCCCAGTCTTCCAATTTATCAAGATCCTCTTGCAATTTTTCACAATCCTCTTGGGTTTTAACAACTTTAAATAGCTTTGTGTCATCTGCAAATTTGATAACCTCACTCGTTATTCCATTTTCCAGGTCATTTATGAATATGTCAAAAAGCAGCGGACCCAGCACAGATCCCTGAGGTACACCACTATTCACCTTTCTCCATTGGGAAAATTGGCCATTTAGCCCTACCCTCTGCTTTCTATCTTTTAACCAGTTCCTGATCCACAATAGTACACTGCCTACTATCCCATGACTCTTTAGTTTTGCCAAAAGTCTCTGATGAGGGACCTTGTCAAAGGCTTTCTGAAAGTCCAGATACACAATATCAACCGGCTCACCTTTGTCCACCTGTTTATTCACTCCTTCAAAAAAACATAACAGATTAGTAAGACAAGATCTTCCTTGTCTAAAGCCATGTTGGCTGTCTCCCATTAGGTTGTGACTATCTACATGCTGAGTAATTTTATTCTTTATGATGGTTTCTACCATTTTTCCTGGTACTGACGTCAGGCTCACCGGTCTGTAGTTTCCCGGATCACCCCTGGAACCCTTTCTAAAAATTGGTGTTACATTGGCGATCCTCCAATCTTCAGGTATTAGAGATGATTTTAATGATAGTTCACAGATTACTGATAGCAGTTCTGCAATCTCATATTTCAGTTCTTTCAACACCCTTGGATGTATACCATCCGGCCCAGGTGATTTGCTACTCTTCAGTTTAATAGTTGTAAGACATCTTCCCGATGTATCGATATTTCCTTCAATTCTTCCGCACCTTTAAATACCACTTCAGTCATGGGTAGCATCCCTACATCTTCCTCAGTAAAGACCGAAGCAAAGAATTCATTCAGTCTCTCCGCTATCGCCTTGTCGCCTCTTAGTGCTCCTTTAACCCCTTTATCATCTAATGGACCAACTGACTCACAGGTTTTTTGCTACGAATGTACTTGAAAAGGTCTTTATTTTGCGTTTTTGCTTCCGCAGCAAGCTTCTTCTCAAATTCTCTCTTTGCCTGCCTTATCAATGCCTTGCATTTGACTTGCCAGTGCTTGTGCTGTTTCCAGGTTTCGTCGTTTGGCTCTTTTTTCCATTTCCTGAAAGATGCTTTTTTGGCAACAACAGCCTCTCTGACCTCATCTTTAAACCATGCTGGCAGTTTTTTGGACTTCCTTCCACTTTTCTTAAAGCGTGGAATACAGCTGGTCTGGGCTTCCAAGATACCCACACCCAACTGAGATAATCTGCTGTCATGCTGACGACCCCTGCCGCATGCACCGCCGACAGGGCACAGGCTGTCAGATACCTCTTTCAAGGGCATGCTGCTCGTGCCCCCCTGGCAATTGATATAGGCCACCATAGTTGCATTGTCTGAAAGTACTCATACCGCCTTCCCCTGCAACCAGGGTTGGAACCTCTGGAGCACTAGAACCACTGCCCGCATCTCCAGCCTATTGATCGACCAACTCATCTCCTGTTCGCTCCACCAATCCTGGGCAAAGTGCCCCTCACAATGGGCCTCCTAGCCGGAAAGGCTGGCGTCCATGGTTAACAGAACCCACGATGGCGATTCAAGAGGCATACCATTCTCCAGGCTCCCTGGGTGAAGCCACCACAGAAGCACTCTCCTGGTCTCCGGCAGGCAGGAGAGTCTCTGAGACAAGGGATGCGTTTGGTGCGACCAACATCGGAGCAAAGCACTCTGTAGAGGCCACATGTGGGCCTGTGCCCACGGTACCAATTCAAGAGTGGCCACCATGGTCCCCAGGAATGGCAGAAAGTACCAGGCTGTAGGTTCTGCCCTGGCCAGAAACTGATGTACCAGCCTGCAAAGACCCTGCACCTGCTGCACCGGAAGAAAAAAAAAAACGTTCCCGGCGTGCGTATCGAATCGTGCCCCCAGGTACTCGAAGTCCTGTGATGGGGTCACCGCCCAGCCCAGGCTTTGCAGAAACTGAACCACCTGGGCGGTGGCTTGCTCGCTTTCTTCTCTCGACTTTGCCCGAATCAGCCAGTCGTCGAGATATGGATGTACCAGAACCCCTTCCTTGCGAAACGCTGCCACCGCCACCACCACAACTTTGGTGAGGGTGTGAGGCACCGTCGCAAAACAAATTGGTAATGCCCAAAACTGAAAATGTCCCATAGGGACTGCAAACTTGAGGAACTGTTGATGCTCCTGCCATGGGAATGTGCAGGTATGCTTCTGACAGATCCAGAGATGTGAGGAACTCTCCTTTTTGGACTGCCACTATGACAGATCTCAACGTCTCCATGTGGAAATGCAACACCCGCAGACAGCGGTTTACCCGCTTGAGATCGAGGAATGGGCGGAAGGAGCCTTCCTTCTTTGGAACCACAAAGTAAATGGAGTACCGACCGCAGCCGTACTAGTCCCAGGGGACTGGCACCATGGCCCTGGGCTGTAACAGTCACATAAAGGTGTCCTGCACCACTGCCACTGCGCATTGCAGGGAGACTGAATATAAAAACTGGCCAAAAGACGCTCGAGTTAAAGGGCATACCCCTCTCGAATGACCTTGACCCATTGGTTGGATGTGATTTCGACCCAGGCAGGGTAGAACTCCCACAACTGTACCACTACCTGGGGCTCCCTTGTTTCATTGTGATTTCTTGAGTCCCGAGGACGAGGAGGCTGCTTGCCCCTCGAAACTCTTGGCCCCTGGAGGGGAGCTTTCCTCTCTGGAACTGGTTAAATCTTGTGGAATAAAAGCATCTAAAGTCTTGTTGTTGCCCTTTGGACGCTGCAGAGGGATGGCTCTGTTTCTGCTCCACAGATTGGGTCAGAGCACAGCAGCGGGAATATCCTCTGCAACCAGCACACTGCCTCCAGCCCAATCGGGGGCTCTCCTGGACTGAATAACTTGCAGGCGCCATCGTCGCTGAGACATGCTGCCTCTCCTCCATCGCTGCTCCCCAGATCGGGTCAGAGCACAGCAGCGGGAACATTCTCTGAACCCAGCACGCTGCCTCCAGCCCAATCGGGGGCTCTCCTGGACTGAGTAAATTGCGGGCGCCATTAGGCGTGCCCATGCCTGAGGGCCTCACCAGAGGGCCCTTTGGCGTGGAACGTAGGCATCCTATACAGCCATATCACGAAAGACCCAGATGTGAACTCTGCTGCACTCAAGACAACCTCTGAACACTAGACCCTTCTTATTGAACTACCTTATTCAGGCAAGTAACCAAAAGCTACTGCTTCCTGCAACATGTTAATTCTAGCCTGCTTAAACATTATAGCTGTTCTATATTTACCAGTACCGTGAATGTAACTTACTATCAACTCTGATGTGATATTGTAATTGTCGCTGTAATTGAAACTTTAATACACTGCAAGACGTGACTGTATAACTACAACTATCTAATTCACATACCCTTTCCTACCCCACTCCCTCCAACTGCAACACAGAACTTCACCCTCATGAAACATCACCCTTCCACAAACATGGAAAAGAAAGCAACCTGGTTTAATCTCATTCTATTCACTCTTATTTGCTCCACTATACTCAACAATGCTTACAATACATCACACTACAGAATAATCCCAACTATACACTTGATACATAGACAACTGCCCACATACTATCACCACAAACACAACTACCACACGAAACAAAATTATAACAGACTCATTAATATCAAACTACAATCAAACCTCCGGAGCCAGCTATATACAATACCAGGTACCTCTCCATCTTCCTCATTAATATCAGGTCAATTCGAAACAAAATACCTATCATTCAAGATATCATCTCTGAAAACACACCTGACTTAATCTGTATCACTAAGGCATGGCTATCAGACTCAGACCAAGTACTGATCAGCCAACTTAAACCACCAAACTACCAAATTTTTCACACCCATTGTACATCCAAAAGAGGAGGATGGGTCCTTATAATCATTAAAGGGGACTTAAAAGCAACCCTACTAACATCAAACACCAAAAACCTAGAATTTTTTTATTTATTTAAAGGCATCATAAAATTACAGAAAAACATTAAGGTCATGAGTTGCAGGCAAAATACAGGAACAAGCAAAACAATTGAGAACTCACAAGCAAAACTCAAAGCCTTTTTTTTTTTTTTATCCCCTACTCCCGCCTTTTGTTCTGCAGCAGTCCCAAACCACCCAACCTACCTACACTAATTACCCTCCTAAACCCCCTACCCACCCTCCCCCCTCCACCCCCTACCTCCCTCTAAGACTCTCCATGCTTATTAAGATTGGTGAGAGAGCATTACTATATCAGATCATGCGGAATGGGAAAGATGCCCAAAGACAACACCTCGCGGGGTTGCGCATACGCAACAGAGCCAGGGAGTGTAGCTGGCACTGGATCATTCAAGAACTATACTTTAAAACAAAGGCTTCCCACACTCGTTCAAACTGGGGTAGGCGTAGTCTTCCAGCCGCCACCCCATGTTCCATGGCGTACGTGTCCCACATTCGCTCCAACCAGTTAGAGAAGGAGGGCGCCAGGGGCTGCTTCCAAGCAGCTGCCAGTGCTAGCCGTGCAGCATTCAAACCATGTCGAATCAGGGCTAGCTGAGGGGTTCTGGCCCCCGGGACATTCACACCGAAAAGAAAAATACCCGGATCCCAGGGAATGTGCAACCCAACCAATTGCTTCAAGCGATACTGGATCCCCCTCCAGAAGGTGCAAATACGAGGACAGAGCCACCAGACATGCGCCAAGGTGCCCTTCAGTCCGCAATGCCGCCAGCACATGTCGGAAGCCCCAGGATATGCACGCGCAATCTGCTCAGGCGTCATGTACCATCGGTAGAGAATTTTATAATTAATTAGTTTCGCGGGCATTAACCGCCACCGAGCTTTTCCACAATCTACCCTCAACCTGCTCCCATCGTTGCTCCGAATAAGTAAGAGTCAAGTCGCGGTTCCACTGTTCTTTATGCTTACCGAGTCCTGAATGCCGCTCCTGTAACTGGGCATACAAGGCAGCAATAAGACCTTTCGTAGTGGTGCTCCCTTCATACAGGCGCTCAACATTTGATAAGTCACGAGCAACCTGAGAACGAACAGCCCGGGCCCGCACCCAATGTACCGCTTGCGTATACTGGAAGACATGACAATCAGGCAGATCAAAATCTTCCTGGAGGGCCCGAAAAGAGCGTAGCCGCCCCTCATCAAACAAGTGTCCAGCTCGGCTAAGTCCCCTATGCCCCCACATTCGAAAGACCCGATCACTCATCCCTGGGGGAAACGGAGTGTTATCCACAATGGGCGCTAAGGGAGTCAATTCTGTCCTCTGACACCGAAAAGACCTGTCCCAACAATGGAGAGTGTGCAGGATATAGGGGTTATTTGATCACGGGCCCCCTCGCAAACCAGAACCGAGCCATAGCCTATCTCCCAGTCCCGCCCCCCGCCCCCCGCCCCCCCCCCCCCGAAAGGGAGTACTCCAACTGCACCCAGCGCTTGGGACTGTCAGTGTCCATAAGGGTGGTCCACTGCCATAGGGGAAAAAATAAAAGTAGGAATTTCTTTGCTCCCTGGCCTGATTCTGGTTCCATTTATGTAGGAAACAATGTGTGCAAAGTTTGAAGCCAATCAAATAATATTTAGGGGTGGCTCAAGGTCCCTATCTATCAGGCCCCTGGATCCCCCCCAGGGTTCGTCAGACCACTGGGTATTATCCGCTCATAGACGGGGGTATCATGCTTGCCAAGCACTCAGTGTGGTCCAGATGCTAGTAAGGACTTTGACGATGTGGGGAACATCTTACGGTGTTGCAAGACAACACCCAGAAGGAACTGGAGTTGCTCTTCTTTTGTGGTGTGTCGGCCATTGAACTCCTCAATGAGTTTGACCCCTCGCTCAGCCACATCGTTGATCACTGGAAGATTTTTTACTTTCTTCAGACCGTCTTTGAATGATGCATTCTCTTCCCAGTCTTCTGGGTCTGCATTAAGAAAATCATTGTTGATGTCGAGGTGTTTCAGGAAACGGATTGACTTGCAAGTTGCAAAAGATTCAAGTGGTGGAATCATGGAACTTTTCAATTTGACCCGCTTTGGGGGATCTTCGTCTTCGTCATCATCCTCATCGCTTTCATCTGATTCTGCCGGGATCATGGCCGACACTATGGCCCGCTTTGTCGGTGCTGAAACAGCTTCATCGAACAGTGACAGTGCCACAAGCTCCTCTGACACATACCACAGATGCTGTTGCAGTTTGTCTCTGGCCGCTCTTCCAACATGGTCATTGTGGTAAGAGTGTAGTTTCTTCAGCATCTCCAAATCTGTTTGAGGAGCAACTGCCAAAATCGTTGAAAAAATAGTCTACAGGCAGCTACAAGATCATGTGGACACTAACGCACCTCTAGATCCATCACAACACGGGTTCAGAGAGTCACACGGAGTGGAAACACTACTCACTACTCTTTTCAACACCATAATCTCAGGCATTGACAACTCACGTACAGGTTTCGCACTCATCTTTCTAGATATTGCGGCAGCCTTTGACTCAGTCCGCCACGAGATTCTCCTGATTCGACTAAGAGAGAAAGGCATTACCGAAACAGCGCTTGAGTGGTGTAGGTCTTACCTGTCTGGAAGATGGCAACATGTACGAACAAACGGAACCACATCCGAGCCATTCCTACAAAGTCAAGGAGTCCCTCAAGGATCCTCCCTATCGTCACTTATGTTTAACATTTATATCCAACCCATCTGTAACATCATCAGATCCTTCAACGTGAGTTGCATGATTTACGCAGACGATGTCCTACTGTACCTGCCAATATCACTGGATTGCCCGGACCTCACCCCACTAACCAACTGCTTCAATGCAATATCAGAATGGCTCCTCTCCCAAAATCTGCGCATCCAACATAAGAAAACTGAGGTCCTGTTCATCTCTAGAAATCCAGAATTCACTCCACCTAACCACTTGGAAGTAGACAACGCCAAACTACAAGTAAAATCAGCCATACGGTATCTCGGAGTCACATTGGATCAGAACCTCAACATGAAGCAGCACATAGCAAAAATAGTAAGAGCAATCTACTTCAAGATCAGTTCCCTCAGACACATACGCCCTCTACTCGAGCTGAGCGACTTCCGTACCATCTACCAAGCCCTCATCATCCCTCATTTTGACTATGCAAACGCCATCCTACAAGGACTCCCCCAGACAACCTTACATCCCTTACAACTCGCCATGAACTGCGCGGCGCGAATCCTCTTTGGAGCACCAAGGAGAGAGCACATCACACCCCTCCTGATGCAGCTGCACTGGCTCCCCATCCAAGCCAGGATTAGCTTCGAGACCTTAGTGATGACATTCAAAGCCATCAACGGGTTATCCGCCTCTTCAATATGTGACCTCATACAACCACCCACACCCAACAGGATAAGAAGAACCTCTGCAGCCAACATGCTAGCAATACCAAAAGCTATGACAAGATGCGCCATATCAACTTCAAACAGAGCCTTCAGTCTGAGTGCCCCAAGCCTCTGGAACTCCCTACCACCACACATCAGAGCTATCCCCAACTTGAGCCAGTTTAGGAAGGCCTTAAAACACTTCCTCTTCATTAAATACCTCACAGCCTCCCCCGAACCCCAGCCACCATGTATGAGCAACACACAATAACTCCATCTCACATATATACAGTTACCTTGTTCAATGTTCCACACATGTAGATAGTTTCCCCTGTTATCCAAGTTTACTGCTCCTGTTCATTGTAATGACCTGACTCTTGTTTATTGTCGGATACTGTTTGTTCTATGTAAACCGCGCTGATCGCAAATAGTGCGGTATATAAGAGATGTAAATAAATAAATAAATAAAAAACTGCGGCATCAGGGGCAGAAAACCAGGCTTCCACATGAATCAGGATGGAGAAAATGCTCACATCACGAACACAGGACTCCTCCCGTTGGGTAAGATCTTTGAGTTGTCCTCGGAACATCCAAATCTTGAGACAGTACAAGACCTTTGCCATCCATCTGGCATGATGGAAAGCTCCGGGTTTCTTGAAATTGAAACTAGGAAGATTCCCTCCAAGGCAGACAATCGTTAACTCCAAGAATTCCAGGTAATCATCTCGGTGATTGCCCTGTGCCAACTTGGATTCCGCAAACTTCATGATGCAATCCCTGTCAGGTTGCAGCACCTCCAAGTCTTTTCCAGTTTGATAGTTGGACTTGTCAAGGGAGCCCCAATTCTTTTGGAACCGGCGAAAGAGTTGGACATCGGGACCCGATGAAGCTCCAGAGCATGTAGAGAATACTGCACCAAGAATTATTTCGTAAATGTGATGGCGGCATGCCAAATGAAGGACTGTGCGACGGAGTCTCTGTTCTAGAAGAATGCACGCTCCTGATCGACGTCCCGTGTTCGATGCAGTTGTATCAAAGCAGAAGCCTGCAACCTTTTCATCCAAACTCCATTCCTGTAACAGTTCATAAACTGCTGCAGCTTGATTCTCGCCCGTCGCAGATGTCGACGAGTCTTCACCTGACTCTGCTGAGGAAGAAGATCCTTCCAGCTGAACTTGGCTTGTAGTTGCCTCGGCTTCGGCAACATGTTTTTGTCTGCGCCTTTTCAGTTCTTCTTCTCGCTGTTGCGATCTTGCTTCCGTGTTGGCCAGTTTCTTGTCCATCGCGCACATTGAGCCGCGGCGCCCTGGTTCTCGTTGCGCTATTAAGAATTCTTTGTCTTGAATATGAATTAAAGACATTGCATTGGCATGCGCCACATCAAATAGGTTTTTCATTGCAACCTGGAATTCTTTTTCATTTGCCTCTTGTTTCCCTCCTCTCCCTTTGTTTTTCTTCAAAGGTTTTCACTGATTGAACAATTTCTTTACTTCTTCTTGAATTTTGTCATTTCTTTGAACAGGAAGCCTGGCCTTTTCCCAGTAAGCTTCTACTTCACTTGTTACAATAGATGCACTTTCACTAACGCCTTTGTTTACTGTCATATGGTGATGTAAAAATACACTTAACACTTGCTCCTTGCTGGGGAGCTTGGCCCCCAGAATTGTGGTGGACAGTTCTTCAATGAGATAAAAACCACGTTTTTTCGCCATCTGAAAAGAATAAAGATACAAAGATAATAGTACAATGTCTTTGCCACCTCTCAGAGACGAGATTAGTTCAAATATGATGCAATCAAATGTAATCAGCGTGGAACTGAGTGGATGATACAAGATGATGCAACATTTCGTCATCTGCTCCCAGGGGGAAATCTCAAGACTTGTTGAGCCACCCCTAAATATTATTTGATTGGCTTCAAACTTTGTACACAGTGTTTTCTACCTAAATGGAACCAGAATCAGGCCAGGGAGCAAAGGAATTCAGGAATTCATTTTTATGGACCACCCTAGCATCCACTCTACTCCCGCACGACATTGCGCCGCCATATAATACCACTGGAGGATGGGCATCCCCATACCTCCACGGCAGGTCCGCATATATAGAATTCGACGTGGGATGCGGGGGTCGACGGTATCGCCATATAAACTTCATCAGCATTGCCTGCCAAGTAGCCAACACTTCCCGTGGGAGCGGGATAGGGAGTACTTGGAAGAGATAGAGGAACTTCGGAAGAATCACCATCTTAACCACCGCAATGCGCCCGAACCAGGACAACATCAGCCCAGCCCAAGACTCAAGGTCCTGTCTAACCTGCTGAAGGAGTGGGTTACAATTTTCCTTATAAAGAGCCACACGCTCAACAGTTAGATTCACTCCCAAATAGCGCAAGGTACCTGTTACCCAACGAAAGTGATATGTGGCCCTCAGTTGTGAGCAGACCGCGTCCGGGACCCCAACATTTAGAATCTCAGATTTAGTGTAATTAATCTGGAACCCCGAGACCTGGGAGAAGGTGGCAAAAAGTTGCATAGCAGCAGGGAGAGATACAAGCGGATCCACCAGGGATAATATGATATCATCCGCAAAAAGCGCTATTCGATATTCCGCTGAGCCCACTCGAACACCCATTATGTCAGAGTGATCACGAAAACGCTGCGCCAAGGGTTCCATCACCAACGCAAACAGCAATGGCGATAGAGGACACCCCTGCCGGGTGCCCCTTTCCAGGGCAAAACTTGCAGACTGACCCCCATTAATGCGGACCCGGGCCCTAGGCTCTTGATACAGGCTATGAACCCAACGCTGAAAATTAGGGCCAAATCCCATCACTTCGAGGACACTCCACAGAAAGCCCCAGCTAACGCGATCAAAAGCTTTCTCAGCGTCAACTCCTACCAAAAGCGCCGGCTGAGGGTACTGTCGAGCCACGTGGATAACCTGAAGCATCCGCCGGATATTGTCCGCCGCCTGTCGGCCCGGCACAAACCCGACTTGGTCTGAGTGTACCAAAGTTGGCAAGATCCGGTTCAGTCGAGCTGCCAACACAGATGCTAGGATTTTCATATCCGTGTTGAGCAGGGAGATTGGGCGATAAGAAGCTGCCTCTTATATGGGTTTACCCGGCTTAGGTATCATAGCTATAAGGGCTTCGTGCTGGGAGGGGGGCAACGACACTCCCCTCAACACTTCATTGAAGAGCACCATCAAAGTCGGTGCCAGCTGCTCTCTAAATTTTTTATAGTACTCAGCGGTAAAGCCATCCGTACCCGGCGCCCCCCCGGACTTCAACCGCTTCATCGTGTTCTCTACCTCTTCTACTTTAAGTTAGGCATCTAATTGAGTGGCGTCTGCTTCGGTCAACCGCGGCAGCGAAACTGATCGCAAATAATCCTGCACCTGATGCAGGTCGACTGGCTCAGCTCTGTACAGCCGTTCCAAGAAGTCGGCAAAGATTTTGCGTATCTCCCTAGAGATCAACCTCTTATGTCCCCGAGAATCTCGAATTTCACGAATTACCTTCGAGGTGTGCTGCTGGCGGAGCCATAGGGTGAGATTCCGACCAGCCTTATTCCCCTGCTCGTAAAAAGTTTGGCGCATTTTCCGTTGCATATTATTCAAATTATGTTGCCGACAGGCCTCCAACTTAGCCTGGACTGCCCGCCATTGACGCAGGACACGCTTAGAGCCTGTCCGAGCATGCTCCAGTTGAAAATGTCGAGACTCTTCCTCCAACTGGCAGCTTTCCTGCTTCCAAGCCCGCCGAGTACGGGCTGCTTCTGCTATCAGACGGCCCCACGCGGTAGCCTTAAAGGCCTCCCATACCGTTGGCAGGGGGACCTCCCCGGTGTCGTTTAGTTCAAAAAATTCTTTAAGAAAGCGGTCATGATCCTGAACAGCTCGCTGTCGCTGCAAAAAAATATCTAGATGCCAGAGTCGATGTTGCGCATCATAAAGAAATGGAGGTAGGATGATCCAGCATGGAGCATGGTCCGACCATGTCAGCGTCCCATGCCCAGCCTCAACCCCCCCATCCATCAAACGCTGATCTAAGAGAAAATAGTCAATACGGGTGTGTACCTGGTGAACAGGCGAGTTATATGTATAGCTTTTTTCCCCTTCGTGTGTGTCTCTCCAAACGTCGCGCAAGCCTAAATCGCACATTAAGTTCCGCAGCGCCTTACTAGGCCCACGTGTCTCCCTCTCAACTTTACCCGTCGTATCCAAACGAGGGATCAGATGGGTATTACAGTCCCCGCTGAGTATGATAGGACCGGTTGCAAACTCGGCCAAGTAAGCTTTAAGCTGCGCAAAGGACACCTGGCCTGCATTGGGGGCATAGACGTTGGCCAACGTGAACAGACGGCCTTCCAGGCGTACATTCAAGAAGAGCCACCTCCCCAAATGGTCCCTTTTAACATCTTCTACCTGGAGGGATAGGCTCTGATGGAAGAGCATGGCCACACCACACTTCTTTCGTCCATTTGCACCTGAAGCAACCCATACCTCTTGATAAGGTTTGTGCTTGGACGGAGGTGTGTCTCCTGCAAAAATACCATATCCGCTCTCAAGGATCTCAGTTCCGCAAACAGCAAGGAACGTTTTCCTGGGGAATTGAGACCCTTTACATTCAGAGAAATTACTTTCAACATAGGTAATCAACTGATTTTACCGCTATAAGCCCCCCACCCCGCAAAGTCACTGGCCTGATACATTAGAAACATCCTCTCACCTCCCCAACCTTTAGTAGTACTTGGAGACCCCCCACCCCCACCATACCCAATTCCCATCCTCAGTAGATATCCAAAAAACCCTCCCCCCCTTCCCTTCCCCCCCAATTCAATCTTATGTGTAGTTCTCTCCCCTCCCACCCATCTCCCCCTCCCAGCTGTACCATCTGCCTGTCAGAGTGACAGGTCACGGTAGAGCTAACCCCGTATCCAGCTCCACCCGGTTCCCCATGCTGTAAGATATTAACTTTTATCGTGAGGATATGCCCCCCCCCCGTCTGTAGCTTAAGAGCAGAGGACGATGGTTTTCATCCTCCATTCCCTATCCCAGTGACCGGTTCTTCTCCCCCCAGTTTAACACAGAACAACTATCTAAAGCCCCATGATAACCTTAAACCTTTAGAATATTAACAACCATTGTGATACAAAGCTGCCTTATGCAAATATGCAATACTAAACGCTTCACCATATCCAGAAAGTCCGCGAGAAGTCCTTCAAGGGCTGGGAGATTTTCCCGAGTAATCCCAGGAGTCTCAAGTTGATCTTCCCACCCGAGTCCATTTAGAGCGCTGAGATGTGGAGGCCGGAGGTTCCGGCAGTGCATTATCTTCCACCAAACCAGCCTGTCGTAGCGCTCTCCATGCCTCCGTAGAATCTTTGGCTGAAACGTTTTTGGTTCCCAAAAGGAAGTTCATCCGAAAGGGGAAAGACCAGGAGTAACGTATCCCTTTATTATTCAGCACCGCTATAATTGGATTCATTTCCCTCCGGCGGGCCAGCGTGAAAACTGAAAGGTCTTGGTACACCGATACCGGTGAGTCCTGGAAGGAGATCACTTTTTTCTCTTGGCCCTGTCGTAGAAGGAGCTCCGCGTCTGTGTATCTCAGAAATCGGGCAATAACATCACGTGGTTGGTTGTTTGGAGGCTTCCCCAAGGCACGGTGCACCCTCTCGATCTCCATCCCAGAACCTTGTGATGCAAATTCCTCGGGCGTAAGTAATTTCTCTATCAAGGTATAAAGCACCACCCGTAGGTCTTCAGCGCCCCCCACCACTTCAGGGATGCCCCGGAAATGCACATTGTTGCGGCGAGATCCGTTTTCGATATCATCAATTTTATAAGTCAGTTCCAATGCTTGCATACGCTGTCTGGCAAGTGCACACTGTAAATCCACCAGAGTACCATCATAATCCTCAATTTTTGTCTCAACCTCTTCCACTCGTATGCCCAAGTCTTTTATATCCGCTCGGAGTTCCGCCATTGAGCTCATCACCTCCTCACGCATGGAGTGGAATTCATTCGCTAGATCTTCAAAGCCCCTTCGAAGTTCCCTCTGCAGGAGAGCATGAGAGGAGGGCGCTGCGGAATCTTGTTCAAGTTCACTCATCGTTTCGTCCCCAGAGCCGCCTGACAGCGCCTTTTTAGGTGGAGTGGTCTGTGCTCCATTCTTGCCCTGCAGGCGTTGAGAGGCCCGTACACCATCTCGGGGTTCAAGGCTCTTGGCTTTAGCAGCCATGAGGTACACCCCACGAGGCTTCAAATCCGTAGAGAATTAGTATTAGGGACAATTGAAAGTACAGAGAAGCAAAGTCCCGCTCGTGATCAGCAGGTGGCAGTGCACCCAAAAGGCAGGCAGCAACATACAGTGTGCACCAAATGGCCCTGCAAACTATTCAGTTGCTATACTTTCTACAGCACATTAAAGAACCTTCAGCAGCTATAAATCACAGATCAGGAGGCAGCAAGGGGAGTCCAGTCTGCGTGGCAATGGTCTTCGCGTGGCTGCAAGATGTCGGACACAGGATTCAGCATGGCTCAAAGGCACTAGTGGGGGTTGTTCCCGCCAAAAGCGCCTGGAACGCAAGGATGCCTGTGCGTTCCAAGGCCGCGTGGTCAAGGCCGCCAATTCTCCAAGGCAGGCCAGCCGGGACCAGGAGGCTGTAACTCGGGAGGGCGGTGAGGGCTCTCACCTCTTGATGCAGCGTTTCGTCCAAGCTGGGAGCCCGGGAGGTGCCAGGATGGAGTTGCTGCCCCTGCGAGCCCAAATATCCCTCACAGCCCGCTCTCCAGCGATATTGCCCACAGGGCTTCACTCTGCTCAGATCGCTGCCCACTGGCCGGCCTGCTGTCAACTGACCTCGCTCCCCTGAGCATGCAGAAGTCGGGCAATTCAGACAGGATCGTTGCGGCAGCGGGCTTTGAGTCGCGGGTTCCAACGCGCAGATCTGTGCTCTTTCCACAGTCGGTCGCGGCAGGAGGGAACCGGCGCTGTAAAGAGGCTCCAGCCTCGGAGGCACATTTTCCTTCCTCCCGCGCCTGGATATCAGCACCAAGCACTCTCTCTCGCAGTGGAGTGGTTCCCCACGCTTTCCCCCTCCGGGGGCAGACAGGTACGGGGGAAAAAGTTATTTTTCTGCAAATGTTAGCAAAAGATAGGGGAGTCCCGGGACGGAGCAAATCTAAGTTGCGGCCATTCCTTCTCGGGCTCACTAGCGCCCCCCAAAAACCTAGAAATTTTAACCATACGAACAAAAAATCTCCACATCTGTCTAACATATAGACCACCTGATGCAACAATAGACAGCCTTGAAATGATAACAGAGATACTATGCTAATCCACCTACAAACATCCTATATTACTGCTAGGTGACCTCAACCTAGCATCCCTCCCTACCAACCAATCAACAGCATTCCTATCAACCATCCACAACTTGAACTACCACCAAATTATAGACACCAAAACACACAGCAAAGGCAATACACTGGACCTAGTATTCTTACTTAACACAATCCATAGTAGATATGATCCTAAAACACTTGAGGTAACACTTGAGGCTTTCCTACAGGAGCTCTCCAGATCAACCAACAGTAAGGATTTAAGAGTTTGTTTTATTATATTAAAAATTGTTAGCTCTCTGACTGGGAGCTCTTAAAAGGGTTTTTTGTACATTTTTAAAGCAAGGTTACTTTCTTTTTGGTGCTTTAGTGGGACTTTCCTTGAGCACAGTAGGTGGTTGAACTCCAGTAACCTCCTCAGCTTTGGGAACTGCTAACACCTAATCAGGTGTTAGTTCCCTCCCTACCCACCCCGACTCCCACCCATCCCTAGCGAGGGGTCTTGCTTTATAGGGCACCTCCCCATTTGACAAAGCACAGAGAATTGGACCAGCACATTTTGAATATAATTAAGAAGATTTAACTGCTTTTTCTCTGAAACGATAGCTGGGAAACCGGCTGGTACTTGGTAGATCTCTCTCTTTTGCTTTAACAGATACCTAAGCTCCACGAACAGAACAATGGCTGGGAAAAATCGTATCGCTAAAGCTGTTGCCCCCGTTACAGCATCTGCCTCTGTCCAGACAGAGGTCCTAATGCCAGTTGAAGGACTGGTTCCATGTGCAGGGTGCCTGCATGCTGAAACTCTGAGGAAACAAGTGGAGGAACTCAGAGAGGAGGTGGCGAGGCTGAGGAGCATTCAAGACAATGAGAAGTACATTGATGAGATGCTTCTTGCAGCAATCAAGCTCTCCAACAGAGGAGAAGATGGGTGCCAACACAATGTCGATGGTTGGACACAAGTCACCAGGGCCTGCAAAATCACCAATCCAACTTCTCCAGCCCTTGAATTGAAGAACCATTATGCAGCCCTGGAAGTGGAGGAGGTAAAAGCATCCCTGGAAAGGGAAGAACCAGAGCTCAAGTACCCCAAAGTTGCAGAATCAGTGACCACAAAGAAACTAAGGGTAGTGGTGGTTGGAGACTCTCTTCTGAGGGGTACTGAGGCGTCCATCTGCTGACCAGACTTGATGTCCAGAGAGGTATGCTGTCTGCCTGGTGCCAAAATCCAAGATGTTACGGAGAGTTTGCCGAGACTCATCAAGCCCACTGGCTATTCCCCAATGTTGCTAATCCATGTTGGAACAAATGATACTGCCAGGTATACCTCGGAACGTATCAAAAGTGACTTCATGGCTCTGGGACAGAGGGTGAAGCAGTTAGGTGCACACGTGGTGTTCTCTTCAATCCTCCCTGTTGAGGGTAAAGGCCAAGGCAGAGAGGCTCGCATCCTGGAGATGAATGCATGGCTGCGTGGATGGTATCATCGAGAGCGTTTTGGTTTCCTAGACCATGGGATGCTGTTCCAAGGGTTGCAGAGCAGAGATGGCATCCATCTGTCCAAGAAAGGTCAACGCGTCTTCAGTAGTAGACTGGCTAATCTACTGAAGAGGGCTTTAAACTAGATTTGTTGGGGATGGGTGAAGAAAACCCCCAGGTAAGTGATACCCATTTCCATAAAGTTATTTGATTTAACAGGGGTAACATATGGAAAGCAGTGTGTATAAATGCCCGTAGCATGGGAAATAAGATCCCTGATGTTGAAGCTTTGGTGGGAGTGGCTGACTTGGATTTAGTGGCAGTTACAGAAACATGGTTCACAGAAAAATGGAAATTACACTAACCTGGTAATTGTAGTTCCTGGAGGGTCCAGTTTAGTCCTCCACAATCGGGTAGTGCCCCTCCTCCTGCAGCCTGGAGACTGGACCAATCAAGTCTTCTGTAGTATATATGCAGACGGAGCTCCCAGAAGCCCCCAGTGTACTAGTAACAAAGCATACTTAACGAAGCAACACATTAGATTAATATACAAAATGACATAATTAAAGAACAAGTTGTACGCCCCAATAAAGATCCAACCCCCTCCCCAAACGAGGAAGTCAGAACACTGCATTGCACCGGTACCGACGCCCCGGTAATCAAAACACAGCTCACCATCAGAAATCTCAGGAGCTGACTGAACACCTGAGAAAAGGAAGAGCCATAGCAAAAAACGCGGCTGTAAAGAAAAAAGGTCCGAACGGAAAAGAGGAACCGTCTTATGATCAACCGTTCGGAAAAGCGCGCCGCATTATTATAGCAGATAGTCGGGAGGGAAGGATGACTAAACTGGACCCTCCAGGAACTACAATTACCAGGTTAGTGTAATTTCCATTTCCTGTTCGGTAATCCAGTTTAGTCCTCCACAATCGGGATGTAACAGAGCAGTCAAGACCGGGCGGGACCTTGCCATCCGGCGCGCAGAACCGCCGAACCAAAACAGGAATCCCGAGCCGCTGACACATCTAAGCGATAGTGTTTACTGAAAGCATGCAGAGATGACCAAGTGGCCGCCTTACAGATATCTGCTGGCGGAACTAGGCTATACTCCGCCCAAGAGGTCGCCTGAGCCCTAGTGGAATGAGCCCGTAGCCCGCCGGAACAGACCGCTGCTGCAACAGATACGCAGACGCGATCGCTTCCTTGAGCCATCTTGCAATGGAGGCCTTAGCCGCCGCTTCCCCTTTACGCGCACCCCCGAAGAGCACGAAAAGACGGTCAGTTTTCCGAAAAGTCTCGGTAGCCTTCAGATAACGACGAAGCGTACGACCCACATCGAGCCGGTGAAGACCTTTGTCCGCCGGCCCGACAGAGTGCGAAGAAAGCACCGGAAGGAACACTGCCTGATTCATGTGTAAAGGAGACACTACCTTTGGCAAAAAGGAAGGACGATCCGATCCGCGGAAAAAGACAAAAAAGGTTCTCGGCAGGACAATGCATGCAGATCAGAAATGCGCCGTGCCGAACAGATGGCTACAAGAAAAAACGTCTTCAGCGTGAGATCTTTCAGGGACGCCCTACTCAGGGGCTCAAAAGGTTCACGAACCAGGGCCCGCAGCACTAAATTCAAGTCCCACGGAGGAACGAAAATCCTGCGGGAGGGCCGCAAATGAAAAACAGCCGTAAGGAAACGACGTACATCCGGATGAGCACCGAGAAGACGGCCCAAAACCTTGCCTCGATAACACGAGATAGCCGCCAACTGGACTTTCAGGGAACTAGCCGCAAGGCCCTTATCGAAACCATCCTGAAGAAAACTTAAAACGACGGGCACGGAAACTGTCGCCGCCCGGACTCCCCGCCGGGAGCACCAGTCCTCAAAGATCCTCCAAATCCGAACGTAAGTAAGAGAAGTGGACGTTTTCCTCGCCCGCAGAAGGGTAGAAATCACCGCGGGGGAGTAGCCCTTCTTTTTCAGCCGAGCCCTCTCAATGGCCAAACCGTAAGCGAGAATCGATCCACTTGGGGCATCCGCAAGGGACCCTGAAGAAGAAGATCCGGCAGCACGGGCAGGAGCCATGGAATGCCATCGCGCAGCCGGACCAGATCGGCATACCAGGGCCTCCGGGGCCAATCCGGGGCCACCAGTAACACTCGACCCCGATGGCTCTCGATGCGTTGCACGACCCGGCCGATCAGAGCCCACGGAGGAAAGACATAAAGAAGACCGGACGTTGGCCACGGCTGAATGAGAGCGTCGATCCCCTCGGACATGCGCTCCCTTCGTCTGCTGAAGAAGCGCCCTGTCTTGGCCGATTGAAATGTCGCCATGAGATCCATGATGGGCGGACCCCACCGCCGGACTATTTGCGCGTAAACCTGTGGGTTGAGCTCCCACTCTCCGGGGGTCTACCCGCACTCTGCTGAGAAAATCGGCCTGGACATTGTCTGCGCCTGCAATGTGTGCTGCCGAGATTGCCGGAAGACGAGTCTGCACCCAATTGAACAAGGCCGTCGCTTCGGCTTCCAAGGACACGCTGCCGGTGCCCCCTTGGCGATTGATGTAAGCTACTGTGGTCGCATTGTCCGACAGGACTCGCACCGGTCGGCCGAGGACTAGAGCCTCCAGGGCCAACAGGGCTAGCCGTACTGCCCGTAATTCGAGACAGTTGATCGACCAAGAAGCCTCCCGGGGGGACCATTCCCCCTGAGCGAAGCGGGTCTCGCAGTGAGCCCCCCAGCCGGTTAAGCTCGCATCCGTTGTGAACGGAACCCAAAGTGGAGGCTCCAAGGGAATCCCCCGCGTCAGGTTCTCGGAGGAGAGCCACCACCGTAGTGATCGGCGAACCGCCCTTGGGCAAGGCAATCTCTTGTTCAAGGAGTCGAACTGGTTGGACCAACGGCGCAGAAGAGCACTCTGCAGCGGACGCATGTGGAAGCGCGCCCAAGGCACCACCTCCAAGGTCGCTGCCATCGTTCCGAGGAGCCACAGGTACCACCACGCCGACGGAGCGGGCATCCCTCGGAAGAGTCGGACAAGAGCCCGCAACGCCAGAAAGCGGTGCTCCAGAAGGCACACCAAGCCCCGTGCTGTGTCGAAGTGAACCCCCAGGTACTCGAGATCCTGCTTCGGACACAGACAACTCTTGCATTCGTTCACCACCCAGCCGAGGGACCGTAGCAGAGCCACCACCCTGCTCGTGACTTGCACACACTCCCGACTTGACTTTGCTCGAATCAACCAGTCGTCGAGATACGGATGGACCAGGATGCCCTCCTTGCGCAAGGCCGCCGCGACGACAACCATTACCTTTGTGAAGATGCGGGGAGCCGTGGCGAGTCCGAACGGCATGGCCCGGAATTGGAAGTGGCCCCACGGAAGCGCGAAGCGGAGAACCCGTTGATGAGAGGGCCGGATGGGAATGTGTAAATAGGCCTCGGTGAGATCGAGGGACGTCAAAAACTCCCCCTGACGCACTGCTACGATGACTGACCGCAGGGTCTCCATATGGAAGTGCGGCACTCTGAGAGCGCGATTCACGCCTTTGAGATCCAAGATCGGACGAAGAGAGCCGCCCTTTTTGGGAACCACAAAATAGATGGAGTAGCGACCTGCGCCTCTCTCCAAAGGAGGGACCGGAACCACTGCCCCCAGTGAAAGCAGCCGATCCAGGGTCACGCGGATGTCCCGCGTCCTTTGAGCTCCCTTGCTGGGTGACAGAACAAAGGAATCTGGAAGTGGGTACGCAAACTCCAGAGCATAACCTTCTTCTATAATCTGCAGCACCCACCGATCTGACGTAATTTGGGCCCAAGAAGGAAGAAAGTCGCGCAAACGACCCCCGATAACCGGGCCTCCCTCTAGAGCCCGCCTCGTTTCATTGTGGCTTGCGATTAAAGGAAGAGGCCGAGGAAGAGGCGGCTCCGGAGAAGCCTCTTCCCGCTCCCCTGAAACCACGAAATCCTTGATGACGGGTTCCAAAACGACCGCGCTGCGATGTCCACAGTCGGGAGGAACGAAACCTGCGAAAATCCCGAAACTGACCGCGCGCCGAGGTGGACGATCTATTGAGCTTAGGCTTATCTTCCGGAAGCCGTCCACCCTTAGACTCACCGAGATCCTTCACCAACTTATCGAGAGCCTCACCAAATAACAATCTGCCCTTAAAGGGCAGCTTACTGAGGCGAGACTTGGAAGAACCGTCGGCCGCCCAGTTGCGCAACCAGATGGACCGGCGCGCCGCTACCACGGAGGCCATACTATTCGCTAAGGAGCGGATTAAATCATAAAACAGATCCGCCAAGTAGGCCGATCCCGACTCCATGCGGGTAACGTCCAGCAGACCCTGTTGGTCTAGACCGGAACCCGAGCACAGATGCTGTGACCACCGCAAACAAGCCCGAGCTACCCACGCCCCACAAATAGAGGCTTGCAAAGACAAGGCGTTGGTGTCGAAGGCTTGCTTCAACAAATTATCAACCTTCTTGTCCTGAACATCCTTCAGGGCCGCAGCCCCTTCAACCGGGATGGTGGTTTTCTTGGTCACTGCCGAAACTGCAGCATCCACTCGTGGAGACTTAAACCAGTCCCTGTCCTTGTCGGCAAGGGGGTAAAGACGATTCATGGTCCAAATCCCTTTCAAACCGGATTCCGGCTGCTCCCACTCCGCATGGATCATCTGCTCAACCACGCGGTGCACGGGGAAAAAACTACCTGGGCATCCCTGACCGCCTGAATGAGAGGATCCTCAAGACCCTCCTCCTCCAGGGGCCGCACCGCAGATAGGTTAAGCGCTTGCAGAGACTCCGTGACCAAAGGGATCAGCTCGTCCTTTCGAAACACCCGAATGATCCGAGCCTGATCTTCCGGCTCAGGGATCTCCCCGTCCTCTAACTCCTCAGCCTCAGTCTCAGGATCACCCTCCGCCTCGGAATCCGGGAGAGAAAGGGTGACCTGATCCTGGTCCACCAACTTGAGCCGCTTGACCGCGGGCTGAGAAGACCGCTGAACCTCCCCTGCGGGTCCTGAGGGGAGAGAGGCGGGCCAAGCCTCCGGCAACTGACCGGACCGGCTCAAGCGGAAAGCCTGATGCATGAGGAGAACGAAATCAGGGGAAAAGTCCATAGGCGGCGCTACTATAGCCGCATGTTGGAGCTCAGGTACCGAACCATTGGATGGTGGGACCGATCCAGAAGGGGGGACGCTCGTTGAAGGGACACTGTCCCCCAAAAGAGAAGTGTCCCCGGGGATAAGCTGTTCCTTAACTTCAATAGGACGCTCCAGGTCTGAAGAAACTGAAGCATAGCCCCTGCAGATGCCAGAGTCAGTCACTGCACCTCTGCGGGACCCACAAATCATGCATTGGGGTTTGGCAGCCATGCTAAGGCAACCTCCGCCCAGCGGGAAAGAAGGGAACAGAAACAGGGAAGCCCACACCAAAGGGACCAACCTTATGCAAATCAGTACAGACTTAAATTTAAAACTTTTTTTTTTTTTTTTTTTACAGAAAATAAAACACTCCCCAGAATCCCAGGGGTGCCCTGAGCAAAATTGCCAGCATAAGAAACCCCAAAAATGCCAGGGGAACCCGTGCACAAGTGTTAAAAAATGCCCCTAAAAAGCACTCTTCAGAAATTCAAAATGGCCGCCGCACTTTTTCACCCGCGGTAAAAAACGGCGCGAAAATACAAAGGCAACCAAATAACATGGAAAAGAAAGAAAACGACCCTCAAATACAGGGCAAGCGAAAAAATTCAGGAAAAAATGCAAATCGTGAGGCAGGGGAGCTGACAGACCCTCTGACAAATCAAACAGGAGGGAGCAGCAGTGCCCGAGAAAGGTAAGGAAATGAAAACTCCTACCAGCTCAGGAAACAGCCAGGAACTCAGCCAGCTTCTCCAGGTAACAGACCATGCTGTAGCAGGTATGGCTCTTCCCCGTACAGCCTAGGGGAGAGCTCAACCCAGGCTTCAGAAATCCCCAGGCAGGAAGGCAGGAGCCCAATGCAGGTCTGGCTTCCCCCAGGATGTCCCCTGTGGTAATGGATTTTTTTTTTTTTTTTTAAAGATACAGCTACCTAGCAAAGAAATGGTAAATAAAGAACCAAAAACAAAACCCCAAAAGAACTAACTAACTAGTGTTGCTCCTTCAAGTGTCACTTAGTGTGCCCAGAAAGGGCACAGCAGTCCTCAAGCTGCAAGGAGAATGGACACACTGGGGGCTTCTGGGAGCTCCGTCTGCATATATACTACAGAAGACTTGATTGGTCCAGTCTCCAGGCTGCAGGAGGAGGGGCACTACCCGATTGTGGAGGACTAAACTGGATTACCGAACAGGAACCATGATTGGGATGTAACTATACCTAGCTAAACTTTATTCAGAAAGGACAGGGTAGGAAGTAGGGGAGGAGGAGTGGCACTATATGTAAAAACTACTATTAAAGTTTTGGAATTACAGAGCTTAAAAGGGAGAGGGGAGGCATTGTGGGTTAAACTAGAAAGAGGGAATGAGAAATCTATTTACATTGGTGTGATATACAGACCTCCCTCACAAGAGGAAGAGGTGGACAGACAGTTAATTGAAGACACGCGCAGCATTGCTAGGAAAGGGGAAGTGCTACTGATAGGAGATTTCAATATGCCAGATGTTGATTGGCACATTCCTGCTGCAGTTTATCATCTAGAAGTAAGGAGATCCTGGATTCTCTACAGGGAGAACAATTCAGGCAATTGGTAACAGACCCCACACGTGAAGGGGCCATACTGGACTTGGTGCTTACCAATGGTGAAAGTGTTTCTGATGTTGTAGTGGGAGATCATTTTGCATCCAGTGATCATCAGATGGTGTGGTTCAGTATTAGGACTAGGGCTGTTAGAATCCATTCAAAGGCGAGGATCTTAGACTTTAGGAAGACTAACTTTGCCAAGATGGGCCAATACCTCAGGGAGTCGTTAGTTGGATGGGAACAGCTGAGGGATGTAGAAAAACAGTGGGAAAAACTAAAAGGGGATATTTTAAGGGCAACCAACTTTTTTGTTAAAATGGTTAATAAATGTAAAAGGAAATGGAGACCGCTATGATTTTCGAAAGAAGTAGCTGAAAAAGTGAAGAAAAAGAGGGAGGCCTTCATGAAATACAAGAGATCACAGAGAGAGGAAGACAGGCATCTGTATTTGGAAAAACTTAGAGAAGCTAGCAAAGTAGTCAAGAAGGCATAGATCCAAAAGGAGGAGGAAATAGCCAATGCAATAAAATGGGGGGATAAGACATTTTTCAGATATATTAGTGAGAAGAGGAAGGGCAAGGGTGGTATTGTCAGACTCAAGGGTGCAGGGGAGGAATATGTAGAAGCTGATAAGGATAAAGCGGAATTGCTTAACAAATATTTTTGTTCTGTGTTCACAGATGAAGAACCAGGAGCACGACCTCAGAAAACACACACAAATAGGAACAGAAGCAAAGGACATCTTCAGCAATTTTCAAAAGACTGTGTTCGTGAGAAACTCTCTCAACTTAAAGTAGACAAAACGATGAGACCGGATGGGATACACCCGAGAATATTGAGGGAACTTGGGGACGTTCTAGCAACTCCACTGACTGACCTTTTCAAAGCCTCGGAGTCGGGAGTGGTGCCAAAGGACTGGAGAGAGGCTCATGTGGTGCCTTTACACAAAAGCGGAAATAAGGATGTGGTTGAAAACTACAGGCCGGTTAGTTTAACTTCGGTGGTGAGTAAATTATTGGAAACGCTGCTGAAAGAGAAAATAGTGAGGTTTCTGGAGTCCAGCGGATTACAGCATCCGAGGCAGCATGGATTCACCAGAGGCAGGTCTTGTCAGACAAATCTGATTGATTTCTTTGACTGGGTGACCAGGGAGTTGGACCGAGGGAGAGCTCTAGATGTGGTGTATTTAGATTTCAGTAAAGCCTTTGACACTGTTCCTCACAGGCGACTTATGAACAAACTGAGCACCCTAGAGATGGACCCTAAAGTTACCGCTTGGGTTAGAAATTGGTTGGGTGGGAGGCGACAAAGAGTACAAGTAAATGGAGCTCACTCTGAGGAGAAGGATGTTACCAGTGGTGTGCCCCAGGGATCTGTCCTTGGTCCGATTCTTTTTACCATCTTTGTTAGTGATAGAGCGAAAGGGCTGTCGGGTAAGGTTTGCCTCTTTGCGGATGATACCAAAATCTGCAATAGAGTAGACGCCCAGGAAGGTGTAGATAACATGAGGAGGGATCTAGCTAAGCTTGAAGAATGGTCTAGAATTTGGCAGCTGGGATTTAATGTTAAAAAATGTAAGGTCATGCATTTGGGCTGCAGCAATCCAAGGGAGCAATACAGTATAGGAGGTGAAGTACTTTTGTCCACTAAAGAAGAGCGGGACCTAGGCATGGTTGTGTCTGATGATCTTAAAGTAGCTAAACAGATAGAAAAGGCGACGGCAAAAGCTAGAAGGATGCTTGGGTGCATACGGAGAGGAATGGCTAGCAGAAAAAAGGAGGTGATAATGCCTCTGTATAAGTCTTTGGTGCGACCTCATTTGGAGTACAGTGTGCAATTGTGGAGACCGCAACTTGAAAAGGATGTGAACAGGATGGAGTCGGTGCAGAGGGTGGCTACTAAAATGATTAGTGGTCTTCATTATAAAGCATATGAGGACAGACTGAAGGATCTTAATATGTACACCTTAGAGGAAAGGTGGGATAGAGGTGATATGATTGAGATGTTTAAATACCTCCGTGGCATAAATGTTCAGGGAGAGAGCCTCTTTCAATTGAAAGCAAGTTCTGCTACGAGGGGACATGGGATGAGGGTGAAAGGAGATAGATTCAGGAGTGATATGCGGAAATATTTCTTTACGGAAAGAGTAGTGGATCCGTGGAATAGTCTCCCAGTGTAGGTGGTAGAGATGAGGACAGTAACTGAATTCAAAAAAGCATGGGACAAACACAGAGGATCTCTAAAGGTAAAAAGGGGACTGTTGTAGTTGTTATGGAAGGACAGACTAGATAGATATTTCTATGTTTCTATGCAACACCAGTACCCTGGTCCGACCATTACCTCATAAAATTCCAAATCCCAGGGGTAGAGTGGCCTAGTGGTTGGGGCAAGGTACTACAGGCCGGTGGTTCAAATCCCACTAGAGGACAGCAACCTTGGGCCGGAAGGACTGGGGTTTCTAGTCCCGCAGGTGCTCCTTGTGGTCTTGGGCAAGCCACTTAATCCTCCATTGCCCATGTTCCCTGTAAGTATTAGTGTATGTGTCTCATATCCCCTCGTGTTAAATGTATCCCCCAACCGCTTTGACCTGGTGAAAAGCGGGATATAAATGCAGCTAAATAAATAAATAAATAAATCCCCATTCAACAGACTGCTATTGCACAACAAATAAATTTCTTAAACCTATGTAGTTGGGTGGAGTTTAACAGAGAAAACTTCTTAAACTAAACAACCCAACACTTATCCACGCCTACACCCAACCTTGATGAAGATATAGCAAAATGGAACAATACGATATCAAAAGCTGCCATCCTAAATGTACACCCCCCTACCACAAAAAAAAACACATCAATGCATGGTTCAGGCCGGATCTTAAGCAACTCAGAAAAGAGCTACGCTAAGTGGAACGCAAATGGCGCCACTCAAAATCCACAACAGATCAATCCTTATACATGGCCAAACTAACACACTACAGAAAAACCATAAATGATCTAAAGAAAGAACACTACTCTAATATTGTATCAAAGTCCATCAACCGTCCAAGAGAACTCTTCCAAATCATACAATCCTTAACCAATAATACCACAAACAATGACACAACAGATACCACTATTGAACCCCAAACTCTGACTAACTTCTACAAAGATAAACTAGGGCAACATATCCCAAAACAATATAACCAGGATGTCCAACACCCAACAACAGAGAGCCTCTTCAAGTGCTCTCCCGGCGGGGATAGAGCAGGCCGGAGCCTCCGATCCACCCCCACCAGTGAGCACCGCCCAATCGGGGCACGCGGCAGCAGATTTAAGAAGCCCCGACCGGGGGCGCCCACGCCTTTGCGGGCTCGCGCCTGAGGGCCTCGCCAGAGGGCCCTTTGGCGTGGAACTCTTCAAAACCAGATTGTGTCTAATCTGCCTGCCCTACCATAGCAGCCTCATGTTCTAACACCAATTTGGAACTCCTCAACCTCAACTGTAAGCAACTCCTTTTAAGTTTCCTATCCTAAATATATTGTTTTCCCTAGCTAATTGGCTGCCTCTCCTTGTCATTTATGCATATTTACCTACTCTCGCTGTGCTAACCTGTGCTTCAATGCAACTAATTATTGTCTCATCCACTGCTCTGAGTTAACACCTGTTACAACTATTAAATGCTACAATTGTTTCAACTGTATTCTACCTGAACCTAATGTAACACTTGCCTCTGTACTCATTGTCAATTTAAGTAACAATTGTTTCTTCTCTATTACCTCAATTTAATGTTCATTCAACTCTGCTATTTTAAAAGTATCCAACTACCTGTAACACCTACTGTAACATTTACACTCTCACTCTCCTGAATTGACCTACTTCCAACCAGACCTCTTCCCTCCCTCTGACCAGATCCTGTCCTTCATACTAGAATGGCCCCCCCTAACTCCTGCTCATTGGCACTCAGGCTTGCCCTCGTCATCCTATACCTCACCTTGCTCACCCTCCCCTATGCCCTTTCTCTGACACATAATATCCCCATTCCTATAATCCACTCTCCCAGACACCTTTACATCCCACCACCTCTATCTCACACACCTCATAACTCCCATTACCGCACTAGAAAACTCATACCTATTAACTTACTTCCCAACCTTAAGCCCAACTCTCCCTCCAACATCCCCAATCCCCCCCTCAAATGTGCCCTACTCAATGTCCGCTCTGCCAGAAATAAAATCCCCCTACTCACTGACCTCATAACTGACTATGACCTTGATATATTTTGCTTCACTGAAACCTGGTTTCAAGACACTGACATGGTTCTAATAAACCAACTATGTCCTAATGCATACTCAATTTACACATGTAACAGAACACAAGGCAGAGGTGGAGGTGTAGCTATTATTGCCAGATCGAACCTGCAACTTTCCATAGTTGAGTCTATCTCTACATCAGGCCTGGACACCATAACAGTCTCTAACTCTACTCTATCTTTACACCTCTTATACCGTGCACCCCAAGCAGCCTCTTCTGACCTCTCCACGATTCTTGACACAGCCTGCTCCCCCCAACCTGCCTCACGCCCCCTCATAATCTTAGGTGAATTAAATTTACACTCTATAACCCCTAATCAATCATCTACCTTCCTCCAAGCTATGAATTCCCTCCACTTCACTCAAATCCTAAATCACCCCACACATTCTAAAGGAAACATTCTTGACTTAATATTTATCCCACAACAAGCTCCATTCGCTGAACAAATCCTTCACACTGTTCAACCTATTCCTTGGTCTGATCATGCTCTCATCCTCTTTTCCTTCCCCTACTCAACTCTTAAAGCTCAACCTCCTACCCACCCTCAACACACTCGTAAATTTAGACAATTCAATGCGCCCGACTTCCTAGAGCAAACGATCCCATCCCTCGACCTACTAAAAGATATGGAACTTAAACAAGAATCTCACATCTCCAAATGGAATGAAATCCTATCTACAGCCTCTCGCCTCCCACATAAACAATTCCCTCAAAAGCACCCTGGTTCTCTACAAAACTAAGAAATCTCAAAAGAGAACTTAGGCATTTGGAACATATCTGGAGACGCTCACAGAATCCCAATGCACATTCTGCATACATAAATAAACTCCAAACTTACTGCTCTGAAACCCTCAACCATAAAAGAGAATATAATGAAAACATAATCCAACGGTCTCTCAATAAACCTAGGGAACTTTTCACCATAGCGAAATCCTTAATAAACGAACCTTCACCACATGACCAGCCCCCGAAAATATCTGCACAAAATATTGCCAACCACCTTACCTCTAAATTCCCCCCACCCTCTTCAATTGATAACTCCTACTTAACTCTTGACTACAATACCCAACCTCCAGGACCCTCTTGGGATGAATTTGATCCCATCACACTTGAAAATGTCTCCAATGTAATAAAAGACCTTAATACCTCCACTTCTGCCCTTGACCCCTGTCCTGTCCCTTGGATCAAGGCCACTAGAAGTTTCCTTAGCCCCTACATCCTCTCGATTATACAAACCTCCCTCCTGACTGGTCTTGTTCCACCCCCTCTTAAGCGCGCCACTATTCGGCCAATACTAAAAGGAACAAAACTTGACCCCACTTCCCCTACCGACCTATTTCTAGCATCCCTTTTCTAGCCAAAATAGCAGAAAAACTAGTTCAAACCCAACTTCAAGACTATATTATTTATTATTTATTATT
Source organism: Ichthyophis bannanicus (assembly GCA_033557465.1). Lineage (NCBI taxonomy): Eukaryota > Metazoa > Chordata > Amphibia > Gymnophiona > Ichthyophiidae > Ichthyophis > Ichthyophis bannanicus. The sequence goes on along the minus strand of JAWIIG010000036.1, from coordinate 1,357,594 downwards.
TATTTATTACAATTTCTTATATACCGCACTATTGTCAGCGCGGTTTACATACAACCAAATGACCATAACAAACTGTTTGGCTTCACATAGAACAGGAGAAAACAACTTGGATAACATGTTTATGCTTTACATAGAACAGGAGTAATAACTTGGATAAACGGGGAATGCAATAACAAACTGTTTGGCTTCACATAGAACAGGAGAAAACAACTTGGATAACATGTTTATGCTTTACATAGAACAGGAGTAATAACTTGGATAAACGGGGAATGCAAACTAAACTACTTACATATGTACAATGAGACCGAGTATTGGGGATTCAGTGTGAACATGTGTACAATGGAGTTGATATATTAACTTGAGGGGGTGAGGGAGAGGCACTTATGTAGTGGTAGGGTTAATCTGGTAGTATTGAGTAAATAAATGGGATTTGAGAGCCTTTCTGAATTTTGATAGGTCAGTAATTGCACGGATGCCTGGTGGTAATGCGTTCCAACATTTTGGGGCATAGATACTAAATGCCCTGTTAGATGTTGCGGTTGTGTACTTTGTTGAAGCCTTTGGAATTACTAGCACATTTGTAGATGGGGTTCTCCTTGTTCTGTTGGGAGGAGCTGGCTGGATGATGTTGGTTAAAGAGGGGGAGGTGATGCCATGGATAGATTTGAAGGTGAGCAACAAAGATTTGAATGTAAGCCTTCCTTGAACGGGGAGCCAATGAAGTTGTATTAGGATAGGCGTTATATGGTCGCATCTTGCTGCTCCTACTAAGATTCTGGCTGCGGCATTCATGGCAAGTTGCAACGGATTTAGAGATGATTGAGGGAGACCTTGGAGAATAGCGTTGGCAAAGTCAAAGTGTGGTAAGATAAGTGCTTGGTATATTGTCCGGAAGTCTTCAGTGCTTAGAAGGGATTGCAGGTGTCTGAGTGACCGGATTTTGAAGTATACGGCTCTGACTATGTTGGATATATGGGTTTTCATATCTAGTCGTTGGTCGAGGGTGACCCCTAAGTACCGAATTGCTGATTTGGTTTGGAGCTCAGCTTCTTTAACTTTTATATGAGTTGGGGGGCAGAATTTCTGGTCTCTGGTGATGAATAGCACCTCAGACTTTTTGTGTTGGATCCTGAGGTTTTGTGATAGGAGCCATTCGGAGACTGTATTGAAGCATTCAATCAGTGGCGAAAGGTCCATTTTTTCTGTGGAGAATGGCATAAATAGGAGGATGTCATCAGCATAAATTAGACAGTCGACCTTGAATGATTCGATAATGTTGAAAATAGGTTGCATGTAAATATTAAATAATAGAGATGAGAGGGAAGACCCTTGGGGGACGCCTTGTCGCTGATGGAAGGGTTCGGAAGATCTTGAACCTGATTTTACATGCTGCCATCTGCCATCAAGGTACGATCTGCACCAATCGAGGGCGACGCCACTTATGCCCTTTTCTTTTAGTCGTTCTATTAGCAGACCATGGTGTACAGAGTCAAAGGCTGCCGCAATGTCTATAAAGATGAGGGCGAAACCTTGATGGATGTTGTCGATACCTGTGACGATTTTATTGAAGAGAGAGGTAAGTAGGGTTTCGACGCCATGGTATTCCCTGAAGCCATGTTGCCGATGGTCTAGTGGGGAGGCTAAATCTATATGGTCTTGGAGTTGCCTTTGTGCTTCCTTTTCGATTATTTTGGCTAATAGAGGTATACTGGCTATGGGTCTATAGGATTCAACTTTGCTTGGGTCCAGTTTAGGGTTCTTTAACAGAGGTCTGATGGATGTTTGCTTGAGTGGTGCAGGGAAAGATCCATTTGAGAATGATAGGTTCATCATTTTTGTGATAAGTGGGCTGAGTTCTGATCGTAAATTTTTAATCCAATATGCAGGGCAAGGGTCAGTTTGTGCAGTCGTGGTGTTGAGTGCTGCAATAGTATCTTCCACATGTTTCTTGGATGGTGTGGAGAACTTATAAAGTAAAGTTGGACTGGTGGTGCCTTGTGCTATGAAAGTGTTAACTTCATCAGTTTGAAGTAGCTTGGATTGTAAATGGTTGGCAAACTCTTGTGGGTGGATCTCTTCGGGATGGCTTGGAGATGGTTCCTTAGAGAATGATTTAACTAGTTCGAAGAGGTCACGAGGTTTGTTTAGAGATCTTTTGAGGGTGTCAGTATGGTATTGTTTCATATTTGATAGGATAGCCTCTTTGTAAATTGCAAGGTGAGTTCTGTAAGCTGACAGGTCTCCGGCTGAGTGGGAACGCCTCCATCTTTTCTCTAGTTTCCGTAAATGAGAGCGGGAGATACATAGTTCAGGAGAGAACCAAGGAGAATGTTTTCTATTATTTACGATGTTGTTCTTCGTAGGTTTTTGGGCAATAGCGCTAAGATTCTTATTCCATGAGGAGATTAAATTGTCAAGGTTGAGGGTTGCATTGTTGTATAGGGGAAGAGTTTCAGCCAGTATGAGATCTTTGTTGAAGGCTCTGAAATTTCGAGAAGTGGTGTTGCTTAAGGTTCCATTGCTGTGTAGAGAGTTGTTGTTGATAGGTATGCTGAAATTGATAAGCTTGTGATCTGACCATGGTACAGAAGTGAGTGATGTTACCAGCTTTTCATTTGGATCTTGTAATGACAGAGGGGCAAAGATCATGTCCAGTATGTTCCCTTTGGTGTGGGTGGGTTCGTTGATGATTTGTTTGTAGCCCAGATTATTAATTGCTTCTAGTAGGGCAGTGGCATGACTGGAGTGAAGTGAAGGGAGATTGAAATCTCCTAGTATCCAGTTTGATAAGTTGAGGTTGCGAGTGTTGGCTGCTAGGTCGAGGATGTTGCAGAGATCGTCAGTTGAGGATGAGGGTGCTCTATATAGCAGGTTGATGGCGCATTGATCATTTGCTATGGATATGATATCAAGATTGTTGGTACTGGAGGAGTCTGTTGTATGAAAGTGCAAGTCCGTTTTGGTTAAGATAAGGGCCCCCCCTCCTCTTTTGATTCCTCTATGCCGGGAGTGGCTTGTGAAGTTGTTGGGTAATAGTTGGTTGAGAATTACATTGTCTACGTCGGAAAGCCACGTTTCAGTTATTAAGAGAATATCCAGGTTGTGGGATGCAATTAATTCAGTGACAACTGGCCATTTATTACGAATTGATCTTGCATTTATAAGGGCGCAATTAAGAACTAGAGTGGATTTCTCTGGTTTAGTTTGTTTGTTATGTTGGAGAGCTATGTGTAACAAATATGATTGACGTGTGTGTGTGTTCTTTAAGTTGTTAGGGTAGGCAGAGTTTGTCCATGTTTTGGCATGGTGCTGGAGTATTGGGATATGATTAGTAGCGTGGAATAAGGCTAGGGACTCAACAATCAGCAAAGAAAAGATCATGAGGCCGCTCATTATGGCCGTGATGGGTGGGGCCATTTCAGTGTTGATCTTGGATGTTGAAGATCTGGTGTCAGCCTTGTTGTTAGTGTATCAGTGGTAAGTCTATGCTGTGTTAGTGGGTATTACTGACTGCTGGGTTGTCAAGAGAGCAAATGCAGTATTTTGTAGTGGTTTGGCGGTGAATAGATATAGGAGTGTAAACAGATGTATAATATACAAGTTCTAGTAGTGTACAACAGGCACAAATGGATCAAATATATCAATGAGACAGAATTTAGAGGTAAAGCTATTAAGTATTACACAAGGTATATGACGGATTTCAGAAACTATCTAATTCTGACTGAGTTTCGGAGACAATGCTGTTCAGTGGGGTACAAATTAGCAGGTAAATATTGTATGAGAGCTTACTGAGCGATAGTTAGTCAACAGTGAATCATTACATGAGAAACTCCAGGTATAAGGCAGAATAGCAGATACATAAGGGGTCTATCTAATCTTACTTGAGGCAATGAGAAGGAGAAGTAACTTCACAGTTCCTGAGTATGCAGGGAGTGGATGTGAGACATGCCCAGCCAAAGCGATCACATGGGTGGTGGTATCGGAGAATCCGGCACGCTCTACCCCGACTGGGAGGGAAACTGTTATGAGGAGCTGCAATCTTGCCTAAACAGCATGACGAGGAGGACAGGTTCCGACGTTGGCACACGCTGGTTCTGTAGTGTTAGGTGAAGACTCTGTTTTCCGCCTATCGTGCCCCGCCTAAGGGCCACGCCAAAGGGCCCTCTGGCGAGGCCCTCAGGTGCGGGCCCGCCAGACGCGGGCGCGCCTGCTGGCGTGAAAGTTTAAATGCTTGGCTGCAGAGCCCGGATTGGGCCTTGAGGATCGCTGGCCCCTCCTGCCGCTGGTGGCTCGATCCCCGGGTAGGGGAGAGCTGCTGGTGGTAGCGGGGGCTTCCTGGCGTCGGCGCCTGCTGGCGCGAAATTTAAAGGCTTGGCTGCAGAGCCCGGATTGGGCCTTGAGGATCGCTGGCCCCTCCTGCCGCTGGTGGCTCGATCCCCGGGTAGGGGAGAGCTGCTGGTGGTAGCGGGGGCTTCCTGGCGTCGGCGCCTGCTGGCGCGAAATTTAAAGGCTTGGCTGCAGAGCCCGGATTGGGCCTTGAGGATCGCTGGCCCCTCCTGCCGCTGGTGGCTCGATCCCCGGGTAGGGGAGAGCTGCTGGTGGTAGCGGGGGCTTCCTGGCGTCGGCGCCTGCTGGCGCGAAATTTAAAGCACTCCCCCCTCGACCCATTTCAACATGGTTTTAGAAAGAACCATGGTGTTGAAACACTCCTTACCTCTCTACTAGACTCCTTGTACTTGCATACCCAGAATCCTACCCAAGGATGCCTACTCATATTCCTTGACCTATCAGCTGCCTTTGACTCCCTTCCTCACCATCAACTCTTATGCAGGCTCCATGAAATAGGGCTCAGAGGCACAACCCTAAACTGGTTCCGATCCTACTTAGATGACAGAACCCAACAGGTTCGTACTGGCAATGATACCTCTCTCCCATTTACACTTAAACAAGGTGTCCCCCAAGGATCGAGCCTCTCTGCTCTCCTTTTCAATATTTTCCTTCAACCTGTTTGCAACATCTTTCAGAGCTTTGGCATTCAGTATCAATTATATGCTGACGATATGATGTGCTTCACCCCATTTAATCTCTCCAACCCCGACTTTTCCAAACTAAGTGATTGCTTACTTACACTGAAAGCATGGCTATCTCAACATAACCTTCTAATAAATCAAGCTAAGACTTAAGTGCTACAGGTGTTCTCCTCTACCTCTTACACCCCCCCCTCCAACCATATTGGAGATCTCACTCTAACTATAAAAAACCAGGTGAAGTATCTTGGCATTATCCTCAATCAGAACCTCTCCTTAACTAATCAAATAAAACAAACTACTAATACAATATATGCCAAACTACATACCCTCCGGAATCTCAAACTCCTCTTAAGCCCCACTTCCTTTCGATCTGTCTGCCAAGCCCTCACAACCCCCTCTCTTGATTGCTGCAACCTAATCTATCATGGCCTTCCAAAGAATGCTATACAACCGCTCCAACTTGCCCAGAACACGATTGCTCGACTCTTAACCAGCACTCCACATTACACCAGCCCTATATGACCTCCACTGGCTCCCCGTCTACTGTAGGATTAAGTTCAAAGTTCTTACCCTTATACATAAAATCATTTCCAACGAATCAGCTCCTTGCCTTTCCCCTCTCACTCCCCTCTCTGCTAGCTCTAGAACCCGCTGTACCATTACCAAAAACCTCATCTCTATCCCAACAACCATAAGATATAGTAAACAATTTACTTGTAACAGGGCCTTTTCCCTTTATTTATTTATTTATTTAGTAAACATTTGTATACCGCTACTTCCTACGATCAGTAGCGGTTTACTTTAAAGATCAGAATATATCGTACCATACATTAATTTACAAGATAAACATTTTGATTGAGTAGTGATTTACACATCACAGCAAAAACAATCGGTTAGAAATATACATTTGATTGGGGTTCACAAATCTAAATATACATTGGATTTAGTGGATGCGGGTGGGGACAGATATATACAAATATTGGGGACAGATATATACAAATATACAATGTTACAGACCGACATTTGAATTGCCCTTGTGACAGGCAGGAACCATTTAGTTGCAGTTATAGTGGAAGGTGCAACAATCTAGATCAGGTTGTAGTGAGACTGAAAGAGGTGAGTTTTGAGTTTCTTTCTAAAGTCACTCAAATCACTTGTTAGTCGTATCTCATGAGGGAGCTGGTTCCAATGGAGAGGTGCTGTGTATGAGAATGCTCTGTTGCTTGTTTCTACTTTGACAGTTCTTATGCTGATCGGGACGCAGAGAGTGTTGAGATTTACAGTTCTTCTGGTCCTGTTGAGTGGTTGGATGGTGATTAGGTTGCTGAGGTATGATGGTGCAATATTGTGAATGAGTTTAAAAGTGGTTAAGAGTAGTTTGTAGATGATGCGGGCAGCAACTGGGAGCCAATGCAGTTCCATTAGTACTGGGGTGATGTGCTTGGTGACACTTTTTTCCATGATGATTCTTGCGGCAACATTTTGAGCCATTATGCTCCTACCCTATGGAACTCTCTTCCCCATGAGCTACAGAACTCTAGAACTCACCTGGAGTTCCGAAAAAACTTAAAAACCCTCCTTTTTCAGGAACATTTTTCCCTTCCACCCTAGCACTAACCTCCTCTGCTCCCTCCAGCGCCTACCCCTTCTAAACCTTCACACTGACAACTGATACCTCGGTTCATATCCTTGTAAATAGTTGTTCTTTTATTTATTTATTCATATAATTAGTTCATTGTTATATTATGTATATATGTTACTTGTTCTATGTAAAAAGTGGAAACACTCTATTATGTTCTATGTAAACCGTCTTGATTTGTAGAAAGACGGTATATAAAACCTGTTAAATAAATAAATAATACATGGTCAACATTCTCCCTAACTTCTAAGAACATGCTAGAGAACATTATCACCAAGGTCAATACAACCACCACATACCTAGATCCCTGTTCAATAAGCTGGATAAAGGCGACCAAAACAGAATTTACTCTCCTCATTCTCCCTATCATTAACACGTCTCAACAACTTGGATATATGCCTCCAGCCCTTAAACATGCAATAATATGCCCAATACTCAAATACCCAATACTGTTACTTCTGGAGAGAGATCTGCAACTGTGAGTATATACGTCTGGTAATTTTCTAAAAGGAATTCTTTGTATTAAAGCTAATTAATCTGTGAACCCACTATTTTTTGTTAAATCAGTCAGGGCCTAGTAGCAGCAGTTTAAGTTTAAATTTAAAACACAGAGGAGAACTTTCTGGTTACATTTCATACCCAGCAGAGAGCTTGTAGTTTAAATTTAATAGTCACTCAGCGCCTAGCATCAGAAAAGTACTTTTAGCTTAAATTTAAAACACAGAAGAGAGCTTTTTGGTTAAATTTAGAACCCAGCAGAGAGCTTGTAGTTTAAATTTCATAAGAAGTTAGAGCCTAGCAGCAGCTAAGAGCTATAATTTAAATCAAATCAGAATATAGCTTACCTCAGCAGCACAAGACAGGGTACTGTGTAGCAGCCCTCTTTTAATAAGTGTTATTTCCCTCCCTCCCCACACCCACCAACCCCTGGGATAATCGTAGCTTTATAGGTACTTACACATCTTAAAAGGCAGGAGGTGCTCTCAGGTGAAGCTCGTTACCCAAATCAATCATACACAAAGGACCTGAGATTAGTTAAGCTTCAGGTGAACAAGGTATATTACACGTATTAGGTATAGTTTTATTAGTATAAATATCATAGCAACCCTTAGTAAGTAAAGAACTTAGATCTAAACACAAACTTAAAACTAAGATGCAGACAGCAGTCCAGCAGCGGAATGGGAGCTTTCCAGTCTTTTGCATTGAGTGTCACATGTACGATTTTCTCCCAGTTGGCGAGAGGTCTTACGTGTGCACTAGGTGCAAGGAGCTCTTTGCTCTCAGGGAACGAGTCCGTTCTCTAGAGGCTAAAGTAGCAGACTTGGAAAGCATAAGATAGACAGAGAGGTACTTAGACGAGACCTACAGAGATATAGTCCTGAGGTCCCACCTCCAGTCTGGCAGCATCCCTGTTGCCATGGAGGAGAGAGGTCACGTGACAGGAGAGCATCACCCTGGTGTGGCAGGAAGTGATCCTGTAACTAGGACCTGTCCTCCAGGTGATGTAAAACCCTCTCACACCGAGGAGGTTTCTCCAGGGCCATGTGCCCATGAGGGAAGGGTTAGGACAGCCGTTATAGTTGGTGATTTGATCATTAGGCATGTAGATAGCTGGGTGGCTGGTGGACGTGAGGATCGCCTGGTAACATGCCTGCCTGGTGCGAAGGTAGCGGACCTCACGCGCCACCTAGATAAGGTCTTAGATAGTGCTGGGGAGGAGTCTGCTGTCTTGGTACATGTCGGTACCAATGACATAGAAAAATGTGGTAGGGAGGTTCTGGAGGCAAAATTTAGGCTTTTAGGTAGGAAGTTGAAATCCAGAACTTCCAGGGTAGCATTCTCCGAAATGCTTCCTGTTCCACGCGCAGGACCCAAAAGGCAGGCAGAGCTCCGGAGTCTCAATGCGTGGATGAGACAATGGTGCAGAGATGACGGTTCTGGATTTGTTAGGAACTGGGGAACATTCTGGGGAAAGGAGGGGCTCTTCCGAAGGGATGGGCTTCACCTTAACCGGGATGGAACCAGGCTGCTGGCATTAACCTTTAAAAAGGAGATAGAGCAGCTTTTAAACTAGATATTAGGGGAAAGCCGACAGTCGCCCAAGAGCGGATGGTTCGGAAGAATGTATCTTTGAAGGATACTACCAAAAGCAAAGAGGTTCCACAAAAGAGTAAACTAGCCCAAATGCCCTCAAGTATGGAGCAGACAGTGCTTAAAGATCCCAAATTACCCATGTCTAACAATAGCCAAATTAATATGAATATAAGAACATAAGAACATAAGTTATGCCATACAGGGTCAGACCAAGGTCCATCAAGCCCAGTATTCTGTTTCCAACAGTGGCCAATCTAGGTCATATGTACCTAGCAGTTTCCCAAGAGACACAAGTTCCACAATGCTTGTACTGGGTCAAGCATTGATATCTTCGGTCACTTCTTAATAATGGTTTATGGACCTTTCCTCCAGGAACTTGTCCAAACCTTTTTTAAACCCAGCTACACTAACAGCCTTTACTACATCCTCCAGTAACAAATTCCAGAGTTTGATTACACGTTGAGTGAAAAAATATTTTCTTTTATTAGTCTTAAATAGTTTACCCTGTAGCTTCATTGCATGTCCCCTAGTCTTTCTATATTCTGATAACGTAAACAATCGATCTACGTTTACCCGTTCCACTCTGTTCATTAATTTATAGACTTCTATCATATCTCCCCTCAGCCGTCTCTTTTCCAGGTTAAAGAGCCCCAACCTTTTTAGCCTTTCTTCATAGGAGTGCAAATGCTAGAAGTCTAAAAAATAAGATGGGAGAGTTAGAATATATAGCACTAAATGAAAGGTTAGATATGATTGGAATATCAGAGACATGGTGGAAGGAGGACAACCAGTGGGACACTGTGATACCTGGGTACAAACTATATCGCAATGATAGAGCTGATCAAATTGGTGGAGGGGTTGCTCTCTATGTTAGAGAGGACATTGAGTCAGAAAGGATTAAAGTTTTGCAGGAAACAAAATCTGCTGTAGAATCTATATGGATTGAAATTCCATGTAAAAGGGGGAAGGCGATGGCAGTGGGGGTGTACTATCGACCGCCTGGCCAGAATGACCAAATGGATGATGAAATGTTCAAAGAAATCAAGGAAGCTAACAAACGTTACAGAGCAGTAATAATAATGGGTGATTTCAACTACCCCGGTATCAAATGGGTCAGTGTCACGTCAGGACATGCTAGGGAGATAAAGTTCCTAGATGAAATAAATGACTGCTTTTTGGAGCAGCTGGTTCATGAACCGACCAGAGGGGAAGCCATACTAGACTAGTGCAAGAGATAAGGTTGTTGGGGCCACTTGGCAATAGTGATCATAGCATGATCGCCTTTGATTTAATTAGTGGAGGAGGGATAGTAAGGAAATCCACAGTACTACCTTTTAACTTTCGAAAGGGAGACTATGATAAAATGAGGAAAACAGTTAAGAAGTCCAAAAAATTGCCAGCATGGTTTAAAGGTGAGGTCAGAGAGGCTGTTGCTGCCAAAAAAGCATCTTTCAGAAAATGGAAAAAAGAGCCAAACGACGAAACCTGGAACAGCACAAGCACTGGCAAGTCAAATGCAAGGCATTGATAAGGCAGGCAAAGGGAGAATTTGAGAAGAAGCTTGCCATGGAAGCAAAAACGTGAAGTAAAGACCTATTCAAGTACATTCGTAGCAAAAAACCTGTGAGAGAGTCAGTTGGTCCATTAGATGATAAAGGGGTTAAAGGAGCACTAAGAGGTGACAAGTCGATAGCGGAGAGACTGAATGAATTCTTTGCTTCGGTCTTTACTGAGGAAGATGTAGGGATGTTACCCATGACTGAAGTGGTATTTAAAGGTGCGGAAGAATTGAAGGAAATATTGATACATCGGGAAGATGTATTACAACTATTAGATAAACTGAAGAGTAGCAAATCACCTGGGCCGGATGGTATACATCCAAGGGTGTTGAAAGAACTGAAATATGAGATTGCAGACCTGCTATTAGTAATCTGTGAACTATCATTAAAATCATCTCTAATACCTGAAGATTGGAGGATCGCCAATGTAACACCAATTTTTAAAAAGGGTTCCAGGGTGATCCGGGAAACTACAGACCGGTGAGCCTGACGTCAGTACCAGGAAAAATGGTAGAAACCATCATAAAGAATAAAATTACTCAGCATGTAGATAGTTATGACCTAATGGGAGACAGCCAACATGGCTTTAGACAATGAAGATATAGAAATTACACTTACCTGGTAATTGTAGTTCCTGGAGGATCCAGTTTAGTCCTCCACATCCGGGTAGTGCACCTCCTCCTGCAGCCTGGAGACTGGACCAATCAGAATCTTCTCTTGTCAGGATATCTGCTGCTGGAGCTCCCATCAGCCCCCAGTGAACTATTAACAAAGCAGACTCAAAGAAGCAACACATGAGATAATGAAATATATATCAAACCAGAACTTATCCCCCTAACGGATAAACGACCCCCTCCCCAAATGAGGGAGCCAACTCTGCACAGCGCCTCTGCATCCACCCGAAGAAAGAAGCAGTCCTAAGCCAGCCATCTGAACAGAAACTGGCCAAAAAGGAAGTAGAAAGTAGACAGAAGAAACCCCTCGTCGTTCACCGCAAGCGCGCCGCTACCAATCACAGTGACACTTGGGAGGGAAGGAGGACTAAACTGGATCCTCCAGGAACTACAATTACCAGGTAAGTGTAATTTCTATTTCCTGAGCGGTAATCCAGTTTAGTCCTCCACATCCGGGATGTAACAGAACAGTCAACACCGGGCGGGACCCTGCCATCCGGCGTGCAATACCGCCGAACCAAAAGCAGCATCCTGAGCAGCGAGGACATCCAACCGATAATGTTTACTGAAGGTATGAAGAGACGACCAAGTAGCCGCCCTACAAATGTCCGCAGGCGGAACCAGACAATGCTCTGCCCAGGACGTCGCCTGAGCTCTGGTAGAATGGGCTCTCAAACCCACCGGAACCGGTCGATTTTGCAAAATATATGCCGAAGCAATCGCCTCCTTAAGCCACCGAGCGATGGAAGCCTTTGCCGCCGCCTCTCCTTTGCGGGTTCCGCCAAAAAGCACGAACAAACGATCAGTCTTACGGAACGTTTCCGACACCTTTAGGTAACGACGAAGGACTCGCTTCACATCAAGACAATGCAAACCCCCGTCCGCAGGACCTTCCGCTTCGGAAGAAAGGACTGGAAGAAAAACAGACTGATTCAAATGAAAAGGCGATACTACCTTAGGCAAAAAGGAAGGAACTGGCCGCAGAATCACACGATCGCGCGCAAAAGACAAAAACGGCTCTCGACACGAAAGCGCCTGCAACTCAGAGATGCGTCGCGCCGAACAGATCGCTACCAGAAAGACCGTCTTCAGTGTCAAATCCTTAACCGACGCACTTCGTAGGGGTTCAAAGGGTTTGTGAACCAAGGCCTGCAAAACGAGATTCAAATCCCACGAAGGAACTGACGCTCTGCGCGAAGGACGCAACCTGAGAACCGCTTTGAGAAAGCGTTGAACGTCCGCATGCGCCCCGAGGGAAACCCCCAGAACTCTGCCGCGGTAACACGCCAGCGCTGCCACCTGCACCTTCAAAGAGCTGGCCGCTAAGCCCTTGTCGAAATCGTCCTGTAAGAAACTGAGAATCACCGCCACCGAGGCCGTAGCCGCACGAACTCCACGTCGCGAACACCAATCCTCAAACAACCTCCACACCCGCACATACGCCAGTGATGTGGAGGGTTTCCGAGCCCGGAGGAGCGTGGCCACCACTTCAGGAGAATAACCTTTCTTCTTCAACCGAGACCTTTCAATGGTCAAACCGTAAGCGAGAATCGATCCACCTGAGGCATCCGCAACGGCCCCTGGAGATGCAGATCCGGAAGCGAAGGCAGCCTCCAAGCCACTCCGTGGCGCAAACGAATCAGGTCCGCATACCATGGCCTCCTTGGCCAGTCTGGAGCCACGAGCAAGACCCGCCCCCGGTGCACCTCGATGCGCTGAACGACACGACCGATCAACGCCCACGGGGGGAAGACATACAGAAGTCCTTCCATCGGCCAAGGCTGAATGAGCGCGTCGATACCCTCGGACATGCGTTCTCTCCGCCTGCTGAAGAACCGCCCCGACTTCGCCGACTGAAACATTGCCATAAGGTCCATGATCGGCAGCCCCCATTTGCGAACTATCTGCGCGAACACCTGAGGGTTCAGTTCCCACTCGCCAGCATCGACCTACACCCTGCTGAGAAAGTCCGCCATCACGTTGTCTTTTCCGGCGATATGCGCCGCTGAAAGGGCCGGAAGGCGGGTCTCCACCCAAGCGAACAAGGCCTCTGCCTCGCTCTCCATGGCTACACTGCCCGTTCCGCCTTGGCGGTTGATATACGCCACTGTCACCGAGTTGTCCGAGAGAACTCGCACTGCACGCCCCTGGATCAACGTCTCGAGGGCTTTCAACGCGAGTCTCACCGCCCGTAATTCGAGACGGTTGATCGACCAAGTCGCTTCGAGGGTGGACCAGGTCCCCTGCGCATATCGGCCTTCGCAGTGGGCTCCCCAGCCCAACAGACTGGCATCCGTGATGAACGGGACCCAAGAGGGCTGCTCCAGAGGAAGCCCCATCCGGAGGTTCTTCGCACACAGCCACCACCGGAGGGACAACCGGACCGATTTTGGGCAAGGCAACGGCTTGTTCAAGGAATCCAACTGGTTCGACCAGCGACGCAATAGCGCCCTCTGTAGTGGCCGCATGTGGAACCTGGCCCACGGCACCACATCCAGCGTCGCCGCCATAGTGCCCAACAGACGCAGGTACCACCATGCGGACGGAGCGGGAATCCCCAAGAAAACCCGCACGAGTTTCTGCAAGGCGAGAATTCGGCGCTCCGGTAAGCACACCAACCCTCTCGCCGTGTCGAAACGAACGCTGAGGTACTCGAGAGATTGCGTCGGCAACAAATGACTCTTTTTCTCGTTGACCACCCAGCCGAGGGAACTCAACAACGCTACCACCCTGGCCGTGACTTGCACACTCTCGTCCTCGGACTTGGCCCGAATCAGCCAGTCGTCGAGGTAAGGGTGGACTAAAATACCGTCCTTGCGCAAAGCCGCCGCCACCACCACCATGACCTTGGTGAAGGTGCGCGGCGCTGTGGCTAAACCGAAAGGCATTGCCTGAAATTGAAAGTGGCCCCACGGAAAGGCAAACCGCAGGAACTTTTGATGTACCGTTCGGATGGGAATGTGAAGATAGGCTTCCGAGAGATCGAGAGAGGTAAGAAACTCGCCCTGACGCACCACTACAATGACGGACCGCAAGGTCTCCATCCGGAAATGTGGGACCCGGAGAAAGCGATTCACACCTTTGAGATCGAGAATCGGACGTAAAGACCCGTCCTTCTTTGGCACCACAAAATAAATGAAGTAACGACCGACGCCGCGTTCAGAAGACGGAACGGGGATCACTGCTCCCAAATCGAGAAGCTGAGATAACGTCTCCCGAATAGACTGTACCTTCTGTGCGCTCTTGCAGGGGGAAAGGACAAAGGCGTCGGGAATTGGAAAGGCAAACTCGAGAGCGTAACCCTCTCGGATTATCTCGAGCACCCATTGATCTGATGTTATATGGGCCCAGGAAGGAAGAAAATCCCGAAGACGACCTCCGATGACTAACCCCCCTTCCGGGGCCTGCCTTGTTTCATTGTGGCTTTCGATTAAAGGAAGAGGACGCCGAAGAGGACGCTGCGGCGAAACCTCTACCAGCTCCTCGAAAACCTCGAAATCCATGCCCTCTGGTACCATACCGACCGCGCTGGGAAGGCCAAAGGTGGGACGAACGAAATCTACGAAAGTCGCGAAACTGACCCCGCACCGTCGGCCCACCTCTACCCAGCTTAGGCTTATCTTCGGGGAGTCTACCACCCTTGGACTCCCCAAGATCCTTAACCAATTTATCCAAGTTGTCCCCGAACAACAACTTACCCTTAAAGGGAAGCTTACTGAGCCGGGACTTGGAAGAACCGTCGGCCGCCCAATGTCGCAGCCAGAGAGACCTGCGAGCCGCTACCAAAGAGGCCATACTATTCGCCAATGTCCGAATCAAATCATAATGGACATCCGCCAGATAAGCGGACCCCGACTCAAGTCGAGTCACCTCCAACAAACCCTGCTGATCTAAGCCAGGGCCCTGACGCAAGTGCTGAGCCCATCGCAAGCAGGCTCTAGCCACCCAAGCCCCACAAATGGAGGCCTGCAAAGACAAAGCATTGGTCTCGAAGGACTGTTTCAACAATCCATCCATCTTCTTATCTTGCGCGTCCTTTAAAGCCGCACTGCCTTCCACCGGGATAGTGGTTTTTTTTAGTGACCACCGACACCGCGGCGTCAACTCGCGGCAATTTAAATCTTTCCTTGTCTTTATCCGACAACGGATAAAGGTGGTGCATAGTCCGAATCCCCTTAAGACCGGACTCGGGATGATCCCACTCAGTCTGAATCATCTGTTCCACTACACGGTGCACTGGAACTACCACTTGGGAGTCCCGTACTGCTTGAATAAGGGGATCCTCCAAGCCGTCTTCCTCGAGAGGACGAGGAGCAGCGAGATTGAGAGCGTGGAGAGAGTCCGTAATTAGAGGCACTAGCTCCTCCTTACGGAAGACCCGAATAATCCGGGCTTGATCCTCAGGTTCTGGAATTTCTCCATCCTCTAATTCGTCCATAGCACCTTCCGGATCCCCCTCAGCATCAGGATCCTGCCAGCCCAAGTCGTCATGGTCGAGATCCAAGGCGCGGAGGCATTTGGCCGAAGGCTGACCGTCTTGCTGGGCCTCCACGCCCTGAAGGGATGAAGCAGACGCCGGCCAGGCACCAGGGAACTTACCCGAGCGGCCCAAGCGAAAGGCTTGGTGCATAAGCAGAACAAAGTCAGAAGAAAAATCCGGGAAGGCAGACTCCGCCGTCGCCATCGGCCACGATCCCCCCTGCCCTTTAGGAGGGACCGTAGAGCCAGACGCCAGGGGGTCAGGAGAAGGAGCGTCGCCCGCAGGCACCGCCGGACTCGCAGGACCGGATAATGCCTTGTGTTCCATTTGATGTTCCAAATCGGTGGAGACGGAAGCGCAGCCTCTGCAGACGCCAGAGTCATCCACCGCTCCCCTGCGCGATCCGCAGATGACACACTGCGGTCTGGCAGCCATGTCCAAACAGACCCCACAAAAATAGACAAGGCAATAAAAAAGGAGCAAAGCTCCCTAGTAGCAAAGCTGTCTGTTATTTCCTTTTTTTTTTTTTTTTAAATTAAGAACCAGCAACCGGGAACTGCAAAGGCCCCCTCCCCCAGCAAAAACGCTATGTTAAAATAGCCGAAAAAAAAGAAGGCCAAGTCGTTGCAGCCCACAATATGTCGGGCGGGAGAAACACCGGGGCTTCAAAATGGCCGGCGGCACATTTAGCCGGCAGGAAAAAATGGCGCGAAAAACCCCGACGCGAAGGAAATCAAATGAAAATAAACTAAAAGCAAAGAAAACAAGGTAAAGGTAGAGAAGGGGCAAGGAGCAGCACCGCACCCAGCAGAAACTCACCGCACCTCACCAATATCACCGCCGACACGCTGAGGGAGCAAAGTATGATACCGGCTGTCAGTGACCAGAATGACTGCAGCACGGAGCGTAAGGGAAGCCGGTCTGCTGCTGAAAGGCTGCCCGAACGCTTTCAGATGACCGGAGAGACTGAGCCCTCCTCCGAACAGTCCTGGAGGAAGGTGCTAGCCTCAGACTGCAGGAAGGGTCTTCAGAACAGAAGACAGCAGTGCAGTGCAGATCTGTGCTCCCAATCGTTTTGAGCCGGCTCTCTGTACTTTCTTCAATTTAAAGAGATAGCTACCTCAAAATAAGTAAGGGAAATTAAAACCAAAATATATCAAAAGAAATAGCAAAATAAACTCTCTAGTGTTGCCTCTAGCTGTCCCTAAGTGTGCCTAAAGCCAGGCACACACGTCATCCAGCTGCGAGGAGACTGGACACACTGGGGGCTGATGGGAGCTCCAGCAGCAGATATCCTGACAAGAGAAGATTCTGATTGGTCCAGTCTCCAGGCTGCAGGAGGAGGTGCACTACCCGGATGTGGAGGACTAAACTGGATTACCGCTCAGGAACTTGTCTTACTAATCTGTTATGTTTTTTTGAAGGAGTGAATAATCAGTGGACAAAGGTGAGTCGGTTGATATTGTGTATCTGGACTTTCAGAAAGCCTTTGACAAGGTCCCTCATGAGAGACTTTTGGCAAAACTAAAGAGTCATGGGCTAGGAGGCAGTCTACTATTGTGGATCAGGAACTGGTTAAAAGATAGAAAGCAGAGGGTAGGGCTAAATGGCCAATTTTCCCAATGGAGAAAGGTGAATAGTGGTGTACCCCAGGGATCTGTGCTGGGTCCGCTGCTCTTTGACATATTCATAAATGACCTGGAAAGTGGAATAACGAGTCAGGTTATCAAATTTGCAGATGACACAAAACTATTTAAAGTTGTTAAAACCCAAGAGGATTGTGGAAAATTGCAAGAGGATCTTGATAAATTGGAAGACTGGGCATCAAAATGGCAGATGAAATTTAATGTGGACAAGTGCAAGGTTATGCACCTAGGGAAGAACCACCCAAACTATGGTTACACGATGCAAGGTTCCACATTAGGAACTACCACCCAGGAAAAAGATTTAGGCGTCATTGTGGATACCATGTTAAAACCCTCAGCCCAGCGTGCAGCAGCGGCCAAGAGAGCAAATAGAATGCTAGGTATGATAAGGAAAGTAATGGAAAATAAAACAAAAGATATTATAATGCCTCTATATCGTTCCATGGTGAGACTGCACCTTGAATATTGTGTGCAATTCTGGTCGCCGTATCTTAAAAAGGATATAGCGTTATTAGAAAAGGTTCAGAGAAGAGCCACCAAAATGGTAAAGGGGATGGAAGGATACTCCAATGAAGAAAGGCTAAAAAGGTTAGGACTCTTTAACCTGGAAAAGAGACGGCTGAGGGGAGATATGATAGAAGGCAAGATAAATTAATGAACGGAGTGGAACGGGTAAACGTAGATCGATTGTTTACCTTATCAGAATATAGAAAGACTAGGGGACATGCAATGAAGCTACAGGGTAAACTATTTGAGACTAATAAAAGAAAATATTTTTTCACTCAACGTGTAATCAAACTCTGGAATTTGTTACCGGAGGATGTAGTAAAGGCTGTTAGTGTAGCTGGGTTTAAAAAAGGTTTGGACAAGTTCCTGGAAGAAAGGTCCATAAACCATTATTAAGAAGGGACCCAGGATATCAATGCTTGAACCAATACAAGTATTGTGGAACCTGTATCCCTTGGGGAAACTGCTAGGTACGTATGACCTAGATTGGCCAGTGTTGAAAACTGAATACTGGGCTTGATGGACCTTGGTCTGACCCAGTATGGCATATCTTATGTTATGTACAACACGCTGGAGAAAACTAACCCCACATCTTACAGTCCTATCTCTAGCCTCCCACTACTGGTCAAACTAATCGAAAAGGCAATACTTACCCAACTTCAAGACCACATTGAGCTGCATGCCCCTCTAGACTAGCATCAATATGGCTTTAGGCCATATCATGGACTGGAGACATCCCTCACTGTTCTATTTGACTGTATTCTACGGGGCTTGGACAACACCGAAAATGTATATCTTCTCATCTTCCTAGACATCTCTGCAGCCTTTCGACAGTGTAAACCACCATATCATGCTATCCAGATTACAACATATAGGTATCAATAATATAGTTCTAAAATGATTTAAATCATACCTATCAAAAAGAACACAAGTAAAGATAGGCAACAACTTCTCCAAAACTTACAACCAAGAACAAGGGCTCCCCCAAGGTTCAGCATTATCCGCACTATTATTTAACATCTACAGTCAAACCTCGGTTTTCATGATTAATCCGTTCGAAAAAGTCTGACTAAAACCGAAACGCATGAAAACTGAAACAATATTTCCCAAAAGAAATAATGTAAATCCAATTAATCCGTTCCAGACACCCAAAAATATTTACAAAAAATACATTTTATAGAGAATAACTATATTTTTACATACAGAAAACAATGAGAAATAAATATAAATGACTAATGAAATGGATAAATGAACATTTAATATCGCACTTACCTTTAATGAAGACTCTTGTTGGCATATGGAAGACGGCGAGGAGGGGCGAGGGAGGAGGAGAGGTTATTGTTTGGAAGGGGAATCCCCCTCCATAAGTACCTCAGGTATCAAGGCCCTATCCGGGGTTACTTCAAAATTCAGCCAGACACCCAGAGAGAAGATTGGGCACAGGAATTAAAAAACAAAACAAAACAAGAAGGATCCACAAAAAGAAAGCCTCCAGTAAAGGCGCCAGCCATAGCCACCGGAAACAGCACTCTCTCGCTCAGGCAATCTGGAACGCAGAGCTGAGCATGCATTCCAGAGCCATGTGGCAATGGCTGCAGCAGCACGAGCCCCGAAGTCTCAACCAGGTAGCAGAACGACTCTCTCCCCGCCTCCGATTCTCAGCAGCAGAACAGCTCCTGGCACTTCTCTCACACAACTCTGATCGCCGATTCTCTCCCCCGCCTGCAATTCTCAGCATCAGCAGAACAGCTCCCGGCACTTTTCTCACCTCACCGGACAGCACACACACAGATCCCTCAAGTTTGCCAATCAGCAGGGAGCGTCGGAAGCCACACTCTCACTCCTTGATTACAGTAAGGATCGCTGAAAGCAAAGAGCTCAATCGCAAAAACAAGTACTGTACTGTATTGAGCGCCCCCCCCCGGTACGGACCTTTTTAAATTGTACGAAAACTGAGCGGATGTAAGAGAACCGGGACAAAATTGCAACCAAAAAAAGTCGTTGAAAACCGAAGCTAACAAAAACTGGGACAAACGAAAACCGAGGTTTGACTGTACCTCCAACCCATCTGCTCCATATTTTAAAAATTCAAAATACTTTATCACATATATGCGGATGATATAATGCTATATCTCCCATTCAAAATAAATAACCCACCAACCCAACAAATCACAAACTGCTTCACAGAACTAATCAACTGGCTTTCATCCTACAATCTCAAGATTAACTTTAACAAAAGCCCTCTTTATAACCCGTAACCAATACTTCACACCCCCTTCAAATATTCAAATTCAAGACACAACTATAATTGTCAAAGAAGAAATAAAATACCTCCGGGTAATCTTAGATCGCACACTAGACATGGTCACGTTCATAAAATACATAACTAAGAAGATCTACTATAAACTTAGACTACTAAAGCAGCTTCATCCACTCCTCCACCCCAGTGACTTCAAATCTGTACTCAATGCTATTGTCACCCCCCCACACTTTGATTAGGCAATCCTTGGAGAAAGGAGTTGGCATAAACAAACATTAAGACCACTCCAGATTGCTCAACACATTGCAGCTAGGATCACAACAAATGCCAATCCCATTGACCACATCACACCTATCTTGTACAATCTCCACTGGCTCCCAATACAATACCGTACCCAGTACAAAATTATCATAACTATCTTCAAATTAATTAATGACATCTCCCCATCCTATCTCTCATCCCTCATCACTAGCAAAAAGAACACACGCTCTCAGAGACTGCAGCAAAAACAAACTTACAACTACCGATTTCAGAAAAGCCAAGAAAACTACAAACAGGGCATTTTTCCACTGTGCTTTCACCCTCTGGAATAAACTACCAGATTGTCCAAGAACAATAAAAGATCTCTCCACCTTCAGGAAAAATCTCAAAACATATCTATTCACACAGCACTATGGCTCGATAACTTAACTAATGCCCACAATCTAGCACCCAACACCTCAAATCAATAACCCTCTAGCAATTTACCCCTATAAGGCAAGAATACATTGTATATAGTTAACACAAGAACATTTTGTAAATAGTTATCTAAGTTCCGTTACCGTTATTGTACATAGTTTTACTGTTCCACGTAAACTGAATTGTACTACCATGTACTGCTCACATTGTTCATCTTGTTCATTGTAAACCGCATTTCATCTGTAGGAAATTGCAGTATACAAATGTTAATAATAAAAAATAATAATCTTCCGGCAAGCGACCGCCCTTGGACTCACCTAAATCCTTCACCAATTTATCCAGGTCTTCTCCAAAGAGTAGTTTTCCCCTAAAGGGGAGTTTGCTTAGCCAGGCATTAGCGGAGCTGTCTGCCACCCAGTTATGCAACCAGAGATAACAGTGAGCCACTACCAACGAAGCCATACTTTGAGAGATCTCGTATAAGGTCATAGTGGATATCTGCCAAATATGCCGCCCCCGACTCCAGCCTGGCTGCTTCTCCAGCCTGGTCCGCCACAGACTCTCCCTGCTATATCTGCTGGGACCACCGGAAGCAGGCCCTAGTGACCCAAGCTCCACAAATGGAGGCTTGGAGCAAAAGGGCATTAATGTCAAAGACCTGCTTCAGCAAGGTGTCCAGTTTCCTATCCTGGACATCTTTGAGAGCCGCACTACCTTCTACCGGAATTATTGTCTTCTTTGTAACTGCGGAGACCGCAGCATCCACCTTCGGTGACCAAAAGAGATCACGGTCCTGCTGACAAGGGAAAAAGACGGACCACAGTCCTTGATCCCCTAAACCCGTTTACAGCATATCCTACTCTTCTTGGATCATCTGACGGACCACTCTATGAACGGCTTGCAGCAAGGGATTCTCCAAGGCGTCGTCCTCCGCCGGAGGACTAGCGGGCATATTAAGAGCTTTAACAGATTCAGCGATGAACGCCAGAAATTCCTCCTGGTGAAACACCTGCACAACCCTTGCCTGCCCTTCACGCTCCGGAATTTCACTGTCCTGCTTGACATCCAATTCTGTGTCGCGGCCTTCCGCTTCCAGACCTTCCGACACCGGTGAGCAATCCGGCCCCTCCTCCAAGAGCCCTGGCTTCTTTGTGGGGAATGCCTCTTCACGTCGTCGTATCACCCCCCCTTACTCTGCAGCAGTTTCCTCCGCCCCTCAGCTTTTTCCTGATACCTTTCCTACTCTTTCACCGAATGCACAGGTTTCACTCTGGACTTTCACGTTATCCACTACTCTCGACCGGCTTGCCCCTTTTCAGCCATCTCAGTCTAAACGCTCTGTGGCTAGACATCCCTGGTATCATGCAGGCTTGCGTCTTCTATGCCGTCAACTGAGATGAGCTGAGCGTGCTTGGCGTAAGCACCCTCTTACTCTGGCAAAATTCCATGAAAATCATCATCATTACCGTTCCTCTGTCCATCAAGCTAAACAGTCCTTTTTCTTGAATTGCATTACCATGGCCACTAATCCTTCCAGGCAGCTTTTTTCTGTGCTTCGAACCCTTACCTCCCTTAACACTAATCACTCTAATCACAGTTAAAAACTCATCTCTTCACCACAGCTTTTAATCTCCCGGCCTCTCAATCTTGACCTGGTTTCTTAATGTTTGTCTAAGTTCTTCTCTTATGTATTTTCTCTACTCGCCTTATAATTTCCTTTTTCCTGTCTAAGATTGCAGTTATTTTCCTTTTTCCTGGCCTTTTGCCTCTCTTTGATTGTTAACTTATTGTGAACCGCCCTGATGTCACATAGGGCGGTTTATCAAATCCAAATGAACTGAAACTGACTACCCCCACAGGAGCCCCTGGACGCTTTACCCCATGTTCCGCCTCCGAGGACCCTGCACTTTGCCCCTGTTGGCGCAAGCAGCACACCTGATGTAGCAGAAGCACGAACTCAGGGGAAAAATAGCAGGAACCCCAGCCTGACCCAGAGACTGTGGAAGAGAGGGATCAGGAGCGGCTGAGGAACAGGAAGCTGTCTCATGAGATGTCAATAGGGAGGACATTTCATTTCATTTATTAAAACTTGATATACTGCCCTTAGTGGGGACAACAGAGCGGTTTACAATAAAATTCAATAAAACCAGAAATAGGAAAAGAATGCCAATGGGGCGCCATGGGGTCCTGCGGTTCTCTAACCAGAGAAGACACCTTCTGCAGCTCCAAACCATCCGCTAAGGCTTGCTCCATAGAGGCAGCCTCCTGAGAACACCCCTCTACAAATGCCTGCATCTGACACAGCCCCTCGCCATGTACTACACACCAGGCACTAGCGTCTGGAAGGCATAACTTCAGACAGGCAGGAATTAGCCAGAAAAACCTCAGTGCTTATCAGGGCAGCAACTGCACTGATAAGGAACAGTGCCCAGCCTCCAGGCAACAGCCCCATAATAGCCCCATCCACTATCTAGCCGGTGCAGTTTAAGTAAGCCTTAGTACACAAAACAACCACGACTATGTCCAGTGAGGTAATACCTATCTTGTTGCATAGATGTAAATAGTTACCCCAAGTTATCCAAGTTTTAATACCTGTTCACTGTAAACACGGATCAGCCAATGAAATGTGTAAGTTTCTATGTTCAATGTAAACTGCACTGATGTTGAATAGCGCGGTACAATAAACAGCAGCTTTCTTAATGGCTCCTCTTCTCCTTTTTTTTTTTTTTTTTTTTTTTTTTTAAACTAAAACAGCTCTCCCTAAACAACTTCCCCTCAACAAGGTCTCCTAACTCATGCCACGAGGAGCAGAAGAGAAGTAGAGGGAAGAAAAGAGAAAAGGAAGAAAGCCCACTTTCTGTTCTTCCCACGCTGCTGCCACGCAGCTGGGTCTGATCTTTCTCCAAGTCTGCACGGCCCGCCAAAAACCGCCGCCAAATGGTATCACTGAGCACACCAAGCAACACCCGACTGATAAATACGCTTACCACTGCTGTCTCCTTCAAAAAACAACATTGGCTCACCTCTCTCGTTGTCTGTTGCCTCTTTCTGCTGTCTCTTACCACCTCCTGCGTCGGGGAGAAGGGGGTCCCGAAATTGCCTGCTTGCTGGGTAACGATATAAATGCTTTCACTAGCTCCTCACCCTAACCATGGGTTTATGAGCCAGCCAGTCAGTCCCCAGACCCGAGAAGAGCCTCCACACAACCCCCGCTCACTTCAGGGGGGGAGGGGGGAGTTTTCCACAGCGCTGCTCTTCTTATTGTAAAAAGGCAAGAGACCAGCCGAAAATCAAAAAGGTGGCTCACAAATAACTAAACTACACTAAACTAACTCGCCTTAGTCATCCCTCTAGTGAGTCCAGCACCCTGACTCACCTCCTCTAGCTGCTTGGAGACTGAGTAACTCGAGCTTGTGGGCGGTCCCTCCAGTATTTATACTGGGGTCATCAAAAGATGACATGCTCAGTCTCCAAGCTGCTGAAAGAGGTACACTACCCCGGATGTGCAGAACTAGACTGGAGGGACGATAAGGAATGTCCTTTTCTTGAGTCCTACTAGACCAGTCCAAACAAGTGGGTTGTGTTCCCCTACCAGCAGCTTGGTAGAAACAAAAGAACCAATGAAATGCCCAGGTTTCAATGACTTTCTCCCATGCCTATATCTGCCTCAGCCACCAGAGGTCTCACACAACTTGTCAGAAGGCTGCCTAGGGTGAGAACTTACACAATCTTGACGATGCATATACTCATATGATTCTTGCAAGGCATTGTGGGTAATGTAGTTCATTCACTCCCAAACACAGCTGAAGACAATAATTGAGTTGTGTAACCAGTGGTAAGCCAATAAAATACTTCTTTTATTGATGGGGTTTAATTCACCCAGCACAAGTATGCTTGTTAGCAATATAAATGAGGTTACTTGCTTGCAGTGTTTAAATGGATAACATAAAGTCACAAAGCAAATCAGAAAACAACCTTCAGCTTGTCAGGCAATTAGCTAATGTTTTCTTAGCAAATAATTACCAAATAAAAAGGCACAAAGAAATGAATAAACTTTGCTTGTTAAGTTAACTTCTGCTTATTTTCCACGCAGATCCCAGCAGTGATTCTCCCTTGCTCACACACACAATCAGGTGCAGCTTTAATTACTATCAATTGACCAGCTGAAACCCTTTAGCTGGCTGGCTGCTACTGTGTGAACCCAAATCCTGCTTTAAGAGCTGTTTGCAGTGGAAATAAAGAACAAAGTTAGGTTTCTTTGTGATGGCTGATGTGTTTGCTCACAGAAAGCTAGCAATAGCATTTAGATAGAGAACAGTCCATGTAAACTGTACTTTCATCTGCTGTATCTCCCCCTTCATCAATCAGCATAGGGTCACTATCATACATTGGCACAGACGAGTCTTTCATTAAGGCACTATCATGAGAATGCTTATTCCCTTGCTGCCATTCTCTATTATAGATAGGGTCTGGATCAGTGTTCATACCTGAGCCTCTCCTGCCATCATAATTCCTCTCTGTATGGCCTGGCCAGTATGTAATCCAATTCTGATGTCCAGCCTTCCAATCTTGATCCCTGGACACTGGATCTCCTCTCACATACCTTCTGGCCTTGGTCTGAAAGTCCCTTCCACGTGCAGTCTTCTCTCTTCCAGGTAGCCACTGGTGATTCCTATCTCTGCCATTCCATTCCTCTGGCTGAACCCAGTCCAATGGACTCTGCTGGCATTTGGAATACCTCCCAGTATGGGTACTGCCTTGGAATCTCCCAGACCTTCCAATGGGCTTCCTTCTTTTCCTTCCAGAGAGTTTCCTTCTCTCTCTATCCGCTTGGCTTGGCTTCAGTTTCTCCAGGTGATGCTGGTGCTTGAGCTTGTAGCCGTTGCTGTCTCTGAAGCTCTTTCTGTAGCTTTTGCTGAAACTGTTATCTGAAGAATAAGCTCT
Source organism: Ichthyophis bannanicus (assembly GCA_033557465.1). Classification (NCBI taxonomy): domain Eukaryota; kingdom Metazoa; phylum Chordata; class Amphibia; order Gymnophiona; family Ichthyophiidae; genus Ichthyophis; species Ichthyophis bannanicus. Next base: position 1,332,083 of record JAWIIG010000036.1, on the reverse strand, counting down.
ATTCTTATTCTTTCCTAATGTGTGCTCCTCCCTAACACAGTGCAGCTGTCTTGAATCAGGCCCTGCCCTTTGAGATGAGTGCTTAGGGATTACCTCATAGCTCTCTTGATTGCACACACATTTTCTCACTTCAGCCCCTCTCATGGCTGCTGGAAAGCTGGTGCATTCTGGGACTGGTAGTCTTTTATGTGAAAACTCTGTTTTCTTGCTTCTACCAGAACTGACAGGTTGCTTGTTCAGAGTCATATCATCTTTTCTATAGCTCCTACCTGAGCTATGATAAGCTTCCTTATCACAAACCTCAAAAGTGTGCAACAATAAGTAACAGTAGAGAACTATGTACAGGAAGGCCTAAATAGAAGGCAGTCAGTAGAAGATGAGCCTGCAGAGGCAAGTATATAAATCATAGCAAAACCCAGGGTACCGCCATAGAAGAACAGACAACAGAGAATGGCATCCATCTGTCCAAGAAAGGTCAATGCATCTTCGGTAGTAGACTGGCTAATCTACTGAAGAGGGCTTTAAACTAGATTCGCTGGGGATAGGTGAAGAAAGCCCCCAGGTAAGTGAAAGCCCCCAGGTAGGTGATACATTAAATACCTTTATGGAAATGGGTAACAGGGGTAACATATGGAAAGCAGTGTGTATAAATGCCTGTAGCATGGGAAATAAGAAGCTTTGGTGGGAGAGCCTGACTTGGATTTAGTGGCAGTTACAGAAACATGTTTCACAGAAAACCATGACTGGGATGTAACTATACCTGGCTATACTTTATTCAGAAAGGACAGGGTAGGAAGAAGGGGAGGAGGAGTGGCGCTATATGTAAAAACTACTATTAAAGCTATGGAATTACAGAGCTTAAAAGGGAGAGAGGAGGCATTGTGGGTTAAATTAGAAAGAGGGAAAGAGAAACCTATTTGCATTGGTGTGATATACAGACCTCCCTCACAAGAGGAAGAGGTGGACAGAGAGTTAATTGAAGACATACGCAGCATTGCTAGGAAAGGGGAAGTGCTATTGATAGGAGATTTCAATATGCCAGATGTTGACTGGCACATTCCTGCTGCAGTATCATCTAGAAGTAAGGAGATCCTGGATTCTCTACAGGGAGAACTATTCAGGCAATTGGTAACAGACCCCACACGTGAAGGGACCATACTGGACTTGATGCTTACCAATGGTGAAAGTGTTTCTGATGTTGTAGTGGGAGATCATTTTGCATCCAGTGATCACCAGATGGTGTGGTTCAGTATTAGGACTAGGGCTGTTAGAATCCATTCCAAAATGAGGATCTTAGACTTTAGGAAGACTAACTTTGCGAAGATGGGCCAATACCTCAGGGAGTCGTTAGTGGGATGGGAACAGCTGGGGGATGTAGAAAAACAGTGGGCAAAACTGAAAGGGGATATTTTAAGGGCAACCAACCTTTTTGTTAAAATGATAAATAAAGGCAAAAGGAAAAGGAGACCGCTATGGTTTTCTAAGGAAGTAGCTGAAAAAGTGAAGAAAAAGAGGGAGGCCTTCATGAAATACAAGAGATCACAGAGAGAAAGACAGGCATCTGTATTTGGAAAAACTCAGAGAAGCTAGCAAAGTAGTCAAGAAGGCAAAGATTCAAAAGGAGGAGGAAATAGCCAATGCAATAAAATGGGGGGATAAGACATTTTTCAGATATATTAGTGAGAAGAGCAAGGGCAAAAGTGTTATTGTCAGACTCAAGGGTGTAGGGGGGGAATATGTAGAAGCTGATAAGGATAAAGCGGAATTGCTTAACAAATATTTTTGTTCTGTGTTCACAGATGAAGAACCAGGAGCAGGACCTCAGAAAACACCCACAAATAGGAACAGAAGCGAGGGACATCTTGAACAATTTTCAGAAGACTGTGTTCATGAGAAACTAGCTCAACTTAAAGTAGACAAAGTGATGGGACCGGATGGGATATACCTTAGAATACTGAGGGAACTTGGGGACATTCTAGCAACTCCACTTTTCAATGCCTCGGAGTCGGGAGTGGTGCCAAAGGACTGGAGAGAGGCTCATGTGGTGCCTTTACACAAAAGCGGAAGTAAGGATGTGGTTGAAAACTACAGGCCAGTTAGTTTAACTTCGGTGGTGAGTAAATTATTGGAAACGCTGCTGAAAGAGAAAATAGTGAGGTTTCTGGAGTCCAGCGGATTACAGGATCCGAGGCAGCATGGATTCACCAGAAGCAGGTCTTGTCAGACAAATCTGATTGATTTCTTTGACTGGGTGACCAGGGAGTTGGACCGAGGGAGAGCTCTAGATGTGGTGTATTTATTTTATTTATTTATTTATTTAGACAGTTTTGTATACCGCCTTATCCTTCAATCAAAGCGGTCACAACACAATTGGGGGATACATTTAACACGCAGGGATATGAGACACATACACTAATACACTAATACTTACAGGGAACATGGGCAGTGGAGGGTTAAGTGGCTTGCCCAAGACCACAAGGAGCATCTGTGGGACTAGAAACCCCAGTCCTTCCGGCCCAAGGTTGCTGTCCTTTAGTGTGATTTGAAACCCTGACCTTCCGGCCTGAAGTACCTTGTCCCAACCACTAGGCTACTCCTCCCATAGATTTCAGTAAAGCCTTTGACACTGTTCCTCACAGGCGACTTATGAACAAACTGAGCACCCTAGGGATGGACCCTAATGTTACTGCTTGGGTTAGAAATTGGTTGGGTGGGAGGCGACAAAGGGTACAAGTAAATGGAGCTCACTCTGAGGAGAAGGATGTTACCAGTGGTGTGCCCCAGGGATCTGTCCTTGATCCGATTCTTTTTACCATCTTTGTTAATGATATAGCTGTCGGGTAAGGTTTGCCTCTTTGCGGATGATACCAAAATCTGCAATAGAGTAGACGCCCAGGAAGGTGTAGATAACATGAGGAGGGATCTAGCTAAGCTTGAAGAATGGTCTAGAATTTGGCAGCTGGGATTTAATGTTAAAAAATGTAAGGTCATGCATTTGGGCTGCAGCAATCCAAGGGAGCAATACAGTATAGGAGGTGAAGTACTTTTGTCCTCTAAAGAAGAGCGGGACCTAGGCGTGGTTGTGTCTGATGATCTTAAAGTAGCTAAACAGGTAGAAAAGGTAACGGCAAAAGCTAGAAGGATGCTTGGGTGCATACGGAGAGGAATGGCTAGCAGAAAAAAGGAGGTGATAATGCCTCTGTATAAGTCTTTGGTGCGACCTCATTTGGAGTATAGTGTGCAATTCTGGAGACTGCACCTTCAAACGGATGTGAACAGGATGGAGTCGGTGCATAGGGTGGCTACTAAAATGATTAGTGGGCTTCATTATAAAGCATATGAGGACAGACTGAAGGATCTTAATATGTACACCTTAGAGGAAAGGCGGGATAGAGGTGATATGATTGAGATGTTTAAATACCTCCGTGGCATAAATGTTCAGGGAGAAAGCCTCTTTCAATTGAAAGCAAGTTCTGCTACGAGGGGACATGGGATGAGGGTGAAGGGAGATAGATTCAGGAGTGATATGCGGAAATATTTCTTTACGGAAAGAGTAGTGGATCCGTGGAATAGTCTCTCAGTGGAGGTGGTTGAGATGAGGACAGTAACTGAATTCAAAAAAGCATGGGACCAACACAGAGGATCTCTAAAGGTAAAAAGTGGACTGTTGTAGTTGTTGATATGGAAGGACAGACTAGATAGGCCATGTGGTCTTTTTCTGTCATCATGTTTCTATGTTTCTAACACAACTCCAGGGACGGAGCATGACTAGAGGAAAGGACATTATCTGGTAAGTAAAAGTTACACCTTCCATATTGTCCTGCTAGACCAGTCCAGACTAGTGGGATGTACCAAAGCTTGGTCGTGAAGGACTACCAAAAGGGACTGCTACAGTTACAGAAGAATCTGCACTTGTAAGTATTTATCTTCTGGAATATACTCTAAATCATGGAGAAAAATACATTATTTGGGTTAAAGCTGATAAATATATGTATTTTAGAATACAGTGTTTTTGCAGAGTCTGGTCTTTAGTACCACTAGAGCTTATCATTTAGACCAAATCAGAATATAGTTTAGCATACAAGTAAAATAGACTGAGTAAAAAAAAACAAACCAAATTTATTTCTAGTGCCCTTTACAAAGAGGCCTTCCAGTTAGGAGGCAAAAGATCTGCAAAGTTGCCTTAAATAGATGTTAAAGTCAAGTGACAGATCAAAGGGACAATTTGAAAGGCCCCCTCAATCAAATCAAGGGCTGTCAAAATCACCCAGGAAATTGGTAAGATGTTACCTTTGAAGCACAGATCAGTGCACCGAGTCACAAGTCAGCTTTTATAAAAAGTCTTCTTTCTCTCCCTCCCACTCACCGCAGGGATAATCTTAGCTTTATAGGCTCTAAAACCCACTAAAGGGAAGGAGGTGCCCATATTCACTAACAGTTGCAGCTGGTTATCCTCATCAGGAATAGATTAATTAACGACCTGTGATTAATTAATCTTGAGGTGAACAAAGTCCATTAAATGTACTAGGTATAGTTTTATTGCTTTGGAAACTCCCCGAGAGCTGCGTGTCTTGTGAGGGTCCTCGGCACCAGTCTCGTTCGCCATCCCGTTCCTCGGGGGTGAGGTCTTCCAGAGCCAGTGCCTCCAGCTCCAAGCGGCCCTCGGCCAGGGGGTGCAAGAATCAGCCTGACTCAGAGTCCTTCGCAGACCTCTCGGGCTGGGAATCGGATGGGGACTCTTCCCTGGAGACCCACACGGATTTCCCCTCTGACCCATCCCCGGCCGCCTTGCAAAGGCAGTTGCATCCCGAGGACACTTCTTTCCTGGCGTTTGTGCGGGATATGGCTCAGGCTCTCAATCTGCCGACGCAGACTGAGGAGGAGCCAAGGGCAGAGGAACTTGACATCTTGCAGTACAAATCTCCACCCAGGGAGTCTCTTACGGTGCTGGTACCGTCCATTCTATCCCAGCTACTTCTCCGCATGTGGGAAACGCCCGCCTCGGTCCCTATTGATAGTAATAGACGCAATGCCATGTATAGGGTCCAGCGCAGCCCGGGGTTTCGGAAGACCCAACTTCCTCACACCTCCATGCTAGTCAAGTCTGCGATGCAGAAACAGAAGAGCCCGAAGTCGCACTCTTTGCTTGCCTAGTAGTGAGTCCCGTGCCCTCCATGCCCTACGGCACACGGCTTACCAGGGATCCATGCTGGTGTGCCGCATCCAGGGTATGTTCCTTTGCCAAAGAGCTTGGTGGGTTCTCCGTGGGCCTTGGTGAAGAGCACCTTCTCAGGTTCCAGACCCACCTGAGGTCAGTCGCAGACTGCTTGAAATACCTTTCCCGTGATGCATATGACAGGTTTGAGTCTTCCACCCACTGTTCCCTCTAAGCTGTGCGTGTGTGCGCGCGCACACACCTCGCCGAGCAAGCGCACATACTTTACAACAGAGCGCACAAAAATTACGGTTCTGATTCTGATAGAAAACAACACAGACGTCTTAAAATGTAAAAGTTGTGATTGTAATTACTAGAAATTTTCTGCTTCATTTAGTAATTGTCTATTTTCATTTAATTTGATTAAAATAAATGTGGTGTACATACTGTATTCTGACGTGGAGTCAAATTTTAAAGCATATAACTCCGAGTGTCGTTATGTGGCGCACAAAAATTTAACCTTCCTTCAAAAGCTGCACAGCTGATATTTTATGCGCACACAGCCTACAGAAAATTAGAGGGAACATTGCTTCCACCCATGTAGCGGCGGCTGGCATTGGAGCCCGATGCCATTCATGGCTCCAGTCTTCAGACCTGGAGAAGTGGGTCCAGGAGAAACTCCTGGACATCCCCTGCCTCGGTGAACAGCTGTTCAGCAAGCCCATGGAGAACAAGGCAGCCGACATTGAGACAGAGTCGCGACTCGCACCCGTCTCTCTCACAAAACCTGTTTGCTTCCATGGAAGAAGCAGCACAACAAAAAGCCTTTCTTCCAGAGGAAAGGGCTCCCCTACCTGGGATACTAACCATACTGCCTATCTCTGCACCAACAACCAGTGCTCAGGGAAAAGGGGGTGCCCAGGGTCACCGGAAGCCCAAGGGACCCCAGACCCAGCCAGCCCTGGGATTTTGATGTCAAAAGCATAGCCTCTCGCCCCCCGGGGACGCTTCCATCCGTAGGAGCACGCCTGTCCCTTTTCGCCCCCGAATAGGCGGCTATTATATCGGACACCTAGGTCTTACAGGTGATCCAGGATGGGTATCATCTTCGTCTAGACAAACTCCCTCCTCCCTTCTAACCGGCAGCACCTATTTGGCTTCCCTCGCACCAGGCTTGCTTACAGCGAGAGCTGAACAACCTCCTTGGTCAACAAGCGGTCGAAAGAGTTCTGCCGCACCTACGGGGTCAGGGATTTTATTCCCGGTACTTCCTCGTTCCGAAGAGGACGGGTGGCCTGAGCCCCATCCTTGACCTCAGGAATCTGAACAAGTTTCTGGGGCGGGATAAGTTCAAAATGCTATCCCTCGGCGTCCTGCTGCCCTACCTCCAGCAGGGTGATAGGCTATGCTCCTTGGACCTCTGAGACGCTTACGCCCACATTCTGGTCCATCCCAAGCACAGGAAGTACCAGAATTTCAGGGGGCAGGGAAAGCACTTTCAGTACAGAGTGCTCCCCTTTGGGATCGCGTCTGCCCCGTGAGTCTTCACCAAGTGCCTGTCAGCGTCAGCAGCCGCAGCCCACCTCTGGCTGCAGAGCATATCCGTCTACCCTTACCTAGACGATTGGCTCGTCGGGCACTTCGGTGGAGGAACCTCACCTCTCGGCATCACGCACAGTCCTCCTCCTCGAGCACCTCAGTTTCTTGATCAACTACTCAAAATCCTACCTCACACCGGTGCGGACCCTGGAGTTCACTGGCGCTCTTCTCGACACAGAATGTGCGACCGCCTTTCTTCCTCAAGCACGTGTGGATCGGCTCAGTGCGCTGACTGCCGATGTCCAAGGCTGGCCCAGTGTCTCGGCGCGGACCATGCTGCCCTCCTGGGGCACATGGCGTAGACTGTCCACATCGTTGGACATGCGAGCGGCCCAATGGGCCCAGGCACTGGGCTGCCTCCAGGACTCCGTCCGGGTGTCTCGCAGCCTAGTCGAGTCCCTAATCTGGTGACAGGACCCCCAGAGTCTTCTTCGGGGCATGCACTTCCAGACTCGTCCACACAAACTCATCTTGATGACGGACGCCTCGCTGTTGGGCTGGGAAGCCCATTGTGACCACCTCTGCCCACAAGGGTGGTGGTCATCCGAGGAAGCTAGACAGCAGATCAACCTGCTCGAGCTTCGAGCGGTTCGGTTGGCCTTGAAGGTCTTCGAGTATCACCTGAAGGGCAGGTCGGTGCTCCTGCAGACCTATAGAGTCACGATCTTCTACATAAACAAGGAGGGGGACACGGGCTCCTGCCTCCTCTGTCAGGAGGCAGTCCTCTGCTCCTTCGCAGTGCGCCGGGGCATCACCCTAAGAGCTGTCTTTTATTTTTTTTTAAAATAAATCCAAGAATATACTCTTGTACAGAAAAAAAAAACCCTATCAAAAGTACAATCTACACATATAGGAAATTTTAAAGGCGACAAGGAATGCCCACATTATGGGTAAAGCTGAAAAAATACAAAGAAAAACCAAAACGAAAGTACAATTTCTGCAAATACCCAAGGAAACAAATTGTGATAAAATTTTAAACCCCATATACAAAGCAAGCAAGTGAAAAAGAAAAGCAAATAAAGACTTCAACCAACATTCTCCTTGCCAGACACAAAAGCCTCTAACCGACTTCTCCTCGACCCGACATTGCTGATTTAAATATGCCTGCTCCTCTTCGTTTTGTTCCTGTTGAACCTTTGACTGCTCCTGATTACACAACTATTTGGGTAGTTGTGGCACGTACTGAACTTTCAGTTCTTTCAGCCCTCTCTCAAATCTCCCAATTTTCTACTGAGGTTATCTCCAAGTTTACTGAATTGGAAGCTGGTATGACCAGTTGTAAGATAGGTGTTAATAAGTTGGAAGGTCAGCTTAATCTTGCACAGGCTGCTATTTCTTCTAATACGAGAGAGCTGTCTATGTCCCAGGCCAGGACAATGTCCTTGCGGACAGGCTCAGCAGGCTTCTCCACCCGCAAGTGTGGTGCCTGAGCCCAGAAGTGGTTCTCCACCTGTTCCGCCTCTGGAGACTCCATCCATAGACCTGTTCGCCAACCCGGCCAACGTGCAGCTCCCTCACTTCTGCAGGCTGATAACACACCCAAGCAGGGTGGCCCCGGATGTGTTCCTCCTGAACTGAACCTCCGGGCTTCTGTATGCATTCCCCCCCCCCCTCATTGTGAGGACCCTCCACACGATCCAGCACGACCGAGCCTCGGTGATTCTCAAGGCTCCTTCATGGCCGCGACACCTTGGTTCCCGCTTCTACTCCAGCTCTCGTTGGAGCCTCCGATTTCCCAGGGCAGTGCCTCCAATCTGCTAATGCAGGAGGAGGGACGGGTGCTTCACCCGAACTTGGTCTCGCTATCCCTGACAGCTGAACAGATCTCTTTAGCCTCACTGTACCTCCCAGTGGAGATCGAGGACATCCTTGCATCAAGGAAGGACTTGACGAGGCAGGTCTACGTCCTTAAGTGGTGGCGGTTTTCAATATGGTGCTCCAAGCTCCAGATCGACCCGTTCTCCTGCTCCACCCATTGGATCCTCCAGTACCTTCTCCACCTCTCGCAGTTGGAACTGAAGTTCAACTCGGTCAGGGTTCACCTGAGTGCCATTTCAGCCAACCACTTGCCTGTTGAGGGTTGCGACGCTCCTGCCCCCGCCCTAGGGCTAAAAGACAGGAGTGGCCTATTGTCCCGTGAGGAATGGATTAAAACTATTCCCTTGGAATGATGGGAGATGTAGTTTTGTTCTCCTTTCTCTCACTGATAAATGTAGTTGCGCCAGAGACGGTAAGGCTTTGCAAGAATATTTTATTCGTGTTGGGGAGATTCCTCCAGCGCATCAAAATTCAGATACATGAACATAAATGGTGCTTTAAATGGTAACAGAAGAAACTCAGGAATATAAGAAAACGTAAAGTGAGATCAGCTTTTCTTCTATGGAGCTTAACTCAGCTCTGCCTCAAGAGGTGACTTACATATATTGCAGCCTCATGCAATCACTGTTCCCTTCACAGTGTGAACTCAAACTCAGGTGCAAACAATTAGGTTTTCAGAGCACGGCAGCAGAAACTGCCACGTTGTATTCTTTTCATACAAGATACAGGCAAACTTTGTTATACTGCTATTTCCTTACAGCATATTGAACAGTCCATGCTATTATCGTCAGAGTTTATCAAAGGTAAGGCATTTTCCACTTGCATAAAATCTTCTGACTGCACAGAGCTATTGTCCTCATTCTGCTTTGACTGTCTGCCTGCTTTCAATTCTAAGAACTCTTTAAAGTCCTGAAGGAGCAATTCAGCCTGTTCAGTTCCTGACAAACCGTTGTCAGCCAACACTGAGTTTTTCTCTCAGTCAATAATGTTTCCCCCTTCAGCTCTTGGCTTGAATGACTCAGGGTAACAATTGGGATCTTTTAAAACAGCCTTAAATATAGGAGATGGGACTTTACCTTCTCTATCCAGGTTCCTATAGAAACTGCTGTCTTTCTGCCAGGCTCCTCTCCTTTTAGGTAGCTCAAAAGCTTTGTAGCTGTGAGGGCTTCTGGGTCTCTCCGGTCCAAACTGTATCCACGAGGGCTCTGCCTTTTCCCAAGACTCTAAACCAGGGCTTCATCCACTTCTCATAGGACTTCCTTTTCAAGCACCTGTTAAGATCCTTGCAGGTCCTCTGCTGCTACCAGGCTCAGACGTGCAGCCAAACTGCTTCCTGGTCAACTGCTCATGGCTTTCCTGTTTCTCACAGCTATTCTGCTTCTGCTTCCAGGCCCTCTGCTCACAGGTCCTCTGCTCCTGGGAATTCTGCTTCAAGCTATTCTCTCTCTTCTTGTTCTTCTTGATCCCCTTAATCTCTTTAGCAGCGTCCTTCACCACTTCATAAAGGGATTCTTTTTCAGACACACCCCGTCCAACCCCTGGGGGTGTGCCCAATCAGCATTGCTCAACTCCTCCCCTGGGCTGGTCTTCATTCTCAGCTCACCAGGGTTTTTTTTTCCTTTTAGGATTGTAAATCCTGTGTAAATCCTGCTGCATTTCAGGATTTCCTTCAGTCTCCATTTCCTCAGGAGGGCGCTCTTCACCACAGGGTAAATCTCTCTCGGGCCAGCCTCTGGTCTCCCACTTCATGTGGGGCCTCCTGCTTTCCAAACTCTCCATTCGGCCTCCCCCGATGGAATGGGACCTGAACATCGTGCTTATGCAGCTGACGCGGCCACCCTTTGAGTCGATGGCGACGTGCTCGCTCCGGCACCTCTCCTGGAAGGTGGTTTTCCTGATGGCACTGACCTCGGCGTGGCAAGTCAGCGAACTTCAAGCCCTCATGGCCAAGGCCCCCTACACCAGGTTTTACAGGAACAGGGTGGTCCTTCGCACCCACCCCAAGTTCCTACCGAAGGTTGTCTCAGATTTCCACCTCAATCAGGAGGTGGTTTTGCTGACTTTCTTCCCGAGACCTCATGCCGACCGGGCATCGGAGGTCCTGCAAACACTCTATTGCAAGAGGGCTCTCGGTCTTCTACCTGCAGCGCACCCAAGGTCATCGCAAGTCTGACTGGCTTGTCATCACCTACGATCCCAACCGCCTGGGGGTGGCAATCACCACGTGCACCCTCTCCATCTGGGTGGCGGACTGCATCGCTTTCGCCCAGGTAAAGGCGGACGCCCCGCTGGATTGTCGGGTTGCCAAGGCATCGGAGGTTTTGCTGCACTCAGTGCCTCTGATAGACAACTGCCGAGCTGCGACATGGTCTTCAGCAAATACCTTCACTTTGCACTACTGACTGGAGAGGGAGTCCTGCCGGACAGCGCCTTCAGCCAGGCTGTCCTCCGTAGTCTATTCGGGGTATAAGCAACTCCTGCTCTATGACTCTTCTTCTGCGTCTACTGAGAGCTTGCCCGAAGGCCCGAGGACTTGGGCTTCCTTCAGACATCGGCTTCTGCTCACAGCCTCACGGAGACGTTTTTAGCTTACAGGTTCGGTAGCCTGTAGCTGGGGAGTCCCATAAGTGAGGACTGACTTCCTGCTTGTTCCTGAGAAAGCGCAGTTACTCACCTGTAACATGTGTTCTCCAGGGACAGCAAGAATCAGTCCTCACTACCCTCCCACCTCCCCTGAAGAGTTGTAATTTTTTTTATCCTTTCCTTGCCATCTGCTTAGTAGGGCTCTAGCTATGGGACCTGACTGAGCAAGATGGCACCTTTGAGCAGGAAGAGGACCACGCATGCGTGGCAGCAATCACAAAGGTTTTCTTTGAAAGCTGGGGAATTGCTCCGCGTGGGCTCTGTCGGTGCCGACGTAACCCTAGTGAGGACTGATTCCTGCTGTCCCTGGAGAACACCGCCATTACAGGTGAGTAACTATGCTTCAGGTATCTCCAGCAAACATAAGTAAACAAACAACTTAAATACCTAAACAAAACCTCAAAACTAAGATGCATGCAGCACCCCTAAGATGCATGCAGCACTCCAGCAGCAAGATGGGGGCTTTCCAGTCTTTTGCAATGAGTGTGAGATGCATGATTTTCTCCCAGTTGGTGAGGGGTCTTATGTGTGCACTAGGTGCAAGGAGCTCTTTGCTCTCAGGGGACAAGTCTGATCCCTGGAGGCTAGAGTAGCAGACTTGGAGGACACAAGGAAGACAGAGAGGTGTATAGACGAGACTTACAGGGATATAATACTGAAGTCCCACCTGAAATCTGGCAGCCTCCTTGTTGCCATGGTGGAGAGAGAGGTCACGTGACAGGAGAGCATCACTCTGGTGTGTCAAAGGTGATCCTATAGCAAGGACCTGTCCTCCAGGTGAAGTAAAAACCTCTCGCACTGAGGAGGTTTCTCCAGGGCCAAGTGCCATGAGGTAAGGGTTAGGACAGCCATACCGCTGGTGATTTGATCATTAGGCATTAAGAGAGTTGGGTGGCTGGTGGACGTGAGGATCACCAGGTGCTAAGGTAACGGACCTCATGCGCCTCCAAGACAAGGTGTTAGATAGTGCTGGGTAGCAGTCTATGCTGTCTTGGTACATGCTGGTACCAATGACATAGGAAAATGTGGTAGGATGGTTCTGGAGGCCAAATTTAAGCTTTTAGGTAGGAAGTTGAATTCCAGAACTTCCAGGGTAGCATTCTCAGAAATGCTTCCCGTTCCACATGCAGGCCCCAAAAGACAAGCAGAGGTCCGGAGTCTCAATGTGTGGATACGATGATGGTGCAAGGAAGAGGGTTTTGGCTTTGTCAGGAACTGGGCAACATTCTGGAGAAAGGAGGGGCTTTTCCAAAGGGATGGGCTCCACCTTAACCGGGATGGAACCAGGCTGCTGGCATTAACCTTTAAAAAGGAGATAGAGCAGCATTTAAACTAGGTAATAGGGGCAAGCCAAGTCTCCCAAGAGTGCATGGTTCAAAATAATGTATCCTTGAAGAATACCAGCAAAAGACTGAAGTTGGGGCATATCGACAGAGAAGTTCCAATAAAGACAAAAGTAACCCAAATACCCTTAATTACAGAGCAGACAGAGCTTAAAAGATCCCAAATTACCCGTCTGCCGATAACCTGATTGATATGAATAAAATACCTTTAAAATGCTTGTATGCAAATGCTAAAAGTCTAAAATATAAGATGTGAGAGAGAAAATAAAGCAGTAAATGAGAGGTTAGATATGGTTGGTTTCTCAGAGAGCTAATGGAAGGTGGACAACCAAACGGGACACTGTGATACCCGAGTAAAAATTATATCACAATGACAAAGTAGACCAAATTGGTAGAGGGCATTGAGTCACAAAGGTTTAAAGTTTTGCAAGAAACAAAATACACTGTGGAATCTCTATAGATCGAAATGCCATGTAAAAAGCGAAAGGCGATGGCAGTGGGGATATATTAATCAACTGCCTTGCCAGAATGAACAAATGTATGATGAAATGCTCATAGAAATCAAGGAAGCTAAAGAGAAAATTAGACTTACCTGCAAATTGTTGTTCCTTAAGGAACTCCAGTCCAATCCCGCACCTCGTCACATTTTTTTGTGATATCAGGATACTTAGACAGCTGGCACCACCCACCAGCCCCAGTAACCTATTGACAAAGCAGACTTAGAGGAACAAAAATAAGACATTAGCATCAGAAATTACAGTATTCTCTTTGGTGCCTATAAAGAAATATCCAAAAAGACCCCTTCCTGGGACCCACCCCCAGCCAAGGAGCCTCCCATGAACAGATCAGTTGTCTTCTATGACCCCATAAGCACCTGCCCCTCCCCCCCCCCACTCTCTCCGAGGAAGAGACAGGTTGCTTACCAAATATTTCAAGCACAGATGTCACTCCTTTTTCAGCCGCCCTGCTTTTGCCACTGCCCTACCCTACGCCTCTTAACAGTTTATCTTTATTTTGAAATTTGCTATACCGCTTACATCAGAAGACAAAAAGCGCTGTACAATATAAAATAAGACTGCTGAGAAAAGGAAGAAAGGAATGCCAATAATAAACAGGACAGAAAAGAGGGACAGCAGAGCAAGAGAAAAAGAGAAGGAGCTGGGAACTCTAGGGAGGGAGGAGAGGGAGACTGAAAGCACACTGGAAAAGATGGGTCTTCAAGGCACTCGAAGTGGGGGAAAGAGGACTCAGACCAAAGGCTTAAGGGAAGAGAATTCCATAGGGAGGGGGCCAGGAAGAAAAAAAGCAGAGGAGCGGGCGCACTCAAGGTGTGCCTGTGAAGGAGGGGGAAGTACCAGCCGGTAGTTATGGACAGAGCAAACGAGAGGGGACATGGATCTGTAGATCTGCCAAATACTGAGGGGAGGAGGAGTAAATAGTAGTGTGTGAGGATGAGAACTTTATATTGTACCCTGAAACGTACTGGTAACCAATGCAAACAAATCAGGAGGGGGGTGACATGCTCATAACAGGAGGAGGAGGTGAGAATGCAGGCGGCAGTGATAACTGGACCAGTGAGCTGAAAATCCTGTTGCTGACACCAGAGGCGGAGAGCTGCAGAGTGGGACAGCAACGATTATTCCAAAGCTGATACAACACGGATGTCAGGTAACATCTAATTAAGCCTGATCTGTGTCGGATATCAGAGGGAAGGAAAAAAAGGAGAAAAAAAAAAAGAGCTCATTTGTTAGTGGAGCCACACTTGGTTTTTTTCTTGTGTTCTCTTTTTACAGGTGCAGCATGGAGCAAAAGGAGCTTTGTGCGTGGATGGCGCTACAGTTTGACAGACAAGCTGAGTTGGCGCGGCAAAACCAAGCGCAGGCCCTCCAAGCTGTGCAAGCCCAGCAACAGCCGGTCCTGCAGGTTCTGGAAACCTGGGTGGCTCAGCAGCGGGAGGCGCCGGCTAAGGCCAACACAGAGAAGCTACAGGAGGCTGGAACAGGCAATCCAAGGGATGGACAATGGACTGGTCCACTGCAATAGGGGAAAAAATAAAAGCAGGAATTTCTTTGCTCCCTGGCCTGATTCTAGTTCCATTTATGTAGAAACCAATGTGTGCAAAGTTTGAAGCCAATCAAATAATATTTAGGGGTGGCTCAAGGTCCCTATCTATCAGGCCCCTGGATCACCCCCAGGTTTCGTCAGACCACTGGGTATTATCCGCTCATAGACGGGGGTATCATGCTTGCCAAGCACTCAATGTGGTCCAAATGCTAGTAAGGACTTTGACGAGACAACACCCAGAAGGAACTGGAGTTGCTCTTCTTTTGTGGTGTGTCGGCCGTTGAACTCCTCAATGAGTTTGACCCCTCGCTCAGCCACATCGTTGATCACTGGAAGATTTTTTACTTTCTTCAGACCGTCTTTGAATGATGCATTCTCTTCCCAGTCTTCTGGGTCTGCATTAAGAAAATCACTGTTGATGTCGAGGTGTTTCAGGAAATGGATTGACTTGCGAGTTGCAAAAGATTCAAGTGGTGGAATCATGGAACTTTTCAATTCGACCCGCTTTGGGGGATCTTTGTCTTCATCATCATCCTCATTGCTTTCATCTGATTCTGCCGGGATCATGGCCGACACTATGGCCCGCTTTGTCGGTGCTGAAACAGCTTCATCGAACAGTGACAGTGCCACAAGCTCCTCTGACACATACCACAGATGCTGTTGCAGTTTGTCTCTGGCCGCTCTTCCAACACGGTCATTGTGGTAAGAGTGTAGTTTCTTCAGCATCTCCAAATCTGTTCGAGGAGCAACTGCGGCATCAGGGGCAGAAAAACAGGCTTCCACATGAATCAGGATGGAGAAAATGCTCACATCACGAACACAGGACTCCTCCCGTTGGGTAAGATCTTTGAGTTGTCCTCGGAACATCCAAATCTTGAGACAGTACAAGACTTTTGCCATCCATAGGGCATGATGGAAAGCTCCGGGTTTCTTGAAATTGAAACTAGGAAGATTCCCTCCAAGGCAGACAATCGTTAACTCCAAGAATTCCAGGTAATCATCTCGGTGATTGCCCTGTGCCAACTTGGATTCCGCAAACTTCATGATGCGATCCCTGTCAGGTTGCAGCACCTCCAAGTCTTTTCCAGTTTGATAGTTGGACTTGTCAAGGGAGCCCCAATTCTTTTGGAACCGGCGAAAGAGTTGGACATCGGGACCCGATGAAGCTCCAGAGCATGTAGAGAATACTGCACCAAGAATTATTTTGTAAATGTGATGGCGGCATGCCAAATGAAGGACTGTGCGACGGAGTCTCTGTTCTAGAAGAATGCACGCTCCTGATCGACATCCCGTGTTCGATGCAGTTGTATCAAAGCAGAAGCCTGCAACCTTTTCATCCAAACTCCATTCCTGTAACAGTTCATAAACTGCTGCAGCTTGATTCTCGCCCGTCGCAGATGTCGACGAGTCTTCACTTGACTCTGCTGAGGAAGAAGATCCTTCCAGCTGAACTTGGCTTGTAGTTGCCTCGGCTTCGGCAACATGTTTTTGTCTGCACCTTTTCAGTTCTTCTTCTCGCTGTTGCGATCTTGCTTCCGTGTTGGCCAGTTTCTTGTCCATCGCGCACATTGAGCCGCGGCGCCCTGGTTCTCGTTACGCTATTAAGAATTCTTTGTCTTCTTGAATATGAATTAAAGACATTGCATTGGCATGCGCCACATCAAATAGGTTTTTCATTGCAACCTGGAATTCTTTTTCATTTGCCTCTTGTTTCCCTCCTCTCCCTTTGTTTTTCTTCAAATGTTTCCACTGATTGAACAATTTCTTTACTTTTTCTTGAATTTTGTCATTTCTTTGAACAGGAAGCCTGGCCTTTTCCCAGTAAGCTTCTACTTCACTTGTTACAATAGATGCACTTTCACTAACGCCTTTGTTTAATGTCATATGGTGATATAAAAATACACTTAACACTTGCTCCTTGCTGGGGAGCTTGGCCCCCAGAATTGTGGTGGACATTTCTTCAATGAGATAAAAACCACGTTTTTTCGCCATCTGAAAAGAATAAAGATACAAAGATAATAGTACAATGTCTTTGCCACCTCTCAGAGACGAGATTAGTTCAAATATGAAGCAATCAAATGTAATCAGCGTGGAACTGAGTGGATGATACAAGATGATGCAACATTTTGTCATCTGCTCCCAGGGGGAAATCTCAAGACTTGTTGAGCCACCCCTAAATATTATTTGATTGGCTTCAAACTTTGTATACAGTGTTTTCTACCTAAATGGAACCAGAATCAGGCCAGGGAGCAAAGGAATTCAGGAATTCATTTTTATGGACCACCCTAAACAATGACCTAACTGTAGGAAAGTTAAGCCCTACGGATGATGTAGATGACTTTTTAGACTCCTTTAGTAGAATTGCATGTTCCACAAATTGGCCACACGAGCAATGGGCCATTCGCCTTACAGCAGGGGTCTCAAACACGAGAGAACGTTGTGCGGCCCGCGACGGCTTCTGCTGCTGCTGCCGTTGCCGCCGTGGCAACAGCAGAATCGACGGTCAATTAAAAAAAAAAAAAAAACTGGCTTCTGCTGCTCAAGCAGCAAAATCAGCTGTCCTGCGGCCCCTTCCTCTCTGCCCGGAGATCCCCGAGAGTGCTCCATCAGCGGGTGCTTTTCAAGCCGCGAAGAGAGTATTTCCCTCTCGCGAGGCTTGAAAAGTGACTAGGTTTAAGCCGCGCGAGAGGGAAATACTCTCTTCGCGGCTTAAAAAGCACGCCGCAGATGAAGCACACTCAGGGCTCTCCGCGCAGAGGGGAAGGGGCCGCGGGACAGCTGATTTTCTGCTGCAGCAGCAGAAGCCAGGTTTTTTTTTAATTTACCTGGGGGGGGGGTGTAGGACTGGAAATGGGCTATTGGCAGGGGGGGGTTATGACTGGAGATGGGCTATTGGCAGGGGGGGGGTTATGACTGGAGATGGGCTATTGGCAGGGGGGTTATGACTGGGAATCGGCTATGGTGGGGGCTAGGACTGGAAATGGGCAGGTGGGGGTTAGGAAGGACGGGCGGCGGGCCGATGGGGGGAGTTAGGACTGGTAATGAGCTATGGAGGGGCTGACTGAAATGGGGTAATGGGGGTTAGGGCTGGAAGTGGGCTATTGGCAGGGGGGTTATGACTGGTAATGGGCTATGGGGGGGGTAAGACTGAAAATGGGGTGATGGGGGGTAAAACTGGAAGTGCGCTATGGGGAGGTTAGGACTGGTAATGGGCTATGGGGGGTCTAGGACTGGTAATGGGCTGGGGGGGTTGCTAGGACTGGAAATGGGCTGAGTGGAAGGGGGGCTTGAACTGCAAATGGCTGATGGGGAGGGGGCTTGGAATGGAAATGGGCTGTGAGGGGAGGGAGCTAGGATTGGAAATGGGCTGATGGTGAGGCTAGGATAGGACTGGAAATGGACTAATGGGGGGACTAGAAGGGAGCGGATGCTGGGTGGGGCTGGAACTAGAAGGGAGCTGATGTTGGGGGAGGATTAGAATGGGATGGAGCTGGGAAAGTGAAATGGAGAGGGGAAAAATATTTTGTCTGGGAGAGAAGACAAATCTACAATTGGCCAGGTATTGGGAGAGTAAGTGGGGATTGAGGATGGAGGGGTAAAATTTGAGTGGATGAAATAGGAATGAGGAAAGAGAAAAAGGAGAAAGATTAGTATGTTAAAGCAGATGTAGAGAGAGAATGGAAAAAAAACTAGGAGAGAAGAAAGGGCAAATGGACAGCAGACGATGGAGAGTTAGCAGAAGACATGAAGAAACCAGAAGAAAGTGGCTGGAACAATTGCAACTGAAAAAAATGCACAAAAGGTAGAAAAATATCTCTTTATTTTGAATTTATTAACTGGAATATGTCAGCTCTGGGAAATGTGCATCATTAATGTACAAGAGGAAATTAATTTATAGTTTTATTTCTACAGTGTTGTTGTACATTCCAAGTTTGGCTTTTGGGGTTCCCAGTTTAATTATTGTCTTCTTGTTTCTAAATCTTTTAGTCTTTCTTTATCCATACTCATTAAAGAGGCATGTTTACTAAAAGTTAGTGTATGGTAACATTATGCAAATATTTATGCAAATGAGGCCCCTTATGCACATGAGGCCCCGCGTCTTATGCGGCCCCCGGGTTACTTTACAAGTCCTCATTTGGCCCTCAAAGCAATTTGAGTTTGAGACCCCTGCCTTACAGCGTCCCTCACGGGGGAAGCGCTCGCTGCGTACAGGGCAATGCCACCTGCTCTTGCTAATAATTACGAGGAAGTAGTTAGTGCTATTAGGGATCGACTAGGCCTTACACCTTTATTGTACAATAAGATGCTTAGAGCCACTTCTCTCAGGGCAGATGAAACGCCTAAGGCCCTTGGCCATAGAATACGAGGTCTAGCGACCAAATGGCTAAAGCCTGAGGGGAAGACAGTAGATACACTAATAGATGAGATAATACCTGAACAATATATGTCTGCAGTGCCAAACAGAGTGCAGAACTTTCTCATCCTGCAGAGTTGCCATACCACTGCTGACGCAATAGCTCTCACTGAGCGGTATTTGGAAGCAGAGATGGTCACCCAGCAAAAGGTGGGGACTTCCAAATTGGCAGTCGGTATGGAGGCGCAGAGGTTAGAAAGCGTCTCACGACGTCTACATAGTGGTTTAAAAAGTTCTAATGTTGTGTCAAAAGAAATGACTAAAAGATGTTTTGCATGTGGAAAGAAAGGGCATGCTCTTGTGGGAGAAAAACCAAAAGCAATCCGTGAAGGTTTTGTCTTGAATGTGAAAATTCAAGGGGTAAATGCAAAAGCACTTTTAGACTCTGGAGCTGACCAAACTATGATTTCGCAAAAATTATGGTCTGTGGTCAGGGATCAGGGCGTGGCAGTTCCAGATCAGCCAGAGGGTAATGTTAAAATAAAATGCATACACGGTGCAGCTACCCGCTATCCCATGTACAAATTGTGGGTTAAAGGCCTAGGCATTGAAAAAGAAATGTTAATAGCTGTTGTGCCTAGGTTACCCCAAGAGCTGGTACTGGGCCGTGATTGGCCACAGTTCAGGAGAAGTCTAAAAGCGGGCTTATCTCCACAAGAAACTCAAGCTTCCAACTTGCATTCGCCATAGGGATACTGTGATTCCCAGTCCTCTTCGGGAAAAAATGAAGAAGACTACAGATCCCAAGAAGGCTCTAGTGTCAACACGCTCACACGCCCAAACTTCTGAAAGTCCCTCGTGTTCCAGAGACACCACTTTAGGAGACCTTCCTTCCCACGAAGGTTTAATAGGTGACCCCTCGGAGAGGGAAAGAAAATCCAAGGCTGAGAGGCGGAAAGAAAGAAAATGTCGCTCTCAGGGTACAGCCGAGCTGGAAACTGGAAAAGGGATGCCATGGGTACCTGCGGAATTGATGGAGAAGTTCCCCTCCTTCAAGATGGAACAAAGGGCAGACCCTGTGTTGGCTCGTGCGTTTGAGCATGCTCAAGAAGAAAAGGATACCTACCCCAGATTTATTATGGAGGAAGACATACTATATCGAGAAAGTAAGGACCTCCGAACAGGAAACATTCGGAAGCAGTTAGTTGTCCCGAATACTTTCAAGTCTCTTGTTTTGCGTCTGGCCCACGACCATCCAGTAGGGGGCCATAAGGGAGCACAAGGTACCCTTGATCAAATCTTAGCCAGATTTTATTGGCCGGGAGTCTTCAGAGAAACTACTCGCTTCTGCGAGTCCTGTGCATCATGTCAACGGGTAACTCCTAGGCGGCCGCCAGAAGTACCTCTAATCCCGATGCCAATAATATCAGACCCAGTAAGGAGACTGGCCATCGATATAGTAGGACCTCTTGTAAAAACCCCAAGAGGATTTCAGTATATTCTCGTGATTATTGACCAGGCCACACGTTTTCCGTGGGTGGTGCCTCTGAGAAATATTTCAGCAAAGTCCATTGCTGTGGAGTTAATCAAGTTATTTTGCGAGGTGGGGTTCCCGCAGGAGGTATTAACTGACAGGGGCAGCAACTTTTTATCCAAGTACCTAGCCCAGGTGTGGGACGCCTTTGGCATCCACCAAATAAAGACTGCGGCTTACCACCCCCAATGCAATGGCTTGGTTGAGCGTTTAAACCAAAGCATAAAGCAAATGCTTCGAGCTTTGGACAGCCAAATGACCGAATGGGACACCATGCTACCATTTGTTCTATACGCTTGTAGGGAGAGAACACAGAGTTCCCTGGGTACCTCGCCCTATGAACTTATGCATGGACGAGCACAAAGAGGCATATTGGGGAGGAGGCATAGTGGGGGAGGAGTAGCCTAGTGGTTGGGGCAAGGTACTTTAGGCCGGAAGGTCGGAGGTTCAAATCCCACCAGAGGACAGCAACCTTGGGCCGGAAGGACTGGGGTTTCTAGTCCCACAGATGCTCCTTGTGGTCTTGGGCAAGCCACTTAACCCTCCATAGCCCATGTTCCCTGTAAGTATTAGTGTATGTGTCTCATATCCCTGCGTGTTAAATGTATCCCCCAATTGTGTTGTGACCGCTTTGATTGAAGGATAAGGCGGTATACAAAACTGTCTAAATAAATAAAATAAATAAATAAAAAATATTGGATGTCTTGCGGGAACAATGCATAGAACCAGTCGGTGATGAAATAGGAAGAGTAAATTAGACTTACCTGCTAATTGTCGTTCCTTAAGGAACTCTAGTCCAGTCCCGGAACCATAGAGTTGTCAACCTCCACCAGCAGCTTTGGAGACTGAAAGATTTCATCACTTTGATGTCACCGGTATAAGTAGACAGGAACCTATCACCAGTACCTATTGACAAAGCAGACTCAGTAGAGCAACAAATAAGTAGAATAAAGAAATAATAGCCATAATCGGCCAACAGTCGAAATAAACTCGCACCCATACAGTCCCAAACATTGTTACCAGAAAAAAAGAATGGGTGAACCGAGAACCCCCAAGCCCGGCGCAACCGTGCGACCAAGCTCAAGAGACACTGCTGCGTAATGAAGGGCCCCGCCTGTCTTCCCTGCGCTTCTTCTCACCCTTCCTACGCTAAACCAGTAGACTGACCGTCTGGACCGCTCTAAAGAATCTTCAGGCTGCCCCTAATGCAAAGACCCTGGGAGGGATCCGGGACTAGACTAGAGTTCCTTAAGGAACGACAATTAGCAGGTAAGTCTAATTTACTCTTCCTTAGCGTCCCTCTAGTCCAGTCCTGGAACCATAGAGGACGTGACAGAGCAGTACACATCAACGGGAGGGACCTACTAGCCCAGCCTGAAGAACCGCTGAGCCAAAACGCCCATCCCCCCGTGCCTGCACATCCAGCCTATAGTGCCGAGCAAACAAATGGAGCGAAGACCACATCGCCGCCCTACAGATCTCCTCCGCTGGCACTAAACTGACTTCTGCCCAAGACGCCGCCTGCGCCCTGGTGGAATGCGGACGAAGACCTTCCGGAACCACCTTACCCTTTAACAGGTAGGCGGAAGCAATCGCCTCCTTCAACCACCGCGAGATGGAAGACTTCGCCGCTGCCTCACCTTTCCGAGGCCCCGCAAAAACAATAAAGAGCCTGTCTGACTTCCTAAAGGAGGCCGTTCTCCTGAGATATTTCTTGAGCACTCTCCGAACATCCAAGAGATGCAAACAGCCCCCCGAGTGCTCTTTCTGTTCCGCCGAGAACACCGGAAGCGATACTACTTGGTTGACATGAAACACGGAAACCACCTTCGGTAAAAAGGCCAGAACTGTGCGCAAAACCACCTTGTGCCTGAAAAAGGTCAGATACGGCTCCATACACGCCAACGCCTGCAACTCCAAAATCCTCCGAGCCGAACAAATAGCCACAAGGAAGAGAGTCTTCAACGTCAAGTCTTTCAAGGAAGCCTTGTCCAAATGGTTCTTGAAGTAGCGCGTCCAAAACCAAATTCAGATCCCAAGAAGGAACGGAATCCCGTCTTGGAGGTCTCAACAGTAACACCGCTCTAAGAAAACGCCGAATATCTCCGTGGGCACCCACCGGCTGACCTTGAATCTTACCCCTGAAACAGGCTATGGCTGCCAGCTGCACCCTCAAAGTGCTCGCGGCCAACCCCTTTTCCACACCATCCTGAAGAAAAGACAGTATATGAGGCACCGAAGCCCGCAGAGGTTGAAAACCGCGGTCCTCACACCACGCCTCAAAAACACCCAATACGCGAACATACGCCAAGGAAGTAGAGCGGCGCCGCGCCTTCAATAAGGTAGAAATTACTGCCGCCGAGTACCCCTTGGCAGTCAACCTTGCACTTTCAAGAGCCATGCCATAAGCGAGAATCAACCCACCTGCGGCATGCATAACGGCCCCTGAAGCAAGAGATTCCCCCGCAGAGGAAGCCGCCACGGACTGCCCACCAGAAGTCGAACCAGATCTGCATACCACGGTCTTCTGGGCCAATCGGGCGCCACGAGAACCACCAGACCGCTGTGTTTCTCTATGCGTTGAATCACCTTGCCTATGAGAGCCCAAGGAGGAAACACGTAGAGAAGGCCCTCCAGCGGCCACCGCTGAGCCAACGCATCGAGGCCTTCCGCCATTCGTTCCCGCCTCCGGCTGAAGAACCTCTCCACCTGCGCGGAATCAAACCGTGCCATCAGATCCATTACCGGTAGTCCCCAGTACCGCACTATCAACGCAAACACGTCCGGGTGTAGACTCCACTCCCCCGGGTCTACTCTGCAGCGGCTCAGAAAATCAGCCTCGACATTCTCCACGCCTGCCACGTGCTGCGCCGACAGCGCCGCCAGATTCTGCTCGGCCCAGTCCAAGAGTCGACTCGCCTCCTCCTCCAGCGACGCACTCCCTGTGCCGCCCTGGCGATTGATATAAGCTACCGTCGTGGCATTGTCGGACAGCACTCGAACCGCATTCCAACCCAAGTCTTTTTGGAAACTCCGCAGCGCCAGAAATACCGCTCACATCTCCAATCGGTTTATGGACCATTGACTCTCTTCCCTTGACCACTCGCCTTGGGCAAACTTTCCTTCGCAGTGTGCCCCCCAACCTGTGAGGCATGCATCCGTTGTCAACAGCCTCCATACGGGAGCCTCCAGAGGCATGCCCCCCTCCAGACTTCCAGGGCGCAACCACCACAGGAGTGCCCGTCGCACTTCCGGAGGACACACCAACCTTTGAGACAACGCATCCCTCTGATGCGACCAGCGCCTTAGAAGAGAGCTCTGCAGCGGCCGCATATGCGCTCTGGCCCACTGAACCACCTCGATGCTGTCCGCCATCGTCCCCAACAACTGCAAATAGTGCCATGCAGTCGGAGCTCTGCAACCCAGAAATCGCCGCACGAGCTCCCGCAATTCCCGTGCTCTCTTGTCCGGGAGAAACACCATTCCCCGACTGGTCTCGAAACACGCCCCCAAATATTCGAGGGCTTGAGAGGGAGCTAGCTTGCTCTTCGCAAAATTGACCACCCAGCCGAGACTCTCCAACAATTGCACCACTCGCGCCATGGCCGCCACGCTCTCCTCCCGGGACTTCGCTCGAATCAACCAATCGTCCAAGTAAGGATGCACGAGAATGCCCTCCTTGCGGAGCGCCGCCGCCACCACTACCATGACCTTGGTGAAAGTGCAAGGCGCCGTCGCTAGGCCGAAAGGCAATGCTCGGAATTGAAAATGACCCATCGGCAGAGCAAACCGCAGATACTTTTGATGCTCGCGGCGTATGGGAATATGCAAATATGCCTCCGTCAGGTCTAGAGACGTGAGAAACTCTCCCTTTCGCACCGCCGCAATGACTGAACGCAAGGACTCCATCCGGAAATGGGTCACCCGAAGACAGCGATTTACCCTCTTTAAATCCAATATGGGACGGAATGTACCCACTTTTTTCGGAACCACAAAATAAATGGAGTATCGACCGGAGCCGCACTGAGCCGCCGGAACGGGCACCACCGCCCCTAAATGCCGCAGCCGCTGCGTGCTGGCGACCACCCTGAACTTCCTTGGGGCTCGGCACGGGGAGAGGACAAAGGCGTCGGGGACGGGGCGCTGGAGCTCTAGGGCATAGCCTTCTCGAATGACCTCCAACACCCACTGATCTGCAGTTAATTGGACCCAGACGGGGTAAAAGTCCCGCAACCTTCCTCCCACGGGCACCTCCCCCCTCTGGGCCCGCCGTATCTCATTGGGGTTTTCGACTGTTGGCAGACTGAAAGGAACCAAATCCTCTGCCCACCCCCCCGGAAACCCCGAAAGGACTGACCTCGAGCCATATACCGACCCCGCGAAGGCTGGGAAAATCGGAAGGATCGGAATCTCCGCGAGTCTCTGGGGACACCCCTAGAGGCTATCGACCCCCGGCCCTGCTTCAGCCTATCCTCCGGGAGCCGACCCCCTTTTGATTCCCCCAAGTCCTTGACCAACTTCTCTAAATCCTCCCCAAAGAGAAGCTTGCCTCAAAAAGGTAATTTACTAAGCTGCACCTTGGAAGAACCGTCCGCCGACCAGTTGCGGAGCCACAGATACCGGCGAGCCGCCACCACCGAAGCCATGCTCTTGGCGAGCCCCCGAAGCAAATCATAGTGAATATCCGATAGGTAAGCCGTGCCGGATTCCAGCAGTGCCAGATCCTCGGCCTGCTCTTCCGGTAGTCCCCCCGGCAGACGTTGGGACCACCGCAAGCCAGCTCTCACCACCCATGCTCCCGCAATGGAGGCTTGCAACGAGAGAGCACACATATCAAACACCTGTTTCAACAAGGTATCCAGCTTCCTATCCTGCACATCTTTTAACGCCGCGGCGCCCTCCACCGGAATGGTGGTCTTCTTAGTGACCGCCGACACCGCAGCATCCGCCTTTGGGGACCGAAAAATCTCCCTATCCTGTTCAAACAACGGATATAACCGGGCCAAAGTCTTGGTCCCTCGGAGCGCCGATTCCGGCGCGTCCCATTCCTCCTGAATCATATCTCGAAACACCCTATGAACCGGGAATACCTTTTGAGAAGTCCTAACCGCCTGCAACAATGGATCCTCCAACACATCCTCAGCTGCAGGCGTCACGGAGGGAATGTTTAAAGTCTATAGAGTCTCAGCAATCAACGCTGGCAACTCTTCCCGCCGGAACACCCGGACCACTCTACTCTGCTCCACGTCCGGTAGCTCTCCATCCTCTAAATCCTCCTCCGAGGTCACTTCCAGATCCATATCCGCTCCGAGGTCATCTATCCCATCACCTGACAGACTGTCCTCTCGGAGCTCCCTACGTTTCTTTGTCAAGCCTATCTCCCCCACCGGGAGATCTGCCGACCCCGTTTCTGACTCCTCTGGACTCCCGACTGAGTCCCGAACGCAGGCTGTAGCAAGGCAAACGCCTGCTGCATCAGGGAAAAGAAGTCCGAGGGAATCCCTGCAACGCTCCCACCCAGACTTCCCGCAGGAGCCGAAGACACATCAGTTGTCCCGGACGGCCCTGCCGTCGGCTCAGGAAGACCGAGGGAGGACGGCCGGGATCCCTTTTCTACTGAAGCGGCCGCTGGCTGATCTCCTGCCGGCCCCCCCAGCGCCTTCTCCATACCTACTGGCTCCAGGGAGCAGTCCCGGCATACCCCGGAGTCCAGTAGCTCGCTGCGCTTCACTCCACAAACCAAGCAGCGATTTTTAAGTGGCCTGCTACTGTCTATGAGCAACAAACAGCTCTGAAGAGAGAAAACAGGCTCTCTGCCCTGAGACAGAAGTCACTGTCCGTTTTTTTTTCTTTTAAACCCAGTAATCTACTCCCAATAGGTCAATCAGCTGAATTCTGAAGGTCCCATGCAAAAACGAAGCTTCTAGCCTGCTCAATTAAAAGAAGAAAATTCTGTCTTTTAAAAGAAATGCCGATTTCAAAATGGCCGCCGCCAGCTTTCCCGCTTAAAAAAGGGCTGACTGACAGCACGCGCTGAGGCCCCAAGCCTTCTCTTTTACCTGGGAGCCTCCCTAGGACCTCTACTATCACTCCTGCACTGCCCCCCAAAAAGAATTTCAGCAGCACTTACCCGATCCAGAGGAGAAGGGGGGAGGAGGGGGGCAGAGAGAAATACAGCTCCGGAGCACAGCTCTCACCCAGCTTTAGCTCCCACTGACTGCTGCAGCCTCGTAGCACACAGCTCTTGCCAGATTATGTCCTCTGCTGCTGCAGACTCTTCCTGCAACCTGCTCCTCACCCTTCTGGCACGGGTTTGGGAGCAGGGAGGTAAGGCAGTCAGGCTCTCAGCCCACTGCACTTTTAAATAGCTGGGCCTCCCACTAAAAGAACCCTTCGGAGGGAAGGGAAGGACCGAAAGAGAACAGGAGAGAAAGGCAGAACTGGGACCCCTCCAGCAGCAGCAGATTTTCACCCCAGAATAAAACAAAAGCACTAAATCAAAAGAGAGGAAAAAACCAACCCCAAAGAAACAAACAAAGCTCTGCTTATTTGATCTCCCTGAGCCCAGTCCCGGGCTCAGAACCTCCAAGCTGCTTGGAGACTGAAAGTACTGGTGATAGGGGGCGGTTCCTGTCTACTTATACCGGTGACATCAAAGTGATGAAATCTTTCAGTCTCCAAAGCTGCTGGTGGAGGTTGACAACTCTATGGTTCCGGGACTGGACTAGAGGGACGCTAATGAATACCCCTATTTTTGAAGGGCCTAAGGACTTGCCTGGAACGAACCTCGCGGTTCGCGGAAGAGAAACTGAAAGAGAGCCAACAAAAGCAAAATTATGATTGTCATGCAAAACCCAGACAACTGGAGGTGGGAGAGAAGGTAATAGTCTTAGTATCTGGCGCTACTCCCAAGTTTGAAGCCCAGTGGAAGGGACCTTACAAGGTTATCAAGCCCGTCGGTCCAGCTTCCTACCTGATTCAAGATAAAAAGGGACATAACCAGGTCTATCATGTAAACATACTCCGGCCGTGGCATGAACGGTTAGTTTTGCTAGCATCTGCGGAAAACATATCCAACTCTAAAATGATACAAGCAGACAACAGTCGGCCGAAGCGAAAAGTCAGCTGCAGAAGGATGCGGTATCGCGTATTACGTGCTGCGCGGAAGAGGCTTCCCCAGCCCGTAATATTTTAAGAAGGGGGATGTGTCATGCAGCGAGGGCTGATGAGAGCTCAGTTGAGAGAAAAGAAGGTGTTTTTCACAGAGAAAAAGACTTGCAATATTCCCAGGAACCAGCTAGAGGGAGCAAGAGCGTCTTCAGGGAGACTGAAGAGCCACGCCCAGCTGGTCACGAGGAAATGCCAACCAGCTTCCAATCCTCGAAGGCAGGAGGCCTTCATAAGGGGAGTGTGGAAGACTGGAAGGGAGGAAGGAGAAGAGGCAGACGGAGTACCGGCAGCCTCGGAGATAGAAGCACCAGCAGAAGCAGCAGCCCAAGCAGAAGCAAGGGGAGAATCACTGGCAGCACTGAGAGAGAGAGGTGGAAGTGGAAACCTGACTACTCTAGTGCTAGAGGATTCCCAGGAGGGAGAGGTGATTTCCCAGGAGCTGAGGAAGGACCTAAGGAGGTGTCAGCTCAAGCCAAACTGAGAGCTGTTTGCCCTCAGAGGCAAAAGCCCTGCTGTAACTGCAACTCTAAGCCAAACAAGTATCAGCTGGAGAAGCCAAGCCACACTGAGGCAGAAAGCCAGAAGCTGGGCTTGTACAGAGGCAGGCCTTCACCAGGAGAAGGAAGTCAAAGGCTACAGGGTAAGCCTAATTGTCCTAGAAAAGGATTTCACCAAGCTGCGGCCTGGGAAAGGTAAGCAGTGGAAGAAAGCCGGTTACTAGAGGATTGCTGCCATACAAGGTATGAGAAATGTGTGCCTAATAAGAGAGCTGTGAATGTTAAAAGCTATGATAAAGCTGCTAGAAAACCTCTAAAGAAAGAGGATACTCTAAAGCCTAATACAGCATGTGGCCGACGCCCTAGGCTGGGCCAAGGACATTAGGAGCTGCTACAGAAAATATACAAAACCCCTGAATGTGTTTTACAAGAAACCAGGGATATAGAATCAGAGTTTTCTGATAACGAGCCAATGCAAGTGGATCTGGCAGGAGATTTATCTGACCAAGAGATGGACTGTACACTTTGCATTTCTGAAAGTTTAGAGCAGGGGTTCTCAACCCTGTCCTCGGGACCCACCTAGCCAGTCGGGTTTTCAGGATAACCACAATGAATATGTTTGAGAGAGATTTGCATACACTGCCTCCATTATATGCAAATCTCTCCCATGCATATTCATTGTGGTTATCCTGAAAACCCGACTGGCTAGGTGGGTCCCGAGGACAGGGTTGAGAACCCCTGGTTTAGAGTCACTGCCAGACTTGTGATTGGGTGAATTGCCAGCAGAGCATTCTATATTTGTTTGAGCACCTCCATTCCTGTGACGTATAACAGTTTTTGTTTTGAACCCTGAGTTTGTTTTCTACCTGAATTAAGGACATTTGCTTTAAAGTTGTAACCCACTATTTAGAACCACTGTGAAAAAGGGAAATAAAAGCCTTATTAATTCCCACCACTCAGCTTGATTGTTTCATTGAAGATTGGAGCTAAAGCAACTACAAGGACCAAGAGCCATTTGGGCATTTAGAAGACTCTCCAATCTTAACCTTATATTTTTGTGTCCCACCTGCCCTGGCGTCCACTGGCCACCAGGGAAGTGTTGCTGACACTCCGAACAACATGAATAGATGGTCCGACTTGCAAAAAACTTCTGAAACCTTTAAGTACTGTCGCAACAACTGCTTTACCTCCAAACAGTGCAAACTTCGGTACAAGTCGCTTCCCCCCAGCGAACCGAGCACTGGCAGAGACACCGTTTGAATTAGGTGGAAGGAAACACCACCTTAGGCAAAAAGAACAGAACTGGTCGCAACACCACCTTCTCTCTGGAAAAAGACAAGAATGGTTCCCTACCTTATAATGCTTGCAACTCCGAAATGCGCCTCGCCAAACTGATGGCAACCAAAACCACGGTCATTAAGGTCAAGTCTTTAACTGAGTCCCGGTGCAAAGGCTCAAAGGGAGCTTTGGATAACGCTCCTAACACCCAATCGAGATCCCGTGATGGAACGACAACTCTACGCCAGGAACGCAGACTGGTTATTGCTTTAAGAAAGCACCACACAACAGCATGAGCGCCTGGAGCAATGCCTTGGACTGTGCCTCGAGAGCACGAAAAAGCTGCCCGCTGTACTCTTAAGGAACTGGCTGCAAGACCCTTATCAAACCCATCTTGCAGAAAGCTTAAGATCAAGGGAACGGAAACCTTAGACGCCCGAACTTGCCACTCCAGTCCTACATCATACACGGCCATATGTAGGAGACGTGGACTGTTTTTATTTTGTACACAATGGTTCGTTCATACCACATACAGGATTATTTGTTCAGGACTCTGTGAAGTAGAACATTGTCCAAAAATAAACCCAAACACAAAAATGGTTGTTTAAAGGTTCTCTATAGTTCAGGATACACAGTCTTTAACAGCAAGGATATTGCATTCCCTTTTTAGCCTTGCTGGCTAAAGCACAAAAACAAAATTAAATTCAATGTCTGTGGTAGTTTAGCTTCTATTCAGCTTCAAACCTTTCTTGGCTACCTTCCAAGTAAACAGATATAATCCAGGGGCAAAAGAAAGCTTTTTTATAATAGCTACTTTAGCTTACCCCAGTGTCCTTATTCCAGCAGCAGGTGATTAACAAGCTTATCACAGCTCCAGACTTGCTCCTTAGTCCCCGTAAACTTCCCCTTTACAAACACGAGGGAATCACAGCCACCCTGCTTGTGGACTATGGGTACCTTTTTCCTGGAAGACCTTCTTTCAAGACTGGCTTGTTTTCTTTATGTTCCCAGTTTAAAGCTTGGCAAAAGGAACAGTCCATGGGAGTGTCCTCATCATTCAGCTTCACCTCGGGCTCTCCCAGCTGTATAGGTTCTGACTCCCCGTCTCGCTCACAGTGCTCAGCTAACAGCCTCCCGGGGGATCTTGGAGTCTCCCTTGTTCCTGGCTCCAAACTCTCCTGCAGACGTGGTATATGCCAATTAGCACTTTCTTCTCCTGGAAGCTCAGTTCCTCTGCTCTGCTCTGCTCAGCACCAGTCAAGCTTCCCTTGCTTGTGTCTGTGCCTCTGCTCGTGTCAGCCTGGCTTCCTGCTTCTCTTCCCCCTCTCTCATACTCTGGCCTAGGTTTATACTTCCAGGGCTCTAGCTCCAACTCCTCCCTACCCAGGTGACGGCAATCAGCCCGACTTCGGGCAGCTGAGTGCTTGGAGAATTCCCTGCCATAGGGGCTCTGGGCCCTGTATCCTCTCCCCTTCATTCCACTAGGGGGAGCATGAAATGTGGGCCATGTGGAAGTTTTCTAATTCCTGGAGGCATTTGTGGCTTTCCTACCCTGATTTGGTAAAAGGGGGCCCTTTATTAGGGTGAATTCCCTGTCTCTTTGTCCTTCTCCCAGACTCCGGATAGGCCTCCTTGCCACAAGTGGTATTGCTATACCAGAAAGGGGTGTTATTCCATGGACCTGCCATTTCCCTTCATTTCTTGGAGCATCCATCACAACCGGAACTGGTCTTCATTTGCCATTAGCTTAGGGTCTTACCTGATCTGTATCTTCTTCCCAACTATTACACAGGCACTAATCATCCTGAAGCCACCAGCTACAGCTCCCTACAGACCCCAGCAATGTCTAGCCACTAGACCTTGCTGTTGAATGTTGACCGAGATTCCTTTTCTCCTGGAGTTTCAAAGGGTACCTCTGCAGTAACCCCTGACAGAGGAGGAGACATTGGTCCAGCAATCCAATCCCAGACTTCTGTGTCTCAGTGCACCGCACTCCAGTTAAACCAATGTCCTCATTCAAAAGTAAAATTAATATATTTTTTTAACCAACAAGCATCCAATGCTTTGATTAATACGCGCTACCACCAGTGTGGCTGAGAAGAGAAATATTTGCATTAGAAAGATAGTCTTAAGTGTATTTGTAATGGAGTAGCCAGGCCCAATGTATAAGCCTGATGGCAGAGATCTCTAGCACATTGAGGTCTGATAGCACAAATGCTATTTCGCAAGAACCAGGAAGAAGGAAAAATAAATCTTAGCCGAAACTTTGATGGACATCATGCCACTTATACAAAATAGAAAGACCGCAGGGATTTTACTTGTACATAAACAATTTGACACTTCGGCATTGCAGTTCAAATGTCTATAGAAATTTGAAGTGAAGGTACCGGATACCTCGGAGCAACAAATTGCAATCAAGGGAATCCAGGAAGTCCGCAAATGGAAACTCAATTAACGAATGACTATTTTTTTTTTCGGTAACAAATAATTGTCCCCACAAAACATAAGAGAACACAGAAACCAGTTTCTCTGGACCTTCACCATGGATTAATTTATTTTATTTATTTACATTCTCTTATATACCGCGCTATTCTGCATCAGTGTGGTTTACATTGAACAAACTGAAATTACACTGAACAGGGCATTATAACTTGGAGATAACTATTTTACAGGGAACATGGGCTATGGAGGGTTAAGTGGCTTGCCCAAGACCACAAGGAGCACCTGTGGGACTAGAAACCCCAGTCCTTCTGGCCCAAGGTTGCTGTCCTCTAGTGGGATTTGAACCCCTGACCTTCCGGCCTGAAGTACCTTGCCCCAACCACTAGGCCACTCCTCCACTCCAATAAATTTGTCCAACAAGGGAACTGCTCCCGCACTACCATTATCCAGCGCCACTGCTAGGGCAGAGATACTGACCCAGACAAGACGACAACGACGAGAACCCATTTTTCCATTAATTTAAATTGAACTAAAACCCAAAGGTACAAAAAGAATTCTTGAGACCAGGTTCCCCCAGGATCCGCACTGTGTATGTGTTGAACAGCCAAGCAGCGTCAGACTTGGTCAACCTCTGGATGGGAAAACTCCATAGCCCTGACACTAAAAAGTGCCGCAACATTTGCTCTTACTCGATGCTGCTTGCAAGGAACCCCAGGGAATGACGCTGTCCCCCCCACAGAAACCTCCGCCGCTGCGATCAGCCACCTTGCGCTCCGCGGTGCTGCCCTGATGCACGGGCAGCTACCGCCGAGAGGGCCTTCTTGCACTGGCTGCTTTATTTATTTATTTTTTTAAATGGGTGGTCCGGGCAATGTGCATGGACCACGTGTCGGGTCCGTAAAAGATAGTCTGGCACCGGAACCAAGGAGACATTAGAGAGCCCCACAATACCGCCCATGGGAGCAGGGCAGAGCTAATAGTAGCCCTATGCTTCTTCTATGTCACACTCTTTTTCTTTTTTTTAAAAAGGTCGGCCAAAAACACATCTGCCAATTAAAAGAAACAAATTGAGGGCAAATCAAATACAGCCTTCGTTGTGCTAAGACCCGCTGAGCGCTGAATCACGGTGAGCCGACACATGGCAGAAGCCCACCAGCAAAATGGCTGCCACTTCCACACGGACCCCAAAATGGCGCCAAAACTCGCTGCCAGATCTGAAATTCGGGTTCTGTCTGTGGCCCATGCCCGGCGCGGCCGCCTGCTCCGAACTTCCCCACAAGCAAATAGAGAATTTTCATTCACCGCGAGCAGCCCTGCTCAAGCCCACACAGCGCCGCTCATCACAGGAGCAAGTGTACCGCCGCAGAGCAAGCTGGCCTCTCTCCTGCACCTCACCGCGATCAACAGCGGCCGACCATGACCTCTGAGAAAAAATGGTTTTGTGCAGTGCAGGGCTCTCCTCCATAAAGCCTTGGAGGAGAAAACTGTCAGATGAAGCGGACCTGTTGCCAGGAAGGAGAGAGAAGGGAAACCACAGGGGCTGTTTTCTTTTAAAGACATAGTACTTCAAGAAAAGAACAAAGGTAAAGGTATCAAAGGAAAAGCAAAAGCTGATGCTACACTAAATGCTCCTTATCAGTTTCTCTAGTGAGCCTAGCACCTAGGCTCACTACGTCCTATTGCTGCATGGAGACTGGACACACTGGGGCTGATGGGAGAGACCAGCAGGCTATATCCAGTGATGTCACGATTTTGACATGCCCAGTCTCCATGCTGCACAACCCAGAGGTGGAAAACTGAACTGGAGGAACGATAAGGAAAGGCTGTTAGTGTAGCTGGTTTTAAAAAAGGTTTGGACAAGTTCCTGGAGGAAAGGTCCATAAAGCATTATTAAAGGGGACCTGGGAAACCCATTGCTTGCCCTTGGACAAGCATTGTGGAACCTGCCAGATACCTGTGACCTGGATTGGCCACTGTTGGAAACAGGATACTGGACTCGATGGACCTCTGTCTGACCCAGTATGATGTTTCTTATGTTTATATTTAGGTTCCCAAAACGGTAAACAGGTTCCACAATGCATGTCCTGGGGTAAGCAGACCACGGTCTTTTCAGTAGCCAAAATAGGAAGGAAAATTGGTTCAATTTCATCTCTTATCCTGTTAAGTCTATTGAGCAGCCAGAAAATTGGAAGGAACTCCTTTTGTAGTTCACAAGATGTAACACATATGGGAAATGTATCAAGTTATGCCTGTGGCACCCAATATGATGGGAAATATCTGTAACCGTTTCTTGGTCTCCGCATCCCTTGGTACTTGAACTTCATTTCATTTCATGTCCTCCAGTTTTGGAGCTTTCCTTTCTTTGAGAAAAGTTTGTTTGCTTATGAATACCTTTGAACTCTTTAAAAATCTGTATCATATCTCCTGCTTCTCCTTTCTTCTATGTTATATATAGTCAGATCTTTATGTCTGTCCCCTAGTGTTTAACACCATACCATTTGGTCACACTTGCGTCAAATCCTGTTTATTTTATTTATTTATTTAGTGTACATTTGTATCCCGCTGCTTCCAGCGATCAGCAGCGGTTGCTATACATGGTGAGAGTGGCTGTACCGGCCATGAATTAGAAATATATACATTGCGATTAGGGAGGGAGAGGTAGTGCACAGCAAACATAGGGTTACAGATTACAGTTGATTGACGTTATTTATTTAACTAGTTTTATATCCCGCCTTTTCCTTCAATCAAAGCAGTTACAATACATTACGAGGTTACAAAGGCAAGGAAAACATACACTACTTTATCATTACATCAAAGTAGTGACAAATGGCAAAACAAAAAATATGGTACATACATTACATAGGCATACCGGCAAACAAAACACATCCATGGAGCAGCTGCTTCCTTAGTCCTGCACGGTCCTGCACCAAAGGGCCCTCTGGCGAGGCCCTCATGCGCAAGCCCACTCCTGTGCTGGCAGTTAGAGGCAGTTCTTTCACAGCTGATTGGCTATCTCCGGTGGTGGGGCGGGGCACAGAATCAGCTTCTCTTATGGTTGCTGCTGCTGTGTTGGCAGTTAGAGGCAGTTCTTTCACAGCCGTTTGGCTATTTCCGGTGAGAGAGAAAGAGAAGGCATCCAAAATTGAACACAATACTCCAATCGAGGACTCATCAACAGGGCAGGCCCCAGGGTTGGTTCAAGATGTTAGGGCCGTAGGCAAACCTTAAGTCAGGTTGGCAGAATAAATTATTTAGCTTTGAATAACCTACTCTTTGCAGCAGCGTCCCAACTCCTCAGAAGCTGCTACCCTAGGAAGCCACCTAATTTGTCTGATGGTTGGGCCGGTCCAACTCATCAAGCACCCGTATTGTGGTAGGCGAAGGCCTATGATCCATGCTGCTTGAACTAAACAGACAGGCCTAAGCAGCTTGACCTGTAAATGAAGACTGTGGTTAGGCCCAGGGGTATGAACCCCCCCCCCCCACCGAATGCAGCTTTCATAGAATTGAAACTTAACTCAGCTTAACTGAACATAGCTAAGCAGAAACGAAACTTAGAAAAGATAGAAAAACAACTTTAATTGGTACTGATAAGATGTGTGAAGTTTCTGTGAACTAATTAATTCTGCTGAGAGAAGGGTTACAGTGCCCTGCTTTCCCACATGTTCTAGTCAGCTAAGTGACCTTGGAGGAGAATTGTATCAAGAGTCTAAGAACTGTCCATTGTAATGGGGACTGTAAGGGGGGCAACCAGGTGCTGAGCCCAGACCAAGGTCCTCATTGGATGACTACATAATGGTACCGGGACCAATAGATGGGATAGAAGGGGTTACTGGGACCAATGAAAAGTTTGCCTATGTACAGAATGGAGAAGAAAGGTATAAAAATTGTTGTTTTGCTAGAAACCATTGCTCAACCATTTTGAATGTGATTCTGCTTGAGTCTTGTGCACAAATAAATGATTTGGACCTTCTGAACAGACTCCTGGTATTATTGGATTGTTTGCGCTCTGCCGCTACATATTCTTGGTGCGTTGGCCCGGAACGTGTGGTGAGTAGAGGGTATACGAGCTGATATACCACGACTTTCCGCCTCTATAGGTTTGGTCCTGCCGGGCTCGTGCCATTCCAACGTGGGCTCGGCTCCCAGGCGCCACCGGTCCAGTTGCATCGGAGGGAGCTGGGCCAGGCCTCGGCGGGTGCTGGACCCGGTCGGAGCCAACACCTCGAACCCGTGAGGGGAGTCCGAGGTCCAACTCATGCGCTTGCTTGGGAACGGGGACCGGATCCGGTGAGTATAGTGTTTGGAATGTCTAGACGGATGAGTCAGAACTGCAGTCTGTAACTTGGAACTAGTAACTGGCCACTTGTAACTTGTAACTTGGTATTTGGTAAGAGAGCTTGATCACCTCTCAAGACGGTCCGATTAACCCTGCATAGTGTATTCGCGGGGTGAAACTATCGTCTTTTTGATTTTGACTTTGATTTTGAATTTGGTATAGCCTAGTCAGAAAAGACAGGATTGGGCTATTTGGGGAAATGCTAGCATGTTTGTCGTTCTGTGTGTCTTTGTTTTTTGGTATTTCTTGAAACCACGAGTTTCCCTTCTCGTATAATGTAAGATTATATTCGGTTGGGTAAACGCCTAGAGTCAATGTAAAATCAAAGAACATGTCTCACTCATTCAGCCTCCTTCCTACAGCACAGCGTGAGACTGACAAGGGGCGTGTCTGTGCAGAGGTGCCTTTTAACCCTATGAAGGCATGTTTTCAACGTTCTGCTGCTGGGCTAATTGGAGCTTATTTTAGGACAATTATACCTGTTTTTATTTACTTTGTTTTAATAGTGATGTTCATTCTACTATGGTCATGTATTATATACCATTCGATAGGAATATTTAGTCAGAATTTTAGTTTTGAAGGTCGTATTAACCTCATCGGAGCTCCGTAAAACTGTTTTTAGTTATATTCTCTGCTCTGTCTGTATTTTTACGTCAACTGCTCCTGTTATATTATTGTTACCTTTCAGAACTATCCAGGAGGTGAAGGGTCTAGTTCAGTTTTAGTGTGCAGGGTGAGATTACTTACTCTGGTCAGATAGGCTGCTAGGTATCATTCATACATTTGTGGGCTTAGCTTTGCCCTGTGTTTTATGGTTCGAACAGAAATGATAGAGAAACTAAGCAAACTGTTTTTTGGGGTTTTTTTTCCTTTGACCTACAAAGTAATTATTAGATCACGACTTGACACTGATCTAAATGATTCTTGCTAGCATGTCCCTGTGTGCCTGTGAAACTAAGTTGTTTCATTTCTTTCCAGTGAGCGAAGGGGTGTGGCTTTCACACAGCTTGCTAGGGGAAAAAAATGTCTCTTGCTTGTTTAAAATAAAGGACTCATTCAATCAAAGTGTGATAGGAGATGAATTTATAATTAGTTTTCTAGTTATTACTTTACAGCTGTGATAGCTACAGTGACTCTGAAGTTCTTTTGTTTTTGAAGTATATCTGTTGTTTCAAAAACTAACTGACACGGACAAGAGAGAGAAAATAAAGTCTTTTTCCTTTGACCCTTAGAGGTTAAGAACCAGCATTCTGGGTTGGAAGTGTACCAGATTGCAACCTGAGAATGAATGGTTTAAATTCTGAGTGAATAAGAAATTGTGTTAGGATTTTATCTTTGAAATCTGAAAGTTTAAAAAAAAAAAAAAAAGAAGAGTTTATCTTGCGGAGTGTTTGCATTCTAGATATCCACCAACGCAATGGAAAAGTATCCATTTCATGTCTCTTGAATATCTGCTTTCTGAACTGTAAGATTTAATAAAAATAAAATAATAATTTCTTTTACAGAGACATGCAGACTACGGCTGGCAGTTAGTTTCCATGCTAAGTAATTTCATTCCAGTTATACGTAACAGATAGCTATAGTTCTCTCTATAAGAATAGATGTTATAACATGTTGCAAAATAATAGTTTTATATTTTAAGAACTGTATCTAAATTGTCCCTGTTTGGGAAAAAAAGTTGCAATAAGCTTATGTTTTCTGCCTGCCCTATGTTTACAGTAATAATAAGGTTTTTTTAATAAGTTTCTTTTCAAGTATGATCAAAAAGCAGCTCCCTAAGAAGCCCCGGCTCCGTTCAGAGTGCTTAAGGGGGGGGGGAGGGGGCCCAGTCCACCGATGATGCCACCCCCCAGTAGGCGTGAACTAATGTGCCCACAGCAGAGAAGTAAAAAAAAAAAAAAAAAACTCCCGGATAGAGCGTTGCTAGGAGAAACAGTGTGGGCCTAGGGCAGGGGGGGGGGGGGGGAACACCTCCCTGCAGATTCCCAAGTAGTTTGCCAGCCAGTCAGCTGACCAGACTTGTTTAGGTGCCTTTCCCTCTGCCACTGATTTACTGAACTGAAAGCTTTAGGATTTAATTGAACTAATGTACAGTATTATTCAAACCCATCAGTCTTGATAACCCCAAGTGGAATCCAAATAGTGCAGGCAGCCCTCGCTATATGCCCCAATGGATCCAGCAGCCCAGGAGAATTTGCATTTTTGTCAGTCAGTCCCAGAGAGATATAAAACAGAAATTACAGAAACTGGATGGATTTGCGGGCATGATAGTTAATGGAAGTTGATCAGAAAAAATGTGAATTGTTGAATGTGACAGAGAAAGTAAGTGTAAAGATGGAGAAGAGAACAGATCTTCTTGCTGATACTTTAGTTGAATGATGTGGAGGAGGTTATCCTGATCGAAGGAGCAGAGGAAGTAAAAACTGGGTGCGAGTCAGTGCGCCCATTGCAGAGGAGGACATTACAGAAGTGAATGCCCGTATCTTGACTCCACCCCAGGGGGGAGGAGGGAGTACTTGATTTAAAAAAAAATAATATTAAACCGAGCACAGTGTTCTAGCAAGAAAGGGAAGCAGCTATGGAGTAAGCGGCAGCCGGAGAGGGCTACAGCATGAATGAAGACTAGGCCAGACCAGACTCTTAAGTTTTCCTGGGTCCCCAGGAGCCTATGGCCAGTTTGGAAATAGGGGACCAATATATGAACTTTATGGGGGATACAGGAGCAGAATACTAAAGCCAGTAGCCCCTGTGTTTTTCTCGATGCATCACCATTATCAGAGCTACTGGGGCTAAGGCCACAAAGCCTTTTCTGCAGAACCGCATGTGTGAACTAGGGGGACAGAAAATAATGCACTAGTTCCTGTATATGCCTGAGTGCCCTATTCCACTTTTTGGAGCCGAGATCTGCTTGCAAAGCTTCAGGCACAGATATCCTTTGCTGAAGAGAGAGAAATGCAAATGACTGTGAACCCAAAGCCTGCTGGATTGATGGTGCTGACTGTTCCCCGAGAAGAGGAGTGGCAGTTCTATAACACACCCCCAGTCAAGTCAACAAGTTCCTGTATACCCGCCAACCTTATAGCCCCACCTGAAGTATGGGCAGAAGATAACCCACCTGGCCTAGCGAAGAACATAGCCCCTGTCATCGTCACCCTCAAGCCAGAAGCGGAACTAGTGCATGTGAAGCAGTATCCTCTTCCCTGACCAGCCATTGCAGGAATCCACTGTCATTTAATGAAACTGCTAAAGTATGGACTTCTCAAGGAATGTCAGTCACCTTGGAACACTCCCCTTCTTCCTGTTAAGAAGCCTGGGACAGGTGATTACCGCCCAGTGCAGGATCTAAGAAGAATGAATGATGCAGCTGAAACTATACACCCAGTGGTACCAAAATCCTTATATTCTCTTGGGACTGATCTCTGCTGAAGCTACACACATTTCACCATTCTGGACTCAAAAGATGTTTTTTTTTCTGCATACGTTTAGCCCAAGACCCCACTACAGGAAGGCGGGGCCAACTCACCTGGACAAGATTACCTCAAGGATTCAAGAACTCGCCTCACTCAGCAAAAGATTTGACAAGTTATCCAGTAATTCCAGGAGAAAGAATTCTACTTCAATATGTGGACAATTTGCTCATAACCACCAACTCAGAAAGTGAATGTCTACAGGCCACCAGTGAACTCTTGCACCTTTTTAATGAGGCTGGATACAAAGTCTCAAGAGCCAAGGCGCAATTATGTCAAACCAGTTAAATACCTAGGATTCCCGTTGTCCAATGGAATTCGACGCCTGGGACCCTTACCAGAACGCACAGAAGCTGTATGCAGTATTCCTATTCCAACCACCAGGAGGCAAGTGAGAGCCTTCTTGGGTGCCACAGGGTACTGTTGTATATGGATCCCCAATTTTGCGCTGCTAGCAAAACCATTGTATCACATTGTATCAAGCTACCAAAGGAATGGAAAAGTCTCCATTGGAATGGGGACTTGAACAGGATGCAGCCTTTTGATCTTTGAAAACCGCTCTGATGTTATCACCAGCTCTGGGTCTACCAGATGTCCAGAAAACCTTTCAGTCTCTATGTTCATGAGTCACAAGGAAATGTTCTAGGAGTATTGACTCAATCTCTTGGACCTTATTTGAGAAGCTGTTACAGCTACAGCCCTCCTAGTGAGCAAAACTAACAAGATCACTTTGAGACAGAATCTTCCAGTTACTGTACCACACTCTGTTCTAACCAATATGAAATACAAAGGAAACTACTAGCTAACAAATCTGCGAATGTTGAAGTATCAGAGTATGTTGCGTGAAAACCCCCAGATACAACTGAAGGTCAGTCAAGCTTTGAATCCTGCTATGTTGTTACCAGTTGGTCTTGATCCCCTGATCATGACTGTTTAGAAATTATGGACACTGTATTCTCAAGCCGCCTGGATTTGACTGATGTCCCTCTGGAGAACCCTGAACAGACTTTCTTTGTGGCTGAAGGCAGTTTCATCATCAATGGACATTGTTGTGCTAGATATGCAGTGGTGACCCCTGATTTGGTAGTTGAGTCCTCAGCCCTGGCCCCAGAAACTTGACCAGAGAAAGCTGAACTGATAGCTCTCACTAGAGCACTAACAATAGGAAAAGGGCTCTGTCTAAATGTGTAC
The DNA here is from genome assembly GCA_033557465.1 of Ichthyophis bannanicus. Lineage (NCBI taxonomy): Eukaryota > Metazoa > Chordata > Amphibia > Gymnophiona > Ichthyophiidae > Ichthyophis > Ichthyophis bannanicus. The sequence continues at coordinate 1,291,189 of JAWIIG010000036.1, read as the reverse complement.
CCAGATTTCAAGTATGCCCTTACAACCTTGTATGCACATGGGACCCTGTACAAATAATGAGGGTGGATAACCTTAGGAAGCAAGTCCATTAAGTATGGCCCCAAGATATTGACATTATCAGGTGCATACTACCTACAGCTTTCAAAACTTTAGGAAAAGTAGACTGTATGAATAGAACCTTGAAATCTCAGTTGTCCAAACTTTGCCAAGAGGTTTACCTGAAGTGGCTCCAGGTTCTTCCTATAGCCCTTCTTAGGATATACTTAGCCCCTGCTAAGTCTTTAGGAGTTCCCCCTTTTTGAGATTCTGAGAATCTGTAGCCTATTTATAGGGAATAAAAGGAGATGTGAGACAGATAGGATCTGAAATTATTAGGCATGAACTGAAGATTGGAGGGTCGCCAACGTAACACCAATTTTTAAAAAGGGTTCCAGGGGTGACCCGGGAAATTACAGACCGGTGAGCCTGACGTCAGTACCAGGGAAAATGGTAGAAACCATCATAAAGAACAAAATTACACAGCATGTAGATAGTCATGGCCTAATGGGAGACAGCCAACATGGCTTTAGACAAGGAAGATCTTGTCTTACTAATCTGATCTGTTTTTTTGAAGGTGTGCATAAACAGGTAGACAAAGGTGAGTCGGTTGATATAGTGTATCTGGACTTTCAGAAAGCTTTTGACAAGGTCCCCCATCAGAGACTTTTGGCAAAGCTAAAAAGTCATGGGATAGGAGGCAGTGTACTATTGTGGATCGGGAACTGGTTAAAAGATAGAAAGCAGAGGGTAGGGCTAAATGGCCAATATTCCCAATGGAAAAAGGTGAATAGTGGAGTACCCCAGGGATCTGTACTGGGTCCGCTACTTTTTGACATATTCATAAATGACCTGGAAAAGGGAATAACTAGTGAGGTTATCAAATTTGCAGATGACACAAAACTGTTTAAAGTTGTTAAAACCCAAGAGGATTGTGGAAAACTGCAGGAAGATCTGGATAAATTGGAAGACTGGGCATCCAAATGGCAGATGAAATTTAATGTGGACAAGTGCAAAGTTATGCACCTAGGAAAGAACAACCCACACTATAGTTACACGATGCAAGGCTCCACATTAGTAACCACCACCCAGGAAAAAGATTTAGGAGTCATCGTGGATAACATGTTAAAACCCTCCGCCCAGTGTGCAGCGGCGGCCAAGAAAGCAAATAGAATGCTAGGTATCATAAGGAAAGGGATGGAGAATAAAACAAAGGATATTATAATGCCTCTGTATCGCTCCATGGTACAACCGCACCTTGAATATTGTGTGCAATTCTGGTCACCGTATCTTAAAAAAGACAGAGTTATTAGAAAAAGTACAGAGAAGAGCCACCAAATTGGTGAAGGGGATGGAAGGCTACTCCTATGAAGAGAGGCTAAAAAGGTTAGGGCTCTTTAACCTGGAAAAGAGACGGCTGAGGGGAGATATGATAGAGGTCTATAAATTAATGAATGGAGTGGAACGGATAAACGTGGATCAATTGTTTACGCTATCAGAATATAGAAGGACTAGGGGACATGTAATGAAGCTACGGGGTAAACTATTTAAGACAAATAAGAGAAAATATTTCTTCACTCAACGTGTAATCAAACTCTGGAATCTGTTACCGGAGGATGTAGTAAGGGCTGTTAGTATAGCTGGGTTTAAAAAAGGTTTGGACAAGTTCCTGGAGGAAAGGTCCATAAACCACTATTAAAAAAGGGACCCAGGATATCAATGCTTGACCTAGTACAAGCAGTGCAGAACCTGTGTCTTTTGGGGAAACTGCTAGGTACGTATGACCTAGATTGGCCACTGTTGGAAACAGGATACTGGGCTTGATGGACCTCGGTCTGACCCAGTATGGCATTTCTTATGTTCTTATGATTTTAAGTTCTGTTTTGCAGAGTCTTCATACCTGGGTACACAATCGATTACCCATCAATTTGCCTGAACCCCTGCATCCTTTCAAGCCTTGAGTCTCGGTGTGGATCAAAGAGTGGAGAAGGATACCGTTAGCCCTGCATTGGAAGGGACCCTATGTTGTCATCCTGTCAACTCCAACTGCAGTAAAAGTCGCAGAATTCGAACTTTGGATCTATCATAGTCGAGTAAAGCCAGCAACTGTTTCTGAACCTGATCACTGGTCTACTGTACAGCATCCTGAGACTCCATTGCGCCTCACCCTACGACAACAGCCACGGACCTAAGACTTATTGGTCCCTCGGAAACTGCACTATTTCAAGACTGTCCGTTTATCTGAAGGTAAGCCTCGCATCTGGAGAAAGCTGCAATCATCAGAAATAGACTGTGTTGTGTTAAGAAATTGAGTCTTCTAAGAGACTGTGTTCAAATGCTCTCAGAACAAAAACTGTTTTGATCTCCTAAAAAGTGAACTGCTCTAAGGAGGCAATAATAGCCTGAGAGACTGTACTATGATATTTTAAGAACCTGAGACATCCCAGAGGACAGTGATACTTTGGAATCTACAGCCCTACTCCTGCCACAAAGCTGGTAGGTCTACGTACGGCAGAAGCTCGAGGATCTACAATCAACTCTACATCTGTTATCTGTTGTGGATGCCGACAGTTCCACCAATTTTCCAGAGACTATGCCCATTATGAATTCTTATTATTGCTTTATTTCGGCAGCAGCCTTGGGGTGCTTTGAAATGACTTTTGCTTTACCTCCCTGTGCAGTCTGTATAAGTACCACGCGAACTGGGCTGAAGGTTCCTCATGCCTCCCAGAACTTGTTTCTTGAACTTGCTGGAGCAGTAGCATCTAGTCTCCACATTTATGACTGTTTCTTTGTGGAGGAGCCAAGATGGGAGATCAGTGGCCCTGGGAGGCTCAAGAACTGAATTATTCCATCCCCTACAATCAGACTGATTTACATACTACTACTGGTGAGTGGGTATTGGCCCATCCCATTGTTGACAGTTTGTGTTTTGTTCGCACCGGACCACAATTTGCTATGAAGATTGGACAGCTGGACTGTCTAACTTAGAAGTTTTACAACAGCACAACAAAGAAGACATCTTGGTGGTCCGGCATAAATGCTCCTGAACCTTCTACTCCTTTAGTTCTTTTTCCCACTCTTGCCAAACTATGGACTCTGACTATCTGCTTGTTGCTCCCTTGTTTCTTGCCACTTTGCTTGCGAATGATAACTTCCGTTATTAATAACACTGTAGAGCAGATACTAGCTATGTGAAACTACTACCCTATACCACAGAGTGATACCTTTACCTAGTATTATGTGATTTGATTCTCACCCTTTCTCACTTGCGGGTGAGAATAATCAAAGGGGGGAATGTGGTAGGCGAAGGCCTATGATCCATGCTGCTTGAACTAAACAGACAGCTTGACCTGTAAATGAAGCCTGTGGTTAGGCCCAGGGGTATGAACCCCCCCCCCCCCCCGAATGCAGCTTTCATAGAATTGAAACTTAACTCAGCTTAACTGAACATAGCTAAGCAGAAACGAAACTTAGAAAAGACAGAAAAACAACTTTAATTGGTACTGATGTGTGAAGTTTCTGTGAACTAATTAATTCTGCTGAGAGAAGGGTTACAGTGCCCTGCTTTCCCACATGTTCTAGTCAGCTAAGTGACCTTGGAGGAGAATTGTATCAAGAGTCTAAGAACTGTCCATTGTAATGGGGACTGTAAGGGGGGCAACCAGGTGCTGAGCCCAGACCAAGGTCCTCATTGGATGACTACATAATGGTACCGGGACCAATAGATGGGATAGAAAGGGTTACTGGGACCAATGAAAAGTTTGCCTATGTACAGAATGGAGAAGAAAGATATAAAAATTGTTGTTTTGCTAGAAACCATTGCTCAGCCATTTTGAATGTGATTCTGCTTGAGTCTTGTGCACAAATAAATGATTTGGACCTTCTGAACAGACTCCTGGTATTATTGGATTGTTTGCGCTCTGCCGCTACAGTATAAGAGCATTACCATCATCTTCTTTCGGCTGGTTATACCCCTCTCTCTCTAACCCATAATTGTTCTGGCTTTGGCCTTGCTTATTTCACCACCTTAATCATTTCAGACATTATAACCCGGAGATCTCTGTCCTGGTCCATACTATTTAAAAAAGTAATGGAAAAGATTCTGTTGCCGGCCAAAACCCATATATGATCCCTTGAGTCGCTTGTGAAATTATTTCATTAACATAGTCGCGCATCAACGTAAACAGAACTGGTGAGAGACAATGGGTAAAAATTTAACAGCACATCACTGTTTAACTAATCTAAAAAAAAATAAATGGGGGGAAAAAAAAGAAACTAAAATAATCTTCCACATACCCAAAATAAGAAACTTTTGCCTTACGATCGCACTCGCTTTCAACGCTTTCTAGTCCCTCCCTGGCGCGCGCCAATGACGTACACGCGCAGCCTAACTGGACACCATACTAGATACTACGTCATTACTAGCGTTGCGTATAACGTTGTGGCGGCGTGAGGTGAAAGACTGAGATCGGTTCCTTCTCTACACACTTTTTCCGACGGATTTTGCTACTAATTGGTGGTGTGTTATCTTTGTCCCGCCCTTTGATTGTGTCGTCAGTTCCGGTTGACGGAAAGGCCGTTACATTCTGGCGCTGAGAGAGATTGGAGGTGCGAAAGAAAGAGCATGTTGGAGCTCTTTAACTGTACAGGTGAGCAACGGTGTGAGTGCGGAGGGTGCTGTATCTGTATTTGGTTTTTCAGGGTGGAGTTTGGTCGGTATTGGTGAGGATGAGGGTGTGTGTTTATATATAGATATGCACGCACGCGCAGGCATAATGATAGCTCTGTCCCCCGCCCCTCGGGTGTCTTTGTGGGCGGCTATGCCGCTCTCCTGTGCTGCTGTCTCCTTACATTGTAACATAACTGTATAGCGAGTCGTAGTTGTGATACCGCTTTATCCTTCTTTCCCATTTTAGAGTTTGCGTAAAAATATTTGGTATAAAGGACAATGCTTTTACAGTCGTAAGCCACAGAAAGGGCAAATACAGTGACAGAAAATACATAAGATCTCACCTCTTGCATTTTCTTGCTCCCTTACTTCTCTCCCACTTTCCTCTAATTCTAGTTCTCTAGCCTTTCCTTCCCACCTCAAGTTTTCTCTTATTTCCATTTTAAGTCCTCTTCCTCCACTTTCCTTTCCCAGTGTTCTCTCTTCGCTCCCTAATGGCCTCTTCCTGGGCTATCTCATCCCCTCCCATTCTCAAGTTCTCTTCACTCACTCCTGCTACCCTCCAGTGGTCCTTTCTGGGTCTTGTTCCCATACTTCACCAGTTCTAAGGCATTTCTCTTGGTCATGTGGTGTTTTCTGTGAGGTAGGCACATCTTTTTCTTTCTATCAAGGCATTGTTTCCAGGGTATGCTTTCTATCCTTAGTTCGGTCTTTAGGGGATTTGTTTCAAAAGAATATGGTTAAGTTTGTTTGGAAGGACCATGAGCTGTGGACAATAGGTAAAAACTTGTACACCTGGTGGTAGGATATTCTACCTCTCTGGATGTTATAATGTGCCTTTCCTCTTATCTCTTCTATTTCTTTAACTGTCATTGTATCTCTTATTCTGTCTTTTCATATTTTCAGTAACATTTTATGTATTATTGTAAACAGCTCTGATGCTTTGTCCTGAGCGGTATATCAAATGTAATAAACATAAACATTAGTAATCTGAATGTGGTTTTGTTTTTTTACTTTTTTTCACAATTTAATATGTATCAGAGTATCTAATGGACCTTGGTCTCCTTTAAGGCTTTTTCCAGAGAGGGTGATCTGAGGGTGATGTAGGACCACGTGTGGAGACTCTTTGTGGGGCCTTGTTTGCATAAATATTTGCATATCTTAATTGACCTCGTTTGCATAAAACTAGTTTTTTATTTTAAAATGTATAAGCTACTCATCGGTAATCCTAGATGGCTTCCAAACATATGCAGTTTCTTAAAACGGATATTACAATGAAATAAACATAACGATCATTAATCAAATTTAACTTAAAGCCACTTTGTCATGCCCCCAGAATCAAGCCATCATAAATATCTGTGCACTGGATTTATTTTGCTATGACTGGATTATTGATGAGGAGGGAAGATAGAAAATGAGAAGCACTAATCCTGGTACTCATGAATTCAGGCTGGATTGGACCATGCTAGAGCTGGAAAAGTCCAGAAATCAGTAGTAATAAAGTTGTCAGGCTACTGAACAAAATTTAAATTAACATTCCCTTTAGAATTTGAGATTTGCTTGTATCGGAACTGACAAAATATTTTGAATTTCAGTCTGGCAGTATCAAGAACACAAAACTACAAATCTCAGACAATCCATATTCCAATATGCCCCAACAACACCCTAGAGTTGACTACACATCAAGAACCCAGAGTAAAGGACCCATAGACCAAATCTGCTATTTCATAACTGCACTAGAAACATAGGCCATGTGGTCTTTTTGTGCTTGTCATATTTCTATCTAGTCTACCCTTCCATGTCAACTACAATAGTCTCCTTTTTACCTTTAGAGATTCTCTGTTTGTCGCATGCTTTTTTTGAATTCAGATACTGTCCTCGTGTCCACCACCTCCACTGGGAGACTATTACACACATCTACCACTCTTTCCGTAAAGAAGTATTTCTGCATATTACTCTGGAGTCTCTTCCCTTTCACTCTCATCCTATGTCCCTTTCTAGCAGAGCTTGCCTTCAATTGAAAAAGATCCTCTTGTTCATTTATGCCTCGGAGGTATTTAAAGGTCTCTATCATATCGCCCCATCCTGCCTTTCCTCTAAAGTATACATATTAAAATCTTTAAATCTGTCCTTTATTTTAGTAGCTACCCTCTGCACAGACTCCAACCTGCATATATCCTTTTGAAGGTGCGGTCTCCAGAATTGCACACAATGCTCCAAATGAGTTCGCACCAGAGACTTTTATATAGAGGCATTATCACCTTTTTTTCTGCTGGCCATTCCTCTCCCTATACACCCAAGCATCCTTCTGGCTTTCACAAGTCGTCTTTCCTACTTGTTTAGCTACATTTAGATCATCAGACATAGACACAATTATACCAAGGCCCCGCTCTTCTTTTGTGGACAGAAGTACCTCACCCCCTACATTATTACAGCTCCTTTTTTTTAGCATTAAATTTCAATTGCCAAATTCTAGACCATTCTTCAAGCTTAGCTAGATCCCTCCTCATGTTAGCGACTCCTTCCTTTGTGTCTACTCTATTGCAGATTTTGTTATCATCCGCAAAGAGGCAAACCTTACCAGACAGTCCTTCTGAAACTCACAATAAGGAGCATACCCAGAACAGGGTGGCGCTGTGAATATTGCAGTGGAACCTAGAACATCCATATACCTATTGGGGAAAATTGAACAAATCAGATTCCTAGAAACTCCATACAAAGAGTACCTGATCTCAGCCACATACTTAGCACAGTTTAGTAAACATACCCCTAACTGTTAACCTGTGCTATTTGCAACTATGTCCCATTGAATAACATAGGACCTAGCTGAAAACAGCACGAATTAACCATTCCTTATCGTTCCGCCAGGTCAGTCCTCTACCTCTGGGGTTGTCAATCTCCTCCTGCAGCTAGGAGACTGGTTTGTCAGAATGATGACATCACTGGATATAGCCTGCTGCACTCCCACTTGCATCCCAGTGTAACCAGTTTTCTTGCAGCAGGAGGACTTGACGAGCCTTAGGAGAGGCTCTTTGGAGGAATGGATAAGGAGCCATAGGGTGTTAGTTTAGTGGCTTGTACTTAGGTCTCTTTGTGTTTAAAAAACAAAACAAAAACCTTAACCGGTTCCATCAGAGCATTAGCCTTAGCCCAGCTGCTCATTCACAGTAAGCAGTGACAGGAAGAAAGGCTTTCTTGCACCCTGCCTGAGTCGGTGCTCTGTTTTTCTGCTTAAGGGGTTCTGACTCAGGTCTATTCGGGTCCTCTCCCCTTCTCCCGCTTGGCCCGGAAGCCTCACCTCCCTGACTCTACGGGGGTGAGTCCTTCTCTGTTGCTGTGCACCGCGGAGCTACTGTCTCTGAGCTCCGCGGTTGAAGAGCTGGCAGCATACAGCGTCCTTTTTATGGGCCCGGGTTTCCCGACACTCTTGTCGTGCAGAGCTGTGTGACTGGTGCGGTAAGTCTGACGCCGGCTCCCAGCTGCTTCTCTTCGCAGGGCCGCACCGCTCCGGCAGCAGGGAGCTTCGGAGCTTGGGCGCCCTTTTTGTATTTCCTTCGGTGGCCATTTTGGGAGTCACGCTGCAGCCGCGTGGCAGCTGCTTGCCCTCCATTTTCCCTTAGCGGTTTTAATTTCTTTGATTTCTTTAATTTCCTTAGTTTCTTTAATTTCTTACCTTCTTTTCAGTTATTTTAATTTCGCCTTGGGTGTAGTCTCCGTTGCTTCGGTCGGCCCCTCAGGGGGGGGGGCGGCTGCAGGGAGTGCATTGCTCTGACAACCTTCTCAGTTACAATAGAAGACAGAAAACAAAAAGGGACCAAGGCAGAAAGCCCCCATAATACCAGGAGGACGTAGCCAGCGTGCCTGGCCGGCTTTGCTCAGGGCAGGGCTGTCTGGCTGCGGGCTCCGGAGTTTGCTTAGCTCCGGAGTTTGCTTATGGCTGCCCGGCCTCAGTGCCCTAGTGTGTGCAGAGGCTGTGCTGCCCTTTCTTCGGCGGTTGAGTTGCAAATTGAGGCCCCGGAGGCGCAGGTTCTGCCGGTGGTGGTGGAGCCTGCTCCAGCGCGCCTCTTGGCGCCAGAGGCGGACTCGGAGGAGCGGGCAGGGCCCTCTGGGCTCCCTCCATCAGACCCGGAGTCCAGCCTTGGTCTTTTTAGCCCGAAGTTTGTTCTCCTTATGCATAAGGCGTTTTGTCTGTGACAGCAGGGCAAGCGGTCGCGCTCGGAGACGCCGGCGGTCCAGCCTCCGCCTCTAGTGGCGGAAGGAGGGCTGGATGCTGACTCTCCAGCCCCGAAGCGGGCGAAGCTGTCCGAGCCGGTGGAAGGTGTCTGGCCGGAGGCTGACGATCCTGAATGGGATCCCGAAGAGGGATCACAGGACCTGGAGGAAGGTGAGATTCCGCAGCCAGAGGATCAGGCTAAAATCATTAGGGTGTTCCGCAGGGAGGAGTTGGCGGCCTTGATTGCAGAAACCTTGCAAATCTTGAACCTTACGCCACCAGCAGCGGCAGAGGACGACGTGGAAGATCCGGTCATTCAGGCGGTTCGTCAGACACAGGTGGTGTTTCCTTTGCACCGTGTGGTGGAGAAGATTTCAGGATGAATGGGATAAGCCGGAAGCGGGGTTGCGAGGAATTCGGACGCTTAATCGGTTGTATCCCTTGGCGGATTCTGCTAAGGAGCGGTTCCATGCCCCGCGCATAGACGCTGTAGTCTCCGCGGTTACGAAGAAAACCACGATTCCGGTTGAAGGAGTGCGGCCTTGAAGGATGCCCAAGACCGTAAGGTTGATGGTCTGCTAAAGCAGGTTTTTGAAGTGGATTCTATTTCGCTTCAAGCATCCATCTGCGGAGCTTGGGTGGCCCGAGCGTGTTTACGCTGGGCGCAGCGGCTCTGCCAGTCATCGCACATCGTCCCGGAGGAGATGAAGGAGTTGGAAGTTGGATCGCTTAGAGTCCGGTGCAGCCTTCCTCGCCGACATCCGTTATGATTTGGTTAGAGCTCTGGCCAACAGCACAGGGTCCGTGGTGGCTGCCCGGAGGTCTTTGTGGCTCTGCAATTGGGCAGCGGATGGCTCTTCCAAGTCCCGCCTCAGCAAGCTTCCCTTTAAGGGTGGTCTGCTGTTTGGAGAGGACTTGGATAAGTTGGTGAAGGATCTCGGTGAGTCCAAGGCGGGTCGGCTGCCTGAGGACAAGCCGAAGCAATCCAAGCCCGGCCAGGGCGGTCGGGGTCAGTTTCGGGATTTTCGGCGGTTTCGCTCGACGCGTCCCAGTGCCTTCCAGAGGGGGTGCTTCTCTTCTAGAGGCCAGGGCTTTCGTGTGTTCCGGGGAGCGACTAGAGGCTTCTCAGCTACCCCTGGATCCGCCACGCGTAAAGCCCAATGATGCGAGGCGGGTCCCGGCGGGGGAACCTCCCATTGGCGGGAGGCTTCGGGAGTTTCTTCCCGCCTGGGCCCTCATCACATCCGATCAATGGGTGTTGGAAATCATTCAACAAGGCTACACGTTGTAGTTGGCGCGGCCCGTGCGGGACACCTTTGTCTTGTCTCCTTGCAGGGGTCCCAAGAAAATGGCAGTTCGCAAAACTGTGCAAAGGCTCATTTGCTTGGGCACCTCCACCACGGCTCCCAAAGTCGATTACGGCATGGGTCGCTACTCCATTTATTTCGTGGTGCCCAAGAAAGACGGCAAGCTAAGACCCATACTCGACCTGAAAGGTGTGAATCGGTGCTTAAGGGTGCCACACTTTCGGATGGAAACGTTGCGATCTGTCATAGTGGCGGTGCGGCAAGGCGAATTCTTGACGTCTCTAGACCTGTCAGAGGCGTATTTGCACATTCCCATTCGAGAGGCTCACCAACGCTTCCTGCGCTTCGCCCTTCCTTGGGGTCATTATCAGTTTCGAGTGTTGCCGTTCGGCTTGGCGACGGTGCCGCGGAGCTTCACCAAAATTATGGTGGTGGTAGCGGCGGCGTTGCGCAAGGAAGGGATCCTGGTTCACCCTTATCTAGACGACCGGTTGATCCGGGCCAAGTCCGCGGAGGAAAGCCTCCGGGTGACGGACAGGGTAGTCCGGTTCTTACAGCAGCTTGGTTGGGTGGTCAACCCGACCAAGAGCCGGTTAGCGCCTTCTCAGGACCTCGAATACTTGGGGGTCTGGTTCAATACGAAGGAGGGGCGAGTGTTTCTTCCGCACAAGCGGGCCGCGGGCTTGCGGTCCCTAGTGCGACAGTTCCTGTTGGCGCCAGCGCCCTCGGCGTGGGATTATCTCTGGGTGCTGGGCACCATGGCAGCGACCCTCGAAGCGGTGCCTTGGGCTCGGTTCCATATGCGTCCTCTCCAGAGGGCGCTGCTCCGTCGTTGGTCGCATCAGACGGATTCCTTGAACAAGCGTCTACCTTGCCCGGGCAGAGTTCGGCAGTCCCTTCGGTGGTGGCTTTGCCAGGCTTCTCTGGCGGCAGGCCTGCCGCTGGAACAGCCGGAATGGATTCCGTTGATAACGGATGCCAGTCCGGTGGGCTGGGGAGCACACTGCGGGGTCCAATTAGCGCAAGGGCTTTGGACTCCCCTGGAGGCCTCGTGGGCGATCAATCGCTTGGAGCTGCGAGCAGTGTTCCGGGCCTTTCAGGCGTTCAAAATGGTCGTGCGCGACCGGCCGGTGCGGGTGCTGTCCGACAACTCGGCAACGGTGGCATACATCAACTGGCAGGGCGGCACCGGGAGTGCCGTGATGGAGGCAGAGGCCGACGAGTTGTTCGTGTGGGTGGTGCCTCGCTTGACCGCGATCTCGGCAGCACACATCGCCGGCAAGGACAATGTCACCGTGGACTTCCTCAGCAGAGTGCATGTGGATGCCGGAGAGTGGGAGCTCCATCCTGAGGTCTTCCGACAAATAGTCTGGCGCTGGGGAACGCCGGTCATGGATCTCATGGCGACCTTTCAGTCAGCCAAGGTCGGCCGTTTTCTTCAGAAGGCTTCGGGAACGCATGTCGGAGGGCATCGACGCGTTGCTCCGTCAGTGGCCGTCGTGCGGTCTTCTGTATGTTTTCCCACCCTGGGCACTAATAGGCCTGGTGCTTCAGAAGATCGGAGCGCATGCCGGGAGAGTGTTACTGGTGGCGCCCGATTGGCCGAGGCGTCCTTGGTACGCCGATCTCATCCGTCTCCTGGACGGGGAACCTTGGATGTTACCGACGAGGTCGGATCTCTTGCTCCAGGGGCCCCTGTTAATGCCGCAAGTGGATCGATTCTCGCTTACGGTTTGGCCGTTGAGAGGGCTAAGCTCCTAAAGAAAGGTTACTCGTCGGCGGTGGTCGCGACTTTACTGAGGGCGCGTAAGCATTCCACTTCCCTGGCTTATGTGCGGGTCTGGCGTATCTTTGAGGATTGGTGTGCGCCGCGCAAGGTTCGGCCGAGTTCGGCTTCAGTTCCGCTGGTCTTGGAGTTTCTTCAGGCCGGCTTTGACAAAGGGCTTGCGGCCAGTTCCTTACGTGTTCAGCTGGCGGCTCGCTCTTGTTATCGGGGCAAGGTCAACGGCGTGCCCTTAGGGGCTCATCCTGATGCAAGTCGCTTTCTTAGGGCGACTTCTCGGTTGCGCCCGGCGCGTAGAGTGTTCGTCCCGCCGTGGGACCTGAATCTTGTTCTCACGGCTCTGGCCGGGTCCCCCTTTGAGCCCTTATGTCGGGCGTCAGTGAAAGATTTGACTTTGAAGACGGTGTTTCTGGTGGCTATTTGTTCCGCGCGGAGGATTTCAGGCTTTGTCCTGCCGAGAACCTTTCTTGTCATTTTCCAAGGAAAAGGTGGTTTTGCGTCCAGTGCAGTCCCGTCCTTTTTTACCTAAGGTGCTGTCTCCCTTTCATGTGAACCAGGCCGTGTGTTTGTCCGTTCTGGGTTCTGTAGGGGGTGACGCCTCGGGGCAAAGGCTCCGACATCTGGACGTGAAGAGGACCTTGCGGCTGTATTTGCAGGTTACGGAGCCGTTCAGAAGGTCAGAGCGATTGTTTTGTTCTGTTCGGAGGTGTGCGCAAAGGGGAGGCGGCGGCTAAGGCCTCCATCGCCTGCTGGCTTAGGGAAGCGATTGTGTCCGCTTATTTGTTTTGCGGCCGCCTTGCGCCGGTGGGGCTAAGAGCACATTCTACTAGGGCGCAAGCGGCGTCATGGGCAGAGCATAGTTTGGTTCCGCCGGGGGACATTTGTAGAGCTGCGACTTGGTCGTCGCTGCACACGTTCAGCAAGCATTACCATCTGGATGTGGCGGCTGCTTCGGATGCTCGTTTCGGTGCGGCGGTTTTATTTGCCGGCTGGAAGGGTCCCTCCCGTTAATCACTGCTCTGGTACATCCCAGAGGTAGAGGACTGAACTGGCGGAACGATAAGGAAATGATAATTACACTTACCTGGTAATTGTAGTTCCTTGAGTTATGACAGTTCAGTCCTCCTTCCCGCCCGGATGTGTCAGGGGGTTCCTGATTAGTAGCAGGCGGCAGATGGTTACAGGTGAGTCTGCATTTCTTCTTTTCTGTGCTTTGTTTCCTTCTCAATGACGGGGCAGAGAGTACGAGAGCCTTGTCAGGGAGGAGTGTGTTTCTTTGGATAGTAGTTGTTGTTTTCTTTAGCTACTTATTTGTTGCTCCTTTGAGTCTGCTTTGTTATAGTTTACACTGGGATGCAAGTGGGAGTGCAGCAGGCTATATCCAGTGATGTCGTCATTCTGACAAACCAGTCTCCTAGCTGCAGGAGGAGATTGACAACCCCAGAGGTAGAGGACTGAACTGTCGTAACTCAAGGAACTACAATTACCAGGTAAGTGTAATTATCATTTAGCCCAGCTTAGTAAACATATCCCTTAGGCCCTCAACAAGTACAGAATAAGTGGCCAAAAGTCAAAAATAGAAGTATGTTGACAAATAAAACTGAAACACCAAGAAGCCACACTCTGCAAGTAGTGTAACACCAGAGAAATAGAAAAATGCATATAAAGAAAGCACATGTAAATTATAAAAACAGATATTTCCTTATCATACCTCCCTTCCAGTCCAAATGGGTTATCTCCTTCCACCAGCAGCTGAGGACTAAGCATGACAGAATTCTCATGTCACAGTACAAGAGCTCCCTTTTCAGCTCCAGAAATCAGTATTCTCAGTCCTCAGCAGCTGAGGGAGCAGCCCTTCGGTGGTGGATTTCCTGAAAGAACTTCAAAATAAGAAAAGATACAAGTGACAGCAGGCAGATTTGGAAGTAAGAGCAGGCAATTTAAGGCAACCTTAGCCACTGAGGTAAAACTAGCCTGGAGCTGGGTTTCACTCCACTTAACTAGCAGGAGTGTGAGGGCTAACAGAATTGCAGGACCTGTCCTCTTCGATCAGGATCCTTTGGGTCTGGTGGGCCCCTGGAATTACACAACCTGGTGATCCAGGTTCCCCCCCCCCCGCCTTCAACTGGACTGCCCACAGATTTGTTGCATAGATTGCTGGTCTTTCTCTCATATGCTATTGCTGCCCTTTTGTGTGAGCTATGTCTTTAAGGCTTCATAGTATTAAAAAAAAAAAAAAAGATTGGTGCAATTGAACTTAAGACTGCTGACAGTGAGTATTTGCTGGGGGGTTTTCTTAGCAATTTCAGTCCTGTTAGGGCAGCTTGGAGCTTTATTTTTTTGCAGTGTCTTCCCTTCCCACGGTTGGGCCAGCCTTAGGGGTGTTTCGCATGCCAGTGGCTTCCTGTCATGTGCCTCGTGTGGGGGGAAACCGCGTGTTAGAAAATCCAGGCCACTGTTGGGTTTGCCTTCGCTTGGCTATGTCTTTAGAGCAGGGTTTTTTGTCAGGGCCAGTGGTGCCTGCGGGTTTGGCAGGAACCACGGCCATGCTTGATCAGGCAGCCATTTCATCAGTACAGCAAGTCAAGCCAGTGAAAGCCAAAAAGAAAGTTAAAGCAGGGCCACAGATAGTGAGCAGTCAGACTTAATTTTCTCTCCAGATTTCATTTTGATATTACCTAAAGCCTATTATATGAAGATAAGACAGCCTACTACTTCTGCCCACGCTGTTCTCCCTTCCCTAATGTCAGTGGAAGCCCTGCAGGAAGGCACCCTGGACTCGGAGGGGGGGGGGGAGCCTCCTATTAAAAAGTCTAAGGGGGAAAGGGAACTTTGGAGTGAGCAGGATTCCCCACATTTATAGACCTTAGAGGAGGGCTCCTCGGACCTTTGGGGGGGAGCCGGCAGCCTCGGACCTGGAGGAGGAGAAAATTCCTCCTAGGGATGATCCAAATGTGTTTAGTCAGTTTCATAGAGAAGAACTGGCTGCGCTAATTACCCATTCTCTGGCTGCCTTGAATACAGTGCTGCTTCCTGCAGTAGCAGAGGAGCCCTTGGAGGATCCCTTTTTGCAGGGCTTTAAAGGCTCCCAGGTGTGTGTTCCCTGTTCACAAGGTAATTAAGAAGATGATTGAAACAGAGTGAGAAGTTCCAGAGGCGGACTTAAAAGGGGAAAGAGCGATGGGTCACTTGTACTCCATTCTGCAGGAAGAGAAGGATCTCCTTAAGATGCCTAAAGTAGATGCCCTGGTGGCAACTGTGACTAAAAAGACCACTATTCCGGTCAAAGGTGGTGCAACACTTAAGGATCAGAAGCTGGAAACTTTCCTGAAACAGGCATTTGATACTAGTGCTTTGACACTGCAGGCTTCCATCTGCAAAACCTATGTAACCAAAGCATCTATCTGCTGGCCTCAGGCATTGTCAGAAAAAGAGATGGAACAGCCCTTTGCGCCAGAGGGACCAAATTGGATTCTGCACTGGTTTATTTTGCGGATGCCTTTTTATTATATATTGAGGGCCTCCTCGAAAACCATGGCCTTTATTATAGCAGCCAGAGGGCATGTTGTCTAAAACTAGACTTGGTAAGCTCCCCTTTAAAAGTTAACCTGCTGTTTAGTGAGGCCCTAGACAAGCTAGTGAAACCTTTGGGTGATTTCTAAAGGTGAGCGCTTACCGGGGGATCACCCTAAGGGACCCAGGCAGTGCCCCTCAATGGGGGCAGCCTAGAGATTTTCAAAGATTTTGACCAAGTTGTTTATCCCCCTTTCAGGTGGCAACCCTTCAGAGGCTATAGTGGTTACAGTAGAGTGTTTTACTCTCCTTCTCCAGCTCCTGCAAATTAGTCCTAATGAAGCCAGAACTGCCCAGGTGGAACTGGTTCTGGTAGGAGATCAATTACAACAGTTTTAGTCCGTCTGGACCATGATCACAATCCACCAGTGGGTGCTAGAGGTCATTTGACACTGGAGATTGTGTGACCCCTTGTCGAGGCCTTCATTCAGTCTCCATGCCAGACCTAAACAAAAGGTGGCGGCGGTGGTGGTGATTGACACACTGCACCGCTTGATACAGTTGGAAGCTGTAGTGCTGGTGCCTCCAGACCGATGAGACTTATTTTGTGCTCCTGAAGAAAGGTTCTTTTCAGCTCATTCTAGATCTCAAGCATGTCAATCAGCTGTTGCAAGTGCCTTGCTTTCGGATGGAGATTTTGCGCTCCATCATCCTAGCTGTGCGGCAAGGTGAATTCTTGGCAGCACTGAATCTCGCGGAGGCCTACCTGCATATTCTGATTCATCTGGAATATCAGCAGTATCTGCATTTTACAGTGCTGATGGGGCACTTCTATTTTCTTGCATTGTCCTTTGGCCTGGCCGTGGCCCCTCACACCTTTATGAAGGTGATGGTGGTGGTAGCAGCAGTCCTAAGAAAAGAAGGTATTCTGGTTCATCTGTACCCGGATGATTGGCTGATCTGAGCAAAGATGGAAGAGGAGGCAGTGTCTGTCACTCGTCAAGTAGTTAAGTTTCTCCAGAGTTCGGAATGGGTATTCAACCTGTCCAAGAGACAGTTACCAACTACTGCACGGGCTATAGAAACAGAAAAATGACGACAGAAAAAGACCTTGTGGCCTATCTAGTCTGTCCATCCATATCAACAACTACAACAGTCCCCTTTTTTCCTTTAGAGGTCCTCTGTGTTTGTCCCATGCTTTTTGAATTCAGATACTGTCCTCATCTCTGTCACCTCCACTGGGAGACTTTTCCATGGATCCACAACTCTTTTTGTAAAGAAATATTTCTGCATATCACTCCTGAGGCTATCCTTTCACCCTCAACCCATGTCCCCTTGTAGCAGAACTTGCTTTCAATCGTAAGAGTCTCTCCCACTGTGCATTTATGCCACGGAGATATTTAAATGTCTCAATCGTATCACCTCTATCTTGCCTTTCCTCTAAGGTGTACATATTAAGATCCTTAAGTCTGTCCTCATATGCTTTATAATGAAGACCACTAACCATTTTAGTAGCCACCATCTGTACTGACTGCATCCTGTTTATATCCTTTTGAAGGTGCGGTCTCCAGAATTGCACACAATACTCCAAATGAGGTTGCACCAAAGACTAATACAGAGGCACTATCACCTCCTTTCTTCTGCTGGCCATTCCTCTCCCTGTGCACCCAAGCATCCTTCTAGCTTTTGCTGTCACCTTTTCCGCCTGTTTATCTAATTTAAGATAATCAGACACAACCACAGCAAGGTCCCGCTCTTCTTTAGTGGACAAAAGTACTTCACCCATTATACTTTATTGCTCCCTTGAATTGCTGCAGCCCAAATGCATGGTCTTGCATTTTTTAACAAAAATCCCAGCTGCCAAATTCTAGTCCATTCTTCAAGCTTAGCTAATCCCTCGTGTTATCTACTCCTTCCTGGGTGTCTACTCTATTGCAGATTTTGGTATCATCTGCAGAGGCAAACCTTACCCAATAGCCCTTCGCTATATGCCTCCCACTCAACAGAATACGCAAGCTTCAGCAGCAGTTAACCATTTTTTGTCAATGACAAGGCTGATGACATATTTCTGTCTGCAACTCCTGGGATCCATAGTGGTGTCTCTGGACCTAGTGCCTTGGACGAGCTCACATGAGACCACTTCAGCAGGCACTGCTTTCGTGCTGGGTGCCTCAGACTCTGCCATTGTCTCTAAAGCTCAGGTGTATGGCAGAGGTGTGGACAAGTCTCAAGTGGTGGCTGGAGGACACCCATCTGGCGTTGGGGAATGCCCCTGGAGCCACTGAACTAGGTGCTGGTTATTACAGATGCCTGTCTCACCATGTGGTAGCGCATTGCAGGGACAGTGGTCTCTGGACGAAAATCATTGGTCTATAAACTGCCTAGAGATGTGGGCGGTGTTCTAGCTCTTCAGTGTTTCCAGTCCTTGATCCAGGGGGCAGTGGTGAGTGTTATTGGACAATGAGACCACAGTGGCCTACATCAACAGGCAGGGGGTCATGGGCAGTGCTTCCCTCTTGTAAGAAATTCAGCCGTTTACTGATGTGGGTAGAAGTCTGACCACTCTCTCTGCTTCCCACGTAGCAGGCAAGGAGAACATCCAAGTGGATTCTTTCGGTACTACCTGGATCAGGTGAAATGGGAATTGAATGCAACTGTGTTCCATGACTTCATGTCCCGATGGGGGGTCCCTATCATGGACCTCATGGCAACTCAATCTATTGCCAAGATGGCCCTGTTCTTCAGCAGGTGCAGGGAGCACATGTCCAAGGGACTTGACACACACGCAGAAGTGGCTATTGGAAGGTCTTCTGTATGTGCTTCTGCCCTGGACTCTGATAGGGCCACTACTGCAGTGCATAGAGGCTCACGGCGGTCCAGTGATTTCTCAGCACTCTGGACTGGCCTCTGAGACCATGGTATATGGATCTGGTCAGGCTTCTGATCGACAAGCCATGCCAACTTTAACAGGTTTTTACTGCTTTATCATTTAGTCATAGCAGTTTACATTGTAACTTAAACTTGGTAACATACATTAAACAGGGACATTGATAACTTGAATTCTCCTGAGGCAATGGATAGTTAAGTGACTTGCCCAAGGCCACAAGGAGTTGTAGTAGGAATCAAACTCGGTTCTTTTGGTTCCCAAGCCAGTGCTCTAACCACTAGACATCTGGACAGAGTCAACCTGTTAGCGCAGGGACCAATTCTGATTCTTCAAATGGAGCGATTCTCGCTTATGGCCTGACTCTTGAGCAGGCGCAGCTGAGGTGCAAGAGCTATTCGTTGTCGGTGAGTGCCACTGCTGAAAGCCAGGAAGCGATCTACCATCCTGGCTTATGTGTGCATGTGGCAAGTGTTTGAGAGCTGGTGTTCTCTGAGGCATATTCACCCCCTTGGGGCTGTGCTACCTGGTATTTTGTCATTCTCCAGGATGGTTTGGCTAGCCCTCCATTCCGTCAAGGTGTAAGTCGTGTGCTCACTTGCTACAGAGGACATGTGCTGGGGTATTCCTTAGTAACTCATCCAGATTTGGTACGCTTCCTCAGAATGGTCAAGCAAGGTCGTTCTCCGATATGTTCAGTGGTGCTTTCTTATGACCTTTAATTTGGTTGCTCTCTGCCTGACAGATCTGCCCTTTGAGCCACTGGCGGGGGTGTCTTTGAAGCACCTCGCATTGAAGACAGCCTTTCTGGTTTTGGTGTGATTAGCGTATTGAGTTTTGGATTTACAAGTGTTATCTTCCAGGGAGCTGTTTCTTATGATATCTAAAGAGAAGGCGGTCCTGAGGCCAGTGCCTTCCTTCCTCCACAAGGTATCTTCCAGTTTTCATCTGAATCAGTCAGTATCTCTCCTGGCTTTCGCAGGGGTGTGTGTAAGGTTCTCTGAAGATATCTTAAGACAGGGGTCTCCAGCTCCAGTCTTGGAGAGCACCAAACCATTCAGGTTTTTAGGTTGTCTCAAATGAATTTGCATGTACTGCCCCCATTACGTACAAATTTATTTTAGGCATACTCATTAGAGACAGCCTGAAAGCCTGAATGGATTAGTGCCCTCTAGGACTGGATTTGGAGATCTCTGCCTTAAGAGGACAGCAGTCCTGCATAAGTCCGTTAGTTTAGTTTATTTGTCTTGTCTGAAGGGCGAGGTGGCCTCCAAGGCTTCTGTAGTGCGGTGGATGAAAGAGGCAATAGTTTCTGCCTGTAACATTAGAGGTAAGCCCATGCTGGGTGTTTTTAGGGCTCATTCCACTAGAGCACAGGCTATGTCATGGGCTGTCTTGTAGTCTTCATTCAGAATTTTTTTTTTTTCTGTTCCCTGTGCTGTGTCTGCACTTTGACGGATGTTGAACTGATTTACCTTAATGCAGCCAGCAAATTAATTTTTTATCCAAAGCTTCTAGAGTGCAGTGCTGTGCCATACTGTGTGTGCCCCCCAGTCAGTCACCCCTCCTCCTCCTCCTAGTGGACCTGTCTGCTGCAGTTGCTACACATCCATGGGAGCGTTTTCCTTTGATCCTGTGGCTGTGCTAAACTTGCATTGGCATCATTTTAAAAGAGAAATGGGGTGCTTCCCGTTTCTTGTGCAAGACAGGAAAGTGCGGCGATGTGATCATAGAAGTGGCTGCAGTTCAGCACAGCTGCAGGATTGAAGGAAAAATGCTCCCGCAGCTGTGTACAGGTGAGCCAGTGACGCAGGCTTATAGTGCCCCAAGACAGAGCCTCACTTGCTCACAGCTTAAGGTGGCCAGGTGTGGTGCGGAGCCCTGTTTCCAAATCATCCTGCTAGACCAGTCCAGACAAATGGTTTATCTCCCCCTGCTAGCAGATGATGGAGGCACAGAAAATGCTAGAAGATTCCAGTGACATCATAACTGGTATTAAGAAGGGTGCAGCTAGGGACAACGGACAGTATAATCTGACTCCAGGAGATGATGATTGCTAATCTCATGCAACTGAGGTTATGTGCTCTTGGCAGCCGTTTAGGAGAGAGCCTGCCAGTTCAGCCTTGCCAGTGGAGATCTCCAGGACAGATTGTTTATCCCTTATTAGAGAGGCTAGAAAATGGGTAATACACAACTTCATCATTAATTAAGATTTGTCCATCTGGTATATAAGTTATGGTATCTATCTCTTTTCACAAAACTGTACCACCTATTAACTTCTTATGTTCTGATTAATAGTTACTATTACAAAAAAGTAACTATTAATCAGAACATAAGAAGTTAATAGGTTGACTTTTTTTTTTTGTGTAAACTCTCACTTGGTTTGGTTTGCAGCTTGTCATGCTGTGAGGGCTTGTGTGCATCAGTGATGCTGAGAGCTAAGCTATCAGTAGTTTAACTATTGGCAGGGTCTCCCAAGATGGACAGGTCTCAGCTGAGGTGCCAGACCAAGACAAACCACCCATCTGGGCAGTAGCAGAATGGGATAGTGTTGATGGCGGAGGATCACATTTCTGTGACAACAGCAACAACACCAAACTTAAACTGCGCGGAAGAAAACCCCGGCAATCTACTTCTGTATCTTGCCATGAAAACCCAATGGATAGTTACAACAAAACAAATTGTGCTATAGTGCTGGAAGATGAGACCCCCAGGTCGGAAGGCACTCAACTAGCTACTGGGGAAGAACTGAAGACTTTTCAGAGTAAAGCCAGCATTTATGATGTGGTTGGATCAAAGCCCTCGGGACGTCTGACTGCTGATGTAGCTGCGCATGAAATGAGAGTCAGAAGCTGTAAAGATGTCTTACGCATTGGAACATGGAATGTATGAAGCATGAACCAATGGAAGTTGGAGGTGGTCAAGAATGAAATGGAATGTGTACAACTTGATCTGTTGGGTGTCAGCGAACTGAAATGGACTGGCATCGGGCACTTTGCATCAGATGATCACATGGTCTACTATGCTGGAAATGAAAGACAAAGAAGAAATGGTGTTGCATTTATAATAAAGAAGAAACTTGCAAGAACTGTAATGAAATACAATGCAGTCAGCAAACGCTTAATCTCTATTCGTCTACAAGGAATGCCTATCAACACAACTATAAGTATATGCCCCAACAACAGCTGCAGAAGAGAATGACATTGAAGAGTTCTATGAACAAGTACAAGCTGAAATTGACAGAACATGCAAATGGGATATCCTGATAGTCATGGGTGACTGGAACGCAAAAGTTGGCAACAAAGAAGGCAAAGTAGTTGGAAAATATGGACTTGGCAACAGAAATGAAGCTGGAGAAAGGCTGATAGAATTCTGCAAGACCAACGATCTATTCATCTCAAACACCTTCTTCCAGCAACACAAGCGGCGACTGTACACATGGACTTCACCCAATGGATTGTATAAAAATCAAATTGACTATGTCTGTGGAAGTCAATGATGGAAAAGCACTATAACATCAACAAAGACAAAATCTGGAGCTGACTGTGGTACAGATCAACTACTAGTATACAAACTCAAGCTAAAGTTGAAAAAGAGCAAACCACTCATGAATGCAGCAAAATATGACCTTAAGAATATACCACTGGAATTTAAAGAGTGCCTGCAAAATTGATTTGCTGCTTTAGATACAAATGACAGAGCTCCAGAAGAGTTATGGCATGACATCAAGAAGGTTGTGTTGGAAGAAAGCGAGAAGTCTCTACAAAAGGTGAGAAAAGAAAAAACGGCCAAAATGGATGACGGAAGAAACTCTGAAAATTGCCCAGAAATGCAGAGAAGCTAAAGCCAGAGGAGAAAGAAAGAGAATAACAGAACTCAACAGATATTTCCAAAGTGCAGCAAGACAGAACAAGGAAAAAAGTACTACGACGCATGCATGGAAATAGAAGCAGAAACTATTAGAGGAAGAACAAGATCGGCTTTCCTAAAGCTATGAGAGTTAAAGAAAGTTCCAGCCTCGAATTGGAATGTTACAAGATGTTCAAGGTTCTATGTTGAATGATGCTGAGAAGATCAAGAAAAGGTGGAAGGAATATACAGAGTTTTTATATGATAAAGATCAAGTGGACCAACAGCCGTTTCAATCTGTACCTTTATGATCGGGAACCATTGGTGATGAAAGAAGAAGTTGAAGCAGCATTGAAAGCCTTATCAAAGAACAAAGCACCAGGCATTGATAGCATTCCCATAGAAGTATTACAGCAATCTGATGCAGCTGTTACCGTACTCACAAGGCTCTGCCAAGAAATATGGAAGACAACATCATGGCCAAGTGACTGGAAAAGATCTGTGTTTATACCAATACTAAAGAAAGGTGATCCAACTGACTGTGGAAATTATCGCACAATCGCTCTGATCCCACATGCCAGCAAGATTCTACTGAAGATTATTCAAAAGAGACTACAACCATACCTGGAACAAGAACTACTTGACGTGCAAGCAGGGTTCAGGAAAGGGCGAGGAACGAGAGACGTCATTGCGGATGTGAGATGGATCCTTGAAAAGACTAAGGAATACCAAAAGGATATCTATTTGTGCTTTATCAACTATAGCAAGGCTTTTGACTGTGTAAACCATGAGAAACTCTGGGCTACATTAAGAAGCATGGGTTTACCAGAACAGCTAATCGTACTCTTGCGCAGTCTGTACATTGATCAAGAAGCAGCAGTTCGAATGGAACAAGGAGAAACAGAATGGTTTAAAATAAGCAAAGGTGTAAGACAAGGCTGCATACTTTCCCCCTACCTGTTTAATTTATATGCAGAACAAATCATCAGAGAAGCAGGATTGTATGAAGACAACAGAAGATTGGTGGAAGACTCGTCAACCTTAGCTATGCTGATGAAACCACATTACTGGCTGACAGTGAAGATGATCTGGAACATTTGCTTCTCACAATCAAAGAACATAGTCTCAAAATGGGCCTGCACCTTAATGTAAAGAAGACAAACATGATAACTGGCATAATCAACAGGTTCATTGTTGAAGGAGAAGAAATTGAAATTGTGAACAACTTTAACCTACTTGGATCAACTATCAAAGAAGCAACAAGCAGTCAAGAAATCAGACGACGCAGAATGGCTATGAAAGACCTAGATAAGATTCTCAAGAGCAGAGATGTCTCCATACAAAGATTCAGTAAGAAATGTGGAATGCAATGAGAAGACGTGAAGTAATAAACCTTTATTTCTTTGTTCAACTTCAGCCACCGGCCCGACACTGGCCGTGTTTCGTGAAAGCCTTCCTCAGGGACAAATGATGGCTAAAATGCATAAAATATACATATAAAGACAAAACATTTAAAATGAAATTAGTAAACAATAAATTGTTTAAATAAGAGCGGGAATGAACAAGGTACATATGAAATAAAAAACGCCAATGTAACTTAAAACACAAAAGCGCCACAGTACAGCCAATAATAAGAGCTAAAAGACACACAAATAAAAACACTACCTTACGAAGATCTGGTTAGAAAAAACTAAAATTGTCAATAAATACATAAAATAAATTAATAAAGAGAAGTTGCTTGATATGAATAACTCTACAACATATTAAAATAATAAATAGTAAAAGTAACCAATATTATAAACCAAGCAAAACTTGCGCATATAAATACATAAATAATTATAACAATAGTTAAATATAACCAGACTGGAAGCATATCACAAATATAAAATGATGAGCAAAATAATAAATGTTAAAGGACAACTGTGTGTGTAAAAACTGTGTCTGAAAGGATACGACAATTGATAAAATAAAAAAAAACATACCTGTATGTCGTATAGAGATACTATTATAAAGTGCTCTTTCTCTGAGAACACAGGAGAGCCTAAAGCATCAAAACATAAACAGTATCAATAACATTTGAAAAAACAAAAATTTGAGATCAAGGAGAGATGAGGACGAGATCTCAAAAAAGTTACTCGTATGGTAAAAAATGAATATACCTGTACAGCAAGTTGCATTTAAATCAGTGTGTTCTTAAAGTACCACAGTGCTAATCCTACAAAAAGGGGATATTGGAATTAGTATTTGTGATATAAAGGTTATCATAGGAACCATACACAATTAAAAATGGAGTAATTGACAATTGTTAAGGAGGATGTACTTAAAAAAAATAAAAACAAAAAAAAAAAACAAAAGGAGGGGGGAAGGGAAGTATTAAAATATATAAGGATAAACTTATAGTTACTGCCAAGCCAGCATATAGGTTAAAAAAGGAGGGGCTGTAAATATGTATATTAACAAACCAAACTTAATAGGGACCAGCATCTAAAATTTTTAATAAATAGTAAAACTGAGGTAGAATCCAATACAACAGACCACGAACTTCACTTTTTCTCCTGCTGTGCCTTAAAATGGGCTTTCTCCGATTTTATATAGATTCCTGTTTTTAATGTAATAAGCGCTTTATGATTGGGTTCTACAGTTTCCAGTGCCCCTTTTTTGGTCACGGTTCCTTTTAATAGGTTCTTATGACCTCCCCCACCTTTGTTTTGGTTCATTTCTTCATTTTTTTGGTTCATTTTTGATACATTCTTTTTTATATATATGTTTTTAATGGTTTTTCCTTTAGCATTTTTGTTTCGTTGATGCTATGTTACCTTCATTTATTTTTTTGAGTTTTGCTCCTCCCTTCCCCTCCAACAATGGTTTTTATACCATTGAAAGTATGCTATAATTTTTTTTTGTAAATGATAGTTTTGATCCTGCTTCATTTTTGCTTTTTAGAAGTTCGTGGTCTGTTGTATTGGATT
Source organism: Ichthyophis bannanicus (assembly GCA_033557465.1). Lineage (NCBI taxonomy): Eukaryota > Metazoa > Chordata > Amphibia > Gymnophiona > Ichthyophiidae > Ichthyophis > Ichthyophis bannanicus. The sequence continues at coordinate 1,265,963 of JAWIIG010000036.1, read as the reverse complement.
CTACCTCAGTTTTACTATTTAATAAAAATTTTAGATGCTGGTCCCTATTAAGTTCGGTTTGTTAATATACATATTTACAGCCCCTCCTTTTTTAACCTATATGCTGGCTTGGCAGTAACTATAAGTTTATCCTTATATATTTTAATACTTCCCTTCCCCCCTCCTTTTGTTTTTTTTAAGTACATCCTCCTTAATAAACAATTGTCATGTACTCCATTTTTAATTGTGTATGGTTCCTATGATAACCTTTATATCACAAATACTAATTCCTTATCGTCACTCCAGTCCAGTCCCTTACTTCTGGGTTGCGTAACCCTTCCAGCAGCTTGGAGGCTGAGCCCAACCTTTTTGGAGGTGGGGCGGGATAAATACCCCTGAGACCACCCACCAACCCCAGTAATCTCAGCCTCCAAGCAGCTGCAGGGTTCCGTAAGCCTGGGGCTTACTGGAGTCCTTCTTTGTATTTAATTTCTATTAGTTAATTTCTATTAATTTCTATTATTTTATTTCACTCATTGATTTACATTTTCTTTGGTTCAGCGTTAATTTCAAGAGCTCTGGCTCTTTATTTCTCAGGCTCTTCCCCTCCTCCTCCCTCCCCTCCCCCCCCTCCCAGGAGCGGATCGGGCACCGGAGGAGAGCCGCAGCTACTAACTTCGAGGAGAAGCCTCCTTTTCCTCCTCTACAGCTGAATCGCGCTGATTCCCACTGCCTCGCGCCGAAGCCCCGTTGCAGGCTGAGCGCTGGAGGCAGCACCGCTGGCCGGCCGAGTTCGCCAGACCCGTCCGAGATCGGAAGGACGCGGCGGCGTTACTGCAGGCTCTCCGGGGACCTCGGGGGTTTCGCGGAGGCAGCGATCCTCTCTGAAAACGGCAGTCCTTGGCTCCGGGGGGCAGGAAAAGTATCGGGCCCAGACCGGAGGAAATCCGCAGAGCTCCCCGTTTTTGGCTCCACGTGGTGAGGCCTTCCACGTGTAGAGCCAACGGGTTTGCAGCTCCGAATCAGCCCGGAACTCCAGCACTGCTAGGAAAACCGCAAGTACTCATTGAGAAAGTGTTACACTGCGGTTTAACATTATTTTAAACTTATTTTAGCCTTAATTTTATTTCAATTTTATTTTAATTTAGTTTCTTTTATTTTAAAAGAGAAAAAAGTTGTTTCAAGTCTCATTTGACTATAGATTTAACTGCCTTTATTTTTAAAGCCTTTAGCTCAAGGTTGCCTTGGTTTTCTTTCTTGTGAGGGAATCCTTGGGCCGGTTGCCCAGGAAGGGGACCACCTCCGGAACAGAGGGGAGCCCCTTTCAGCCAGGGCGGGAGACCCGGTAGGAGGCCTGCTACTAGAGGTGCCTCAGTTCCAGGCCATGTCAACCAAGGCACGCTGCCTTTCTTGTGGAATACGCAGGGGTACATCCACGGAGACAGGCATCTGCAGGAGCTGTACCTCCTTGGCGGTCTCTGCGGAGCAGGACATGAATTTGAACATGGACCACCCCGCTCAGGGGTCAGAGGAACTCTCAGCGGGGGAGGGGGGGCGCAAGCACCTTCCTCTGTGTCCCCGGACTTGACCTCCCCTTCCCTATCCCTTTCCCCCCTCCCGGCGGGGGAAGCTGGGGCAGGGGATTTCTTCTCCCCGGAATTTGTCCTTTTGCTACACAAGGCATACTGCCTACGTAAGCAGAGTTCAGGGGCAGGGGGTGCCGCTCCTCTGGCAGCTGAGGTCAAGCCAGCTAGGCCCGCGGGGGCGGCCAATCCAGATCCCGTCATTCCTGCTAAGCGCACGCGGATGTGTGATGAAGAGGCCCTCTCCCAGGGATCTCCTGAGGAGACGCCCTCGGACAAGGACTTCGGCGAGGATGAGGAGGAGCTAGAGGAAGGGGAGATCCCAGAAGAGGACCAAGCTAGGATAATTAGAGTATTTCGGCGGGAGGAACTCCCAGCACTGATTAACGAGTCCCTGAAGGCCCTCAATATGCCCTCCGATACGCCCACAGAGGAAGAAGCGTTAGAGGATCCCTTGATTCAGGCCATTAGAAAATCTCAGAAGGTCTTTCCTGTGCATAGGGTGGTGCGACAGATGATCCAGGAGGAATGGGACCAGCCTGAATCTAATCTAAGGGGAGTCCGGTCTATGCTCCGTCTCTACCCTCTCCCTGAGGCGGACAAAGAGCTACTGAAGTCTCCCAGAGTGGACGCGGCAGTATCTGCTGTCACCAAGAAGACCACTATCCCAGTGGAGGGTAGTGCAGCCTTAAGGGATCCCCAAGACAGAAAATTGGATACACTTCTCAAGCAAGCCTTTGACGTAAGCGCCCTCGCTTTGCAAGCCTCAATCTCCGGAGCTTGGGTGGCTAGAGCCTGTTTAAGGTGGTCTCAACAGCTACAGACAGACGAGAGTCCCGCAGAGGAGAACAGTTCCAACGCGAGCAGGTTGGAATCGGGAACGGCGTTCCTGGCGGATAGCCAGTATGACCTCATTAGGAGCCTGGCAAAGAACATGGCAGCGGTGGTGGCGGCCAGGCGTTACCTGTGGTTACGCAATTGGGCAGCGGATTCCTCCTCGAAGGCTCGCCTGAGCCGACTCCCCTTCAAGGGGAGACTGCTGTTCGGCGAAGATTTGGAGAAGCTGGTAAAGGATCTTGGCGACTCCAAGGGAGGCAGGCTCCCAGAAGATAGACCGAAACAAAACCGCTCTCTCCCTCCGGCCCGTACCCAGTCCAGGGACTCCCGGAGGTTTCGTCCCTCCAGGCCCAGTTCCTTTTCCAGGGGGCGGTTCTCCCCTAGGGGCCAGAGCTTTCGAGGGTTTCGGGGAGCAGGTCGCGGGTTCGGGGCGACCTCCTCCTTCTCCTCCTCCTCGTCCCTTAGAAAACAACAATGAAGCCGCGGGGGTCCAGGGGGACGGACTGCTCCTAGGAGGTCGTCTAAGACAGTTTCTTCCCGCCTGGTCCCGGGTCACGTCGGATCAATGGGTACTGGAGGTGATCAGAGAAGGATACGCGCTCGAATTTTCAAAACGCATACCTCCAGCCTTTGTGCTGTCCCCCTGCAGTACTCCTGCAAAGAAGTCAGCAGTGGAGTCTACGCTCGCTCGCTTAGTTGCACTCGGGGCCGTGGTACCAGTGCCCCCAGATCAGTACGGCTCAGGTCGTTACTCGATTTACTTCGTAGTGCCCAAAAAGGAAGACACTTTCCGACCAATCCTGGACTTAAAACAGGTCAATCGCTGTCTCAGAGTCCCTCACTTCCGAATGGAGACCCTACGGTCAGTCATCGCAGCGGTAAGGAGAGGGGAGTTCCTAACAGCCCTCGACTTGACAGAGGCCTACTTGCATATCCCGGTCAGAAAATCCCATCAACAGTTCCTGAGATTCGCTGTTCCAATGGGTCACTTTCAATTTCAGGCTCTCCCCTTCGGCCTAGCGACTGCCCCTCGGACATTCACCAAGGTGATGGTGGTCGTAGCGGCCTTTCTTCGGAAGGAAGGAATTTTGGTCCACCCGTACCTGGACGATTGGCTAATCCGAGCAAAGTCAGAGGAGGAAAGTCGCGCGGCGTCGGACAAGGTGGTTCGCCTTCTAGAGGAGTTGGGGTGGGTGATCAACAGAACGAAGAGCAGGTTGATCCCCTCCCAGAATCTCGAGTATCTGGGCGCAAGATTCGACACGGGCAAGGGCAGGGTATTCTTGCCTCAATCCCGAGTCAGGGACCTAAGGCTACGGGTCGTTCGATTCCTAAGCAGGCGAACACCCTCAGCATGGCACTACCTTCAAGTCCTGGGAACAATGGCGGCGGCGATAGAGGTAGTACCTTGGGCCAGAGCTCACATGCGCCCATTACAACGTTCCCTACTGCGACGGTGGTCTCCACAAATCCACTCCCTGACAACACGGTTACCCTGCGCTCCGCGGACCAAGAGAACTCTTCGCTGGTGGCAGCAACCGAGAAATCTGGAACGGGGAATGCCCCTAGAGCCCCCCCAGTGGGTGCTCCTTACAACGGATGCGAGCCTGTCCGGCTGGGGAGCCCACTGCGAGGGCCAGTTTGTCCAGGGGCGCTGGTCTCCGGTGGAATCTCAGTGGCCCATCAACAGACTGGAATTACGGGCCGTCACCCTAGCGCTCAGGGAGCTCGAGCCCGTGGTACGAGGAAAGGCAGTCCGCGTCCTCTCGGACAACGTCACCGCGGTAGCTTACATCAACCACCAGGGCGGCACCAGCAGCCCTGCCCTGGAGAAGGAGGCGGACGTCCTCCTCCAGTGGGCGGAGGTCCACCTAGAAGCGCTGTCAGCCCAGCACGTGGCAGGCACAGACAATGTCACAGCCGATTACCTCAGCAGGCACAGGATAGACCACGGAGAGTGGGAGCTGGAGCAGGAGATCTTCGACCAAATAGTGGCCCGATGGGGTTTCCCAGTGATGGATCTCATGGCAAGATTTTCCTCGGCCAAGGTGGACCGATTCTTCAGTCGGCGAAAGGAGAGAATGTCCGAAGGTCTGGATGCCCTGTCTCAGAAGTGGCTGGCGGAGGGCCTTCTCTATGTGTTTCCTCCCTGGGCACTGATCGGCAAGGTCCTCCAGCGAATAGAAGCCCACCAGGGCCTGGTAATCCTCATTGCTCCAGATTGGCCTCGCCGCCCCTGGTACGCGGACCTGGTGAGGCTGTTGGCAGACCAACCTTGGCGGCTGCCCAGCAGGAGCAACCTACTCAGACAAGGCCCGGTTCTGATGCCTCACGTGGATCGGTTCTCGCTTACGGCCTGGCTCTTGAAAGGGCGCGGCTCCTGAAGCGAGGATATTCGGGGGCAGTAATCTCAACGCTGTTGAAGGCTAAGAAACGCTCGACCTGTCTCGCCTACGTGAGGGTCTGGCGCATTTTCGAGGCATGGTGCGCGGAACGCAAAATTAAGCCCCTGGCGGCCTCAGTCCCGGAGATCCTGGAATTCTTACAAGCGGGGTTTGACAAGGGTTTAGCGCACAGTTCCCTACGGGTACAACTTGCCGCTATCGCGTGCTATAGAGGAAAGGTCCACGGCAAGACTTTAGGGGTCCACTCGGACGTTGCCAGGTTCCTAAGAGCAATCCGGCGTTTGCGTCCTCAGCGCAGGTCGCTCATACCCCCCTGGGACCTCAACCTGGTACTGAATGCGCTGATAGGGGAGCCGTTTGAACCGGTAAAGAGGGCCTCCCTGAAGGACTTAACCCTGAAGACGGTCTTCCTTGTTGCGATCTGCTCGGCCAGGCGGGTCTCCGAGTTGCAAGCACTCTCCTCCAGACCTCCCTTCCTGGCCTTCCTTAAGGATAAGGTCGTTCTGCGCACGGTACCTTCCTTCCTCCCCAAGATTATCTCTCCCTTTCATGTAAACCAAACAGTCACGCTCCCAGCCTGCCCAACAGAAGGTCTGGTAGGCAAGGATAGCAAGCTTCGGTTATTAGACGTCCGAAGAACCCTAAAACGCTACCTTTCCCGCACGGCTCCGTTCCGGAAATCAGAGCGGCTTTTTGTCCAGTTCGGAGGACCGCACAGAGGAGAAGCGGCGGCCAAAGCTTCCATCTCCAGGTGGATTAGGGAAGCGATTGCCTCCGCCTACATTCTGAAGGGCAAACAGGTTCCGGGGGGACTGCGAGCACATTCCACCCGGGCGCAGGCTACCTCTTGGGCGGAATTCAACCTAGTCCCTCCGCTGGATATTTGTAGAGCGGCGACATGGTCCTCTCTGCATACCTTCACGAAACACTACAGGCTAGACGTACAGAGTTCAGCGGACGCTCGGTTCGGACTAGCGGTGCTTCAGTCCGGTTTGCCGAATCCCACCCGGAATTGAACTGCTCGGGTACTTCCCAGAAGTAAGGGACTGGACTGGAGTGACGATAAGGAAGAAGTAATTAGACCTTACCTGCTAATTAGTGTTCCTGAAGGAACGACAGTCCAGTCCCTGTTCCCACCCGGCTATACCGGGACTGAAGGCCTGGCTGTGAAGGACAGAACAGCGAACCGAGCGGATAACCAGACGGAGTGAGGGAGCCCGGGAGTTAGTAGGCGGGGCAGTTCTCGGCGCCCTTCCGCTCCCTACCCTCCCCTCTTCCCTTATTACCTTAAAAAAAAAAAAAAAAAAAGGAGGGTTAGTAGGTGGCCCCTCAGTCGGGTCACCGCTCTCTCTCAGAGTGGATAGGTTTTTAAGGTTGGATTTATAGTTATTACAGAAGTTTATTTAGTCTGCTTTTTCAGTCAATTACTGGAGTTGGTGGGTGGTCTCAGGGGTATTTATCCCGCCCCACCTCCAAAAAGGTTGGGCTCAGCCTCCAAGCTGCTGGAAGGGTTACGCAACCCAGAAGTAAGGGACTGGACTGTCGTTCCTTCAGGAACACTAATTAGCAGGTAAGGTCTTCTTCCAATATCCCCTTTTTGTAGGATTAGCATTGTGGTACTTTAAGAACACACTGATTTTAAATGCAACTTGCTGTACAGGTATATTCATTTTTTACCATACGAGTAACTTTTTTGAGATCTCGTCCTCATCCCTCCTTGATCTCAAATTTTTTGTTTTTTCAAATGTTATTGATACTGTTTATGTTTTGATGCTTTAGGCTCTCCTGTGTTCTCGGAGAAAGAGCACTTTATAATAGTATCTCTATACGACCTACAGGTATGTGTTTTTGATTTTATCAATTGTCGCATCCTTTCAGACACATAGGGGCTTGTTTACAAAGCCGCGGTAGCGGTTTGCGATCGTAATTGGAGCCGCGGCCCCATTGATTTCAATGGGGCCGCGGCTGCGATCGCGATCGCGAACCACTACCGCGGCTTTGTAAACAAGCCCCATAGTTTTTACACACACAGTTGTCCTTTTTTAACATATTTATTTTGCTCATCATTTTATATTTGTGATATGCTTCTAGTCTGGTTATATTTAACTATTGTTATAATTATTTGTGTATTTATATGCGCAAATTTTGCTTGGTTTATAATATTGGTTACTTTTACTATTTATTATTTTAATGTTGTAGAGTTATTCATATCAAGCAACTTCTCTTTATTAATTTATTTTATGTATTTATTGACAATTTTAGTTTTTTCTAACCAGATCTTCGTAAGGTAGTGTTTTTTTTATTTGTGTGTCTTTTGGCTCTTATTATTGGCTGTACTGTGGCGCTTTTGTGTGTTAAGTTACATTGGCGTTTTTTATTTCATATGTACCTTGTTCATTCCCGCTCTTATTTAAACGATTTATTGTTTACTAATTTCATTTTAAATGTTTTGTCTTTATATGTATATTTTATGCATTTTAGCCATCATTTGCCCCTGAGGAAGGCTTTCACGAAACATGGCCAGTGTCGGGCCGGTGGCTGAAGTTGAACAAAGAAATAAAGGTTTATTACTTCACATCTTCTCATTGCATTCCACGTTTCTTACTGGGTCCTTTGTGCACGTGGAACCGTGCTTTTTTGGTGTGTCCATACAAAGATTCGACTTGTTCATGCCATGGTATTTTCAATAACATCATATGGATGTGAAGAAAATTGATGCCTTTGAATTGTGGTGCTGGCGACCTTTTCAATGCCTCGTTGGAGTCGGGAGTGCTGCCAAAGGACTGAAGAGAGGCTCATGTGCCTTTACACAAAAGCGGAAGTAAGGATGTGGTTGAAAACTACAGGCCAGTTTAACTTCGGTGGTGAGTAAGTTATTGGAAACACTGCTGAAAGAGAAAATAGTGAGGTTTCTGGAGTCCAGCGGATTACAGGATCCGAGGCAGCATAGATTCACCAGAGGCAGGTCTTGTCAGATAAATCTGATTGATTTCTTTGACTGGGTGACCAGGGAGTTGGACCGAGGGAGAGCTCTAGATGTAGTGTATTTAGATTTCAGTAAAGCCTTTGACACTGTTCCTCACAGGCGACTTATAAACAAACTGAGCACCCTAGGGATGGACCCTAAAGTTACTGCTTGGGTTAGAAATTGGTTGGGTGGGAGGCGACAAAGAGTACAAGTAAATGGAGCTCACTCTGAGGAGAAGGATGTTACCAGTGGTGTGCCCCAGGGATCTGTCCTTGGTCTGATTTCTTTTTAACATCTTTGTTAGTGATATAGCGGAAGGGCTGTCGGGTAAGGTTTGCCTCTTTGCGGATGATACCAAAATCTGCAATAGAGTAGACACCTAGGAAGGTGTAGATAACATGAGGAGGGATCTAGCTAAGCTTGAAGAATGGTCTAGAATTTGGCAGCTGGGATTTAATGTTAAAAAATGTAAGGTCATGCATTTGAGCTGCAGCAATCCAAGGGAGCAATAGGGTGTGAAGTACTTTTGTCCACTAAAGAAGAGCGGGACCTAGGCATGGTTGTGTCTGATCTTAAAGTAGCTAAACGGGTAGAAAAGGCATCGGCAAAAGCTAGAAGGATGTTTGGGTGCATAGGGAGAGGAATGGCTAGTAGAAAAAAGGTGATAATGCCTCTGTATGTCTTTGGTGCAACCTCATTTGGAGTATAGTGTGCAATTCTGGAGACCGCACCTTCAAAAGGATGTGAACAGGATGGAGTCGGTGCAGAGGGTGGCTACTAAAATGATTAGTGGTCTTCATTATAAAGCATATGAGGACAGACTGAAGGATCTTAATATGTACACCTTAGAGGAAAGGCGGGATAGAGGTGATATGATTGAGATGTTTAAATACCTCCGTGGCATAAATGTTCAGGGAGAGAGCCTCTTTCAATTGAAAGCAAGTTCTGCTACGAGGGGACATGGGATGAGGGTGAAGGGGGATAAATTCAGGAGTGATATGCGGAAATATTTCTTTACGGAAAGAGTAGTGGATCCGTGGAGTAGTCTCCCAGTGGAGGTGGTAGAGATGAGGACAGTAACTGAATTCAAAAAAGCATGGGACAAACAGAGGATCTCTAAAGGTAAAAAGGGGACTGTTGTAGTTGTTGATATGGAAGGACAGACTAGATAGGCCATGTGGTCTTTTTCTGTCATCATATTTCTATGTTTCTATGAATACTGTGTTTATTTATTTACATTCTCTTATATACCGCGCTACAGTGCAGTTTACATTGAACAAACTGAAATTACATTGAACAGGGCATTATAACTTGGAGATAACAACTATTTTACAGGGAACATGGGCTATGGAGGGTTAAGTGGCTTGCCCAAGACCAAGGAGCATCTGTGGGATTAGAAACCCCAGTCCTTCTGGCCCAAGGTTGCTGTCCTCTAGTGGGATTTGAACCCCTGACCTTCCGGCCTGAAGTACCTTGCCCCAACCACTAGGCCACTCCTCCACTGTCCTCCCGAAGAACAAACCAGTCGGTACTAGAGGAGATCAAACCTAAGCTTTCTTAGAAGCTCAGGTGACAAGACTTCGACTTTCATACTTTGGACACATCATGCGAAGAGAGAGACCATTAGAGAAAGACATCATACTTGGCAAGATAGGTCAGCGCAAAAGAGGAAGGCCAGCAGTGAGATGGATCGATACAATAACAGCAGCTACGGATACCAGTCTTTCAACAATGAGCTGCCTGACTCAAGACTGAACACAATTTAGGATAGCTATCCAGAGGATCGCCATGAGTTGACTCCGACTCGACGGCACTTAACAATATTTTGTGTAAAATATTGTGGTTGGCATGCATGTCCACTTGAATGCAGCTCCTAAAAGCTAATCAAGAAATGTATTACATCAGTCCTTTTTATTTTTATTAATATTCTGTATGCAATTTTCTAAGTGTAATAGTATGGACCAGATGACTTTTTCCCATTCTGAAAATGAAGAAAAAAATGTAGTAAAACAGATCATACGTCTTCTGTATCTAGTGCAGTCCTTTCTATTTTATTTATACGTTCTTTGACATTTTTACATACCCTTCTAGTAGGTAGATTTTGAACTTGTTTCTCTTTTCATTATGTAATTTGCTTTGAACTACTACTGAAAGATGTGACTTAAATAATAGTATTTTATTGGATTTGTTTTCTTCTTATTTTACTTTGGTTTTAATTGTACAGAGATATTTCTTAAGAACATAAATATTTGTGTTGCATATGACCAGTGGTACATTGAGCCCAGCATCTTTTCTTGAAAAGTTACTAGTCTGGGTCATTTAAACCTATCAGACCCTAATGGACACTCGTGCATCTGACTTAAGTGCTCTTAGCGGTGATGCATTAAAATCTTTGAGATTCTCTTATAGAACGAGGGCCATATGAGTGGTGGGACCACGTGACAACATATGATATGCATGTAAATAAACCTGGAGAATGCATGTGTTAGCCTGGGCTTCTGAATGTGGAAGCCAAATGTATAATGGATGAATAGCGTATTGGGAACACAGAGCAGATGCACCAACAGTAGTACTATAGGTTAAAACTGCTTTATTGTGAAGAACAGCCCAACGTATTTCGACTGAACACTTTTTTCAGGGTGTACAAGCCTTGAAAACAAACATTTTAAAAACTGAGCATTAAAAAGTAAATAACATGAAAAGTCAAATTCATAAAAAGGTCAAGTAATAAACCATAAAGAAAATACTTTTATCATGATTTATTTAAATAAGGCTGACAAACATCTTGGTATGCCTTTAAGATTATTAAGCTCAGGATAGACAAACTTAAGTGAAAGTTATCAAGAATGTGTATGTAAACCATATAATACTAAATGTCATCGATAACAAAGAATATTAAAATATATTGAAAATATTAAAAATAGAGGGATGAGGAGAGTGGTACAAATGAGAAAGTGTAACTCATTCATGTCACTGTGCAGAATAGCTTGTGGAAACACTTTGGTATACTGCAGCTAGCAGGGACAATTTGATTACTAGTGGATAAGCTAAAACAAAAGCAAACAGAGATTGGCACAGAACCAAAGAAAAGCAGCAGCCTGGAACATCATGAAAATAAAACCCCGCATCACTGTATCACGATAGAAAAAATGAAAACCTTGCCTTCAAACTAGACTGTGTAAACTTGACACATCGATAAAGTAGGGAACTCCATGGAGTGCTGCCTTTTTCAACCCAAGTAATTTTGTGCCAAAGCTGGTCAAAGCGCAAAGAAGCAAGTTGAGGAATGTGCTGAAATATGACAGACTGAACTTCCATTTTTCTTTTTAAGATATAAAAATACATAAGAAAAGCAACACATTCAGTCAAATAGACTAGAAATATCATCTCACACAACATGTACCATAATGGAATGCTGTTGAAGGTAAAAACCTAATATATAATTATGCACAGACTTGTATGCGGTAAATAGATGTTAAACATATATTACTATAAGTTACATGTATTGGGAAGTCCAAAGTTTAAGTTTAAAAGCAGGGGACATATTAGTTGACTGTAAGACCGGCGTACAAGTGCAGACGGAACAATAGGGCAACAGGGATTCTACAAATGCAAACACCACTTGTCAGCAGAATGCATTAACCTAAGAAGTTGTGTGTGATCAATAAATGCAAGTGAATAAAAAGTTGAATAAAAGATATTGTCTCAGTTTGAATGAAAATATATAAATAGTGTTTCCAATTCATCCTGCTAGACCAGTCTAGACTAATGGGTTGTGTCCCCCTGCCAGCAGATGTTGGAGATAGAGAAAATACCAGAAGGTTCTGCGACCCAGTCCTGGCATATATAGTAGCTCTCTTTAGGAGTTGCCTTCAGTATTTCTCTGTCGAGTTTTATATACCACCTTTTCCTTCAATCAAAGTGGTTACAAAAAAGGGTGGGAAGGGGGGAGAGGAAAACAAAGAACAATAAACAATGCTGTAAGGTAATAAGAGTATGGGGATTATTGGTTGATGGAGCTATAGTGTTCAGCAAAGAGTAGTGTCTTGAGCATCTTCCTGAAATCCTTAAGGTCCTTTGTCCAGCGCATTGGTTCGGGGAGGGCATTCCAAAGTGTGGGTGAAGTGAGAGAAGGGACTCTTTTGGTGGTGGATTAGTTGGCACGTTGGAAGCCGGGTGGAGTGATGATTTTGTTTGTCATGTTGCTTCGTCTGGGTCTTGAGCTGGAGTCCTTGGTTATAATGTGCTGTAGTGCAGAGGCTGAGAGGTTATGAAAGATTTTAAAGATGTTTAAGGTTGCTTTATATCTTATCCGTGAGTGGATGGGTAGCCAATGCAGCTGCTGAAATATTGGTGTGATGTGCTCGCTTCTTGCAGTGTTTGTAATGATCCGGGTCGCCGTGCTTTGTACCAGCTGTAGGAGGTGGAGATATTGCTTGGGCAATCCTTGATAGAGCGAGTTGGTGTAGTCCTGTATAGGCATGATTAAAGCCTGGCATACCGTGCGGAAGTAGATATAGTCCAGGACGGGTTTGAGTCTTCTGATGAGCTTGAGACAGTGGTGCGCTTTGCTGGCAGTTTAGTTGATGTGCGACTGGAGGGTCAATTTGTTATCTAGGGTGACACCCGGATACTGTACTTTGTTCTTTACTGCTATGTTCTTACCTAGTATGCTAATCGTATGAGGAGGCATGAAGGTGGAGTTTCTGGAGATGAACATAGCTTCTGTCTTGTCGCAGTTCACAGAGAGACAGTTACTAGTAAGCCATGAAAACATATCCTTGAGACAGTTGGTAATGGGTGCGAGGTTAGGAGTGTGTCAGTGGAGGTGTAGACCAGAATGTCATCTGCATAATATGTGGTATAGCATTTTGTGATGCATGATGTTGCAGATTGGCTGTATGTATAAGTTTTAAAAAGTGAATAGTGGTGTACCCCAGGGATCTGTGCTGGGTCTGCTGCTTTTTGACACATTCATAAATGACCTGGAAAGTGGAATAACGAGTGAGGTTATCAAATTTGCAGATGACACAAAACTATTTAAAGTTGTTAAAAACCCAAGAGGATTGTGGAAAATTGCAAGAGGATCTTGATAAATTGGAAGACTGGGCATCAAAATGGCAGTTGAAATTTAATGTGGACAAGTGCAAGGTTATGCACCTAGGGAAGAACAACCAAACTATGGTTACACGATGCAAGGGTCCACATTAGGAACCACCACCCAGGAAAAAGATTTAGGCATCATTGTGGATACCATGTTAAAACCCTCGGCCCAGTGTGCAGCGGCGGCCAAGAGAGCAAATAGAAAGCTAGGTATGATAAGGAAAGGAATGGAAAATAAAACAAAAGTTGGTGAGACCGCACCTTGAATATTGTGTGCAATTCTGGTCGCCGTATCTTAAAAAGGATATAGCGATTTTAGAAAAGGTTCAGAGAAGAGCCACCAAAATGGTAAAGGGGATGGAAGGATACTCCTATGAAAGGCTAAAAAGGTTAGGGCTCTTTAACCTAGAAAAGAGACGGCTGAGGGGAGATATGATAGAATTCTATAAATTAATGAACGGAGTGGAACGGGTAAACGTAGATCGATTGTTTACCTTATCAGAATATAGAAAGACTAGGGGACATGCAATGAAGCTGCAGGGTAAACTATTTAAGACTAATAAAAGAAAATATTTTTTCACTCAATGTGTAATCAAACTCTGGAATTTGTTACCGGAGGATGTAGTAAAGGCTGTTAATGTAGCTGGGTTTAAAAAAGGTTTGGACAAGTTCCTGGAGGAAAGGTCCATAAACCATTATTAAGAAGGGACCCAGGATATCAATGCTTGAACCAATAGAAGCATTGTGGAACCTGTGTCCCTTGGGAAAACTGCTAGGTACATATGACTTAGATTGGCCACTGTTGGAAACAGAATACTGGGCTTGATGGACCTTGGTCTGACCCAGTATGGCATATCTTATGTTCTATGGAGGACAGCGCCGAGCTTTGAGGGATACCTTGCAATACGTTGAATTCGGCAGATTTGATTTTGCCCCACCTGACCTGTTGGGATCAGTTGCTTAGATAGGATGTGAACCATTTTAGAGTGTTGCAACTCAATCTGATTTCCTGAAGCCGTTGTAGCATATGGTGTGGGATATAGAGTCAAAAGCTGCTGAGATGTCCATGAATATTAGAAGGAATCCTTTTTTTGTGTTGTCAATGCCGTTGATAAGGTTATCAAATAATGATGTGAGGAGGGTCTCGACATTGTGCTGTGGCCTGTACACGTGTTTTGTCTAGAGGGGTGTATATGTCAATGTGTTCTTGGAGTTATCTCTGAATGGCTTTTTCAAGAACTTTGGCCATGAAAGGGAGGCTAGAGATAGGTCGGTAGGATTTTGGGTCAGATGTGTCCAGGGTACTCCTTGAGGACAGGTCATATGGTGGCCTGTTTTAGGACTTCAGGCATATGTCCCTGCTGTAGAGATAGCTGTATGATTTGTTGGAGGCTCGTGCTGATTTTGTCCTTAGTGACTTTGATCCATGCTATTGGACACAGGTCAATGGAGGAGGTCGTGGTGTTTACTGATCCTATGATTTGCTTGGCCTGTGAAGGTGTCGAGATCGCAAAGTCTTTCCAGGTCTCCTTATGAGTAAGAATTATTGGGTTAGTATGGATGAGTGGTTGGTTTAATGTGTAGTTCTTGAGTGATCCTCCAGTTTAGTCCTCCACATCTGGGTAGTGCACCTCCTTCCTGCAGCATGGAGACTGGACCAATCAAAATCTCTCTCAGGATGTATGCAGCTGGAGCTCCCATCAGCCCCCCAGTGTGTCCAGTCTGCATGCAGCAGGAAGAAGTGTAAGCCTGTTGCTGGGCTTACTTAGGACAGTAGAGGCAACACTAGATCTAGTTGTTTTTTGGGTTTCTTTTTGGGTATTTTACTTATTGATTTTCTTTGGTAGCTGTAGCTTTAAAAAAGGATTCCGGGGAGCCGAGCCTGCACGGATCCTTTGTCTGTCTGCTAGCAGGGCTTACCAGGGCAGCCTTCCAGGCTAGATTGCTCCCCCTAGAAGGTACGGGGGACGGATCTGCTGGTTTCAGTCTCATTCTTTCCTCCGGGGGGCTCTTGTAATGCCAGCTCTGCTCCGTGCAGAGCTTCGTGGTTAGACCCGCCCCGGAGTGCTTTGCACGGCATGAGGCTGCAGTGTTCAGCCGTGCCAGTTGCTAGCGGCGTCCCGGCTCACAGAGGCTCCTCGGGTCAGTGCGGTAAGTGTCTTGACTATGCAAGGTGCCTAGGGGCGCTTGGTTTTGTATTTTTAGATGGGCTGTTTGCCGCGACCACTTTCTTTTCTTTTCATTTGTGCTTTTCGTGCCGTTTTTCCTTTCTCTCACATCGGGGACGGCGGCCATTTTACAATGCTCCGTTCCCATGCAAACTGCAGCATCGGGCTGTGGGGAGCCTGTGGCTTTTGCAGCAGCCTTTGGCTGGCGGTTTAGGTCTCGGGGCCCTTAGTGTTTAGGCAGTGCTATTTAAAAAAAAAAAAAAAAAAAAAAAAAAAAAACCTCAAGAGAAGGGAGACTTTCTTTCCTCTCCTTTCTCTCTTGGCACTGTTGGGTCAGGAGTTTTCTGTCCTCATAATGGCTGCCCGGCCTCAGTGCTTGGTTTGCGGTGCGCGCGGAGGAGCGGTATCGGAGTCGGGAGTTTGCAGAGGCTGTGCTGCTGTTTCCTCGGGGGTGGAACAGCAATTGGAAAGCAAAGTGATACCTGACCCCCTCAAGTCCTTTAGGGCACGCACAGAGGGAGCCCTCTCCTGGCATCCATGCTCCTGCTTCTCCAGGGACTTCTAGGGAGCAAGGGGGTTCCGTTGCAGAGGAGGCGGTGGAGTCTTCATTAATGGATTTTTCTCTGGATTTTGTTCTTATGCATCAGGCCTTTCGCTTAGGCTGTTCGGGCAAGCTGCCAGAGGCCTGGTCAAATCCGTCGTCTCTGCCCTCTCGTTTGGGGGAGGAGGGACGGCGGCCTATCTCCAAGTCGGCCAAGCGAGCTCGGTACTCTGAAATGGTACAGGATGACTTGGAGTGGCAGGAGCCTGAGGCCCTTGTGGACTCCGAATCCTTTGGGGAGGATTTGGAGGAAGGAGAGATCCCTGAGCCCGAGGACCAGGCACGGATTGTGTGGGTGTTTCAGAAGGAGGAACTCGTGCCATTGATTACAGAATCTCTTCAAGCTCTCAATCTCATGGCTCCGTCTCCGGGTGTGGATGACGGTTTGGAGGATCCCCTTATTCAAGCGGTACGGGAGTCCCAGGTGGTGTTTCCGGTACACAGGGTTGTGGATTAAATGATTCAAACTGAATGGGATCAGCTGGAAGCAGGTCTGAAGGGCATTTGGATGATGAACTGGTTATATCCGTTAGTGGATAAGGACAAGGAGAAGTTCATCGCCTCGCGTAGATGCGGCGGTGTCGGCAGTGACCAAAGAACGACTATTCCGGTCAAAGGGAGTGCGGCGTTGAAAGACACGCAGGACAGGAAGGTAGATGGTTTGTTGAAACAAGCGTTTGAAACCAGTGCTTTGTCCCTTCAGGCCACTATTTGTGGGGCCTGGGTGGCTCGTGCATGTTTAAGATGGGCGCAGCGGCTCTGACAGGGTTCCAGCTTGGGTCAGCAAGAGTTGTTGTTGGAGGTGGCCCGGTTGGAGTCTGGTTCGGCATATTTGGCGGATGTGCATTATGATTTGATTAAGACTTTGGCAAATAGCATGGCGTCCTTGGTAGCGGCACGGAGATCCCTTTGGTTACGGTCTTGGTCGGCCGACAATTCCTCA
The DNA here is from genome assembly GCA_033557465.1 of Ichthyophis bannanicus. Taxonomy (NCBI): domain Eukaryota; kingdom Metazoa; phylum Chordata; class Amphibia; order Gymnophiona; family Ichthyophiidae; genus Ichthyophis; species Ichthyophis bannanicus. The sequence continues at coordinate 1,249,376 of JAWIIG010000036.1, read as the reverse complement.
GTCGTGTCTCAGCAAACTGCCCTTCCAGGGCAAGTTGTTTGGAGCAGATCTCAATAAGTTGGTGAAGGATCTCAGAGTCTAAAGGCGGACTATTGCCAGAGGATAAGCCTAAGCTGGGCAGAACTTTCCCGTCCTGCACATGGTCAGTTTCGGAGGTTTCATGCTTCCCGCCTTTGGGGTTCCTAGTGCGGCAGGCTGGGTTCCAGCCCCCAAGGGTTCAGAGGATTCAGAGGAGCGGGTAGAGGATTCGCAGGGGTGTCCTCCTCCTCTTCCTCTTCCTTTACTCGCAATAAAGCGAGGCGGGCCCCGGAAGGAAGTCAAGTTATTGGCGGTTGGCTCCGGAACTTTCTTCCTTCCTGGGTCCAAATAACGTCAGATCAGTGGGTGCTAGAGGTGATCCGAGAGGGATATGCGCTGGAGTTTGCTTGTCCTCTTCGGGAGTCCTTCGTTCTTTCCCCCAGCAAGGGTCCGCAGAAAAGGCTAGCAATACAGTTGATGCTGGATCGGCTTGTGGCCCTGGGGGCGGTGGTCCCTGTTCCCGTTTCAGAGCACGGCAGGGTTCGTTACTCCATTTATTTCGTGGTGCCAAAGAAATATGGCTCCCTCTGTCCTATCCTAGACCTCAAGGGCGTGAATCGCTGCCTTCGGGTGCCTCATTTCCGTATGGAGACGTTAAGGTCCGTTATAGTGGCGGAGCGACAGGGGGAGTTTCTGATTTCTCTGGATCTCTCGGAGGCCTATTTGTACATTCCGATCAGAGCAGTCCATCAGCGGTTTCTACGGTTCGCGTTCCCGTGGGGGCACTTCCAGTTTCAGGCCTTGCCGTTCTGGCTGGCAACGGCCCTGTGCACCTTCACCAAGATCATGGTGGTGGTGGTGGCGGCGGCAGCGGCGTTGCGGACAGAAGGTATCCTTGTCCATCCTTATCTCAACGACTGGTTGATTCGGGCGAAATCAGAGACGGGAAGTCTTCGGGTTACAGACAGTCGTGGCTTTTATGCGGTCGCTCCGTTGGGTGATCAATGTCAAGAAGAGTCACTTGGTGCCGACAGTCCCTAGAATACCTAGGAGTCATTTTCGACACTGCGAGAGGGGTGGTTTGTTTGCCAGATCGCCGTGTTTTTGGGAACTATGGCAGCGACTATAGAGGTGGTTCCGTGGGCCAGGTTCCATATGTGTCCGCTCCAGCGGGCCCCGTTACGTCGTTGGTCGAATCAGTTCAGCTCTCTGAACAAGCGGTTGCCTTGCCCGAGGCGAGTTCGTCAGTCCCTCCAGTGGCGGAGGTGTCCCAGGACGTTGCGAGCAGGTCTCCCCTTGGAGCAGCCAGTGTGGGTTCCCTTAATAACGGATGCAAGTCTTGACGAGTTGGGGAGCCCACTGCGAGGGTTGTTATGCGCAGGAGACGTGGTCCGCCCAGGAGGCCTCCTGGTCGATAAACTGGCTCAAACTCCGAGCAGTGAGGCAAGCACTTCAATCCTTCGAGTCCAAAATGAAGGGGAGAGCGATTCGGGTGCTCTCCGACAATTCAACAACAGTAGCTTACATCAATCGACAGGGTGGCACCGGGAGTGTCGCCATGGAAGACGAGACAGAGGCCTTGTTCCAGTGGGTAGAACCCTGCCTGCTTGCCATTTCGGTGGCACATATCGCGGGGAAAGACAATGTGATGGTGGATTTTCTCAGCCGGGTGCAGGTGGATCCCAGGGAGTGGGAACTGCACCCACAGATCTTCGCGCAAATGGTTCGCCGGTGGGAACCTCTGATCATGGATCTCATGGCGACCTTTCAGTCAGCAAAGACAAGCCAATTCTTCAGCAGGAGAAGGGCGCGCATGTCCGAAGGTATCGACACTGATTCAGCTGTGGCCGGAGGTCGGTCTCAGTTATGTCTTTCCGCAGTGGGCGTTGATCGGCCGAGTTGTCCAGCGCATCGAAGCTCACTGTGGAAGGGTTCTGTTGGTGGCTCCGGATTGGCCCAGGCATCCTTGGTATGCAGATCTGATACGCTTGCTCGACGGGGAACCGTGGAGGATCCCTCCTTTACCGGACCTGCTGAGGCAGGGACCTCTGCGGTTGCCTCAGGTGGATCGGTTCTCGCTTACGGTTTGGCCATTGAAAGGGCTCGGTTGAGGAAGAAAGGTTATTTGGCGGCAGTTATTGCCACTCTCCTTCGCGCGAGAAAATCGTCTACCTCCCCTCGCGTATGTGTGAGTGTGGAGAATCTTTGAAGACTGGTGTTTGCTGCGTGAGGTTCGGGCTGTGACGGCCTCGGTTCCCGTGGTGCTTAGTTTCTTACAGGACGGTTTTGACAAAGGTTTGGCGGCCAGTTCGTTGAGGGTGCAGTTGGTGGCTCTCGCATGTTACAGGGGCAAGGTGTTCGGTGCCTCCCTGGGGGCGCACGCTGATGTCCGGCAGTTTCTCAAAGCGGTATCCAGGCTGCGGCCGATTCGCAGTGTCTCTGTTCCTCCTTGGGGTTTGAATCTGGTGTTGCATGCTTTGACTCAGAAACTGTTTGAACCTCTGCTTCAAGCGTCCCTGAAGGATCTCACTTTAAAGACAGTGTTTCTCGTGGCCATCTGCTCTGCGCAGCGCATTTCGGAGTTGCAGGCACTTTTCATGTAGAGAGCCTTTCTTATCTTTTTCGGCGGATAGTGTGGTGTTTGAGGACGGTGCCTTCGTTTCTTCCTAAGGTGGTGTCTCCTTTTCATTTGAATCGGGCCGTGTTCCTTCCAGTTTTTCGTCCCAGCGTGGAGAGCGCTTCGGACAATGATCTGCGTTGTCTAGATGTACGACGGGTGCTGCGTCGCTACTTAAAGGTTTCTGAACCTTTCCGTAAGTCGGACAGGTTGTTTGTGCTGTTCGGCGGGGTCCGCAAAGGTGAGGCGGTGATGAAGTCGTCCATTTCCAGGTGGCTCAAGGAGGCGATTGCGTCAGCTTACATTCTGCAAGGGTGAGCTGTTCCCTTGGGGCTTCGGGCCCACTCTACTAGAGCGCAAGCGACGTCGTGGGCGGAGCATGGTCTTGTTCCACCAGTCGAAATTTGCAGGGCGGCTACTTGGTCGTTTCTCCATGCTTTCAGTAAACACTACCGCTTGGATGTGTTGGCAGCTCGGGATGCTGCTTTCGGTTCGGCGGTGTTGCGCGCTGGATGGCAAGGTCCCGCCCGTTGATAACTGCTCACTACATCCCAGATGTGGAGGACTAAACTGGAGGGACCGCTCAGGAAACAGAAATTACACTTACCTGGTAATTGTAGTTCCTGGAGGATCCAGTTTAGTTCTCCTCCCCCCCCCCCCCTTACGGACAAGATTTGTTGTTTCGGCACGCTTTGTACGGGGGGAAGGGTGCAATATACAGGCAAATTTCTTGAGGTCCTCGTTTTGCAGATCTATCTCTTTTTCTTACTTCAACTGTTTTTTCTGCTTGGTCTTGCCGATCGGTTCAGGGGTTCGGCAGAGGCGATGTGCAGGGTTCTGGCTTCCTCGTTTGGGGACGGGGTCCGTTAGCCGATTTAAGGGGTAGTAGTTATAGAATAGTTGAGGAATAGTTCACTTTTAATACTTGTTTTATGTGTTGCTTCTTCTTCTTTAAGTCTGCTTTGTTAATAGTTCACTGGGGGGCTGATGGGAGCTCCAGCAGCATACATTCTGAGAGGGAAGATTTTGATTGGTCCAGTCTCCATGCTGCAGGAAGAGGTGCACTACCCAGATGTGGACTAAACTGGATCCTTCAGGAACTACAATTACCAGGTAAGTGTAATTTCTATTTGTCATTCTTACTGATCAGGAAGTCTGTGAATTGTTGGGGTTGATGGTTTGGGTGTCTGACTGCAAGGTGTCTTTGGTGAGCTTTCAGACGAGGTTGAAGAGTTTTTTTCCTGGGTCTGTTTACTGATTTCATTATGGTGTTGGTGTAGTATTGTTGTTTGGACTCGTTTATTATGCTGTTGTATTCCTGTTGCTTGGTTCTATATCGATGCAGATTGTCCTGGGTTTTGTTGCATCTCCATTTTTTTTTCTAGTCGTCTTAGAACCCTTTTTGCTTCCCTGATGCTATCTGAGTACCATGGAGCGTTGGGTCTTTTGCGAGTGTGCGGGAGTCTTGTTTCCAATATTGAGGCAGCGTTTGAGATAAAACACTGGCATTGCACTATTTCATCCAAGTTGTTGGATTCCTGATGAAGTTTGTGTTTTCTGTAGGAAAGCATCCTTGTTAAAGGCTTTGAATTTTCTGTATGGGAGGCAGGGTTCCTGTGGTCTGTATGAGCTTTGGATGAGAATTGAGAATACTATTGTGTAGTGATCAGACCAGGGCATCGGGATGATCGTAGGTGCAGTGATGTGCCCCTTAAGTTGATTAGGGATGAAGATTAGATCTGGAGTTGTTCCATGTTGGTGGGTGGGTGCATTCGCTATTTGGGTATAGTTGAGGGCTGACATTGCTTTGTGGAACGCATTGGCTTCTTTGTTAGGTTGGGAACATAGGTTGTAGTCTTAGTGCGATGAGGGGTTTATGCAGTGATCCATTTGAACTGATGGACTCCAGCATGGTTGAGAGCTCCTTGTTTTTGGTGGTCTATAGGTGAGGCATAGGATCAGGTATTGGTTGGATATGATCGTGCTGTTTTCAGCCAAGTCAACAGACGAAGTGGTTTTGAACCTGAATTGGCTTCTTGCGAGTATCAGTACACCTCCTCCATGCTTGTGTGTCCTAGGGCAGTTGTAAGCAGTATAGTCAGGTGGGGTGATCTGGTTCATGATGACTTGATCTGTGTCCATTAGCCAGGTTTCCGTGATGCACATGTCAATATTGTGGGACCGTATGTAATTAAGGATATTTGACTTGTTTCAAATTGAGCTGGCATTAATTAGTGCGCATTTGACAGGGGACGCCACGACAGGATTGTGGTGAGAAATTTGAAGGAGGTGTGTGTGTTGTAGCTGCATTATCTTCCGTGGTTTGCGTGCAGAGTGCTTCTGATGTTGGAAAATCGTCATGGTGGTTATCCAAGGTGAAGGTAGTGGTGGGAGATAGGCTGGTAGGGTGTCATACCTAGCTCCGATGGATGTTGCAAGAGTCGTCAATGCTATGGCAAGGAGGACGACATGCTTGATGTTGAAGTATTTTGAGTGCATTTTGGTAGTGTCTGAGGACTGTACTGGCTGTATTGACTGACTGAGCTGGCATATTGCTGTACATGCTGAGCACTGTTCCCTCTAAGCTGTGCGCGTGTGCGCGCGCACACACCTCGTCGAGCGAGCGCACATACTTTACAACAGAGCGCACAAAAATTACGGCTCTGATTCTGATAGAAAACAACACAGACGTCTTAAAATTTAAAAG